>OY757932.1:23739119-23954119 GCA_963585895.1 Sepioteuthis lessoniana | reverse complement strand
AAATCATGGGGATACGATGATAGGTTAAACATCCATTGTCTGAAAAGGTTATATTTTGAGATCATATCAATTGTCGATGATTTTCTTTATCAATGAGATCCAAGCTTAGCAACACCGATGTAAGAAGAGTATGGAACAGAAGCGGGACTACTTTTTTAAAAATAAACCTTACTTGGTCACATTTCCACTGATAAAACAGTTAACTTTGTACAAACAAATAACTCGTGTTGAACTGTAAGTGGCACATAGAATTACTCGGAACCATTTATCTATATGCAGCATAAAGAAATCTGGCTTATTTGTTTGAATTTTATGGCATATCAACCTTTGCAGGTTATTTAATGCCAAATCCATTTTTATGTAATTAAATACTTCTATTTAAAACAATTCAGTTTAGAAAAAGTAAACAGTTTAATTGTCAAAGACATTTATATTTCAAGCTATTCAGTTTTGTCAAACAGTGCTAATTCAACAATTCAGTTTAGTGTAAGTATACTTTTTGTTTACACACAGTTAACTGTGAAAACAGTTCTATTTCAAAGAATTCAGGTTAGCGTAAGTACAGTTTCAATATTAAAACAGTTCCATTTCAAACAGTTCACTTTAGCATAGAGAAACAGTTCGATTTCAAACAATTTAGTTTAGCATAAGTATGCAGTTTGAATGTCAAAACAGTTCTATTTTAAGCAATTCAGTTTAGCATTAGTACACAATTTAGTTCAGTTTGATACATAGATAGGACCCTATCTGGTGCTACAACTCAAAGCCAGGTCGGGCCATGGAGCGATGGCAATGAAGGGTTCTACGCAATCCAAAACCTCCAGCATTACTGGAACCTCACCACCAGATTGTTTATTTTCATATCCAAGACACTCATTGCAAACATCTTACCTCTCTGAAGAGATGCTGTCGGTGTATTTTAGAGCCCCAGCCGACTGGGCTAAGATACTTGTGTCATATCTAGGACACTTGTTGTGTGGGTCTTTTTTTTTTCTTAATCCTCAGTGATGAAAAAGAAGGTAAACTGATGAATATTTTCAGGGTTTTCAATATGGACTGGTTACCTAACTATTGCTACATAACCCAGCCTGTCCAAGCCCAGTATGCTGGCACTGTAGAATACACCGACTGCATCTCTGCAGAGCGGTAAGAACCCCAAACCACTAATGAGTGCCCTTGATATGACACTAAACAATCAAATGATGATGCTTCAGATATACTGGAGATTAGGGGAATGTGTAGTACGCATTCATTGGCATTACTCCCAGGTTCACTCTAACCCAGAGAGGTAGCACGTGGCACGGTCCAATAGAACTGTTTGAAATTGGAACTGTGTTCTTATGCTAATTTGAATGGTTAGAAATAGAACTGTTTGATCATTTAACTGTTTGCAAACTAATGACTGGTGTCTAATTGAATTGTTGTGCTACATAGCAATATTGTGAACCATATAACTGTATGCAAATGAATGAGTAATGTTGAATAGAATTATTTGGGTTTGATAGCAATACTTTAAACCATTAAAAAAATTAGCTCAGCATCATATTAAAATGTTATCAACAAATTGCTTTTACAAATCATGTATATTTAATAAATATATGAATAAAGAGAATTTGGCATTAAATAAACTACATGAGTCGATATACCATAGAAGTTAAACCAATCAACCAACCAACTAGTCTGTCCTACAATTGAACTTAAACCAAAGAACAAGCCCTGCCTTTCTCGAGGGCATTAGCACGTAATGAAACGCTAACTGGCTTTATTTTGTTGATGCAGGAAGTCAGGAAGGGACGGTGGAGATATAGCTTAACCATATTTACCAACCCCTCCGCTCGGGCAGGATATGACACAAGGTCAATTTTTATGCGGAGTTTAACAGGTTTGAATTCAGAGTTTTCCTTCTCCTAGACTAGTTACCTCACCAAGGCTGAAGAACCTTGTCTGCCCTACTATTTATCCATAGCTGGAGGGAGATTTACTGGATTCATACCTTTCCCAAGGGTATTAGTACTATGTGAAATGCAATCAGTCTCGTCTAGGATTTGAACTCGTGTCGCCGTGTCCAATTCCTACGACGATAACCATTACACCACGGGCACCTCCAAAGATATAGCTTAGTTTAGTTTTTTTTTTAATGGCACACCAACCTCAGTGGATTATTAATTGGTTATAGTATCCTTGTTGAAAAACTGTAGTCGTTCTACAAATCCCATCGATTAGTGGGTGAGCAAAAGTTTTCATTGCTAGGCTTTTGGCACCAAAGAAAACGTAAGAGCAGGAATGGAGCTCGAACTCAAATACTAGGATGTCGCAGTCCAGTGTGTTAGCTACTACGCCACGGTGACTCAGGAAAAAAAGTTTGTCAAAACGCTGGAGGTAATAACATAATTTTTGAAATCATGTTCGGGGAATATTTTCTGGAAAGTTGGTTGGGTTTGCTTTCACAGCACATCAACTATTGTAGGTTATGTAATGCTAAATCCATTTTTATAGATATTAACTGTTCCCCTCTTAAACTAGTAAACAAATTCACTTACCTAGGAAGCAGCATCGCATCAACCGAGAAGGACATCGACACGAGGTTAACGAAAGCATGGGCAGCTATCAATTGGCTATCGATTATAGGGAAATCAGACTTAAACGCAGTTTTTTCAAAGCAGCGGTCGCATCGATACTGCTATATGCACTACATAGACTCTACCAAAACGACTGGAGAAGAAGCTAGACGGCAATTACACAAGAATGCTGCGAGCAATATTGAACAAGTCCTGGCGGCAACACCCCACAAGACATCAACTGTCCGGCCACCTGCCTCATATCACGAAAACTATTCAACTTAGACGAACCAGACATGCTGAACACTGCTGGAGAAGCAGGGACGAACTCATAAGTGATGTACTCTTATGGACCCCCACACATGGCCGTGCAAAAGCAGGACGATCAGCACGAACATACATTCAGCAACTATGTGAGGATACGGGATGTTGTCTAGAAGACCTGCCTCAGGCGATGAACGATAGGGAAAAGTGGCGAGAGAGGGCCAGGGATATCCGTGCTACCAGCGCGACATGATGATGATGATGATAAGTATAGTTCTTCGTTTACGCATAGTTAGATGTCAAAATATTTCTGTATCAAACAATTCAGTTTAGCATTAGTGCACAGTTTGAATATCGAAAAACAGTTCTTTTTCAAACAAGTTCTGTTTAGTATATGTACGCAGTTTAAATATCAAAACATTTCTATTTCATACAATTCAGTTTAGAATAAATATACGTTTTAGTTAAGTTAACTTTCATAAAATGAGTGGTTAAATTTTATTAAAGAAGAAATGAGAAAATTATTAATTCCAGTTTATCGAATTATTTTACTAGAAAAATAATTAATTATCATGATATTTTATATATATCTTTTGATTATGATTGGGTTAATTTAAGCTGAGAAAACGTTGTCACAACCAGGAATGCGTGAGAGGACACTTGCCAGATCGCCCAGGAAATCTTCTTGCTCAACCACTGTTGATGCATATTACTAAACAAAAAGAAAATAGTGAATTTTAGAAAAAAGGAAATAATATGAAAAGAAGAAGAAGAAGAAGAAGAAGAAGAAGAAGAAGAAGATTGAAAGAGGACGGGGGAAATGCAGAAAATTGTGCAATTCCATATGAAAAACGAAAAAGAGAAAACGAAGAAGTAAATGCTGGAAGAAAATATATATTTACTCAATCCATCCACACGAGCAGAATGCAACACAAAGTTAATTTTAAGGTTTGGTTTCAGAGTTTTCCTTCTTTTAGATCGGTTGCCATAGCAAAATTAGAGAACCTAGTCTACTCTGCAATTTAGAAAGAGAAAAGTTAATTTCATATCTTTCCCTAGTGTTTTAGCACAATGTGAAATCCAAACCGCCTTTTCCAGGATTTGAACTCTGGTTGCTATGTCTATTTTCTACGACGAGATACCATTGCACCACCAATACCTTTAATTATGTAGAATAAATAAGCTAAGAAAACGCAGGAAGAATGACGGAAACATAGATAGGAAGAAAAAATGAATATCGGAAATTTTTTTTAAAAAGCGGATCTATGAATGATTCTTCAGGAAGAATAAAAAAAATTAAATGAAGAAGTTATATTGGAATTAAAAAAAAAAGAAATTACTAGGAAAAAAAATATGTACTGAATATTGGCAAAAGAACTTCAAATTTTCAGAAAGAATAAAAAGCAGACGGAGAAACAGAAACAGTGGGAAGAGGGGAAAGTGTAAAAGATAAAAGTTAACAAAAAGCAGTAATGAAATGTCTAGACTGAGTTCCTATTGGTAAGAAAAAAAAAAGAAATAAAATAACTGGTCAGTATGTTGTCTCGAAACGACTCCATATTAATCAGTGATAATACGCGATCAAAAATCTTCTGCTAAACTTGTCATACCGAAACGACTGATTATACATTAACTTTCCTTCATTCTATAAAAAAAAACAAAAAACAAGTAAACAAATAAACCAAAAAAAAAAAAAAAAGCAAGACACCTTAAATGTCTTTATCTCTTTTCGTACTTTTGCGATAAACAGTTGTATAGTTGGTTAGGTGTAAGAAATACAGGTTTCTCTTACACTCCGAAAGTTCAGCATTCCTTTTAATCCTTTTAGAATACAAAATGGCGTAAAGAAAATGTAGAGATAAAATCTTTGCTGGTGATATTGGGAAAACAAGATTGAATGTTGACGGACAGAAAAAAAATGAAATGGTGTGAAATTTCTGCTGAGTAAATAGTTTTATTCACTCTCGCGAGACACCATATTTCTGCGCTTGGATCTAGCACAGGTCTGAGTAAGGTTGTTAAGAAAACTGACTGTTGCTCAGGCAGCAGCTCTCTCCTCCGTACGGCATCGTTATTAACCTGTGAAAGAGCAATGAGTCTCTGGAACGGGACTGTAAACGATATTGTAATGTTTTAGATAGGTTGGTTGGTTGATTGGGTTTTATGGCATATCAAATTCGTAGGTTATTTAACGCCAAATCCCTTTTTATATAAATAATCTTTTTTATTTCAAACAATTCAGTTTAGCATTAGTACACTGTTTGATTGTCAAAAACATTTCCATTTCAACTATTCAGTTTGTTTAAGCAGTTATAATTTAGCTAATTTAGTTTAATATAAGTATAGATTTTGTTTACACACAGTTGAATGTCAAAAAATGTTCTATATTAAACAAATCAGTTTAGTATAAGTACAGTTTCAATGTCAAAAAACAGTTCCATTTCAAATAATTCAGTTTAGTATAAGTGTGCAATTTAAATGTAAGTACACAGTTTAATTGTGAAAAACACTTCTTTTCCAAGTTATTCTGTTCAGTTTAACAGTTGTAATTCAAATAGTTCAGTTTAGCATAAGTATTCAGTTTAGTTCTATTTAAGCCATCGATAGGGCCCTATCAGTTGAGACCATTCCGGGCTTGAGTGGCATTGGAAGCAATGGCTATGAAGGTGTGCTCCGCATTCCCCAAAGTCCAAGCATCATTGGAACTTTACCATCAGATTGTTCAGTGTCATATCAGGACACTCGTTTTAGGGGTCTTACCCCTTTGCAGAGGTGCAATCGCTGTTTTCCAAACTCCTTGCCGACTGGACAAGTAATGTTTTAGAGACACAGGTTTCTAGTTTTGTTACCCTGTCACAGTGGTAGATTATTTTAATTTAGATCTTTTCTTCTGTTAAACTATTTACTGTTACCAATGCTAGGCATCTCGGTCTATATTATAATATAACCAAAGCTGAGAAGTGAAAAAAAAAATTGATGACTTCCCTAAGATTGAAGTGAAACTCAAAGATCTTGCTCTTGAATTTGAACTTGGCCCGCCAATTTCGCTCATGCGACGGTATCCATTACTCCACAAATACCTGCGAATTAGAACCCAGAACCACCAGGAAGTGTAGGCTCCTTAACAGGGCTCTTGGCCCAAATATTAGCAAAAATGTTTGATGTTTAACCTCCTCTTTAACTACTTATGATGTTGAATAAGACTTATTAGTCTATTAACATATCGGGTGTCTAAATATATATTGGCCCCACATGACTGCTTATAACTTTACTATTAATAATATTATATATCAGTATACATTTACATGTGACTGCTAATAACTCTAGTGATAATAAAGTCGTGTTCTTTTTGTTTCAGATTTGAAAATCGTAGTCTATTACGACTATTAATCTTCGATCTCAATGCCTTAGAGGTGAGAGGAAAAAAAATTCTCGTCACAACTCATTTGAAGACAAAATCATTCAAAACTGTCTCAAAATAGATGCAACCAATTAATATTGGCTGTCTCAACATATATAGGACTAATGTGACTGCTAATAACTCTCCTGATAATAGTTGTGTTCTTTGTTTCAGATTTGAAAATAGTGTACTAAAACAACTATTAATCCTCGATGACAATGCCTTAGACAAGAGAAGAAAAATATTTTGCGTCAATACTTATTTGGAGACAAAATCATTCAAAACTGTCAGAAAATAGATGCAACCCTTTAATATGATAATGCTATTTTACTGATAGAAGAAACTCCCCCCAAAATTGCATTTCCTGGACGCTGATATAATATAAATTAAAAAAACATTGATTTGATGACTCTAGCTTAAAGGTTGCATTTTTACAGGACGTTTTCAAAATGACCCCCATTACGTTTAACTCAAGAATAAACTATGATTAAATTAATGGGTCGCATCAATTTTGAGACGTTCTACACACGCACACACACGCACACACACATATATATATATATATATACATATATATTATCATTATGTCGTGCCGCTAGCACGGATATCCCTGACCCTCTCTCGCCACTTCTTCCTATCGTTTATTGCCTCTCGCAGGTCTTCAGGCCTACATCCCGTATCCTCACATAGCTGCTTAATGTATGCTCGTGCTGGTCGTCCTGTTTGCCTGGCCATATATGGGAGTCCATAGGAGTAAATCGCTTATGAGCTCATCCCTGCTTCACCAGCAGTGTCCTGCATGTCGGGTTCGTCTAACTTGGATAGTTTTCGTGATGGGAGGCAGGTGGCTGTATAATTGATGTCTTGTGGGGTGTTGCCGCCAGGACTTGTTCAATATTGCTCGCAGCATTCTTGTGTTATTGCTGTCTAGCTTTTTCTCCAGCCTTTTGTTAGCGTCTGAGTAGTGCATCCATACAGCAGTATCGATACGACAGCTGCCTGGAAGAAACTGCGTATCATTTTATCGTTTAGGTCTGATTTCCATATGATCGATAGCCTATTGATAGCTTTCCATGCCTTTATTAGCCGCGTGTCCATGTCCTTTTCGGTTGATGAGACGCTGCTTCCTAGGTAAGTGAATTTGTCTACTAGTTTAAGAGGGGTTCCGTCTAGTGTGGAGATCTCACCTGTTTGATTATAGCACATATATTGAGTTTTGTTTGTATTGACATAGAGGCCTATGCCTGCGGCTGCTCGTTCCAAACGATCTAGTAGTGTTTCGGCTTGGTTGGGTGTATTTGCCAGTATCGCTATGTCATCGGCGTAGTCGGCGTAGGTAATTGTTTTTGCTGGGTATCTTCTGCTTCTTTTCCTTGCCAGCTCGAAGCCGTTTTCACTGATCTTATCAATCGATGTTCTAAGCACGTAATCTAGATAGATGACAAAGAGCTATGGAGGTAGCGTGTCTCCTTGTAGTACTCCTGCTACAATGTCGAAGTATTCTGTGTCTCCATCTGGTGAACGTACTTTCACTTTGGTGTTTCTATAGAGAATCGTTATTGCTGCTACGGTTTCTTTAAGTAGGCCGTATGCTTGTACGATTTGTTCCATCTTTCCTCTGTGATTTGAATCGAAGGCCTTGACAAAGTCGACAAATAGTAATGTCGCTTGTAGGCTTTTTGCCCGTACACCTTCAAGGATTCTACGGATGGTCAATGTATATGTAAAGTTTAAATTTTGAGCATTTTATGGTTGATAACAATATAGATGTGAGGAATCTATGATCGAAATTTCGGCCAACTTGGTTTATATACGACCTGACTCTGCAGCCTCTGCAGCTGAGTAGAATAAACATTTCAAGAACATGAATATTAGTATAGAGAGCTTGAACTAAAATACTATGATCCCAGAAATTGGTAGATATTTGTTTCAGCATATCCTGGGAAAAATTCTGACAATGTTACTATTGTAGGTGGAGGAATGCTTCTCCGTCCTCATGTCTTAAGAATATAACATAGAAAAAATCCTACCGAGGATGATGTGACCTACTGTCCCATTAATGCGACTTCTCACCACTATCTATAACGAGCAATCTGTTCTTGTCAGACACATTCCCAAACACAACGTTCTGATCATTGCTGCAGAAATGAATGCTCCTATAGGCAAATTTGGAAATGATTCATTCTGCTAACACAACATGCAAAGCATATACAGTGTAATACACAGCAAACCTTTCACTTGAGAACAGTGTTAAAGGAAACCCTGAATATGAACCAATCTAAATAACTCTAAAAACAGCGTGATTATATATTTATAAACAAGAAGTGGATAAACAGTGCCTTTAACTGTAAGACATACCTGTTTTTTGAAAGAGTATCTTCGATCACAGAATTGTCTCTGCAAATATTCGTCTGTCCTTACGCATAAATAAGAAAGAAACAAGTGCAGTTTCATGATATAAGCGGTCGTCACTTTCTAATATTGATATAAGAAATTCATATATGGTAACTGTAGACAATTGGTTTGATTCACTTCAGGGGTTAACAGCAAGACTCCGAATGACGGATCTTGATAAAAGAATATACGAACACAAAAGATCAAATGACGACCGAAATGTTTTTTTCTCCCTCATATTAATTTCGCATATCTAACCGCTAGACAAGCAACGAAAAACTCGTAGATATATAAACATATAATTTACATTTTTATTCTTCGATGGTGACGTGTGTGAAGTAGGAATACAGTCAGAGAGAGTTCACACATATCTTTCTCTGTGTCAGGGACACTTTGAGCGACTGCCGGAGAACAGACATGACCCGCAGGTCCCTCCCTTCACTTGAGAGACCAGCAGACCCTCTCTCCCCTTCGTTTGAGTGACCAGCGGGTCTCTACCTTCGCTTGAAAGACCAGTGGACCTCTCCCATTTCGCTTGAGTGACCAGCGAATCTCTACCTTCAGTCCAAAATTATAGACCTTAAATTATTTTCAAGTCCCATGCGGAAGTATGAACACCTCTTCGCCTCACGTATTTTTCTATCGCTGGTAATCGGAACTTAAATATTTCCTTTTTTTTTCGGTAATTTCTTGATCTTATCTGCAAACGGAAATATCTGTCACTTTTCGTTATCTTTTTTCAGTGACTCAGTTTGTGGATGTTATCTTGTGACCACCTGCTAAGTTCATCCACAGCACTCTGTCTCTAGCTAAGCTAATATATTACATTAGATCCCAAACACACTTTCAATTTTTCCTAAGCCACATTAATCAAACCCATACATTGCAAAAAATCAGGTAGATTGTTCGAATTTGACGTCATTTCCAAAACTAAACAAATTAAACTACGTCCTGTGTTCTTCCAGTGTCGCCCCTACTTGGCAGACATTTTGTTACATGAAAACAATATCAAGATAAAGAATGGATAAAAAAAAATCATTTCAAGAAAAAAACAAACAAAAAATAGGGACTTTTTCGCACTTTAAACTACCATACTTATTAACGATTTTTTTTAATCTTTTGCTTTCTATTTAGATATTCCGCTAAAGGCAATGTTTTTGATGAAACGGGATAAACATGGACCCCTGCATCTTCTTTACTTCCATTTTCTCTTTCTCAAAACCTCTCCCCCCCTTCATATTTCCCCCTAACTCTCTGAAAGTCATACACCTCTTTTGGTCAAATATCAGATGAAACCTAATATACTTGATGGCACCAAGCTTTGACCATCAACCCTGATGGTCACAATGAAAGCAAATAACTTCTACCACCGGCACTTAAACCTATATTCATTTCCTTCGCTCTTTCCTTCCTTGTCGGTCTGTTGTCTTAAAAATATTTCCCTCCTTTTAAATCTTTTTACATTTTCCCCATTATTTTATTTATTTCCTCACTTGTTAAATTGTGGAAAAATTTAATTCGAGCATTTTATGGATGATATGGAAATTTTAGTCTGAATTATTTCTTCCTTGAATAAAGATCGAAATATTTCACCTAAAACAGTCGTGTTTTGGTTAATACACTTTTCTTCTGATTTTATTATCTTATCAGATTTACGATAATCTACCATTTCTACTCAATTATATATAAATTGCAGCTGAGTGCATTCCAAACGAAGCAAGAGGATATAGAATTCCCTGGGAATCAATAGCAGTTCGTGAAAAACAATATAACATTAAAACCATCATTACTTCCAAAAACAACATAAAAAGTAATAAAAAAACACAAATGCAATGTGCAAAAACTTAAGAAAGACCAGAGGGAACTAAATCATATAAAAAAAATTCAAGGCTGATTCAATAAAATGGGAAATTTGGAAGAAGATGGATAATAACGATAAGCATTGCAGACAGGAAACAAAGTCAGCAGAGGGAAACATACAGGGACAGCAAAATTAAAACCTGCCAGTCATGAAGATTGACTTCAAGAGTAGAAAGAGCATATTCATAATCTGCTGGGAACCCCCCGTTGAATCCTTGAGAATGCAAGTACAAAAAAAATATCAAAAACGAAAAACAAAACTTTGAGGCGACATGCTTGTTTGTAGATATATCGAGAAAAATTGATCCCATACAAATAGAGAAGATATAGTGAAGTCTACATAGTGTTTTGCAAGAGGTCATATTAGCCCAATTCCTGCTTATTATCTGCCTATGTGTTTCGAATAACGATAGATTTAATCAAAGAAAATTGCTTTAAGCTGGCAAAGGCAAGAAGCAGAAGATACCCGCACAAACTATTAGGGATTCAGATTTCGCTGATGACATAGCGCTTTTAGCAAATATACCTTCCCAGATCCAATGCTTTCTGCATAATCTTCAGCGGCCAGCAGATGGCAAAGACTTCCACGTCAACGCAGAAAAGAAAGCTTTCTGTGCATCCATATGCAACATTCAAACAAGAATATGATAATCATTAAATTGGAATGATTCCTCAAATTTACATACTGCTTTATAGATTATTAATGTTACGGATAGTTACTGGAAATTGTGATTATTTTCAAATGATTAGTAATTTGAAACCCAATCATTGCTCTTAACTTAACTTTGGTAATTATAGTCCAGCATAATTTTCAGCGCTGTACAGCCAACCAACCAAACAACCAACAGTTTAGTTTGGTTCAGGTTCTTAGTTGATTGGAATATCATCGTTCAGGATTTATTTAATGTCAAAGCCATCCTTGCAGTCGAATTAAAACGTAGCTTGGGGTTGATCAGCTTCATGTGAATTAATGCGCGAGTTGAGTTTGAAATAAGTTTCCACAATGTTACAGACCAGGACGATAGATAGATAGATAGATGGAAAAGCCAAAAATAGATAGATAGATAGATAGATAGATAGAACATAATATATTGCAGATATATAGATTGATACAAAAGGACGAACTGAGATAACGAACAATTTAAATCGATTGAGAGATCGAAAGCGAGACCGATAAGAATATCTTATTCAACAGATAGATAGATAGATAGATAGATAGACAGATAGATAGGTAAAAACATGATATATTCGATAGATAGATAAGAATATAATATATACTAGAAAGATCGATAGATGTGATCAGACTAAAATGAATCGTTTAAACCTTAACTTTATGTCATGGTTATATCTTTTATAAAATTTTCAGCATTGAAAGTTATTTGCTATCCTTACTTCTCTTTCTTTCTCCGCGCCTCTCCCTGTAACATACCCATGATACAGATACGTGAAATGTACATAGAATGTTATTAACATACATACATAGAACATAGGAATCCCAAAACACGAAAAACACTTGCCAACTTCTTAGTTCAGGTACGAACCTTTTCTTTACCTTTGAGTTTAAAGGTTTTTTGACATAAGAAGAGAGATACACCTGACTTTTCCATCTGCCCCAAACCACGTGCGTACCCGACACAAGGCCACGGCGAACAAGCAATAGTCAACAGTCTTCTCCCGAGTCAGCACTCAACTCAATAGACTTTTCTCAAATCTCAGCCTACGCTTCCGGTGCGTGACGTCACTCACATCCCTGGTCACATCCGCTATCTGGGATTTTTATTGTGACATCTTTGAATGACACGTCCGCTACGCGCGTGCGAACACCTGCGCTCATGTTTGCACCTAACGAACCCATACACCGAGCTGTAAGGCTCCCAGCCTAACCAAACCCAAAGGCAAGACATACAAAACGGAATCCACTGGCCATTATATTACATCCCTCTCTCTCTCTCTCTCTCTCTCGATATATATATATATATATATATATATATATATATCTGTCTGTTTATCTCTTTCTCATAAATATGTATGGTTGGGTAGTTGGGTTTTATGACATATAAACCCTTGTAGGTGATTTAATGTCACATCCCGTTTATACATATATATCAAATGTATATGAAGTGCAAACGATTAGTTTGTTGGTAACATCATTCTTGAATGAGCTGAACTAATTTTTTGCACTCAGCAAAATAGTTCCAAGGATAGAAAATGATTAAATATTTCGATTTGACTATCAGATAATACACTTACACGGTTATAGTGGACCAGGGAGTAATATCAATGAGGAGGTTCTCCATATTCCATAAAGCTCCAGAACTGAAGCGTCTCTATCAGACTGTTTACTTTCATATCTAGGACATTCCTTGCCAGGTCTTACCTCTCTGCAGCGATGCAGTCTTTGTATCCTACAGCTCCAACCGACAGGTTTGCACACACATTCAGAAACACACACACACACAAACACACACACACACACATATATATATATATATATAGTGTCATCCACAGACAGTTTCGTTCTATCAGAAGTCTTCAGAAGGCTTCCGCTCGAAGCCGGGATCGAAACCCATCCAACTTTACGTTAGACTAATTCTCAGACCGCTCGGCCAACAAGTTGACTACGCTGGCTAAGGGCATTTTAAAGGTATTCATGTAGCAACAGCAGCAGCGTCCGTTTGTTTACATTTTTTATACCCTATCGGCTCAATTCTTTCGAAGAGCTTTGCATTATGCGATCGGCGGCCGACAATTTCTTCACCAGAGTGCTCAATCCCTATGGGGGAGCGTACATATATGTGCTTATATATATATATATATATACTACTCAAAAAAACTACTTTTAAGTAGTTTTTGTCGTCTTGTAAAACAGTTGGTTAACTCTTTATAGATTATTTAATGTCGAAATTTGATTAATTTCATACGTTCAATTACACTATTTTCTGTTGAAATCGTTTTTAATCGAACTTCATTTATTCATAAGAACTCATTTGCCCACAATTCTTATCGAAGTAATTTTCATATATGTGACCTTTAAAGATTCTTTCATTGCGGGTCAGAGTGGACTTGGAAGTAATAACAATGACAGAGTTTTTAACACTGAAAAAAATTACAAAATTAGAACCCCACAACAACTTATCATAAACCAAATCCCCTCACAACTCTATCGGCTCTGGTGGTAGAAAACACTGTCTGCATCTCTGCAAGACTCACAAAACGAATATCCTGGATATGACACTAAAACCCCCTGATCATATTTACCAACTCCTCCGCTTGGGCAGTTTTGAAGCAGAGTTTAACAGGTTTGAATTCAGAGTTTTCCTTCTCCTAGGCTAGTTGCCTCACCAAGGCTGAAGAACCCAATCTGCCCTACTATTTACACATAGCTGGAGGGAGATTAATTGGATTCATACTTTTCCCAAGTAAAGATTTAGTAATCCTGAGGTTTTGGGGAATGCGGAGAACCCCTTCATTGTTCCTAGGACCACTCTGTCCCGGAGTGGTAGCACCTGATAGAAATCTGTCTATGGGTCAAATAAAACTTAAGTTTTCCTTTGTTTTTTTTTGTTTTGTTTAACGGCATATACACTTCGTGGGTTATTTAATGTCAAAGCCATCCTTCCAGAATAGTTGAGGTACACTTTAACCCATACCTAGGAAGATAATGGGGTTCATAACTTTCCCAAGGGTATCAGTTCGTAAGAGAACCTAACAGTGCGTCTAAAGTTCGGATTTGCTTACTACGATTCCAAAGACCAGTGCTTTAACTATTACACCTGGAGGACGTCGCCGTTCGAGTTTTAAACTGAGTGCAAGCAATTGTTTTGAATTGCTCGAAATAGAACTGTTTGATCCTTTAATTCAGGGTAAATAAATAACTGAGGTTTAATTAAATTGTTAGATATACATAGCAATACTTGGAACCGTGTAACTATGTGCAAAAGTATCAGCTTAGACTCTTTTAAAGACATTATTAACAAAATGTGTTTAGAAATGATATATATTTAATGTATATATGTATGTATAGAAAATATTTGACTTTAAGTAACCTACAATGTTTCTTATGCCATAATATCAAATCACGCCCTACTAAACCAAAATACCCACATTCTTTGTGTGTGGAGGTCTTACCATTCTACTTATTGAAAATACCACCAACTATGAAAAATAACTTACAAATATTGATGTAAATTTAAGATGAAAATTTATTGTATGGGTAAAATTTTAATTGACAAGGATATATTAATTTTTAACTCGGATCCTCAAACCAAAGGACACCTTAACAAACTTAAAAATGCTAATTATAAACCATGGCAATTAATCACTTTTTAATTGATTATAATATTAATTGTCGTAAAGTGCCTTAAAATTAATAGCAGCCTTAGGCGACATTTAAGCTAGTTTTTAGTTCGTTATCTTTGTTTTATTGCATATTAACATTTTTGGATTATCTAAAGGAAAAGTAATACTTGGAAAGGATAAGTAGTGGAATTATTTTACTCGTGCTCGGGATAAGATAAGGGGGTTCATGTCTTTCTCACGGACATCAGTTAGAAATTGAACGAATTTGTGCAATATGGATTTAGAAGATGATAACTAGGACCTCATAGCCCAGCAAATCAGCCTCAATGTCTCGTCTAGTCCGGTTTCTTTGCATAACTACCTTTGCAGTTATTTAATGTCTCATCCATTCTTATAAAAGTTGGTTGGTTGGTTAGGGTTTATGGCATATCAACCTTTATAGGTTATTTAACGCCGAAGCCATTTTTATACAAATAATATTTTCTATATCAAACAATTCAGTTTAGCATGAGTACACAGTTAAATTGTCAAGAACATTTCTTTTTCAAGCTATTCACTTTAGTTAAACAGTTCTAGTTTTTAAAAAAATCAGTTTAGCGTAAGTACAGTTTCAAAGTCACAAATAGTTCTATATCAAGCAATTCAGTTTAGTACACAGATTAGGTCTATTTAACATATAGATTAGGCCCTATCAGGTGCCACCAGTCCAGACCAAGGTGGACCAGAAACCGATGGCTGTGAAGGTGTGCTCCACATTCCCCAAACCTCCATCATCACTAGAACCTCACAATCAGCTTGTTTAATGTCATATTCGGACATAGGTTGTTGGGAAGGCTTACCCCTCTGCAGAGGTGCAGTCGGTTGATTCTTCAGCCCTAGTCGACTGGGTAGTCTTATAAAAGTTCAGTGATACTATTTAAATAGCAGTAGGGATAAGTGGTTTCATATCTTTTCTAAGAGTTTTACTCCCAACTCATACCGTCTAACATGTTATCCAGTACGCTTGTAGGGAAATCACTAATTGTAGAATGTATTGAAAGAAATCGAATCTGTAAATAAAGGATTGCCCGTGCTTGGCTGGGAAAACGAACTGGATATTTTTGTTTCAGTATGTAAACTCTTTGAAATCATCATGGGAACAAAGGGGGAAGATTTGTCAGGCCATTTGTAGTAATCTTTGTGCAAAGATTTGCTTTAGTTTCAAGTCCATGCATATTTTAGCCTTTCCTACTTTCCCTGTTGCTTTCCACTTGCATATGTTTATTCATAGTAAAAAAAAATGACGTCCGATAGTATCTGTAAATAACGTTAAGAAAGATAAATAAATGAAATACGCTTTGGACATTCGTGAGGATTCTGAGAATGAAAAACGGAAAGAAGTATTACTACTTCCTGGGTTGCTCATAGCCGAATGGTATTTGCAGTCTGATTTAAAAGCAGCCAAATTCAATTGACTCTTTATTTTATTTTTTTTTTTTTGTAATTTTTCATTGTCTCTAGTTTGATTGAATCAACGTTTACATGCGAGCAAAAATAATATTATTAAGGTGTTTAACACTGAAAAATGATATATGTTCCTGTTAGTATCAATGTTAAATTTTATTTTTTAGTATCATACTTGGTGTCAAAGCTATGGGTCAGTCAAACAGACAAATCTTTTGCAAGGGATTATTATCAATCTTAATATAATTTTTGATATAGAAGGGATTTCAACATGAATAAAATCAACGCGGAACCATCATTCTCGAGTGATTTCGCAAAATCAAGAAATGGTTTCTATGACATCAACGGCCAAAAGTAAACGCGTTTTTAAATCACAAACTGTACTAAAATGAAGATAAACGAACGTCCAAAGTATTTTCTGCTTTTAGTTGATCTGGCGTATATATAGATATATATTTCTTTTAAATACTCTGTCCGGTGGCAAAAGCTGTTTAGTAGCGCCATGAGTTGCTGTACCGCCTTGAGCTACCGAGATTGTGTTATCACCCTGGTTGGCGGCTGATGAGGACAGGGTATCGCACATGCTTTCACACGTTGTATGATGAAAAAAAAATGGAGTTAAAAGAAGATTATTTGTAACTATTTAACTGTGTGAAAAAAAATGAGTTCTGACTCGATTAAGAATACCTATCTGCAAACGATTCGTTTCCATTTCCCAATCAGAAGCTGACAGATCTGATTCTGCATTTCTGTGTTTTGCTGCCAATGATAATCACCTCAATATTTTGTTCCTGCCACATCTGGCTCATAAGGCTAACCATGGTATGGGAGCGTCTGGAATCGATCAAAGTGAAACACCGACAACATACATCTATTGGGGTACTGGTTGGCATTCTAGACTAGCAAACATTCACGATTGAGTTCGTTTCTCATTGGGTGCCCCATTCATTCAGCCTTGTGTCACATCTGAGCGAACCCCTTACTAAATTACTACATCAGCCATCACTGTCGACAGTGCCAAGTTCGTATAGAAGAAGGTGGCTCATAGCTGCCGTCCCTGACCTTTTTTCACAGACAGTTACGAAAAATGTGGCTTAGCTAATGCCATCAGGAGCTATACATGCTTCATTGATGATGTGTAGGGCCTTCAGTTTCCAGTCTGCCTTGCCAAATTGGAAATCCCGGAGCATCTGCTTGGGTCCATTGCCTTCGTAGTATATATATATATATATATATGTATGCTATTAAATAACCCACAAGGATGGATATGTCATAGAACACAAGCAAACCAATCAGACTTGGCCATTTGCGTCTTCAAAATTATCTTGTCAACAATTTGAAAAACGGATTCAGTATTATCGAAACACTAAAGAAAATAATACGGTCAGTATTATAATATTAGTTTGGGAAGTGCCCATGGTGTAATGGTTATCGTCGTAGGAAATGAACACAGCGCCACGAGTTCAAATCGAGGCTGATTGCATTTCACATAGCACTAATACCCTTGGGAAAGGTATGAATCCAATCATTTTCCCTCCAGCTATGGGTAAATAGTAGGGCAGACTAGGTTCTTCAGCCTTGGTGAGGCAACTAGTCTAGAAGGAAAACTCTGAATTCAAACCTGTTAAACTCCGCTTTAAAAATTGACCTAGTGTCATATCCTTCCCGAGGGGAGGGGTTGGGAAAAAGGGATAAGCTCGTAGTGTAATGGTTATCGTCGTAGGAAATGGACACGGCGACACGAGTTCAAATCCTAGACGTGACTGATTGCATTTCACATAGCACTAATACCCCTGGGAAAGGTATGAATCCAATTATTCTCCCTCCAGCTTTGGGTAAATAGTAGGACAGACTAGGTTCTTCAGCACATAGCACTAATCCTATTTACCAACCCCTCCGCTCGGGCAGGATATGACACAAGGTCAATTTTTAAGCGGAGCACTAATACCCTTGGGAAAGGTATGAATCCAATTATTCTCCCTCCAGCTATGGGTAAATAGTAAGGCAGACTAGGTTCTTCAGCCTTGGTGAGGCAACTAGTGTCATATCCTGCCCGAGTGGAGGGGTTGGTAAATATGATAATGTGTTTAACGTCAAATATTTCAACAGAACAAACATTTATGACTTATAGTACAAGCAGAAATATTGAAGATAATTAAGTCGTAATGTTTTTTCTCCAACGAAATTGACTTCCCTACTCGAGTTTAAATCTTGAACAAGACTATTTGCGTTTCTCATAGACGTGACCTCGTCGTGTAACGATTACAGCGCTGCACATTGGAATCGTTATAAGCTTGTTTGAACTCCTGTCATGCTATTACGTTCACTTTCGTAAAAATACCCTTGGAAAAGGTATGAACCCTCTTATCCTCCCAGCAATGCGTTAAATAGCATCACTACAGTTCTTCTCGAATGATGGTTTGTTTGTGGGGTTTATGGCATATCAACCTTTGTAGGTTATTTAACGCCAAATCCATATTTATGTAAATAATTAGTTCTATTTAAAACAATTCAGTTTAGCATAAGTACACAGTTCAATAGTCAAAAATATTTCCATTTCTAACTATTCAAGTAGTTGTATATAACAATTCGGTTAAGTGTTAATACAGTTTTAATGTCGAAAAACAGTTCTATTTCCAATAATTCAGTTAAGCATAGGCAAGCAGTTTAAATGTAAGTACGGTTTAATTGTAAAAGTCATTTCTATTTCAAACTATTCAGTTTTACTCAAACAATTCATTTTAGCATAAGTATGCTGTTAATTCTATTTTACCCATAGATAGGACCCTTATCAGGTGCTACCACTCAGGGCCAGAGTGGACCTGGGATCGATGGCAATGAAGGGGTACTCCGCATTCCCCAAAGCTCCAGCATTGCTGGAACCTCACCATCAGATTGTTTAGTGTCATATATGGGACACTTGTTGGGGGTGGGGTCTTACCCCTCTGCAGAGAAGCAGTCGGTATATTCTACAGCCCCAGCCGACTGGGCAATCGAATTATGACTTTGGCATTAAATAACCCACGAAGGTTGATATGCCATTAAATAAAGAAGCCAAACGAAATTTATAACGAAATATTAGGGTAGACTGAGTATTTTAATCTTGTTATGACAACCACTAAAAGAGGAGGAAAAAGTGAATAGAAACCTGTTAAACTCTGCTTAAAAAAACTCACCTTGCATCCCATCCTGCTCGTATGGATCGGTTGCTAAATGCATGGAAAGTAATCATGTTAAGAAAAACTAAAATGAATAAAAACACCAATTAATCTTAGTACAATAATTTACAATAAAAATGTGTTGTGATTTTTTTTCCTTTCTGAAGGATCAGTTTAATAAGAAAGATTCTAATTAAAATGTTTTCTTTTAAGTAAAATTCACCCTCCAAAATAAATCAGAATCGGCGTCACTTATCGTCACCACATACGACTTTTCGAGTAGTTCAACTAGTTCTTCTCCATTCTATCCTAAATATGTCCCAGAGCGAATTACTCACCAAAATTGAAATCCTTGAAAAAAGCGAAGATCACCGTCATTTAAACCATGCTACTGAAGTACCCGCTACACTGGGCTGGGCACGTCTCCTGGGTGGGAAATCATCACCTGTCTAGGATCAGACTATGTGGTGTGTTCTCCGTAGGCCATCACCACAAAAGGGTTGCCAAGAAGTGATTCAATTATTAATCAGATATTTTAGTTTTTGTATTATCGATCATCGCTAAAAGTTCATCTTAGGTGAGAACCGTGACGCATGGTGTCTCTATATCAACCATGTTGTCTCTGCCTTTGAAAGACCGAACTCAAGGAAAAAGATGTTGAAGGAAGAACCACAGAACTAGAATATAAAACCTTGACCAAACTTCAGCTGAGACCGCTTTGACTGTACTGAATTGGTATCATGTTCCTGCAGTTCCTATGGACCACGCACTTCTTGATTGTTGTTGACCAAATGGAACCATGATAATTAAGTAATAATAAACAACAATAAAGCCTTTAATTTTTAGTTGTAACTTTATTATTAATATTCCCTGTATATATATAAATTTCTTCTCCGAAAGGATGTGACAATTCGTCAGTTTTTACACAAGTGTTGGAAAATAAGATTGAATTAAAGGAATGAATAAAGATAATAAAGAAATGAAATAAGACATGATAAATACATTTTTCCTATGATGCGAAAATTCAAAAACACACAGAAAAAGATTTTGGTAATCTGCACATTTTTATAGTCCCACTTCAGCAACGGAGAGAGACACTCTTTCTTTATTTTCTTATGCGTTGCATTCATCTGTGTTTTGGGGAGCTTTCATTGAGAGATTTTTTAAGCAAGTACAATTTTCTTCTGCTTATTCACAATACAGAATAAGGCTTACTTCAGCACGACCATTTTCTATTATTGATATTTTTCTCCTTTGCAAGTGTTTCACGCCAGCGATAGCTGATGGTTTTTCACTGGAGCTTGAGTGACAGCAAGTCTCCTCAAGTCTCCAGGACTCTTCTGCCGATCTTTATTATGTTGAATGGTCTCAACTGGTCCTTTGATTCCTAAATCATACCGTCTTTTTGTCAAGTCTTTGTGTATTGTTTTGTGTGCCTCAATTATAATTACTATCACTGTCACCTTATCAAATAATCTATACAACTTGTTTGTTGGTTTGGCCGATTGTCTAGTGATGTGGACCTCGTTATTTTTCCTTATATCTGGCTGAATGGGCATTTCGCAAGTTGTCAAAAAGAATGAAATAATAAGCTGATGGTGGAAAGAAAGAAAAACTAAAGACAGTTTCAAAAGAGCAAAATGTAAGGTGATTTAGTCAGGCACTTTTTAATCACTTTGCGTGTATGTATGCGTTCGGCTATCACATGGACAGTTTTAAACCCGCAACACCTACCAAAAATGCAGACTAATCTCTGGTCATCATCTTCACCGTTCAATGTCCCATCTCTGACTCACTTCCCTGTGTCATTTTCCTTGACTGCTTAGCTTAGTATCCTAGCCTCGACTGCTCCGCAGCCATGTCGTACGCCCTGAATATCTGATTCTCTACTGCGAGAGTCCTCCTCCTAACTTGGACAGCGTCTATCGTCCTTTCTTCCGGTCTCGCAGATTCACGTAGGCCCAGCTCTTTGCGTGGTCTTCGCGCCAAAATAGACAGGGGAAAATCTAGACACACTCCGACTCAAAGATGCTGTAGATAGTTTTGCCGGACACAACACATATTCATATATATATAGATATATAGGTGGTGCCCGTCGTGTAATGGTTATCGTCATAGAAAATAGACACGGTGATACGAGTTCAAATCCTGGACCAGGCTGATTGTATTTCACGTAGCACTAATACCCTTGGGAGAGGTATAAATCCAATTATTCTCCGTCCAGCTATGGGTAAATAGTAGGGCAGACTAGGTTCTTCTGCCTTGGTGCCGCAACAAGTCAAGGAGAAGGAAAACTCTGAATTGAAACCTGTTAAACTCCGCTTAAAAATTGACCTTGTGTCATATCCTGCCTGAGCGGGGGGGTTGGTCAATTATATATATATATATATATATATATATATATACACGGATGCTCATTATCATGCCACAACCATCGTGTTCCATGTTTTGTTCTCTGGCAAGGTCTAAGTACTTATATCTCTCTAAACATTTATCTATTTTTAGTCTGTGGTCTGCCGGAACAGCAACTCCTTGCCCTACCTCTAAACAGAAAAAGAAAATTTACTTACTGAAGAAATATTTAGAACTTTGTTTCCATAAAACTTTACACAAAAATATAAATAAACAGTCTATAGTAAAAATATAACGTTTGTTACTTACTTTTTTTGTAATCATTTTTATTCACCCCTCTCTACACGTGATCGATTTGACACGGCGTTAATTTCTAAGTGGAGTTTCTCAGGATTTAGTTCAGAGTTTTCCTTCTCCTAGACTAGTTGCCTTACAAACGTTTAAGGTCTCAGTCTTTCCCAGTCATTCCCCTCCACTGGAGTGAGAATCGCTAAATCATACCTTTCCCAAATGACCTTGCGCCATTCAAAATTCCACCAGCCTCGTAAATATTGTATATGTGAACTCTCTCACAGACACACAAACACACTGACTCATCATCAAATTTACTTGCATTGATTGAATAGCGATTACGTCTGATTCGAAAATATGTCAAAGTTGATAAATTGCTCAATGAACAAGAGAATTATTTCTATGTGAAGACGTATTAACAGGTTTCTTCTGTTTCACTTACCACCTGATTGATTTCACCATGTCTTTTCCTGTATTTGGGCAGTTCTAATTTTCTAAAATCAATGAATTATAATTCATTTTTGTATGCATGTCACGGGAACCAATATAATGCCCCATGTAAAATTGCCCCACAAAGCATACGATTGATTAGACTTTTTTTCTTTTAATTGCATCTTGTTAAAACTTTACGAACGTATTTACCCAATCTTCTGCTACGGACAGGATGTGACATAAGGTCAATATTTAAGAGGAGTAAAGCTGATTTCAATGCAGAGTTTCCCTTTCTATTATCATGGTTGCCTAGCTAAGACAAAAGAGCCCAATTTCCCGAACGTTTTACTCATAACTAGGGTACATACTGATTCATGCCTTCTTCAAGTGTAGTAGCTTGAAGTGAAACACAAGCTGTCTCGTCTAGGGTTTGAACTCGAATAGAGGATTCCATTTCGGTAACCGTTGCGCTAAGATAGCATCCTTTTATTACTCATTGTACTCGAGCTGCTTTTCTTTATTTTTGTTGTTATAATGTTAACATCGTTTCGGCTGTTGCACTCTCCGGCTTTCTTCAGCTGTCGGTTGTAGTCGGTACAGCAATGGATAATTCAAGTTTAACACATTATTCACGTTAACTTTGTGAATATCACCCTTGGATACTCTTCCGTGAATCGGATAGAGCATGAAAATACACTTTATCCTTGTTAATGGCATGAAACAGTATAGAGCTTGTAACGCAATTGAACAAAAGGAAATTCTGCTAATAAACGATATCCTCCGTCCATGAACGAAAGAATAAAAATAACTCAATATCATGGATTGAATAAAGTGTAAATCCATTTGAGCGCTCATGTTGAAACGGTTTTACTCGTTAGAAATAGAACCGGTGACCCGAGTTCGAATTCTAGATAAGGTTGCTTGCATTTTTACATCAAGCTAATAACCGTGAGGGAGATACGCATCCAACAATCTACATTCCAGCTAATGGTAAATAGTCAGGCAGACTTGACTATTTAATCTTCCTAAGACAACCTATGAGAGAGAAGGAAATATCTGAATTCGAGCCCGTTGACCTTGCCTCGTATCTTACTCGTAGTAGAGGATCTGGTCAGTTGATACTGATTACTACAATCACCCGAAGAAGGATGAGCGGTGGAATGGCTGAAATGCTATGAGTTAAAAAAAAAAACAAGGATGAAGATACTCATAAGACTGCATCATTCATTATGACAGTTTTCCTCTCAGGGTAATGACTAAAAGCATATCGTCACACAGGAATATCCATCTTTTTTGCTTCATATCTTTAACCATTCTCCGGTTAACTATATAACGTCATTTTCGCTAAACTCCTCATGGTCTCCAGCAACTGACTCCATTAAGTGCCTTTGACAATCTTTAATTGAATCTTTGTGCAGATATGGTTATTAAGCCACTAACTCAACCAATTACTACTTCATTGAATTAAAAACATGAACATGATACGAGTAGTTAAATGCTATGATAATTTCTTTATAAAACGTAGCTATTTCTCTCTCTGTATGAATCCCTTATCTCTAAACGATTACAATATCCCTCTATCTATAACACGAAGGGAAAAGAAAACTATTTCCTTCATGATGTACAACGCTTTTCTTCTAAGAAACTGAGCTCTCCAATATCCGTTAGCGTAAATGTAAACGAAGGAGAATTAATAGATATACGTTAAAATTCCTTCAATTCCTTCACTGAGACTGATGATAGATGTGAGGTTATGTTATCAGACTGACATGGAGTTGGCCGTGTTTCAATCCCAGCTTGAAGAATCTTGCGTGTTTAGCCATACTGATGGGACGTGATACAACGGAACATTCTGTTTGTTCATGACAACATATGTATATATATATATATATATATATATAAATGTATATAGATATGTGAGTGTGTCCATATATATATGTGTGTGTGTGTGTGTGTGTGTGTGTGTGTGTGCATGTATATGTATGAGTGTGTTTGTGTCTATATATATATATATATATATAAGTCGGTGATTGTATGTATGGAATTGCATCCGCCTATCTATATGAATAAAAAAGCTTAACACAAACAACCGTTTATATATATATATATATATATATATATATATATATATATATAATCTTCCTCTAGCTCGGATTTATTTGTCTCTTTGTTTAATGGTATATTAACCTTCATAGGTTATTAAATGCCAAAATTATCATTAAAGATAAATACTTGATGGGATAAAAGAGTTGTAATTTTCGAAGCTCTTTGCTTCGATTTGGCACAAAACAGAAAGAATGAAGCACTCATTGAGACTCGAACTCACTCGAGTAGGTTTGCTAATCTAGCTTGCTAACCATTATACCACCTGAGGTGCCCTGAGGTAAATGAGAATTAATTCTAAAATAAATGTAATCGCACAGTTGGATTTCTAACAGGATTCTTCATATGATGACGCAATCATTTACGATTGCCACTACGCCATACAGAATCCTTCTGAAGCTATGAGCAAGTAGCATATATATATATATATGGGGCTGGTGAAATGTTGATATTTATAAAATGACACTTTAAATACGGTATGCATAGATTAATTTTTTTAAAAGAAAATAGATTTAGCTTTAAAAGCCTTCAAAAGACACTCATAATTTAAATGAAAAAAGAACAAATTGAGGAGGAGGCATTGACGAAGGAATGTGGCAGGAAAACTCAGCGTTAATGGCCAAAATAAAATAAAAATAAACCAAAACATGTCAGCAGTCGGCAAGGCGGACGTGACTCTCATACAAAATATCTCAGTTAAATTAATAAAATGGCTGACCCGAACATGTTTTTTTTTTCAGCCTTAAGAGTTTGCCGATCCCCTGAAGGAAGTTAGAAATTTAAATTGAGTTGGAAGATTAGACATGATTTGTTTCGTTCATATTTGGAATTTTCTTTTCATGTTAAAAAAATTATTTCATTTCTGTCCAATCAAAAATTCATTTTAGAAACATAGAAAATGAATGCATAGTCCGATGAAACCACTCCCCAATCAATAAGTGATGTGTTTTTTGTTTTTTTTTAATTTTCGTTTGTAAAATCCACCACTGAAACAACAAAAAACCATACTTTCTAAACGATGCGATATTTTCTTCGGAGGGAGGGACTCCATTCGATGGTTGATGTCTTCGATTTCGACATCAGAGTTCGAACTCAAGTTGTACCATTACGTTCACTTTTGAACTAATACCCTCGTACGTGCCGACTTTCCTTAGCAGTGCACACCATGTTTTGTTCGCCTTTTTCGGAGAGTGTGTGAGATTTAAGGTAAATGGCTGTGCAATTGCTGTTTTTTTGGTTTTGATTTGTTCAAAACAACACGAAACATCCTAGTTCACTTAAATATTGCTTTTTCTGCTATCATTTCGCTAAATTTGGAATAATTACTAGTTTATTTCATCAGACAATGTGAGAATACCCACCTCTGCAGTTCGTTGCATAAGTTACTAACTCCACGTCGGGAACTTATGTGTGGCCGGATCGAGCGAGAGGCAGGTTCACAGGGAAAAGAAAAAAAAAAACACAACAACTTTGTGATCAGAACGCCAAGGGAGGACAGAGAGCGTGTAACAGTTTGTGGATAATAAGTTCTAGTTTGAGTTTCGGCCGGCAAAAGATTATCTTAACTAACAGGGTCCGGCTGGTAAAGTCGCTGTTCGTTATTCTTTGTTCCGGCCAAATCAACTTTCCTCGAACCCAAATTAAGTCTAACTGCTAGGACCCAAAACGCACCTGTATATATACACAAAGTTTCATTATTATTTCCGGCCAAGGGACACCCACAAATAAACCCCCAACTTTGGGAGGGGCTTTCTCTCTTTAACAGAGTGGACATAAAATATTTCCTAGCCTGGCCGTCTCTGATACAGGGACATTAATTTTGGACCCTTTTAAGTTTTTGACCAGTGCCCGACACGTACTTAACACCTACCCACGCCCGTGGCCATATGTATAAACATTTTCTTATCTAGATTTCCTTAATCTAGTTAATGGGTTTTCCTAACATTTTAAATTTGATACCGAGGCTGAACCTAACTCATCTTGTCACATATATATGTGTGTATATATATATATATATATATATGTGGGTGTGTGGGTGTGCATGGGTGTGCACACACATGTGCATGGGCGTAAATATATACACACACACGCACACAAGTATGGGTGCACACACACACACGTGTGTATTCATGTATGTGCATATATCAAACTCAGAGTGTCACAACAAATTAAATTTCTATATGGTCAGTAACCTGTCACTTGCAGGACATATTTAATACACGTATAGGTTGATAACTCTCAGTAAATAAGATATGGCTACCGAGGTAATAGTTTTATAGACTTGTCATTTAATGAAGAGTTGTTACCTTGATCAAATTGCATATATGACTATGTAAAGGTGTTTATTTTATATTTCATATGATTTCTTGTTTTTATTATATATATATATTTACCAACCCATCCGCACGGGCAGGATATGACACAAGGCCATCTTTCTAGCGGAGTTTAAGAGGTTTGAATTCAGAGTTTTCCTTCTCCTAGACTAGTTGCCTTACCAAATCTGAAGAACTCAGTCTGCCCTACTATTTACCCAAAGCTGGAGGGAGAATAATTGGATTCATACCTTTCTCAAGGGTATTAGTGCTATGGGAAATGCAATCGGTCTCGTCCAGGTTTTAACTCGGGTCGCCGTGTCCATTTCCTACGAAGATAACCATTACACCACGGTCACCTCTGTTAAATACTGACCCTCGACGTCGCCGTCAATCAAGAAATGCACCTGTGTAAATAAGCGGAGGAACAGCGGAAGCAGGTTTACGTAAGACAATTTTATAACTAGGTGCCACAGACGGCTAGAGTCAGTTCCAGTTGGAGATAGGATGCCAGCGGAGTGAGAACCACGGTTGAGCAGCCCCAGCTAGGATGCAAAAGAAGTACTGCTATAGTCAGAAGAACTTTGGGTCAATATGTAGCAGTCTGTCCCCGTCTCCAACTCACCTCTCACACATAACCACCATCAACCCTTTCGGGAATAAAGCGTGAGAAATATATTTTTATAAAGAAGTGTTCGTTCGTTCATTGAAGTTCGTCATTATTGTTGTCTATGTTCCGCAGATATTTGTGTATGTATATGTATGCGCCAATACAACACATTCTCTGTTTTTATTTTATAAGTGTTCACACTTATAAGGTTTCGTAAATACGTACGTGAACTGATCTTAGTACATTGGTTCATGTTCATATTGTTTTTTTAAAGAATATATGAGCAACAATTAAAAATTATTTGTCTTATTTCAGATTATGTCTTTTGACGAGACATAATCTTGAGTTCATCCTACGTGGCTCTTACTTTTAGCTACGTTGGTCACCAGTGGTATATATCAAAATTTTCATGGCTTGGATTCGCAGAGGAAGATTTAAGTGGATATTCCAGTCTTTTACTGCAAGCCTGAGATGATGTTTATGCTACGCGGATTACTGTAGAAGGCCAGGCAACCAGTGTAGAGTTTTATGATACCACTTCAAATAATATATATATATATATATATATTTAGAGTAACCCGGATATAATATACCCGAATATAAGATAAACCCTGATATAAGAGAAATGTTCTCTGGTCCCAAATTAGAGCCTGTGTTACCTAAACAAAAGAGACCAACCCGGATATAAGATAAACCTGGATATAAGAGACTTATTCTCAGGTCTCGAGAACTCTCTTATATATATATATATATATATGTATGGGGAAAGTTGGAACAAATCCAACGGTATGAAAACGTACATAACAAAAATAAAACACAGAGACTTCAGAGGATTATGTTTTTGATAGCTAACGGAATCTTAAATAGACCAAATTAGAAACAGATAAAGGACTTGAAAAAAAAAAGGAAACAATAAGGTTAAATATTTTAGAAACGAATCAAAACTTTAATCCTAAATGTTCTAAAATGTTAATTTCTTTGCTTTATAAAAAAGGCTGGAAAATCGTCGAATCTAGTTTTATTCCGAACCAAAACACTATGGAAGACACAGGTTAATTCTTTACTCCTTAGATGGTCAAGTAAAGGCCCAAAAGTTACAAAGTTATTTAAAATAATCTAGCGTCCGTATATATATATTGTTGTTGATAATGATAGAACACATTTTCTTTTAGTTTTTTTATTGTAGTTTCTCGAGGTGTCTTGTATAGTTTTTTTCATATTTCTGGGTCAAGTTGGTTGGTTTGGTTGGTTTCTTTGTTTAATGGCATATCAACTCTTTTTAAGTTATTTAATGCCAAAGTCATTCTCCTAGAAGAACAGTAGTGGTACTATTTAACCCATAGCTGGGAGGATAGGGGGCTAAATACCTTTCCCAAGGGTTTTTGCCCGAAAGTGAATGTAATAGCGCGACTGGAGTACGAAGTCACGTACTACGATTCCGCAGTCCATCGCTTTAACAATTACACCACGAGGACACCCCCGGTCAAGTTGGAGAAGAATTGAAATAAATAAAATGATGTGGACTGAGATAGATAGATAGATAGATAGATAGATAGATAGATGTGAAATGAGATAGATTCTATGTAGAATGCACATATCTTACACCTAGTAGAATTTCCGCATCAAAACTAATATACAGTTCCGGATGAAAACTAACAAGCGTATATATATATATATATATATATATATATATATATATATATGTGTGTGTGTGTGTGTTTGTGTGTCTTTTTAGAGAGATAAAGATGAATTGTGATAAACAAAGACATATAACCTTAGATAGATAGATAGATAGATAGATCCTGCTGTGACCTTAAAAGGTATACAATTAGACAAGTTGATACTTGAGTGGAAAGGAACAGTCAACACGTTCGTAGATAAAAGAAAGTATTTTATTGCCAGAGAGAATAAGGTAGACAAGTAACAGAGAAGAAAGCTATTAATGCGAAAAGCAAGGATATTTATTTGTCTATCCCTCCCATCAGACAGGATATGACTCAAGGTCAATGACCCGAGGGTTTATAGCTGGCATTAGGGAGGGCACAAGCCGAGGCTCAAGCCGAGGCTTGAGCCCTGTTGGTCTATGCTGGTCATCGGCTCACTTAGTACAATGTGGGCCTGATGAGCCTTACCGGACATGGACTCAAACAGGGGTCCAGGAACGGATGCATGATTATAGCTTAAACTGCACAGCAAGATCCAGTGCTTTACAAAGGTGACAAAAATATCTGTGATGCAGCACGCTCACCCGAATGTGGCCCAGTCGAATCTGGGGGCCTTTCGCCCTCAGGTCTGCCTTTGTTAGACAATACCAGCTGAAGTCAAAGCCAACTGCAAATTAATGTTGCTGGCCTGGTACCCAGAGTTAAGACAATTATCTGTCTCTGCCTCCCATCCGACAGAACTTGACACAATGTCAAAGTTTAGAAGGTCACATCATAGTGAGGATTTTGGGAGGGGAAGGTAGGACCCAAGCTGAGGCTCGAATTCCACTGGACTATGGAAGTCATTGGCCCTCTTAGTGCAATGTGGGCCTAATGAGCCTAGCTGGAATGAGCACGAACTAGGGTCTAGGCACGTATACCTGGTTATAGCAAGGTCCAATGTTATACAAAGGTTACAAAGGTGTCAATGACGCAGCTCGCCCACCTGAATATGGCCCAATTAAAGCCGAGGGCATTTCGGACCCAAGTCTGCCTCTTGATGGATAATGCCACGCTCGACACGAATGTCAGACAACCCGCCCTGAAAGTCAGCTGGGGACGAAAACAACTGCAAAATAATTTTGTCCGTCTTATCCCCGGAGCAGGTGCCGGTAAAATGCCGAGCTCATTCTATATATAGTCAATCCATATGACTAAGGTGGGAGCGGGATATTGCATAACAAAATATAGATTGACAGATGTGAACTGAGATAGATAGATAGATAGATGTGAACTGAGATAGATAGATAGATAGATAGATGAAAACTGAGATTGATAGATAGATAGATAGATAGATATGAACTGAGATATATAAATAGATAGATAGATAGATAGATAGATGTGAACTGAGATAGATAGATAGATAGATAGATAGATAGATAGATGTATGTGACCTGAGACTGTTAAGAATAATCATTTATTCTAAAAATGTTTGATAAAAAAAAAACAGTGTTCAAATGCTGGCGAGCAGTGCGCAATAAAAACTAAAGCAATTTCAAATCAACTTTTTTAATAATCTTATGACTGCATGTTTTATAAATTTACTGTAGAATACAAGACAAAGCAACAAGTTAAAACTTAAACACTAAATTTCAAATAATTTAAATTGCTATATCTTTCTCCGTAAGTGATGTACTCCTGTGGACCCCTTCATATGGCCAATCAAAAGCAGGACGGCCAGCTCGAACATCCATACAACAGCTATGTGATGATACGGGATGTAACTCTGAAGACCTGCTAGAGGCGATGAATGATAGGAAGACGTGGAGAGAGAGAGAAGGTCAGGGATATCCGTGCTAGCCGGACGACATGATGATGATGATATCTTTCTCTTTTGTGCTTTCTCTATCTCTATCTTTCTCTTCATCACTCACCCTCTCTCTCTCTCTGTATCGCTACTCTCTTTCTCTTTCTCTCTCTCTCTCTCTCTCTCTCTGTATATATATATATATATATATATATATAATGAAAACTGGAAGCGCTTGTAGTATAATGATTGTAGGAGATTGAGAAGTTGTCGGGAGGCTGTAGATTTTTTTAAATTAATTTTATTATATTTCAAAATGTCTTCACCCTCTCTCTCTCTCTCTCTCTCTCTCTCTCTCTCTGTGTATCCCTACTCTCTTTCTCTTTCTCTCTCTCTCTCTCTCTCTCTATCTCTCTGTACCCCTACTCTCTTTCTCTTTCTCTCTCTCTCTCTCTCTCCCTCCCTCTCTGTATCCCTACTCTCTTTCTCTTTCTCTCTCTCTCTCTCTCTGTATCCCTACTCTCTTTCGCTTTCTCTCTCTCTCTCTCTCTCTCTCTCTGTATCCCTACTCTCTTTCTCTTTCTCTCTCTCTCTCTGTATCCCTACTCTCTTTCTCTTTCTCTCTCTCTCTCTCTCTGTATCCCAACTCTCTTTCTCTTTCTCTTTCTCTCTCTCTCTCTCTCTCTATCTCTCTGTATCCCTACTCTCTTTCTCTTTCTCTCTCTCTTTCTCTCTCTCCCTCTCTGTATCCCTACTCTCTTTCTCTCTCTCTTTCTCTGTATCCCTACTCTCTTTCTCTTTCTCTCTCTCTCTCTCTCTGTATCCCTACCCTCTTTCTCTTTCTCTCTCTCTCTCTCTGTATTCCTACTCTCTTTCTCTTTCTCTCTCTCTCTCTCTCTGTATCCCTACTCTCTTTCTCTTTCTCTCTCTCTCTCTGTATCCCTACTCTCTTTCTCTCTCTTTCTCTTTCTCTCTCTCTCTCTCTCTCTCTCTGTATATATATATATATATATATGTAATGAAAACTGGAAGCGCTTGTAGTATAGTTATTGTAGGAGATTGAGAAGTTGTCGGAAGGCTGTAGATTTTTTAAAATTAATCTTATTATATTTCAAAATGTCTTCATGGGATTTCGGTAAATAAAACTGATGATGTGACATACCAGTTATTCTATATTTTACGAAATTTAGACGAAAATTTGCTCATTATTGTAATTTACTAAGCTTTTTGCTTAGACGTAGCACAAGGTCATATGTATCGGCCCCCAAGCTTTGCGGATCTTCTCCTTTTTTAAACAGCCAAATGCTGTTGTTAATCTTGCCGTCCTCACATATTTTGTGCTGTGCGCAGTTTTGAATGTCTCTCGAACAAACGCGTCCCACATACAATAATCAAGGGGACTGCAATCAGGGAAGTAAAGTGAAAAGATCTTAAAGATGATATGGTTACAAAAATTTTCTGACAATTAAAATTGGGTTCGTCTACTAGTGCGGCAGGGCACAGAATCCAGATTCCAGGCGTAGTGTCTCCCACCAAGTATCCTCTCGATCTAAATGAGCACAACCGCCTTCTTCCTCTTGAGTTAGTATCTGTGTTAAGTCTTTGGCAACTTGGTGACATGCATAGATTTGATTTGATTTGATTTGGTTTTTAGCATATCAACCCTTGTATGTTATGTAATGCAAATTCCATTTTTATACAAATGAACAGTTCTATTTCAAACATTTCAGTATTATATAAGTACTTAAATGTTAAAAAAAAACCAATTATATTTCAAACTATTCAGTTTAATCAAAAAAGTTTAATGGTTTTAATAATGTATCTCTACTAGTTAAACTTCAGTCAATTCTTTACACAGTGTTTTGTCCAGTCAGCTGGGGCTGTAGAATACACCGACTGCACCTCTGTAGAAGGGTAATCCCCACCAACGAGTGTCCTGGATATGACACAAAACAATCTGATGGTGAGGTTCCAGCAGTGCTGGAGCTTTGGGGAATGCGAAGTACACCTTCGTTGCCATCGCTCCCAGGTCAACTCTGGCCCGGAGTGGTAGCACTTCATAGGGCCCTATCTATGGGTTAAATAGAACTAACCGCAAACTTATGCTAAAAGGAATTGTTTGAGTAAACTGAATAGCTTGAAATAGAAATGTTTTTTGACAATTAAACCGTACTTACATTTAAACTGCGTGCTTATGCTTAACTGAATTATTTCAAATAGAACTGTTTCTCGACATTAAAACTGTATTTACACTTAACTGAATTAATACATATAACTGCTTGAATAGTTTGAAATAGGAATGTTTTTTGACAATTAAACTGTGTACTTATGCTAAACTGAATTGTTTCAAATAGATTATTTACATAAAAATAGATTTGGCGTAAGATAACCTACAAAGGTTGATATGCCATAAAACCCACCGAATCAGCCAAGCCAAACTTACACAGTGTTAAATGTAAAAACGGTTCTATTTGAAACAATACACTTTAGCATAAGTATGCTGTTTAAATGTCAAAATAGTTCTTTTTCAAACAATTCAGTTTGGCATAAGTACACAATTTAGTTCTATTTGACCCATTGATCGGATCTTATGAGACGCTACCATTATGGGCCAGAGTAGACCCGGGAACAATGGTAATAAAGAAATAAAGAGCTATTCGGCATTCCCCAACCCTCCAGCATTGCTGGAGCCTCACCATTTGATTATTTAGTGCTATATAAGACACTCGTTTTAGGAAGTATTATCCCTCTGCAGAGATACAGTCAGTGTATTCTGCCTGTCCACCCGACTGGGCCAAAGATGAATTGAGGAATAACATTGCCATCACTAGTGACAACCTTGTTCGCTATGATGTACACTAGGTGTTTGTCTTTCATCAGTTTGAATATGAATCCGTCTGCAGATTAACACCAAACACTGAAATATTCTTATTGAAATTTCCGACGGTTATTCCAACAGTACATCGTGCAGATTCTAAATATCTAGAGGAAGGAATTGAGTTGTACTGAGTTGTCCTTAGAGACAGATCCCAACTGATTCTAGTTACGGCACAGTATACAAAAACTGATAAAAGTAAAGCGGATAAGCTGAATTAATCATTTTAAATAATGACAATTCACTCGTCGTATCAATTATTTACATTGAAAGTAAAAACAATATCTTCCTTTGCTTTATTTCTTTTTGATATTTTTGGTAAGATTTAGTCATCAGTCTTTGATTTGGAACTTATTCTCATAATAAATAACGAGTCGATCAGTCAAAAAATGATAAAAAGATCTATAAAATAAACAGTAAATAGTTGTGTAATCGTTATCGTCGTAGGATATGAACACGGCGACACAAGTTCAAATCCAGGACCTGACTGATTGTATTTCACATAGCACTAATACTCTAGGGAAAAGTATGAATCAGTTGGGTAGACTAGGTTCTTCAGCCTTGTTGAGGCAACTAGTCTAGGAGAAGGAAAACTCTGAATTCAAACCTGTTAAACTCCGCTTAAAAATCGACATTGTGTCATATCCTGTCCGAGTGGGGGGTTGGTAAATACGCTTATAGATTAAATCTAAGTGAATCTAAAAATAAAATAAAGCACCGATTCACCTTATGATACAAAGAGATTTTGAAAAAAAATGGGTAAGCCGTTATCGAAGTTCCACTGTGTGGTTTGGTTTGGTTTAAGGGTATATCAACCATTGTTGGTTAGTTAATGCTAAATCCACTTTTATACATATAAGCAGTTCTATTTCAAACAGTTCAGTTTAGCATTAGTACAAACTTTAAATATCAAACCGTACTATTTGACCAACAGACAGAACCATATCAGATGCTACCAGTCCGGGCCAAAGTGGATCTGGGATGATGGTTATAAAGAGAGAGAGAGAAAGAGAGGGGGGAGTACACCGTAATATCAGCACGATAATGATGTGTTAGTAGCAAAAGAACAAAAATAGATCTATTTCAAGCAGTTCAGTTTAGCATAAGTACGCAGTTTAAATGTCAAAACAGTCTTATTTCAAGCAATCCTGTTCAGTATAGGTACACAGTTTAGTTCTATTTGGCCCATAGATAGGACTCTATCAGGTGCGACCATCTCGGCTAGAGTGCACCTGGGAGTGATTACAGTAAAGAAATAAAGAGGTACTCCGCATTCCCCAAAGTTCCTGCATTACTGAAGCCTCACTGTCAGATTTTTTGTGTCATATCAGGATACTCGTCAGTGGAGGGTTTTTTTTTTTTTTTTTTATCCCTTTGCAGAGATGCAGTCAGTTTAATCTGCAGCCGCAGCCGACTGAGCCAATTACCATTGTCGTTTAATTTAAAACTGTCTCCACATATTCAACATTAAAAGAATGCTAACATTTTTTTTCCTATTTAATGATTTAAAAGTCTTAACTTGTTCAACCTCCCTTTCAACACATACTTGGAATATCTCACTAGGGATGAAATAATGTTAATGTGACAACGGGAATATCTTTATTAGAAAAACAGAACCGATATAACGAAGACCGCCAGTGGAAAATTAGAATATTAAGGTAACACTGTTGATTAACCGGTTGGAACTTCTTATTATATCATAAAGGAATATATCTTTTAAAACACCCAGTATATCATATCCTCGTGAGTTTTTTTTTTTTCATTCTCCAAATTGAATAGTATAATTGCATGAATTTCGTCAGATAACGTTTCTAATCATAATAAACCCTACCAATACAGAGAGAGAGAGAGAGAGAGAGAGAAAGAGTGTGTGTGTGTGTGTGTGTGATTGAGTGTGAGTGTGAGTGCACCCTCATATATTGATGCTTTGTAGCAATTTTGATTAAATAGCAGGTTGAAATGTAGTCACGTTGCATAATCCTTTGTTGTATTCACAATTTTTCAGTTGCTGCAGATGATCCTGGCATTAATTCATTGATGTAATATATAAAGCGATCAAGACACTGAATGGGTAACTGAACGTGAAATCCATGCCTAAAGTAATTGTATAAAAGTTCAATAACGAGACGTTAATTCCGTTTCGTTAGATTTGCATTGAACGACGAGATGAAAACGTCAGGACAGTGGATAAGATATTTCAGCTGGGAAAAGTCGAGGCAACCTTTTACGTATTGTAACTCAAAACCAGTATATTTAAAGTGGTAATTGTTGCCGACAAACAAAGGAATCCTATCTGCTGTAGAGATTTTCGCGTTAGTCTCAACTCAAGTTTTATTTCGAAAAATTTGCATAGATGATTTCAGAAAAAGTATTCCAAAATATTTCATTGTTTTGATCATAAATGGTGACACGAAGAGATGGCGCAGTCCATATTTACCAACCCCTCCACACGGGCAGGATATGACACAAGGTCAATTTAACAGGTTTACATTAAGCGTTTTCATTCTCCTAGACTAGTTGCCTAACCAAGGCTGAAGACTCAGTCTGCCCTACTATTTACCCATAGCTGGAGGGAGAATAACTGGATTCATACTTTTCCCTGAGGGTATTAGTGCCATGTGAAATGATATCAGGTGCTTTCAGGATTTGAACTCGTGTCGCTGTATCCATCTCCTACGACGATGACCATTACACCACGGGCAACTTTTGAGATGGCGCAATCAATACTTAAAATTTCATAATTGCCACAATTGATAATTTTGAAATCATTATCAGCAGCATCAACAGCATCATCATCCAAGTTACAGCATTCCGATGTGTTCTTAAACCTTGTTATTAAAGCTCATTCATATTATGTACGTGTTTCACCTGCGCACGATAGGCCGTGCGGTCGCGCGCTTTTTATTTTGTATATTTTGTCACTTCTCAAGATTTGTTCATGCAGAATCCTTCGGTAGTTCCTAGATAGGTTTTTTCTTATTATTTCGCCAGAGTCCTATTGATGTTTCTACGCATAAGTGCTGACACGGCTACAGTGGGGTAGAATTCCGGATTTGTTTTTATCAGACAGATCAAATTTCCTTATTGCCGATGTTTATTTACTTGCTTATTTCCTTGGGGTTTATGGCATATCAAACTTAGTAGGTTATTTAATGCCAAATCCATTTATATACAAATAAATAGTTCTAGTTGTCAAAATTTCTGAGACGAAACTCGATGATTTTTATCATTAAGGGTTTTCAGACTATTGTCTTCATCTTTATTGTTATTTCCACAACGTTTCGGCCGTTATGTGTTCCGGCCGAAACAATCGAAACGCTGTGGAAATAACAACAAAGATGAAAACAATAGTCCGAAAACCCTTAATGATAAAAATCATCGAGTTTCGTCTCAGAAATTTAGACAACTAATATCCAGTCGGCACTGAATGGAAACAAATATAAAAACTGAATCAAAAATTGGCACGAATGACGAACCATCTTGCCTCCCTATGCAGATGCCGAGACCTCAAGCTAGTTCCACCAGTTTTGACAATAAAAATCCCAGTTCATTCCAGGATAATGATAAGTAGTTCTATTTCTAACAATTCAGTTTATCATAGCAACATAATTTAATTGTCAAAAACGTTTATATTTCTTCATTTTGGCAGTGAAAATGTCAAAACAGTTCTATTTCGAGCAATTTAGACAAGCGTAGAACAGTTTCAATTTAAAAAAACAAACATGTCTATTTCAAACAATTCAGTTTAGCATAAGTACGCAGTTTACATGTCAAAACAGTACTTTTTCAAGCAATTCAGGTTAGCATAAATATGTTCTATTTGACCCATAGATAAGACCCTACCAGGTGCTACAACTCCGTGCCAGAATTCACCGGGAAGAGATGGCAATGAAAGGGTACTCCGCATTCCCCAAAGCTCCAGCATCATTGGAACCTCACTATCAGATTGTTTAGTTTCCTATCGAGGACACTCGTTGGGAGGGGCTTTGTACCACTAAACAGAGGTGCAGTTGGTGTATTCTACAGTCCCAGCCGACGCGTCAATATTGTCAATAATCTACAAATACTGTTCAAGTTCAACCGATGTGCATGTTAATTCCCTTTCGGGAGACCAAATATTACTGCTGGTGTATAGAAAACTGCTTACTATTTTCAGGGCGTTACCATTCAATGATAAGATGTCACCATCTTGATTAATATATAGGACCTATATTTTTTTCATAGTTTATGAAGATACTAATGTTTCATGCTGCATGATCCAGGCTAAGCAGGAGAGCTTCGGTTTGATCAGGTGTATTGGTAAGAACACTACTTTCCTTATCAAGGGCAATGACCAATACTTATGGGTGGAAGGAGAGAGATAGATAGATAGAGAGAGAGAGAGAGAGAGAGAGAGTCGAAAGCATGTGTGCAATCGGTACACCCTGATGATGATGATGATGATGATGATGATGATCTATGTTTCATCATACGAGAATACCTATATTTTACGAGAGATTACAGTTTATATCATGTGCGATATCATAAAGATGAGGAATTATTTTGGAAAATCATTCCTTTGTCGGACAAAGCGAAAATTGAAATCGATAAATTTATGGAGATTTATATGACACGGTTTATGCAAAATATTTCTGAAAAGTTGGCGCTGATATCTATTCGTTCTAATCAAAAACTAAATAAAGTTTACAAACACACACACACACACACATATATATATATATATATATATATATATATTCATCCTATGAGTGGGAAGTAAATTTCTGAAGATGAATTGGTCTATAAATGACTTTGAATGGGGTATCTTAGGGTTTTATTTCATAAAATTATGTTCCACAAGTGGTTCTATTTAGGAGACTAACAATGTCTTTGGAGACCTCAGCTTTTTGCCACTGAAAATTATTTTAAACAAGAGACAGATGCTACATAAACATTTTTAGTCCAAATCCCGTCTAGAGCATAATTTTATGAAATAAAAGCTTAAAGTACCAATACCAAAGTACCGCATTCATATTCATTTGCTGACCAATTCACTTATATATATATATATATATATATATATATATACTAATTTAATATCTACCAGCATTCACGGTACCAGAAAAAAACCGAAAAAAAACCCGCCAGGAACAAGAGATAAAAGTATCTCGAATCACCGCCCGGGGGAAAAAGAAAAAAATATAGGTCAAAAAGAAAGAAAAGGCCAACCTCGTACGACCCCTTGAAAAAAATCAAGGGATACGCAGTCAGTTGGTCAAAAGAAAACTAAAAACCTTCCGCGAATCCTGCAATGCTACAATTACAGAAGTGTTCAACACGAGTGGAGCCAATTATAAAATTAACTTAAATTGCGAGTCGGAAATTTTCTACTAGTGTTTCACCTTATCGGATCATCAGGAAGCCTAACTCCAACTTCCTCATATTTTTTTATAAAAGATTCTATCCTTCTCAACAGAACTAACTTATACTGATGCCTATTAGATATTGGTATGTTTTTATATGAATAATTTATATTCGCTCTCTCCATCGTAACAGGAGCAAAGAAAGTGCTCAATGGAAAACACCAGAGCTTAAATATTTACTAATCTAATATCTACCAGCATTCACGGTACCAGAAAAAAAATGAAAAAAAAAAACCCGCCAGGAAAAAGAGATAAGAGTATCTTGAATCACCGCCCGGGGGAAAAGAAAGAAAAATGGCCAACCTCGTACGACCCCTTGAAAAAAATCAAGGGATACGCAGTCAGTTGGTCAAAAGAAAACTAAAACCTTCCGCGAATCCTGCAATGCTACAATTACAAAAGTGCTCAACACAAGTGGAGCCAATTATAAAATTAACTTGATTAATTAAGTTGGAGTTAGGCTTCCTGATGATCCGATAAGGTGAAACTTTAGTAGAAGATTTCCGACTCGCGATTAAAGATAATTTTATATATATATATATATATATATATGATCAAATATGGATCTAAATCCGACAGTATGAAAAAAATAGAAAAAAATGAAAAATCCAAATTAGATGAATTTATTTTAGAGTAAAGCCAACGTTGAATATTTTAGTTTTGATATACTTCATCAGTACTTTAATATCATGAGAAATGTTCTTCACATAGATCATAGAGTGATGGACTCTTGTTGAGATAAATGTACGTTTTTGAACGTTTCGTTATATACATTTCTTTGCTCCTGTTATTTTGAAAAGCATCCATCGCTGTGTGAATAACATTTCTCACGATACCAAAAGCCTGGTGAAGGTTATTAAAACCGAAACGTTTAAGGTTGGTTTTACCTCAAAATAAGTAAAGATAAAGTTGGCGACCGTAATCGGGGAGGGGTGGCTGGAGGCTCCCTTTTCAATTGTTGTACCCCAAGGTGTAGGGAAGGACACAACTCCTTTCCATTAATTGCTCCACTTTACCCTTGATCCATACCTTATAATGCCGTGTCTTAAGCAAGGAGGCATCAAGTACCATTTTTGGAGTCTTGGAGTGAATCGACTCAGGATTGATCCCTGATCTCCCGGACTTTTGACGAACATTCTAACCGCTAGGGAAAAATCATCTAATTTTGATTATTCTGTTTTTTCTACTTTCTTCACACACACACACACACACACATATATATATATATATATAAAAAGCAACAATGGGTCACATTAAGATAATGAATTTATTTCCATCCTTTTAAAAGCATTGACATAAATCAACGCTGAAAAATATTAACAGAATTTCAAACAAGAAAGAGATTGAAATAAATGTTTTAACATTTACCAACAGATTAAGACAAAAAAAAAAAATTCCCCTGCGTAATAAAGCAAGCCTAAACGTTCAAGTAACAATAAGTATAATAATATTATGCCATGTGAAGCTACATGCAGTTTCATCATACTTCAAAGGCAAATGACTGACTAATTTTTGATTTCAGGTTCAAATGAACAGCTACAGCAGGAATTGGAATACATCCTACTAAAGCCTGATTGTCACGGCTGGTGAATTTCAAAAATGCAATTTGAACGTGAGGACACTTTAGAAGAACGATATGCCATAGAATACTATTTTAAACTTGCAAAAAATGTCAGAGAAACGTATGGAATGCTTCAAACTGCATTTGGGGAATCTTGCTCGAATCGATCATCAGTTTTTGAGAGGCATAAGAGATTCAAGGAAGGCAAGGTGTCTGTGAGGGATGATGAGGGGTGTAGGAAGAGTAAGGAGGTCAGTACACAAGAGTTGATTGGCCAAACGGTTAGGGTTAGGGTTACTATGTTGTGGTTTTAAGGGAGTTCAGGAAGAGATTCCATCGGAAAAGGCCAACACTCTTCAAATCGGGCCAGTGGCATTTCCTGCTGGACAATGCACCAGTCCACAACCCATCCTTGTCACAAACTATTTGACCAAGATGGGCATGAAGACAGTTCCTTACCCTCCCTATAAACCAGACCTTGCTCCCTGTGTTTTTTGGTTATTCCCTAAGCTCAGGGGCTGTCTTTATGAGACAATTGAGGAGATGAAAGAGGCTGTGACGATGGTCATTGACACGTTCACACAAGAGGACTTCCATGGTGCTTTCCAGAAGTTGTTGGAACGGTACAAGAGGTGCATTGCTGCTGGAGGGGACTAGTGTTTCATGAGTGTACTATCAATAAAAGAGCCCATACGAAAAGAAATCTGGAAAATTATTTAATGATCCTCATACATGTCAAAACTTCAAACATATCTATAAAATTATTCAATTTTAGTATATCAATTTTTATCAACGATACAATTTCCATGTTTTTTACCGAATTGCAATACAACCAATCAAAATGTTCAGTTTCGAATTGATCATTACACATTATCTTATCTCTTATTTTATTTACAGCTGATTAAAAAATCACAAAATTATAAAGCGACAACAAATTGACCATCCTCTGATAGTAATAATTACGTATTTCTTTGGGTAAGACAACTAGTTTTTGAGATCACTGAGCTTTTAATTTATAGATGCCTGACTTATTTCTGAGTAGTTCAAAATTTTATAGAAAAATGCATTATCTCTTTGGTGGTCTCATGATTTAAAGTTATTTTCTTATAACCCTATATGTGTTTCTAATTTTACCAGTAGAGAAAGGAAAACCTCCGTGTTGTAGTGGCTAACGTATTAGTCTGTGACATCGTAATAAGCGAGTTCGAATCCCAGTCACGCTGTTATGTTTGTTTTCGGACAAATATCCTTGGAAAAGTTAGGAACACCCTTATATTCCCAAACTATTGATTAAATAGTGCCACTTCTGTTATTCTACTAGGATAGCTTTGCTATTAAATTACCCAGGAAGTTTGATATTCCGTTAAACAATGAAACCAATACAAAACCGTATGGGTCTATGAGTTATACAAGTGAGAGTTAAACTCCCATCTCACCAATACTGAGTTATTTAGCCATCTTGCCTGACACAATTTTACGTGGAGGAGTTATTCGCTTTTTATTCTTGTTCATTTTAGTTACAGCCAAATATTATATATATATATATATATATATATATATATATATATATATATATAATTTCTAAACCCATTTCGTAGATAAAATTTCTAAACGAGCCTGAGCCGATTTTTTTCACACATTTAAATAGTTTCAGTAACTATTATCTAATACGTAGTGTTATGGCCAAAGTGCAGGACTCCGAGATGTAAGTTCGACTTCAGTCCAACTATTATTATTACTTGAGGACACATATCTTTGGAAAACATATGAGCTTGCTTATCCCTCGTGGCTATGGGTCAAACAGTACGACAACTGTTCAAGAAGATGTAGCATTAAACAACATAAGAAGGTTGATATGACATTAAAAAAGAAAGAAAAATAAAACGTGGCCTGGTCGGTTTGGGCTGAAGAATACACCGACTGCATCTCTGTTGAGGGTTAATACTCCCATAGTGAATGTCCTGGTTATGACAATAAACAATCTTATGGTGACGCTTCAGAAATGCTTGAGCTTTCGGTCATGTGGAGAACCCCTTCCTTACCATTGCTCCCGGGTCCTTTCTGGCCCGGAGTAGTATCACCTTATATAGTTCTATCTAGGGGTCAAATAAAACTTTTTGAAATTGAAACAGTGTACATATACTGACGATAAAATGAAACGCAGTTTCTTCCAGACAGCAGTCGTGTCGATACGGCTAGATGGATGCACTACTTGGACGCTAACTAAATGGGTGGAGAAGAAGCTGGACGGCAATTACACAAGAATGTTGCGAGCAATATTGAACAAGTCTAGGTAGCAACACCCCACAAGACACCATTTATAGTGTCACCTGCCTCCCATCACGAAAACTATCCAAGTCAGACGAACCAGACATGTTGGACACTGTTGGAGAAGCAAGGACGAGCTCATAAGTGATGTACTCCAATGGACCCCCGCATATGGCCAAGCAAAAGCAGGACGACTGGCTCGAACATACATACAGCAGCTATGTGAGAATATGTGATGTAGCCCTGAAGACCTGCCAGAGGCGATGAATGATAGGGAGAATTGGCGAGAGAGGGTCAGGGATATCCGTGATAGCGGCACGACATGATGATGATGATGATGATGATGATGGATTGTTTGAAATAGAACGGTTCGTTCATTCAGCTGTGTGTAAACAAATAACCGATGTTTAATTGGATTGTCAGTGATACATAAAAATACTTGAATACATTAAACTGTAAGCAAACAAATGATTAATAGTAAATAGAATAATTCGTATCAGATAGTAGCAAGTGAAACAATTGAATGTGTGAAAAAATTAGCTCAGGTTCGTTTAGAAATGTTATCTATAAAATGTGATCCGAAATCATATATTTTATATATATATATATATATATATATATATATATATATATATATATATATAAAGGATTTGGTATTAAATAGCCAACAATGTTTGATATGCCATAAAACCAAAGGAAACCAGACTAAAACGAACCGGTAGAGCTTCATATATCTACTCTCTAAATTAAATTTGTGATCATAAATCACGATTTTGCCTATCTCCGTGGATCGAATGATAAATGATTACATACGATAATGTGTTTATTTTTCTACTGAGACTATATGAAGCGGGGAGAGTAAGATCCTGCAGCGTAGTGGTTAACAAGCTGGAGTTTGACATCGTAGTTGAAACGTGTAAAAGAAGAATAAAAATGGAAGATACAACTCCAAACAGTAATAAATGACCCTCACAGATTTATACCCTCATACATCTCATACCCTCTTAAATCTTAACAGGAACGGGCAATCACTGGCAAGCCATTTCCAGTCAACTCTGATAGATTTCCACTTCAGTCACGGAAATTCCTCACTGCTAGCTACGGATCGTTCTAGTCCAGTCCAGTCCCCGTCAAAATCATCTCCGTAGCCGGTTTGATAGATGGGCTTGTTATGAAGCCAAATTGAAGAAATAGTTCAGATTAGCCCACTGGGACAGCGACATATTCGGCCACGAGCGTTTTCGCTTTTCTTCTCATCTCTCTCGCCCACCGGCAACCCTGGCAAATCACTAATGGATTTGGTTATCGATAACCTTCCATTTGAGCTGCAGAGTCCGATGCTTACTAAGCGTATCCAAACGTTTAAGGTCGCTGTGAGAACTAAAGAAAGTGATTGGGAGTGAAATCCACTTTCCAAGTAATTTTTCTTGATATCTGATGACACGATACTTGACGTAGTTGGTCAGAGAATCCGGAGAAATTGTCTCAGCGATTCTTGATCCAGACCAGTGGCGAAGATTCATGTTCAGTTAGTTTCTATTTGCAATTGAAATAGAAATGTTTTTATTTGTTTATTTATTTGTTGTTTGTTTGTTATTTATTGTTGATTTTCTTTTTCTTTTTTCACATAGTGCACTTTTCACTGAATAGAAGCAATTTATTCGTTGTGATGGAACCAATTCCGGCGTATCTTTTAGAACTAAAATGTCGTTTGAGATTTGAACGTTAACACAATTTTTATTATATCTAAGGATATGACAGAATTCGAAGCCCGGTTGGTTAGGGCGGCAGAATACACCGACTGCATCTTTTCAGAGGGGTTAGACTCTCCTATGATCACAGATTTAATTTAGAGAGTAGATATATGAAGCTCTAGCGGTTCGTTTTAGTTTGATTTCCTTTTACACATTTCAACGACGATGTCAAACTCCAGCTTGTTAACCACTACGCTGCGGGATCTTACTCTCTCCGCTTCATATTGTCTCAGTAGAAAAATAAACACATTATCGTATGTAATCATTTATCAGTCGATCCACGGAGATAGGCAAAATCGTGATTTATGATCACAAATTTAATTTAGAGTAGATATATGAAGTTCTACCGGTTCGTTTTAATTTGATTTCCTTTGGTTTTATGGCATATCAAAGATTGTTGGCTTATTTAATACCAAATCCTTTTTATAGATATATATTAACAATATGTGATTGAGATTTGGGGAATTCGTAGTAACCCTTCATTGCCATTGATCCCAGGTCCACTCTGAACAGGAGTTGTAGTACATGATAGGTTCCTATCTATGGGTCAAATAAAAAAAAGACTGTGTTCAGACAAATGGCTAATATCACATTTTGACTGTTATATAGCCATACTTGAAACCATTTAATTTTGTACAGAAAAGAGCTCAGGCTTGTTTAAGAATCATATCTGCAAAATATGTATTCAAATATAAATATTTAAGATATGTATAAACAGAATTTAGCATTAAATAACCAATTATGGTTGATGTGCCATAAAACATAGTCCCATGAACCAATTCACTGAATTCGACTTTAGGATACCCTTCTTCCTCGTCAAGAGCAAAAAAATAAGTTTGAATATAACAAAACGTGATTTTATTATTGCAGCAAACAGGCCAAAAGTATTTTTCATTGCGGAATTAAAACCATAAAAAAAGTCATGAACTTGCTGACCGGTTTCTTCTTTACTCAACAGAGCTAATGCAAGGAAATATCATGTAGAATAATAAAAAGGGAAATATTTATGATCTTTTACTCCCCATCAAACAGAGAAATAAGACTATATATATATATATATATATATATATATATATATATATATACAACTTATCTACCTAATGGGTTTATTTATTAGCTACATTATGATAAAAATTAATGAGGAAGTAATGCTCGTATTTTAAAAACCTCTCACTGTTGTCTTTTAATCCACTACCACATTACATAGAAGTTCGGAAATTTTGAGCATTTTCAATCAAGATTAGCTTTTATCATGATGTAACATATTGACCCTCGACCGAGCCGTCAATCAAGAGATGCACCTGTGTAAAAAAGCGAAACAGGTGTATCCGGTTGAAGATATCGGAATATCACCTTGACCTGTGGACGTGGTTTAATTCGCTGCAGATGCGTACGCCCACAGGAAGCAGGTGGGTGTCAAGCAATTATATAACCAGGTGCCACAGACGGCTTGAGTTAGTCAGTTCGAGTTCAATTCCAGTCGCAGTTGGAGTCAGTTGTGGACAAGATGCCGAATTGAGAGCCAGCGACAGACAGAGGGCTTGGGCCCTCAGTGACCCACGGTTGAGCAGCCCAGCCAAGATATGAAAGAAGTTCTGCTATGGCTAGGGGAACTTTGGGTTAATATGTGGCAGTCTGTCCCTGTCTCCAACTCACCTCTAACATATAAGGGGGTTTCCTAGTAGTGTAATGGTTAAAGTGATGGACTGCGGAATCGTAGTACGCGAGTTCGAACTTCAGTCGCGCTATTACGTTCACTTTCGGGCAAATACTCTTGGGAAAGGTATGCACCCCCTTATCCTCCCACCTATGGGTTAAATAGTACCACTACTGTTCTTCTAGGAGAATGGCTTTGGCATTAGATAACCAACAAAGATTGATATGCCATTAAAACAAACCAAACGAAACCAAATCTAACACATAACCAACATCAACCCTTTCGCAACACTTTCAAGCATAAAGTGTGAGAGGTATATTTTCATAAAGAAGTATGTTCGTTCGTTCATTGAAGTTCGTATATTATGTTGCCTATGTTTCCGCTTATATTTATATATGTATATGTATTATGAGTATACAGCAATGAATGGTATTATAAATTCTTAAACTTCAGCATTTTGTTATTAATGATTGCTGTTTCAGAAATTAAAAACAATAAGCTGTATAATCTATCGCGTGTTGTATCCGGTTATATTTTTATATTTCTCTTAATGATAGGATCGATAAGCCGCTTTAAGAATTAGAAAAATATTCATATTTTTTTAAATTATGAGAAAAATTAGAATTAAGTCAAATCTGATTGATGAAACCTCTCATGACCTCTACAGCATTCATTTAATGTTTCGACCTATCATATTAACCCAACCCCTCCGCTCGGGCAGGATATGACACAAGGTCAATTTTTTAAGCGGAGTTTAACAGGTTTGAATTCAGAGTTTTCCTTCTCCTAGACTACTTGCCTAACCAAGGCTGAAGAACCTAGTCTGCCCTACTATTTACCCATAGCTGGAGGGAGAATAATAGGATTCATGCCTTTCCCAAGGGTATTAGTGCTATGTGAAATGCAATCAGTCAGGTCCAGGATTTGAACTCGTGTCGCCGTGTTCATATCCTGCGACGATAACCATTACACCACGGCCTATCTTTCCTTATCTATCTATCTATCTATCTATGTGTAGAAGTTTGTGTCACTTTTACAAGAAATGAATGCAAGAAAGCATATTGCATAGAATTTTATTTAGAATTCTAAATGGGCACCAGCATTCACCACCAGCTTCTCAAACAGTCTTGGAACTAAATCGACTGATTTCAGTAGGAATTCGTGTGAGTTGACGTAACTTCTTTTATTTGCCCTTCATGTTCTTTCTAAGTAGTCGGTTTGGTAAAGATGACTTGCTCCTTAAAATAACCCCAAAAAGCAATTCGAGCGGTGTTAAGTCAAGGCTTCTACCTGGCTACTCATGCGGACTACGATTACCCATCCATCTCCCTTGGAAGTTATCATTCAGGCATTCATGAACAACAACAGAAAAATCTGGAGGAGTGCCAGCTTGCGGGAAAAACAAATCTTTAAATATCATCCAAGTACTAATAATTGGACAGATTTCATTTTACAGGAGGGTGAAGTACAGCAGAATACGGAGTTATGGTTTATTCAACCTCTGGTTTGTGTAAGGAATATTTTTGAAGTTAAAATGTTGACCTAAGAGAGAAAAATGCTTTGGGTCTTATTTGATATTATTTTATTTACTGCTAAATATAAAAATCTTTGGGAACCTCTGATGGTGTAACGGTTAGCAAGCTAGACTATCAAACTTACACGAGTGAGTTCGATTCTCATTGTGCACCCCATTCATTCGGCCTTGTGCCACATCGAAGCAAAGAGCTTTGTAATTTCATGGAGGTGTCCGTGGTGTAATGGTTATCATCGTAGAAAATGGACACAGCGACAGGAGTTCAAATCCTGGACGAGACTAAATGCATTTCACATTGCACTAATACCCTTGGGAAAGCTATGAATTCAATTATTCTCCCTCCAGCTATTGGTAAATAGTAGGACAGACTAGGTTCTTCAGCAATGGTGAGGCACCTGGTCTAGGAGAAGGAAAACTCTGAATTCAAACCTATTAAACTCTGCTCAAAAATTGACCTTGTGCGGAGGGGTTGGTAAATATGGAATATAAAATCATGAACAAGCATAATCGAAACGTGCTAATTTGATAATTATTAACAAGGTGAGTACACTGAATTTGTCTTATTCTTAATTATTTAACAATAGAAAAGTGATTTCAGCCTCATGTTATAGAGTCAGAGAGTTTTTGTATAGAAAATCAAGCAAGATATAGGGCATTCATTCGAAGGGTCTATAGGTTTAGTCATCGATGACTGTTATTTCAGTGAAGGCAAAGGGTCAGAATGGGAGGGAAAAATGGTAACACCTAACTCGTCGTAAGCATTTGGATCACGTGGATGTATTCTTTCCTTACAGTTTCTGAGTCTGTGAAAGCAGGATGAAATCAATAATTGACACAATTTGTTGGCTGGACTCTTTGTTCTTTTAGGAGAACGACTCTTCTCGTATGTTTGATTCAATATTCGTTCACCCTGCACGCGAATTTTTTTGTACTCGCACGCCAGCCACCAAAGGAGACCGAATCAGGAAATCCATTATACATATTATACGAGAAAATCCTATGGTGTGTGCAGAACTTTAGAATAACTTCAAGTAGAGCATGTATTGTAAGTTCTAAAAAAACACATTTTTGAGGGTCACGTCTCTACTGACAACCTTCCTTACAGCAAGTATTTGCTAGAAATGAATATAGATTGTTGACGATAATATATATATATATATACGAGGTGTATACGATTTTTCCAGACTTTTTTCATACGCGCATTAAAAATTGTCGTCGGCTCTTGAAAATTCAGTATGTTATTGCTATACATCTTATGTAATAACTGACCAATTTTTATAATTTCAGGTGCAAATGAACAGCTACAGCAGCAATTGGAATACACCCTACTAAAGCTTGATTATCACAGCTGGTGAATAGCAAAAATGCAATCTGACTCTTTAGAAGAACGATATGTATTAAAATTAAGTTTTAAACTTGGAAAAAAATGCCACAGAAACGTATGGAATGCTTCAAACTGCTTTGCGAGAATCTTGCATGATTCGAGCATCAGTTTTTGAGTGGCATAAGAGATTCAAGGAAGGCGGGAAGTCTTGAGGGATGATGAGGAGCGTAGGAAGAGTAAGGAAGTCCATACACCAGCAGGACAATACACCAGTCCACAACTCTATCTTGTCACAGACTATTTGACAAAGACAGTTCCTCACCCTCCCTGTAGTCCATACGTTGCTCCCTGTAACTTTTGGTTATTCCCTAAGCTCAGAGACTGTCGTTATGAGACTATTGAGGAGATAAAAGAGGCTGTGACGAAAGTCATTGACACGCTCACACAAGAGGACTTCGATGGGGCTTTGTTGGAACGGTACTGCAAGTGCATTGCAGCCGGAGGAGATTACTTCGAAGGGGACTGGAGTTTTATGTGCGTACTCTCAATGAAAGTGCCCATACGAAAAAAGTCTGGAAACTTTTTTCAACTATCCTCGTATACCTGAAAAAATTGAAGTTAGTAAGATTAAGTTTCACATTAAAGTTAGCTGATGGTCTTTCGCTGAAGATTGAGTGGCAGAAAGTCTCCTCAAATTTCCAGAACCCTTCCAGGTACTCTTGCCGATCTCAATAATCTAGTAGTGTGTATGATCTCCACACGTCCTCTAATTTCCAAGTCCTCCAGTCCTTGTACCAATCCTTTGTTGACTGTACCAAGAACACCAATTACAATTGGTATAATCATCACTTTTATGTTCCACATTTTCTTCAGTTCTCTAACAAGGTATTTATCCTTCTTTTCATTCTCTTTAAATTTTACTCTGTGATCAGCCGGGACATCAAATTCCACGATTTAACAAGTTATCTATTTTTTGTTGTTTAATTAAAAGGTCTGTTTGTCTGGCTGGGATTAAGTGATCCGTTTGTATGTCAAAATTTCAGATAAGTCAGTGTATGTCATTCTACTCCTATAGTCAAATTGAAAATTATTACTTAATTCAAAATGGATCACTTTATCCACCCCCAGCCGTGTTTAGTTTCATATCCTTCTGTGCTAACTTGATGCATTCGCTTATCATGTCATTAATCGCTTCGACTCTATCACCACATGACGTACAGTTCCTGTTTTGTTACGTCTTATCAATTCTTGCTTTGATACGATTGGTTCTTATAGTGTGGTTTTGTGCTGCTAACAGAAGATATCCAATTCCTCTCATTAAGTTTCCTTTTTTTATCCACGTCCATGTTTTCTCGCGTGAGAAATTAATCGCTTAAAACATCCATAAAGTTGTTTTACTTCACGTTTTCGTTTTCTGGTTATTGTCGTTCTGTTGGTCCTCATGATATAAATATTGTTTCTGTAACCAGTCTTGCTCTACGTTTTTTTGTATGTAGTTTTCAAGTCGTTGCATTGATGTCTTTACACTGTCTTCAGTGCTGGCAATTCCTCTTCCTCCTTTTTTCTAGACACATATAATCAGTGAACGTCATCTCCAGGATTCAAGACCTTATGCATGGTCATAGTTTTCTTGTTTTCTGGTCTATTTGTTTAATTTCTTCTCTAGTAAACTTTTAAAATGGTCCCGAATATCTTACGAGGAAAACAGCCGATAAGGTTTCTGCTATATAGTTTTATCTCAAGTTGCTTTCTGGTTCTCCTGAAATATTCTTTCTTAATTTTGCCTTTCATCTCCTCTTGGTCTATTGTGTCGGCTTCTAATATCCCAAAGTATTTGTAGGATTCCTTTTCTCCGAGCGTTCTAATTTTTTTCTTGAGTTGGTAGTTCACTTTCGCCCGGGTGGTGTCGTTTGCCGTTTTTCATTACAAGTATAGAGCATTTTTCTATGCCAAATTCCATTCCTATATCCTGACTGCATATTCTAACTGCGTGTATTAGAATTTCCTGTTCTTTGCTACTTTTGGCAAACAGTTTGATGTTGTCCATGCACATTACGTGATTAAGCTTCTCCTGGAATTACGTATGTATCTGGCTGTGCGGTTGAGTGGCATCATCGCAATTATAAATAGTAATGGTGATAGTGCATCACCTTGGAATATACCTCTTCGGATCTTTGCTTCAGCTAAGCTTTTCTCTCCTGCTGTCAATTCCACTCAGTAGGTTTTCATCGTTTTCTCTATAATGTTTATAACTTCATCTGATATTTTGTCCACTTTGAGACGGTTTATTATCCAGCTTTGTAGGACCAATCCAGGCGATTGCTAGATTTTTGCTTTCCGTCTTGCCTCTCGTTGAGGATGTAGAGTAGTTCTCTTGTGCATCCGGATTCTTTGAGGCATCTTTTCAGTCCATCAGGGGAAATCCGTGGGGAGCTAGCGAGAAATAAATCTCATCCCTTATTTGTGCTGTTATTATTTTCCTCATCATAGATAGGCACTTGATGAATCTATAGTTTTTTGGTGCGGTCCATTTACGGAGGTCTCTTTGGATCAACGTGGTCCTTCCTGTGTTCACCCCTTTGGGTACTTGGGCTTCTTGTAGACATCTGTTCATTTCGAGTGCTATTCTATCATGAATGGTGGTTAACCAGAATTCATGTATTTCATCATGGCCTGGCGTTTTCCAGTTTGATATATTTTTAGTTTTATTTTGAGTAAGTCTATGAGTATTCCCGCTTTTGGTCCTTCTTCGAGTCCTACATTTTTCACCATGTTCGTTATCCATTCGGATTTTTCGCTGTGTTCTCTTGGTTGTCATATTTTACTCCAAAATTGTTCAGCTTACCTTTCATCCTGTTGTTGGTATGTTTTCGAGTCATCTTCCCCGACTTGATAGTAGAATTTTCTTTCGTTGTTTTGGAATGTTGTTTTGTCTCTATTGTTTTACCCTTTGTCCTATCTTTTTAATCTTCCTTCTTTCGCCAGAACTTTTTGGTCTATTTTCTCGAGTTGTATTCTTATTTTTTCATGTGTAGCTGTTTCCATTTTTTCCCCAACATTATTCCAGCGTTTTTCCTTTGTCCTATCATTTTTTTTCCAATTTTCGTAGCTTTCTTATTTGCCTTTCCAGTCGAATTTCCCATCCAGGTTTTGATTTTTTGTTCCTACTCTTTAAGGGAACCCCGATTTTCTCAAAAACTAATTTTACTCCTGCATAGATTATATCATTTTATTCAGTTATGTTTTTGTTGGTATATTTCTTCCGTTTCCTTCTTGATTGTTCTCCATTTTATATTTCTCAGTGATGAAAAGGTAGTCTTTTGTTCATTCATAATTCTCTTTAAATTTTTTTAAGTCCCTTTTTCTTATGGTATTGATGTCAGTTCTTTGTTGCTCGAGGTTGTGGGGTTTATATTTTTAGAAATTGGCGGTTCATTTCGATAAGACTGTTCTTGTTTGACAGTACTTCGTGTGCCTGATATTGTTTTTCTGTCTTGTTCATTTTTTGGTTTTCTAAGTCAGAAAAACAACCTTTCTTTATTATTTTCCTAACTTCTTGGCGAGAGAGGATCAGGGATATTCGTGCTACCGGCATGACATGATCATATATATATATATATATATATATAGTCAATGGATTCTCCCATCCTTTTCGATTTATGAGAGCCAAACAGTTGCCGTCAATTCCTACGACTGTCTCAATATGACATTTCAAACCAGCCACATACTTGCTTGCAAGTCTCAGGACAGTGCATGCTCGATGGTTAACAAATAAATAAGCTAGCATCACCGAACAAGATTTTGCCTTTTTTTTTTTTTCTCGAGATGCTGGAGATGTTTTTGTTGATGTTCTTGATGGCTTTGTAGCCTTTTGCACTCTAAACCATGCACATTGAAGCAACTTGCTCGAATGTATCAAGAGTTACATCCAGAGCTGTAAGATTATTTTAGCCTGAAAGGTTTGAAATGAAACCTGACAGTATAAGGAAAAGTCATTCAGGAAAAACCCATTGAAAAAAAAGCAACAAAAAAACCTGTCAATGTGATTTTCCAAAGTGTCTAGTGGACGAACGTGATCAGAATTAATTTACAGCAAATAAAAAAAAAAGAAAAAAATATTCTTGTAGCGCAAAAAAGAGAAACATTTTTTCTCAATGGTTTCGATTAAATCAATGACTTTTTTTATTTGATTTTTCATTTTTATTGTTTATATCGTTTACAATGACGCATTATACTGTCTTTAAATGACTCCATATAATGAAGGATCTGTAAAAACAAACATTGATGATACTCTTTATTAAACAAATTAAAAACATGGAATCAGTTAAGGCAAATATTTGAATGAGTCATTATTTATCTGTCCATTTTGTCTTTCCATTAAAAAAAGATTATCCGACCGTTTTTAATTATTTTTCCTCTAATCCCGTAATTTAATTTTCACTCTTTTTCTCATACAACTTATTCGGATCTTTTCATTTTTCTTTACCATATTTTTCTTTTCTTTTCTCTTTCAACGTTTTTGCGTGATTGTACATCTTATTTTTCTTTTTCTATCTTATTTTCCTCCTCCTTTCTCTTTCAAAAACTTTGTGTGATTGTACGTCTTCTTTTACTTTTTCTCCGTCTAATTTTTCTTTTCATTTCTCTGTTAACATCTTTGTGTGATTTTACGTCTTGTTTTTCTTTTTTCCGCCTTATTTTTCTTTTCTTTTCTCTTTCAACATCTTTGTGTGATTGTACGTCTTGTCTTTCTTTTTTTCTGCCTTATTTTTCTTTTCTTTTCTCTTTCAACATCTTTGTGTGATTGTACGTCTTGTCTTTCTTTCTTTTTCTGCCTTATTTTTCTTTTCTTTTCTCTTTCAACATCTTTGTGTGATTGTACGTCTTGTCTTTCTTTTTTTCTGCCTTATTTTTCTTTTCTTTTCTCTTTCAACATCTTTGTGTGATTGTACGTCTTGTCTTTCTTTTTTTCTGCCTTATTTTTCTTTTCTTTTCTCTTTCAACATTTGTGTGTGATTGTACGTCTTGTCTTTCTTTTTTTTTTCCGCCTTATTTTTCTTTTCTTTTCTCTTTCAACATCTTTGTGTGATTGTACGTCTTGTCTTTCTTTTTTACTGCCTTATTTTTCTTTTCTTTTCTCTTTCAACATTTTTGCGTGATTGCACATATTTTTCTTTTTCGATCTAATTTTCCTCCTCTTTTCTCTTTCAAAAACTTTGTGTGATTTTACGTTTATTTTTTCTTTCTCCATTTATTTTTTTTTCTTTTCTTTTCTTTTTCAATATCTTTGTGTTATTACACCTTTTGCTTTTCTTTTTCTCTGCCATCTTTTTTTTTCTTCTCTCTTTCAATTTCTTTTTTTGATTGTAGGTCTTTTTCTTTTTTTCTGTTTTATTTTCTCCTCTTTTCTCTTTCAATATATTTGTGTGATTGTACGTCTTCTTTTACTTTTTCTCCGTCTAATTTTTCTTTTCATTTCTCTGTTAACATCTTTGTGTGATTTCACGTCTTGTTTTTCTTTTTTCCGCCTTATTTTTCTTTTCTTTTCTCTTTCAACATCTTTGTGTGATTGTACATCTTGTCTTTCTTTTTTTCTGCCTTATTTTTCTTTTCTTTTCTCTTTCAACATCTTTGTGTGATTGTACGTCTTGTTTTTCTTTTTCCCGCCTTATTTTTCTTCTTTTTTTCTCTTTCAACATCTTCGCGTGATTGTACGTCTTGTTTTTTTCTTTTTCTCTGTCTTATTTTCTCCTCTTTTCTCTTTCAATATCTCTGCGTGATTGTACGTATTCTTTTTCTTTTTCTCTGCCATATATTTCTTTTCTTTTCTCTTTTAATATCTTTGTGTGATTGTACATCTTTTTTTTTCTTTTTCTCCGACTTTTTTTTTTTTCTCTTTCAGTATCTCTGCGTGATTGTACGTTTTTTTTTCTGTCTTATTTTTCTCCTTTTTCTCTTTCAGCATTTTTGTGTGAACGTACGTTTTGTCTTTCTTTTTCTTTGCCTTATTTTTCTTTTCTCTTTCAACGTCTTTGTTATATTGCGCCTTTTGTTTTTCCGTTTCTCCGCCTCCTTCTTCTTCTTTTCTTTTCTCTTTCAACATATTTGTGTGATTGTACGTTTAGTTTTTCTTTTTCTGTCATATTTTTCTTTTATTTTTTCTTTTAACATATTTGTTGGATTGTGCCTTTTCTTTTTCTTTTTCTCCGTCTTATTTTTCTTCTCTTTTCCCTTTCGACATCTTTGCGTGATTGTACGTTTAGTCTGTTTTCTTCTCTATATATTTTTTCTTTTCTTTTCTTTTTCAATACCTTTGTGTGATTGCACGTTTTGTCTTTCTTTTTCTCTTTCTTATCTTTTTTTTCTTTTTTCTTTCAATATTTTTGTACGATTGTACGTCTAGTTTTTCGTTTTCCCTGCCTCATTTTTCTTTTCTTTTCTCATTCAATATCTTAGTGTGATCGTTCGTCTTTTTTTTCTTTCTCTCTGCCTTATTTTTTTCCTCTTTTCTCTTTCAACAACTTTATGTGATGGTATGTATTCTTTTTCTTTTTCTCTGCCTTATTTTAACATCGTTGTGTGATTACAAGTTTTGTTTTCCTTTTCCTAATTTTACCCCCAAACTTCTTAACTTTGTAATTTTCCTTCTTTTTACTTATGAAACTTCCTTTTTTTTTCTTATCTTTTTACCTTATTTTTCTTCTTGTTTCTTTTTCAGCATCTTTGTTGGAGTGTTTATCTTTCTTTTTGTTTTTCTTTTTGTTATCTTTACTTTTTTATTGTTTTCTTTTTTTTTTTTCTTCTTTATTATTTACCTTGTTTTTTTTCCTTTGCGATCTTGGACCAAACTATTTTATTCTCTTTATTTAAGTTTTCTTCTTCACCAAAGTTTATTTATCTTTCTTCTTTCAATTATAGTTTCTTCATTTCATCATCCACGTGTTTATCTTCTGACTTCCATCTTTCATGCCTAGTGTACCATAGCCCGATATGGATATGCAAAATGGACATATAATGTTCATATATATATATATATATATATATATATATATATATATATATATACATATCGGTGGCGACTCTAGCCTATTTTTGCTACTCGTGCCCCCGCGCCCTCTGTCAACTTAAATTCCCAACCCGTGGTCCGTGGACCCAAAGTAAGTCATCATAGTTGCTATTGCGTGATTTTCCATTGTATAGCACAGATTGACTAACGCACCTTGCATGGTGGTTTTTTTGTAAACAATCAAGATACTATATAATTTGTAGTCTTGTTAATACAGTAGATAAGATATTTTTTCCTTTCAAAAGTATAGAAGAAAAGATTAATTTATTAATGAAACAATAACTTCATCACTGATACTTACAATATATACGCGTTGTTATGTTTACAAACAGCAATTCGTACTACTATATATACGTTTGCTTGCTGCAGTAGTAGTAATCGTTCTTCATGTGTTTATGCGTACGTATGTGTCTACGATATACACAGACACAGCTAGTAGTGACAATTTCGCTTAAAATAAAGATTATTTGTTGAAAATGTATTCAAATAAACAAATTTCAGTTACAGAATGTAATATATGCAACCTTCATTAAAGAAATAGAGATCTATTAGTGAAAAAACGAATTAAAACACGCCGATTAACCAACATTTACCATAGCGATGATGATGACGTCTATAATCTGCTATCCTCTCTCTCTCTCTCTCTCTCTCTCTCTCTCTCTCTCTCTCTCTTCCCAAGACAGGCGTCAGCAGTCACATTATGCTAATTTTTTTGAGCACTGTATTTTGACTTGCTTTTGCCATTGGCTACAGCCAAAAGCAAGATTTCGCTAACATTACTGTTATTATAAGGGTCTAGTGCTGGGCACGGATTACGCGTGTTCCACATTATAGCCGATTTTATGGGATGTTCAATGGATCTGACGGTGGCCGGACAAAGACCATCCGTTCAAAACAGCATCGTTGTATTATTCCCATATATATTTATGAACTTATGGCTACTTAGTTATCGAAACTTGAATAGATACGTAATTTAATTGAGATCAGACTAAGTATGTTTGCTTGAAATTAATGGATGATTTTTAATCTCTTTTGAATAACATTGACCGAGTTATTGGTTGTGCCGGGCACGATTAGGACTAGTCCCATCTCCGCCCCTGATATATATATATATATATATATATATATATATATATATATATATATATATATAGAACATAGGGATCTCGAAACACGAAAAACACTTACGATTTATTAGTTCAGGTACGTCACGTTTTATTACCTTTGAGTTTAAAGGTTCTTCGAAATAAGGAGAGAGATACACATTCTTTCTATTCTGGCTTTTTCCATCTCCCCCCTCTCATCTCGTGCGACACCTGCCCAAGGCCTCCGCGAGCAAACGAAAGTCCACCGTCTTCTCCCGAGGCAGGTATCAACTAAACTCACTTTTTCAAAATCTCCCGAAATCCTCCGCGAGCTTCCGGTGCGTGACGTCATTCGCACTCACTATCCCCGTTTCCCATCTGGGCTATTGTGACATCTCTTTGTGATATGTCCGCTCAACGCGTGCGTGTGAACACCTACACTAATGTTACACCTAAGTAACCCATGCACTGAGCCGAAAGGTTCTCAGCCTAACTAAATCCAAAGGCATAAAACGAAATCCCTCGGCCATTATATTACACTAGTATCAAAACAATCTTATTTCCATTTCAACCTTTTTTTTATTTTCAACCAGAAAATCATGTTTTCATTTTTTTTCTACTTTATTCCTTTGCTATTTTTAAGCTGATCTAATTTTCCTACTTCACATTTTCTTCTTCGTCTTCTTCTTCTCCTTCTTGAAAGTTAGCTGATGGTCTTTCATTGGAATTTAAGTGACAACAAGTCACCAGGTCTCTCATCAGTACTCTAGTCATTCTCAATAATGCTGTAGTTTGGATGGTCTCCACTCTTTCACCAACTTCCTAGTCCTCCAGTCCTTTTATTAATATTTTAGTTACTGTACTGAAAGCACCAATCACGATTGGTATAAGTGTCAACTTTATGTTCCATAGTTTTTTCAATTCTCTAGCAAGGTCGAGGTACTTATTCATTTTTCACTTTCTTTCAGTTTTATTCTGATGTCAGCCAGGACAACAAAGACAACAATTTTGCAAGTTCTCTTTTTTGTTGTTGATTGCTAAAAGGTCTGGTCTTCTGGCTGAGATTAAGTGATCCGTTTGTTTATCAAAGTCCCATAGGAATTTGTGTGTATCATTCTCAAGGACAGCTGCTGGGTTGTGCATATAACATTTGTTTGTATGGTCAAATTTCAATTTCTTGCACATCACCCAGTGGATCACCTTGCCCACCCAATCGTTTCCTCTCTTTTACTCCTTCTGTGCTAATTTGCGGCATTCGCTTATCATGTGATTGATCGTCACATCTCTATCACTAGATAACCTATATTTGCTATTTTTCTACGTTTTATCTCTTCTCGCTTATATTTGATGGGTTCTCATTGGATTTTTTATAATTATCATTATTATTTTAGAGTTTTTCACACCAGTGTTAGCCGATGGTATCTTTGAGGAGTTAATATGACAGCAATCCTCTTCATGTCTCCAAGATTCTTCACAGTAGTCTAGCCGATCTTAACAATGCTGGAGTTTGGATGGTCTCCACTCGTCCCGTTATCTTCAAGTCCCTCTAATAATTCTTTGGAGCTTGTACCTAAAGCCCCAATTACAAGAGATATCCCCGTAACTTTCATGTTCCTTGGTTTTTCAATTCCATAGCAAGGTCGAGATACTAATACTTCTTTTCCCATTCATTCAATTTTACTCTGTGGTCAGCCGGGTCAGGCAAAGTCCACAATTCGGCAAGTTCTTTTATCTTTTGTTGACTATTATAAGGTTTGTTCGTCTGGACGAGATTAAATGATAGGTTCGTTTTTCAAAATCCCAGAGGAGTTTATGCGTCTCATATTAATAGCTTAATCGGGGTTGTGCATATACCATTTGTTCGTATGGTCAAACTTGAATTTCTTGCACAGTTCTCTGTGGATCACCAAGCACAACCATTATTATTATTATTATTATTAGAGTTTTTCCCATTAGCGTAAGCTGATGGTTTTTCACTGGAGTCTGAATGACAGCAAGTCTCCTCAAGTCTCCAGGACTCTTCTCAGTATTCTGGCCGTTCTCAATAATGTAGTAGTTTGGATGGTCTCCACTCGTCAGCCAACTTCCAAGTCCTCCAGTCCCTTTAGTAATCATTTAGTTATTGTTCTAAACGCACCAATTACAATTGGTATAATTGTCACCTTCATGTTCCATAGTTTTTTCAATTCCCTCGCAAGGTCAAGGTACTTATCCTTCTTTTCACATTCTCCCAGTTTTATTCTGTGGTCAGCCGGGACAGCAAAGTCGACAATTTTGCAAGTTCTCTTTTTTTGTTGATTATTTTAAGGTCTGGTCTTCTGGCCAAGATTAGGGGATACACGTGTATGTCAAAGTCCCAATGAGTGTATGTGTGTCATTTTTTAGGACAGGTGCTGCGTTGTGCATATACCATTTGTCCGTATGGTCCAATTTAAATGTCTTGCACATCTCCCAGTGCCGACCCAGCCGTGTCTATTATTATTATTATCATTATTATTATTTTACTCCGTCAGAGTTTTTCCCGACAGCGTTAGCTGATCGTCTTTTACTGAATTTTGAGTGACAGCAAGTCACCTCAAATCTCCAGGACTCTTCTTAGTATTCTGGCTGATCTCAATAATGCTGGAGTTTGGATGGTATCCACTACTCCTTTCATTTCAAAGTTCTCCTGTCCCTTTAATCCTATTTACCAACCCTCTCCGCTCGGGCAGGATATGTCACAAGGTCAATTTTTAAGCGGGGTTTAATAAGTTTGAATTGAGAGTCTTCCTTCTCCTAGACTAGTTGCCTCACCAAGGCTGAAGAACCTAGTCTGTCCTACTATTTACCCATAGCTGGAGGGAGAATAATTGGATTCATACCTTTCCCAAGGGTATTAGTACTATGTGAAATGCAATCATTCTCGTCCAGAATTTGAACTGGTGTCGCCGTGTGCATTTCCTACGACGATAACCATTACACCACGGGCACCTTCTGTCCTTTTAATAGTCCTTCGTTGACTGTACAAACGGCAATAAGTCTTTCGAGCTTGCAAGGAATTGAAAAAAAAAACTGTTCTTTTCACTTTCTTTCAATTTTACTTTGTAGTCAGCCGCGACAGTAAAGTCAACTACTCGGCAAGATCTCATTTTTTTTTGTTGATTATTATAAGATCTGGTCGTCTGGCGAAGTTAGATGACCCGTTTGTATGTTAAAGTTCCGTAGGCGTTTGCATGTGTCATTCTCCAGGACAAATGCTACGTTGTGCTTGTACCATTTGTTTGTATTGTCAAATTTCAATTTCTTGCACAATTCCCAGTGGATCACCTGGTCTACCCAGTCGTGTCTAGTCTTATACTCTTTATGTGCTAACTTGCATTACTATTATTCTTGTTATTATTATTATTATTATTATTATTAAATTCTGTTTCCAGTATTCAGGACATTTTCTTTGTTTCTACTCTTCTTCCGACATTTACTTCTTCATTTTTCATATTCATTTATCTTCTTCTCATCGATCTTCATTCCATTCTTTCTGCATTATATTCGATCTTCTTCTTCTTCTTCTTCTTCTTCTTCTTCTTCTTCTTCTTCTTCTTTGCAACTCTTCTCTTCCTCGTCACCAGCTGCAATCCGAACCAGATAAGATATTGCAAAATGGACAATCTGCAGGTGTCTTGGCACATGACGAAGACAAGGACGGGTCACAGAATGCGTGAAGAGATACCCATATAGCAAGACTAAGCCGAGTCAATATCCGAATGATTCATTCGAAGAAGAAAGTCCCCCCCCACTGTTGACATGTGTCAAATTGATTGACGAACATGCAATATCACTTAGTGCGCTTTTCACCCTCTTTCATTTTCGTCTCTTAAGAGCAAATACATTAAGGCCGACGACGATGTTTAATCAATTCTTTGAGGCCGCTTGGAAAGGATCAAACAAAAATTGTCTACACGTTGTCAAGAAAGACAATGTTTCAATTTATTAGTCTGATTATATTGCCGATATAATTTGTTTGTTAAGTAAAATACAAGCCACCCCACAAATGATACTATAGATAGATAGATAGATAGATCAAAATAAAAGAAAGCAATAATCAGTCACATTATGATAAATTTATTTCCATCCTGTTAAAAAGCATTGATATTAATGTTCTAAAAATAAACAAGGCTTCTCCTGGATGGAAATAAATTTGTTATCATAATATGACTGATTGTTGTTGCTTTGTTTTTTATTATTTTTGAAAAAATAATTTGCTCTGGCGATTTTATTTGCATTGAGCTCTTGTCCGGAACTACAAAATTTTAATATTCTATATTAAAATATTTAAATTATCCTGCTTAGAATTGCTGCCAACACGGAATTAACTGGATTTATTACTGAATTATATATATATATATATATATATATATATATATATATATATATATATATATCAATGGCGACTCTAGCTTATTTTTGCTACTCGTGCCACCCCTGCCCTCTGTCAACTTCGGTTCCCAACCCGTGGTCCGTGGACCCAAATTAAGTCATCGTAGTTGCTATTGCGTGATTCTCCATTGTATAGTACAGATTGACTAACGTACCTTGCAGGGTGTTTTTTTATTGTAAACAATCAAGATACTATATAATTTGTAGTCTTGTTAATACAGTAGATAAGATAATTTTTTTTCCTTTCAAAAGTATAGAAGAAAAGAGCAGATGTTCCTTACTATGACGAGAAAAATATGTTTATTAGAATAAAGAAATTGATGACAATGACAACTAACCAGGTTAGCAATTAAGTCCACAACTCTCCAGGTCATTTGTCTCATGGAATTATAAAATAATTAAATGATTGATTTTTTTATTAGCACTTCACAATCGTTTTTTTATTTTTTTTTTATTAAGGAATGGTTTATTCGTGAATTTTGAATCATAGAAATCTACGAAAAATACGGGTTCTATGTCATTTTATATTAATAGTAAGAAAAACCCTCAAACCTCGGAACCTTCGTAGAATTCCGTAGTAGTACGTAAAAACTTTTGTAATTTTTTTTTCATAAAGATTCTGTATGTAACTTTTTTTTTGCTGCATCATTTCACAGCTAGTGTTTGTCTATAAATGCCTTTGAATGGGCGTGTCTGCAGGTCAAACGCGTTTTGGGGAAGGTCATCTCATTTGAGCATAAACTCCAGGCGTCTTGGTTTGGCCGCAAATTTTTCTATTACCTTATTGTGCAATTCATTTCTTTGCTCTAAGTCTTTTAGCATTTGCAATCTCAATTGAAATTCGGGCTAAAGACGAAAGTCGATCCTCAGCCATAGTGCATCTCAAAAATGATCGTAATCTGTCCAAGGTTGAGAAACTTCTTTCATTTGAAACTGAAGTAGCAGGAATGGTAAGGAAAAGTTGTATCAGTCTCACAGTTTCAGACATTGCAGACAAAAAACCGAGTTCATGAAGCATCTCCAAAATAGCTTTACCTGAGGTACATTTTTTGAAATCATTGTCAGAATACAAATACCTGAGCCCACTTGTCAATGATTTTAGGTCAAAAATACCAGGGTATTTTTTCTGCAATGCATCTATATGTTGCTTAGGGAATGTACAGGAAAAAACTTCAAACTTCTTCACATCGAGCAATTCAAAATATGAAAAGTCTCCTATGTTGGCGAATCGTTCCTTTAGTGATGAAATGATGTTTTGAATTATTTCAAAATATACACTTTTGTAGTTGATTCGATTTCCCCTAGTTCTTTTTGTGGGTGGAGCGTGTGATTTGTCAGATATCTCCATGTCTGTCATCGTTTGTTGGATCATATTTTCATAATGTTCATTGTCACAATTGTTTGATATTGATTGAATGAAATCATGTATTTTATCTTGGGCATATTTCACGTCGAGTTTTCTGCCTTGTAAAATGTCAAATAGTTTTTCTGCTTGAGAAAGAATGACATAAAAACAGATAATAAAAAACATGAAAGTGAAATCATTCAATTTTGACAATAGATTGTCGGTTTCACTTAGGGTTGCTTCATCCCATATTTCGCCATGATCAAGAATATCTTCGAGTGCGTTCATTATTTTTTGACGATCGTCTTTTATAGCGGATACAGTTCTTGATTTATAAAACCATCTGGTAGCACACAAAGATGGGATGCTGATTTCAAATTTTCGGAACACACTCTTCCGTTTCGTACTAGATGATGTTAATTTACTGAAGCTGTGTAAATGTGAAAAAATATTTTAACGCCATCAACTTCTTCCGTTTAAATTAAGTTTATGGGCATAACAATGGATGAAATCGGCGTATTTAAATCCCCTCTCTCTCAATTCAATTTGCACTCCGTTCCGTTAACAGCAAGTAGTTTCAATTTCGCTTAAAATAAAGATTATTTGTTGAAAATGTATTCAAATAAACACATTTTAGTTACAGAATGTAATATATGCAACATTCATTAAAAAAATAGAGATCTGTTAGTGAAAAAACGAATTAAAACACGCCGTTTAACCAACATTTACCATAGCGATGATGATGACGTCGGCGACGGCTATAATCTGCTATACCCCCCTCTCTCTCTCAGTCCCTCCCCCTCTTCCCAAGACAGGCGTCAGCAGTCACATTGTGCTGATTTTTTTGAGCACGGTATTTTGGCTTGCTTTTGCCATTGGCTACAGCCAAAAGCGAGATTTCTCTAACATTGCTGTTATTATAAGCGTCTTGTGCTGGGCACGGATTACGCGTGTTCAACATTATAGCCGATTTTATTGGATGTTCAATGGATCTGACGGTGGCCGGACAAAGACCATGCGTTCAAAACAGCATCGTTGTATTATTCCCATATATATTTATGAACTTTGGGCTACTTAGTTATCGAAACTTGAATAGATACATAATTTAATTGAGATCAGACTATGTATGTTTGCTTGAAGTTAATGGATGATTTTTAATCCATTTTGAATAACATTGACCGAATTATTGGTAGTGCCGGGCACGATTAGCACTAGTCCCATCTCCGCCCCTGATATGTATATAAGGTATTCTTCAATCATGTAAATCTGGAGTAGGGAACAATTCTCTCAGGACAATTAGATTATTCAAAATTCAATATTTAAATATTCCAGGTAAAGAGCTCAATGTAAATAATATCACAGGGCAAATATTATTTCAAGAAAAAAAAATTCAGTCACATTAGGATTATAAATTTATTTCTATCCTGCAAAGAGCATTGATATTAATCAACAACTCAAAACATATTTAACAAGACTTCTTGAGATCCAACATGGAAATAAATGAATACAGCCGATAATGGGGATGGTCACATGAGAGAAGGGGAGGGAAGGTGCCTTCTCCCTTTAAAAATATTTAATGAAATATGTTATTTTGGTTAAAGTGCTTACCTATCAATTTCAGTGCTGTCTGAGAGGTTTAGTGGTTTTTTTATTTATTTATACCATACATCTTAGTTGATGCTTCGGGATGGGTCGTCAGTGATGTTTCCTTTAGGATCATGGGGGGTTTCGAGTCTTTCAACATCAGACCCCCTCACCCAAATGACCCAGTTGGCATCGATCTAACTCCAACTCCCATCCCGGCAGCCAATCTGCGCATCCACACAAGGTGAAAACAAAAAAAAATGACCACAGAAAAGGCTCTATATATAATTTTGCAACAGCCAATCAGAGCTAAGCTCTACTGATGACTTCTAAATCTTTCCTTTAAAAATCGGGAGGCCACTTTACTCTCCTTCTTTGCCACAATGGGGTCGTTATTCGCTTATTTGTTCATTCCGGTATGTATTCCTTCCTTTTTCCCCTTTTTTTTTAAATTAATTTTTACTTGAAGAAAGAAAAAAATTAAAAAAAAACTTAATAAATAAAAAAGAAAAAAAAAAAATAAATAAAAAAATAAAAAATAAATAAAAAATAAAAACTGTACATAACTAAAGAATTGCGATTAAAACAACAAACTCGTATATAAAATGACATACGTTTAGTTTTGTTTTAAAACTTATCTCCATTAAACACTGTGTAATAATATATTACATCAAATATTTAATAGGAAAACATTAAAAATCAGTTACTCCTGCACGAAATATTTCTTTGAAATAATTAACAATCATAATAAGAATATGATTAGGAAATATCATGACCGAACGTATGGGAATAATAATGACACACACAGACTTCTATGGGACTTTGATATACAAACCTAATCTCGGCCAGAAGATCAAACCTAATAATAATCACAAAAAAAAAAAAAAAAAGAAAATCTGCAAAATTATCGACTTTGCTGTTCCGGCTGACCACAGAATAAAACTGAAAGAATGTGAAAAGAGAGATAAGTACCTCGACCTTGCTAGAGGGTTGAAAAAACTATGGAACATGAAGGTGACAATTATACCAATTGTGATGGTGCTTTTGGCACGGTAACTAAAGGATTATTAAAGGGCCTGGAAGATTTGGAATTTGGCGGCCGAGTGGCGACCATCCTAACAACAGCATTATTGAACATGCCAGAATACTGAGAAGAGTCCTGGAGACTTGAGGAGACTTGCTATCACTCAATCTCCAGTGAAATACCATCAGCGTAAGCTGATATGAATAAATCTGAGTAATAATCATAATAATAATAATAATAATAGGGACAGGAAAGACAATAATATTAATAAAACTAGAAGAGAAAACGAATGTAATTGTAAAACAAACAAATTAATGTCCTATGAACAGTCTACATAATTTAGAAAATGTAGTGTACCTATGAATCATTTTTCCAAAAGAAAACGGTAAAAGTACAAAAACTTATATATGAATGTCATCGACGAAATGGAAGCTAAGTTTTCATAATCACAATAATTCATTCTCTCATGAGCATTTGAAAAATCAAACTGCCTTATCCAAACACTATCGGAAATTGAAAAATAAGGGTTTAATCCCGGAAATTCAATGCAGTATATTGAAAAGGTCTAATATTCTAAACTGCTTTGATAGTAGATGTAACTTGTGTCTAGAAGAAAAGATACAAAATTATGTTATAACCTGATCCAAACTAATTATTAAATTAGACATGTACGTATAGAAATCATCATCATCATCATATCGCGCTGGTAGCACGGATATCCCTGACCCTCTCTCGCCACTCCTCCCTATCGTTTATCGCCCTAGGTAGGTCTTCAGGAGAACAGCCTGTATCCTCACATAGCTGCTGAATGTACGTTCGAGCTGGTCGTCCTGCTTTTGCGCGGCCATGTGTGGGGATCCATAAGAGTACATCGCTTATGAGTTCATCTCTGCTTCTCCAGCAGTGTCCTGCATGTCTGGTTCGTCTAACTTGAATAGTTTTCGTGATAGGGGGCAGGTGGCCGTACAGTTGGTGTCTTGTGGGGTGCTGCTGCCAGGACTTGTTCAGGATTGCACGCAGCATTCTTGTGTAATTGCCATCCAGTTTCTTCTCCAGCCGTTTTGTTAGCGTCCATGTAGTGCATCCATATAGCAGTATCGATGTGACCGCTGCCTGGAAGAAGCTGCGTTTCATTTTATCGGTTAGGTCTGATTTCCATATAATCGATAGCCTATTGATAGCTGTCCATGCTTTCGTTAGCCTCGTTTCGATGTCCTTTTCGGTTGATTCGACGCTGCTTCCTAGGTACGTGAATTTGTCTACTAGTTTAAGTGGGGTTCCTTCTAGAGTGGAGATGTCCCCCGTTTGGTTATAGCACATATATTCCGTTTTGTGTGCATTAACATAGAGGCCTATGCTTGCTGCTGCTCGTTCCAAACTATGCAGAAGAGTTTCGGCTTTGCCGAAAATCTAAGATAATAACCAATTAACTATAAAGATATTATTGAATTGGGACAGATAATGTAAACTAATCAAAAGATCTCGTCGTGTAAGGTGAGGTTTATGTACGTTTCAAATAGGAAAAAAAAAAGAGGGCGGGGAGTAAATGGCGTTTGGGAAGGTTCGAGTTTAAGATATGTATTAATGTAATTGATTAAATTGTAGTTCTTGCTTTTTATGTTTATTTGAAATAGTCTAAATTTTGTTGAAATTCCTTATTTTATTGTTAAACCTAAAGGAGTTTCTTTAAAATGAAGTTTAAATCATCGTAAAAAAAGTAATTTAGATTTTATGTTTCTTCATTATTTTGTTAGTGTTTCAACTGGAAACGAGAAAAGACTAGAAGTAATGGGTGACGACTCATTTCCTCCTCCCCCCCCTCCTGTGACCATCCCCATTATCTGGCTGTATTTATTTCCGTGTTGGATCTGAAGAGGTCCCGTTAATTTTATTTGATGGGGGGGGTGATTCATATCAATGCTCCTTGCAGGATGGAAATAAATTTATAATCCTAATGTGACCGAATTTTGTTTTTTTCTTTAAAGTATATGTATATGGATGCATGTATGTTGAATTAGATAATAAAGACACATTTTGTCAATATAATTTTATTAAGATCCTTTCAAGTTTCCTGATAAGGGTCTTGGTTTCACGTTGGAATTGGTAGGTGAATTTACCAAAATTGTCCCGTGCACTTTCGGACCTTTCATAGGCCACCACCAGGAGGTTGCTTACTTTTTTAGATTTTTTATAACATTACAAATTACGTAAAAGCAGAATGGGATAACTGAGATTCTGATGAATTAAAAAAAAAAAAACGCTTTCAACGGAAATAAATTTTTCAAGAAATATTGAATATTCATTAACCGCCCCCCGCCAAAAAATTAAAGACATTTCAAAACATTGTCGCTATTTTTCATTCCATTGATTCTAATTTTTTTTGTTTTGTTTTTTTTTATATGTACGATTTATGGGATTTGTGGTCATAGCTTATTAATTTCGTGTGCTATCATAGTTGTGTTTTCAACTAGAGTTTTTTTTTTAAATTTTGATTTGGGAATAGAATGGGTTTTAAGATGTAAGGCTATAGAGCTAGAATCCTAAAGGTGCATCGTAAGCCGTCGTGAAATAGTTGTAGTGGTAAGACCAACGTATTATTTACGTATTATTTTCGTTAGAGACACACTCTCCCAAAGGACATTCGAACTTATACATACGACGTTTTTTTCTATCAAGAAATTTTCAAAAACTCTTAAAAAACACTCTTTCTACATGCAAACAAATCTTGATTATTGCATATGAAAGGTTCGAAAGCGCTCGTGACAATTTTGGTAAACTCATCCACCAATTCCAACTTGAAACCAAGACACTTATAGGGAAACTTGAAAAGATCTTTTTAAAATTATATTGACAAAATGTGTCTTTACTATTCAACCAAACATGATTAAATGAAAGACTGCTGCCCAACTACACACAAACACACACACACACACACACACACACACACACTTGGCTTTTATAATATTTCTCCTTACTTGAGCAAACACATTTTAAATAGCTACAATATATTCCATCCTTAGTTAATATTTTCCGTACATCTCACAATTTCCATGCTTTTTATTCTTCTTTTGTTCTTTCTTTCTTTTCTTCCTTCTGACTCGAAATCTTTCTCGTTAAACAACGTACATAAATTCTATACAATATTCCTAATAAGTCAAATGACGTAATTTAAACATCAAACGCTGATTTGCCAGTTAAACGCTAACTTTTTTCTTATTATACATATTTTCCCCTAGGTTTTTGTATTTCACATTTCTAAACATCCATCGTTAACTTAAAATTATTATTATCACCCGTCATGGTCCTGATGATGGTTCAGTAGAACCGAAACGCTATAGTGTCGACCCGTTAATAAATCATTCCTTCCACTTGGATCGTTGTTATCAGTTTTCCCACACACACAAACACACACACACACACACACACACACACACATATATATATATATATATATATATATACGTTTTAAAGTTAAAATGGGCATTTTACTATAGACTAAAAAACTAAAAACTCAGAATCACAGAATCGTAACTATTGATTACAGCAAAAAAATACTAGTTAAGCAACCTGTCCGTTCAAACGATTTTCAAGATACAAGACTTACCTACACGGAAAAAGTAAAGACATAACATCGCAAAAACGGAACTAAACAAAGCAAGAACAAGCAAAATAAGGAAATCAAACGGATAAAATACATGCAAACACATATGCTATTTTGATTAAATGTTAAACCTGTCTTGAAATAAAATTCTTTCAGGGTGAAAAACAACTAATCTTCAATCTAATTACACATAAGGATTAAGGTATACTATAGGATAAAATACTCATGTCAGAGAATTTCACGCATTCGATCTTCAGGTGTGGTAGGATACGAGAAATATCGCGTGTAGTGCTCTGCATTTTCGTGCATTGAGCACTGAATAAAACAGCTTTCAGAAGATATTATGTTATAATTAAAACCAGAATACACTTGCATGTGAGCATGCGTGCAAGATTCTGTGTGTGTTTATTTCCGAGTGTGTGTGCGTAGGTGCGTTGCATGCTTGCTTCTCTGTGGGTGAGGGTGTGTGTGTGTTTCTTTGTATTGGATCCTGTCTGTGTGCTTACGTGTTTCGCTCGTGGCTCTGCGTGTGTACGTCTCTGTGTTCATCTGTGCCTTGGTGCCTCCACGTGTGCTGGCCTGCAGTGGCTGAGCATGTATAGTCGTTATGGTGATATACCCTATGACCTCACTGCATGGACCCATCCCGATATTATAAATAGTGATTGGCTCGACAAACGAGGCAAAGAAGTCTACTCAGTTACCGGTGACCGTTACTGTCTGAATTTCCGTAAATATATACTGCTGTAAATCTTGCATCTCTTTGTGTTATTCATTTCTGGCCCTTGAAGATAGTAGTGCACGTGAGTGTTAACGTCTCTCTCTCTCTTTCTCTCTCTTTGAGTCATTTAATTATTTTTTTTAATTTAAAGACGTGTACCTACAGAATTGGACATTTTTCCACCATTATTTAAGATGCTGTTGTGATTATTTCTGAAATATTGCAAACAATGAAAACCACAGTTATTCAGCTTTCTCGATGAGACTGAAAGAAACGAGTATTGTTCATAGTCTCAGCAGTTTTCTGTCTTTTGATCAATTTGTCAGGTCGTTAATATGGCAGCATTTAAAGAATTAATCGACTTATCATATTGTTTTATTTAGTTATATTTATGTTTTATCCGTGCAGGCGGCACGACATGATGACGATGATGATGATAATGATGATGATATTTATGTTCATTCTTATTTATTGAAATGAACACGGCGACATGAGTTCAAATCCTCTTACTCGTATACATTCACTTCTCCAGATTTATTTTATCTTTCTCTACTTGGCATGATAGACATACGAGAAAAATACATCATTCAATTACACGTTCGCACTTTCATTCTCTCCCTCTCTCTCTGCCCCCCCTCTCTCTCTCTCTTACTTGTATATATATATATATATATATATAAACAAATACGAGAGCACACACACACTCTCTCTCTCTCTCTCTCTCTCAGGCTCACATAAACACACACACGCATATATATATATATATATATATATATATATATATATATATGTAGTGAGGAAATAACTAATTGTGGAAGGTTTATCAACTAATTCCCACCGAATATCATAAGATCGATACGGCAACTCGAAAGGATTAACAAAAAATATGTAGACAAAAATGTCTGTAATGATCGATCAAATATTTATCAATGAAGATATGTTGCATATATATATATATATATATATATATATATATATATATATATATATATATATATATCCCGGTCAAGTCATATCAAAGACTCAAAAAATGGTACTTGATGCCACCTTGCTTAACACTCAGAATTATAAGGTAAGGATCATGGGTAAAGTGGAGCAGTCCAGAGAAAGGAGTAACCTCCTTCCCCAAACCTTGTTGTTGGAGCTATTGAAAAGGGATCTTTCAGGTCACCCTTGAATATGGTCGCCAACTTTACTAATATATATATGAAGTAACAGAAAAAACATAATCCAAATAGGTGAATATATTATGATGTAAAGTCGACGTTAACGTTTCGGTTTCAGCAACCATCATAAGGACTTGGATATCAAAATATTTCACACACACACACACACACACACACACACACACACACATATATATATATATTTATATATATATATACTTTCACTGATGATGTAATAGTTATCATTGAATGAAATGGACACGGTGACATGAGTTTAAATCCTAAACTAGGCTGTTTGGATCTCACACAGCCCAAATAATGTTACGATACTTATCACTCCACTTTTTCCCCTCTAGTCATTGGTAAATAATAGGGCAGACTATGCTCTTTAACATTGGTATGACAACTGATGAAGAAAAAAGAAAACTGTGAATTTAGACCTCTGAAACTATACTTAAGAACTGACCTTGAGTTGTATACTGCTCTTACGAATGGCTTGGTATCTATCTATCTATCTATCTATCTATCAATGAGTTTGTTCAGATCTATATATCTATCTATCGATTGTTCTTATTTTTCTCTTCACAAAAATCATCTTTCCTTTCGTCCTATCTCTGCCTCTCCAAAGACAAATTTTATTAAATAATAATTCAATCACAAGTTTGCTCTCTCTCTCTCTCTCCACTCTCTCTCTCTCTGCCTCTCTCTCTCTCTCAATTTGTTTCTCTGTCTGTCAGTCTCTCGCTATCTCTGTCTCTCTCTGTCTCAGTCTCTTTCTCTCAATATATATATATATATATATATATATATATATATATATATAAATATAATTAGGTCTATCTCGATAGTTATCATATTCTCATTTTACAAAAAAAAATCAATTTCTAAGCTCTCTCTCTCTCTCTCTATATATATATATATATATATATACATATATATATATATATATTTATCACTGACTCGTTTGCTCTCTCCCTCCCACTCTTTCTCTCTCACTCCCTTTCTTTCTCTGTTTGTTGGTCTCTCTCCCACTCTCTCTTTTGCTCAGTCGCCCGTTCGCTCTCTCTGTCTCTGTCTTTCCTCTCTCTCTCTCTCTCTCTCTACTCTCTCCCTTCCTCCATCTCTCTCTCTCTCTCTTTCTTTCTCTCTCTGTTGGTCTTTCTCTCTCTCTCTATTTTGCTCAGTCACCTGTTCGCTCTCTCTCTCTATCTTCTCTCTCTCTATCTCCTCTCTCTCTCCCTCCCCCTCTATCTCTCTCTTTCTTTCTCTGTCTATTGGTCTCTCTCCCTCTCTCTCTTTTACTCAGTCGCCCGTTCGCTCTCTCTCTCTCTCCTCTCTATCTCCTCTCTCTCTCCCTCCCCCCCTCTCTCTCTCTTTCTTTCTCTGTCTGTTGGTCTCTCCCCCTCTCTCTCTTTTGCTCAGCCACCCGTTCGCTCTCTCTTTCTCTCTCTCACTTTCTTTCTCTCTCTATCTTTCTTTCTCTTTCTCTCTCTCTCTCTCTCTCTCTCTCTCTCTCTCTCTCTCTCTCTCTCGCTCGCTCGATCCTGTGTCTTTTAATTTGTTATTAAGTTTTTTGAAATTACTTTAAAAACCAATGGCAAATTAATCCGCTCCGAATAATTCAAATTTATTCAAGGGATTTACTCAAGATTACCCACTCAGCTTTTTACCCCACCTCCAATCTTTATTCCTGATAAATATTCGTCGACAAAACATATTAAGCGTTAGATTGAGCAAACGAAGATGCTAAACAAAGAAATGACTAACCTTCGCAACAAAGAATTAAAAAAAATATATATATAAAAATCATGGAAGTTTTATGCAGGCAGCCATATTGTCTGTTTAATATTGAGTTTATCTTCGTCGTTAAAGAGCTTTCTCCTTCCTGTCAATTAAACAGCGCAAAAACCAGAACTTCCCATTACGAATAATTTCAAATCTGTCGTCTTCTTCTTCTTCTTCTTCTTCTTCTTCTTCTTCTTCTTCTTCTTCTTCTTCTTCTTGTTATCATGTTACAACGTTAAAACAAGGTATAAGCGAATACGCGTCCGATTATTTCAACTACTGCTGGCGCAGTTGTTCAATTAAGCGGTTTTGGGGGAGAGGGCGGGAGTTAGAAATCAAGCCAGCAAGCAACTCCTTTTCAAATAGCCTGTTAAAGTCACATGATGGGGCAGCTCTTAAATGCGAGTGTTTGTTTTTTTGCCAATTCTGCCAAATACGATGAAGGCAGGTTTGTCTGTTTGTTTGTTTGTTTCCTTTTTGTTTTGTTTTATTTTTAAAAAATTCCTTTTTCATCTTGGAAGAAACCAGTTTTAGGTGTGAAGAGCTCCCATGAAATATAGGTCGGGGAAATGTAAAATTTCTTGGTTTTAAGACCAGACTGCTATATATTGCCTTTAAGATCTGCAACAAGAAATATCATTTTATTTGTTTATTTTGATCCTGTTTTTTTTCTCATACTATAGTACTTCTCCAAATATGGCAGGTTTTCTTTTTGATTAATAGCATGAAAATAATTTTAGAAAAAAAATGTTTCAATTAACAACCCGTAGTTTAACTTTATGTTTTAATAAAAATACAACCCGTGGTTAAAATACAATGAAATATTGAAAACAAAACTGAGGAAAAATAACTGTATGGATGCTTCAAACGACAAACTAATCAGATTGAATACGTTGTTCAGACTGGGACATAGTTAAGGAAAATAAATTTACAGAGAGAAACTGAATCTTTTAAAAAGCAGCACAATAATTAATTATCAAAAAGCAGTGACTAATAATACGTATTTGAGTAGCAAGCGCAAGTTTTGTAGAGAGAGGTATGAAACAATTAATCAGATAAACTAATGTAGCAAATTAGAATGAAAATTGTACGAAACTAATCATAACTAGGTGGAAAAGTGACCCACTGGGAATTGTGCAAGAGGTTGATTATCTTGCCCGATGATATAGGGACAAACCAGAAGCTGTCCTAAAAATGAGGTGCATTGAATTCCCTGGGACTTTGAGATGAAAAATGGATCACTAGATCGAAGCCAGAAGACGTGATTTATTTGTAATTAACAAAACCGAAAATAACTAGTTTATTTTCTTTTCATTCCAGTGAACTCCAGAAAGAAAATAATAGGCGTTAAGATATGAGTGAGCTTAAAAAATTTCAGAAAATGACACTGAAGGGGATACATATCGTAGTTGGACCCCTTGAGACGGTCCCCGAAGACCAAGAATTGAAACTGAGCGAACTAGAGATCAGAGGAAGAATCGAGACTTATCAGGTCACAACATTGATAAAATCAGTTGAGATACTTAAAAGACGCCTATACACCTGATAAATGTTGTCCCTTCTGTCCTACTTTAGAATTGGTGTATATAATAATCCAAACTACAGCATTATTAAGATCGGCTAGAATACTGAGAAGTGTCCAGGAGATTTAAGGAAACTTGCTGACTTAAAAATCCATCAGAAAACGCTGGTGTCAAAATATCTCCAAGTAGTAAAATAATAACAAAGAATGAACTGAGTAAGTGTTAAAAATGTACTAGAAATTATTGGATTGACTAAAGAAACCTTATTTGCCCTGTCGGCTGAGGCGGTATGGTTAGCAAGCTTGACTAGCAAACCTTCAGGAGTGAGTTCCCTTCTCACCGGGTACCCCATTCATACGGCCTTGTGCCAATTCTGAGCAAACCACTAAGAAAAGTACTACACCGACTACTTTTCTGCTGAGGGTAAGAATCCCACCCAACGAGTGTCCTGTTATGACAATAAACAATCTGATGGTGAAATTCCAGTGATGCTGGAGCCTTGGGAAATGCAGAGAACCCCCTCAGTATCATCACTCTCAGTTCCACTCAAACCCGGTGTGATGGCATCTGATAGGGTCCTATCTATGGGTATTTAAACTGTGTACTTAAGCTAAATTGAATTGTTTGAAATAGAACTCTTTTGATATTAAGCAGCGTACTTATGCTAAACAGAATTGCGTGAAATAGAACAGTTTTTAAATGGTAAGCAGAATAGATTCAAATATAACTGTTTTTGACATTGAAACTGTATTATGCTAAATTGAATTGTTTGAAATAGAACTGTTTTGACATTTAACTGTGTGTAAATAGAATGACTGATGTTTAATTGAATTGTTAGTGACAAATTACAGTTTTAGGAACAATTCAACTTAGTTTACTTGCTAAATTGAATTGTTTGAAATTGAAAAAGAATTATTTGACTGAACTGAATAGCTTAAAATAGATATGACTTTGACAATTAAACTGTGTACTTATGCTAAACTGAGTTATCTGAAATAGAGCTGTTTATTTTCATAAAATGGATTTGGCATTCACTAAACTACAAAAGTTGATATGTCATAAAACCCAAATAAACAAACCAACAAACAATAAAAAAAGCATGTAGTAAGGTCCTGGAACTTTAATAAAATAATGCCCGAAAATATGAACAAATAACTGGATTATGCTACAGAGCTGAAAAACTGAGGACCGTGAGAGTTGCAGTGATACCTGATGCCTCTGGTAAACTTGAAACGATCCACCCAAATATGGAATAATAGAGTAGGAACTGGAGATAAGAGGAAGAATGAAGACCATTACGACGATATAATAATCAGAAGGGTCTTCAAGACCAGATGAGACTAACTGACACCAGGACTATTAGAATGAGCCAATAACTGAAAAAAAATGGAAGAATCAAAAATAATAATAGTCCTGGACACTTGGGGAAACTTGCTGTCACTCAAACTCCCCTGAAAGACCATCAGATAAAACTGGTGAGAAAAACTTTCGAAGAGTAAATAATAATATCAAGAAGAAGAAGAAGAAGAAAGTTGACAAAGAGGAAAATGTAGCTATAGATAAGTTGGTTTGGTTTTGTTTGGTTGGCTTTTTATGGCATATCAACCATTGTTGGTTATCTAATGACAAATCCTATTTATACATACATATTAAATATATATGATTTGCTTTGGTTGGGTTTTATGGCATATCAACCATTGTAGGTTATTTAATGACAAATTCTGTTCATACATGTACATCAAATACATGATTCTGAGCACATTTTATAGCTAACATTTTAAAAATGAGTCTGACCTCATTTTTTATTTGCACACAGTTAAATTGTTTCAATAATTTCCATTGATCACAAATAATTCTATTAACTATTAATCACTTTTTGCGCTCATATATATTTATATTTTACGAGGTGCAGCAAATACGTCGGAAGGAGTAATGAAAAATGATCATCTGACTCTTCCTCCTTCCAGAGCTTTTATGGACGACATCACCATTCTCGTCCCATCCCAAATCTCTGCCGAATGTTTACTACAAAGGTATTATGACCTTTTCACATGGGCGAGAATGAAGGCTAAGCCAAAAAAAGTCGAAGCCTATCGTTAGTCGGAGGATCTGTCAGGGAAATCCATTTGAAAATTGGGGGTGATAAGATCCCAACAGTCAGGGAGGAGCCGGTAAAGAGTCTCGGACGTCTTTATTCAATCCCACTGACTGATCGTCATAGGGGTACAGAGGTCCAGAAAATAGCTTTGAAGGGACTAAGATCAATTGATAAAACTTGTTTACCCGGAAGGATGAAGGCTTGGTGTTACCAACATGGTCTGCTACCCCGTCTTTTGTGGCCCTTACAGATGTACGAGATTGCGATATCTCGTGTTGAACGGATCCAACAGTACAGCAACAAATACCTGCGTAAGTGGCTCGGAGTTCCTCCTTGTTTTTCGAAAGTGGGTTTATATACCAATTCTGGAAACCTACAGCTCCCAATATCCTCACTGGTAGAAGAATTCAAAATTGGGAAAGTACGCCTTCACATGATGATGAAGGACTCAGCCGACGAGATCATTCGGAAGGCGTATCCAGAAATAAAATCAGGTACGAAGTGGTCGGCCGTTAAAACCGCCCAGGAGGCGGAATGCAGCCTACGAATCAAAGACATCATAGGCGTCACTCAAACCAATCGAGCTGGGTTGGGTAGCACGAGCAAAAAGGTATTCTTCAACATGGACCCAAAAGGAAAAAGAGACATGGGGAGCGAAGAAGTCAGGATGTTTGAGGAAGAGCAAAGAAAAGCCAGTGCTGTTACTCAGGCCAAACAATGTGCTTGGACAAAATGGAATGATATCGAACCAATTAAATTATCGTGGAAATCCTTAATTGCAATGGAACCACTGGCGATATCATTCCTTCTTCGCTCTACTTATGATCTCTTACCAAATGCGACCAACCTAAAATTATGGGGATATACCAATTCGGACCTGTGCTTGTCGTGTAAAAGTGATCGGGGTACTTTGCGCCACGTCTTATCTGCATGTCCACACTCACTTTAAATGTACACATGGCGTCATAACAAGGTTTTAGAAGTGATAATAGAATTGTTAAGAACACAATGTGAGACAGCAAATCAGCAATCCATAACAGCCAAGGAACCCATAATTCAGTTTCTCAAGGAAGGTGAATGTCCTGTGAGGAAACAAAAAAATCCTAACATGAAGCTACTGAACGGAACTAGTGACTGGAAAGTTTCAGCAGATCTCAAGACATCTCTACAATTTCCAGTTCACATTATTCAAACGGAAAAGCGACCGGACATTGTAGCATGGTCCGATTCAAAGAAGAGTGTCCTCCTCATAGAATTGACTGTCCCTTGGGAAGAAAACCGGGAGGAAGCACACGAGCGGAAGAAAAACCGCTACGAGTCACTGCGTGCCGACTGCGTGGAAAAGGGTTGGATATGCCATGTGATTCCTATTGAGGTTGGTTGTCGTGGTTTTATAGGACACTCAGTCATTTCGTTTCTTTCAAAAATAGGAATCACTGGCCGCAGTTTGAAAGTTGCCTCGAATCGTCTTCAGAACACGGCGCGATATGCATCAAGTTGGATTTGGTCGAAAGCGAGAAAGTTTTCAGCATGAAGGTAATACACGAGGAATCACCTTTCCCGTGTGATTACGTAAGAAACGGTTACTGTAAACGCGTAAAAACATCAACCGCCGAAAGTAAACGCGTTTTTTTTAAATCATAAACTGCACTCAGAAAATGAAGATTAACGTCCAATGTAGTCTCTGCATTTAATGGATCTGGCGTATATATATATATATATATATATAAATATATAAATGATTCTCTTAATACCCTGTCCGGTGGCAAAAGCTGCTTGGTAGCGCCAGGGGTGGCAGTACCGCCTTGAGCTACCGAAACTGTGTTATCACCCCTGGATGGCGGCTGATGAGGATATGGTATAGCACGTGCTTTCACACGTTGTATGATGAAAAAAAAAAAATATATATATAATTTGTAAGTGAAGAGTTTTTTATTCTTATTTCTTTAAAAATAAGTCGCATAATTTGGTTGGGTGTTTGCCAATGGTCTAGGAGACCTGGGTTCAATCCCAGGTCAAGTCATACCAAAGATTTTTTAAAATGGTACTTGATACCTCCTTGCTTAACACTCAGCAATATAAGGTACGCATCGAGGGTAAAGTGGAGCAATCCAGGGAAAAGAGTAACGTCCTCCCCTACACATCGGTTTTGTAGCTATTGAAAAGGGAGCCTTCGGGTCGCCCTCGACTATGGTCGCCAACTTTACTTTTACTTTTATGGCATATCAAATATTGTAGGTTATTTAATGCCAAATCCTGTTCATGAATATATATTTAATATATGATTTGTAAACACATTTCTTTGATGAAAATTTTTAATGAACCAGAATTAAATGGATTTGAGTATTGCTACTTAACAATACTGTTTAATATCTGTCATTTGTTTACGCACACTTAAATGAAAATATATGATATGTAAGAGATTGGTTAGTCAGTAATCTTATTTTTAGATTAGTTAAAAATAATGTGTCTGCAGACTAGTATTATTATTATATTTACCCAACCCCTCCGCTCGGGCAGGATATGACACAAGGTCAATGTTTTAAGCGGAGTTTAACAGGTTTGAATTCAGAGTTTTCCTTCTCCTAGACCAGTTGCCTCACCAAGGCTGAAGAACCCAGTCTGCCCTACTATTTGCCCATAGCTGGAGGGAGAATAATTGGATTCATACCTTTCCCAAGGGTATTAGTGCGATGTGAAATGCAATCAGTCGAGGATTTGAACTCGTGTCACCGTGTCTAGTATTATTATAGTTTCTACACTGTTAAACTGTTTCAATTATCGATCTGTTATGCTTACGATGTAACATATTGACCCCGGTCAAGCTGTCAAAATAGGAAATGCACCTGTGTAAATAACAAGTGCATCCAGTCGAGGAATATCAGAATATAACCTTGACCGTGGACTGGTTGAATTGAGTGCGAAATTGTGACGCTCGCAGGAAGAAGAGTGGGCGTCAAATTATTATATAACTCGGTGCGCAGGAAGTTCAATCAGTTGGAGAGAAGATACGGTAGAGAAAACCAGCACCCAGAAGAGGGGGTTCTCAGGACCCCCGATTGAGCAGTTGAAGTTCAGATCAGTTGGAGAGAAGATGCTGGAATGTGGAACATGTCCCAGAGAGGCTTGGCCCCCAGGTCCCCGGTTGAGCAGCCCAGGAGAACGGGGAAGAAACGCTATTATGGCCAGAAGAGTGGGGGTCAATATGTTGCCGTTCTGTTCAGTCTCCAAATCCTTCTCACACGCAACGGCTTTCAATAAAGTGAGAGGTATATTTTTCTAAAGAACTGTGTCGATCGTCTTTATTGCGTCGTTATGTTTCTGCATGCATATGTATTATGTGGCTTTACCACAATGATTGAATTCAATATTAATAATTTGTTTGCAAATAATGAAGTAATTACGAGTTTTGCTATTCAACACTAAATATTCTCTTCACCATTACTCATTCGTTTGAACGCAAATGTGTCTCTAACAATTCAATTAAACTGTATACTTATGCTAAACTGAATTGTTTGATATAGAACTGTTTACTTGTATAAAAACTGTATTATTTAAAATTGAAATATTTTGACATTTAAACTGTGTACCAATGCTAAACTGAATTGTTTGAAATGGAACTGTTTTTGTGTGCTAAACTGAATTGTTTGAAATAGAACTGTTTATTTGTATAAAAACTGTATTATTCAAAATTGAAATGTTCTGACATTTAAACTGTGTACGATGCTAAACTGAAATTGTTTGAAATGGAACTGTTTTTGTGTGCTAAACTGAATTGTTTGAAATAGAACTGTTTTTACATTTAACTGTGCGTAAATAAAAACTATACTTATACTAAACTAAATTGTTTGAATTAGGATTGTTTGACTAAAGGGAATAGCTTGAAATAGAAATATTTTTGACAATTAAACTGTGTGCTTATGCTAAACTGAATTGTTTGAAAGAGAACTGGTTAAGTGTAAAAAAATGTATTTGGCATTAAATAGCCAAGAAAGGTTTATATGCCATAAAACCCAAACAACCAACCAACATTTTCTCTTTAAGGACGTAATATGTGTTTTCCAGTTATTGATAAGTGACTTCGATTTAAAGTTTAATTACTTAACAAGGAAGATTTTTTTAATCTTTTTATATTTACAGTTGTTCCTTAAGCCTTTTCCTACTCTTTCTTAGAACTTTATATTATGCTTGTATTCTACTAAATTCACTACGAACATCCGTTTACACTCAGAGACAAAGTTATACAAAATAATTTCTTTTAAGACCCAAACTTGAATTTTCGATATTAAGGATATGTTCTCCGTCTATCAATTCGATTTAGCATAAGTCATTTCTTTGCCAAACTATTTAGATATCAATCTATTCTATTCAACCAATAGATAGGACCCTATAATGTGCTACCATTCTGCGTCAGTGCAGATCTGTGGGCTTTAGCAAAGAAGGGATACTCCGCAAGCCCTAAAATGCCAGCATTAATGGAGCCTTTCCATCAAATTGTTTAGTCATAACGTGACACTCAACGCTGGATCTTACGCCTCTGCAGAAATGCAGTGGCGTATTTTACAGCTCCAGCCGACTTCAAAAAAGTATAAGGCATGACCCTGTAAACATTTGCAGAAAAATCTAAATTCTTAATCTCTTAGAAAATTTGAGGTTTCATCACCGTAGAGTAGAACAAACAGTTGAAGAAGAAAACATAAGCCAGGTTAGAATTAAATTAGGCACCTTCCAAAGGGATTCGTTAAGGCCACAACTATTTCTTATAGCTATAGCGCCATTTTGTCCAGGGAATGGAATAGCGCCCTCCCTTACACCTTGGTGTAGTAGATATCAAAAAGGAAGCATTCGGACCACCCTCGACTACGGTCGCCAAATTTATAGCGCCATTTAATAATGTACCAAGAAAATGGGAAAGAGGCTACATATTTACAAAGTTGCAAGAAAAGATTAAAAATATCTCTCACGTACATGGTTGATATGAAGAATGTTGCCTGTAATGAAAAAGAATCAGAATCCTTACTCTGCAATCCAAGATAAGGGAATTGAATTTCAGATGAAAAAAAACGTCATGCTTGTAATGGAAAATGATAAGTACAACCAAATTATGGTATACATGTGCATTATCAAGAATGCATATAAAAATCTGTCAAAAAATAAATCTACAAATACCCGTGAATATTGGAAGCGGATACCATCAAACAGAGACGGAGAAAATGCACAAAAAGAGTATCATTGAAAAATACCCCCCCCCAAAAAAATCTTGAAACCAAAGAACAGAATCGTTCTCATTAAATGAATGCACATCACACCAGTTTTCTTTGTAAAATTCTCTAGATCTTTCAAAATAGGAACCCCAAAATACTGACTATAGAACAAGGAACTCGGTGGCAATACAAATTTTTCCTGTTGGCTTGGGCTGCAGAATACACCGGTTGCACCTCTACCGTGGGATAAGCCCCCCACCACCAACGTGTGTCCTGGATATGAAACTAAACAACCTAATGGTAAAAAAGAAGGCTAAGTACCTCGACCTTGCTAGAGAATTAAAAAAAAACTATGGAATATGCAGGTGACAATTATACCAATTTTAATTGGTGCGTTTGTCACAGTAATGCTGGAGGTTTGGAGAATGTGGAGTACACCTTCATTACCAACCCTACCAGGTCCACTCTAGCCCAGAGTGGTAGCACCAGATAGGGTCCTATTTATGGGTCATATAGTGTGCTTGTGCTAAACTGAATTGTTGAGATGGGACAGTTTTGATATTCAAACTGCGTACTTATGCTAAACAGAATTGCTTGAAATAGGACTATTTTGACATTTAAACTACGTTCTAATGCTAAACTGAATTGTTTGAAATAAACCTGTCATGACATTTAACTGTATGTAAATAAAAAGACTATACTTGTACAAAACTTAATTGTTTGAAGTAGATCTGTTTCATGTCTCCAGGACTCCTCGCACTATTAAACAATGCTTTATTCTGGATTGTTTGTCTTGACCTCTAATCTCCTGCTATAAGGTTCTTCTACACGGGGCTACAGTGTGCCTGTGAGCAATGGCAATAAAGTGGTACTTGCTCCCCCAAAGCTTCAGCATTACTGAAGCTTCACCATCAGATTGCTTCGTGTCATATCCAAGACACTTTTTAAGGGACACTTACCCCTCTGCAAAGATCCAATCGGTGTAATCTTCTACCCCAGCCAACTGGACAATGCAAGGTGTACAAAATAGAAAGTGAAAAGGAGGATAAGTACCTCGAACTTGCTAGGCAATTGAAAAAACTATGGAACGTGCAGGGAACATTTATACCAATTGTAATTAGTGCGTTTGGAACAGCAACTAAAGGATTACTAAAGGGACTGGAGGACTTGGAAGTTGGCGGACGAGTGGACACGGTCCAAACTACTACATTATTGAGAACGGCCAGAATACTGAGAAGAGTCCTGGAGACTTGAGGAGACTTGCTATCATCAAGCTCCAGTGAAAGGCCATCAGCTAACGCTGATGTGAAAAGCTCGAATGAGTAAATAATAATAATAATAATAATAATAATAATAATAATCAAAATGATAATCATAATGGTGAAAGAAATTCAAATTTCTCTATACGAACAAGTGGTTTAGGTACAACCCGAATCTCTTCTAGAGAATGAGACGCACAAACTTCTCTGGGATTTTAGGATAAAAACGGATCATGCAATCTCGGCCAGACGACCAGATTTAGCGACAGTCAATAAAAAAGAGAACCTGTGGAATAGAGGACTTTGTCGTCTCGGCAGACCACTGAGTAAAATTAAAAGAAGTTGAAAAGATGGATAAATATCTGAACTTTACTTGAGAGCTGAATATATTACGGAATATGGAGGTTACGGTGATACCAATTTTAAACTGATGCACTTGGAACGATACCCAAAGGATTTGTCAAGGGACAAGAAGACTTAAAAATCATAGAACAAGTAGAGACCATCAAGACTACGGCATCACTAAGATCAGCCGGAATACTGAGAAGAGTCCTAGAGACTCAAGGGAATTGCTGTCACTCAAACTGTACTATAGCCACAATTAACGCCATGTGCGAAATAGACATATAATGTTCATAACGATAGAACATAGGAATATCGAAATTCGAAAACACGTAACGACTTGTTTGTTCAGGTACGAAACGTTTTAACTTTGAGTTAAAGGTTTCGACATAAGTAATATGTAAAGAACATCACCAACATGACCTCCCACAACACCAAAGCTATCCTGATCGCCGTCATCCACCGAGTATTCCCCAAGCTCCCGCCAGTGCTTGTGGAAAAGGCATGCTCTCAGATCCGAATCCGTATCGAGGCGGTGCTTGAGGCTGAGGGCGGCTACATTGAATAGATGTCAGCTCTACTACATAATTAAGTTACCTGAATTGATTTTTTCAATAAAAGTTTTAAAATAAAGCCGTAGTATTGTTTTATTTAGGACGACAATTTTATCGTTTCACCCTGTAGATGTCAGCTCTAATACATAATCAAGTAACCTGAATGTTATTTTCAATAAAAAGTTTTAAAATAAAGCTGTAGTGTTGTTTTCTTTAGGACGACAATTTTATCGTTCCACCCTGTAGATGTCAGCTCTACTACATAATCAAGTTACCTGAATTGATTTTTTCTATGAAAAGTTTTAAAATAAAGCTGCAGTGTTGTTTTCATTTGAACGACAATTTTATCGTTCCAGCCTGTAGATGTCAGCTCTACTACATAATCAAGTTAGCTGAATTGATTTTTTTAAATAAAAGTTTTAAAATAAAGCTGTAGTGTTGTTTACTTTAGGACGACAATTTTATCGTTTCACCCTGTACATCAATGAGTTCACAGTCTACAAAAACTATTCATTTTAACCAAATTTTTTTTCCAGCAAACTCTGTCTCTTTGTCATTGCATTTTATCCATGATAAAATGACTAGCGTGAATATACCATATCAAATGTTGTATAAAAGTGTTAGGTAGATTTTTACTTTTGTAAAATAGCTGACAGAAGTATTGTTTACTTTGAATTAGATATTTTTCAAGGTGTTGTATACCGTGATGTGATCAATCACAACGGTACTATTTACCAACCCCTCCGCTCGGGCAGGATATGACACAAGGTCAATTTTTAAGCGGAGTTTAACGGGTTTGAATTCAGAGTTTTCCTTCTCCTAGACTAGTTGCCTCACCAAGGCTGAAGAACCTAGTCCGTCCTACTATTTATCCATAGCTGGAGGGAGAATAAGGGGGTTCATACTTTTCCCAAGGGTATTTGCCCGAAAGTGAACGTAATAGCGCGACTGGAGTACGAACTCGCGTACTACGATTCCGCAGTTCATCGCTTTAACCATTACACCACGAGGACACCCCCCTAAATCAATCACAACGGTAATACGATACATATAGTAAGTAAGTACAGTTGGCGACCTTAGTCGAGGATGACCAGAAGGCTCCCTTTTCAATAGCTACTACACCGAGGTGTAGGGGAGGGCGCTACTCTGTTCCCTGGATTGCTCCACTTCACCCTCGATACTTACCTTATATTGCTGAGTGTTAAGATAGGATGTATCAAGAACCATTTTTAAAGTATTTGGTATGACGCGACCCGTGATTGAACTCATGTGTCCCGGATCATTGGCGAACACTCTACCCACTGGACCAATGAACCGAACACAGCCGGACTCTGTTGTTTCAGGTACGAATGGTTTATAATATTTTTGACCTTTGGGTTCATGGCGACACGAGGAGAGGCCCTCAATTCTTACTAAGCTGACCCCCACCCAACTCGCTGCGTATCTTGTGATGTTTAATATCTCTGTCGGTGGACGTCCGAAAATCCTAACTACATCTTTCAACGGTAAAATTCCATCTCTCAACGGCCGAATAATCAACTCTCTGTCTCCATGGTCCAATCTCAACTGTCTATTTTTTTAAAAAATCCTCAAATTCTCTGGACCATCTCTTCCGGGCATGAGGTCATCCACACTCCAGCTCCATATTATGTCTGGGGGTTTCTTATGAAAATGGTGATTGTCATATCCTTTGCACACGAGTGAAAAACTGCACCCAATGACTATGCACCTGAATATAGGAGACTCGAATATTTCAAAGCCTTACCAAACTGAATGATGAAATATAATTAACGAAAAATGGTTAATATAAAAAAAATCATTCCTTAATTATATAAGGAAGGGAGTCCCCGTAGCGTTGTGGCGTTGTGGCAGACGTGTTGCATTGCGACATTGTAGTAAATGTGTTCTAGTACTTACACTTTTGGAGAACCCTACAAGAATGGCTTTGATATTAAATAACCCAAGAAGATTGAAATGCCTTTAAACAAAGAAATCAAACCAAATATTTATAAAAAGTGCCTGTGACTCATCTTGTCCCGTTAAGACTTGGTATAATATAACGAAACCTTTTTAACCTTCTAAAAATAATATATCTATTAATCTATCAAGCTAGCTAGCTAACGATTCATTCGTCTGTCTGTCAATCTCTCAGTCAGTCACTCGACCTCCATAAGCCTGTTCATATTTATCTATCTATCTCAGTCTAAAGGTACATATCTCAGCCAACTTATATCAATATCTATCAATCTATCTACCTATCTATCTATCTATCTCACTCTATTCATATCTATCTATTTATTTATCTATCTATCTATCCCAGTCTATTCATATATATCTCAGTTTGTTCATATTTATGTATCAATTGGCAGGAGACAACCTGTCTTATTCAAAAGCTCTCCATCACGAAAGACCGAGGTAATGTATTGACCTTCAGTACATTAGTCTGTATAAGATTTAAAAAAAAAAGAGAAAAAGAATGAATAGAATAACATCATTAAACGTTTAAACAAACTGACTGAGAGCAAACTCTCGAAATAAACGGTTTTAGTTGATATTGGATGATCGTTGGGATTCTTGTAATCCAGGCGAAATATTTTCAACATTCTACTCACTGTATTGTAATCCACCACCTCTTTTTTTTTTGCACAACAAATGTTTTTGATTGATTGCTTTCGCGGCAGTATGTCCTAGTTCAAATTTGTAATACATAAATTCCCGAATTAAAATAGGTTGCCTGTTCATCTGAGCCATGAGAAATTAATAAACCTGAATTTTTCGTTCAGGTATAAGCGAAAAATCCGTCACAAGCATTTGGAGTGCTTCGTGAAAGCGACAAACGGCTGGAGAACTAGAGAGAAAAACCAATGAATTCAGTTAAACGTCCTACTTAAAAATAATGAAATTAATTTATATTATCATCTACAGGATAACGAAAACGTAATCTTAGTTCAAGTGATGGGCATGTTTTTATCACGCCGTATTTTGATTGGTTGTTTGGTTGTTTGTGTTTTATGGCATATCAACGTTTGTTGCTTACTTAATGCCAAATCCATTTTTATACAAAGTTCTATTTCAAATAATTCAGTTTAGCATGAGTCCACAGTTTAATTTTAAAAAACATTTATATTTCAGGCTATTCAGTTTAGTCAAACAGTTCTAATTCAACCAATTAAGTTTAGTAGAACAACAGATTTTATTTACACACAGTTAAATATCAAAACAGTTCAATTTTAAACAATTCAGTTTAGCATAAATACAGTTCCAATGTTAAAACAGTTCTATTTCAATCAATTCAGTTTAGCATGAGTATGCAGTTTAGTTCTATTTGATACATAGATTGAGCGGTATCAAGTGTTACCACTATGGGCCAGTGTGGACCTGGGAGTGATGGTAATGAAGGGGTGCTCCGCATTCCCCAAGCAGTAGTATCACTAGAAATTCAACATCAGATCGTTTAGTGACATATCCAAGACACTCTGTGTGTTATGTTTTGACCTTTTGACCCGGCCAAAAATGCCATTCAAGGTGGTGCACCGGAAGGAAGTGACACATCCCGGTCGCTGGAAATCGGAAGAGGTTGCGCAGGCGTTGAGGCGTGTCTATATTACTGCGTGGGAGATTGAAGGTAATATAAGGCCGACGAATTGAGGACAGTGGGAGATAGGCGAGAAGGAGGGCAAGAAGTACAGCGGAAGACGGAGGTAGACGCGGAGTAGTAGGGAAAGCCAGCACACAGAAGAATTTACTACAGGGTCCGGTTGAGCAGCCATGAAGAACGAGAAAGACACAACGCTGACGGCCATAACTTTGGGGTCAAAATATTTCAGTAATGTTCGGTCTCCAGCTCTCTCTCACACGCAAACTTGGAACAACCCTTTCGAAACTTACAAATAAAGATGTGAGGTAAAATATTTTATAAAGAAGTCTTCCTGCGTCTTCTTTCCTGCGTGCGTCGTTTGTTCCTGTGTCGTTATCATCGGGCGTCTTAATTATTATTGCATCGGTATGTATCCAGTATATATATGTATATTTCTGCATGATTCAGCAGATGACTATATAACATGTGGGGTAGGGTGTTACTATTCTGCAGAGGTGCAGTCGCTTTATTCTACTGCCCCAGCTGACTGGGCAAGCCGTATTTTGAGGTGATCATGGAGTAGCGGTTATCGAAGGAGTAAGTGGTTACATTTATCCGTGTTCAAATACTCACCGGGGCTGTTTGTATTTCTGATTGCGCTAATACTCTTTGAATGGGTATCAATCTAACTATTCTCACGGAAGGTAAAGGTTAATAAATGTCATGACTGGGTTCTATCCCCCTGATAGTACAATCAGTCTATGAGAAGGAAAATTCAAACCAGTTGTAGACCTGGCGAGGGATGGACATCATGATTTGGAACATCCAGACCAAACCAGGTTCTGTGACTAGAGTGTGTTTTGAGGTTTAAAACTATTAAATCGGATTCCATAAGGTGTATATTAATCTCTATAAATATCTTCATCTAGCTTGGTAGCTAATTTTTCTCTCCCTGTTACTGTGCTCTTGTTTACCTGCCTCTCTTCGTTTTCATCTCTCCATCTCTCTCTCTCTCTTTATATATATATATAGAGAGAGACAGACAGACAGACAGAAAGAGAAACACAACCCCCCTATACACACACACACACACACACACATATATATATATATATATATACGTATTCGAACAAATTGAGCACTCTAGTATCCGTTATGGTAAAAATGTAAACAAACGAGAGCTACTGCATTATACCTTATGATTCTCGAGGTGACGTGGTTCGCCTTTTGGCTGAGCGGTATGATACTAAGTCTAACGTAACGTTGGGCGCGTTTCGACCCCAGCTTCAAGCGTCCAACGTGTCTAGCTACGCTGAAGACGTGTGATTCAACGAAACAGTGTATCTGTGGATGACAGTGCACACACACACACACATATATATATATATATATATATATATATATATATATGTAAAATCCAGTCAGCGTCAAAGACAATCGGTGTGGATTATTCGTATCTAGAATAAATGAGGAATGTCATATAAATCTCTAGGAGTGCTCGATGTATTGCTATAGTTATATATTCCCTATTCAAGTTTATATAATACAACGCACACACGGAATGAATACAATGCAATTAGAAGAAAACTCAAACCTGTTTAAATTTTCATTATAAATTTATTTCGGTGAAATGACTTAACACGTTGAATTTGAGGTTGAAAAACAGCAAATATGTATTACAGTCTATAGATATGTATGAAAAAAAAATAGTTAAGTTTACAAGTTTACATTATTCATAAATTTCACTTGTAAAGAAAAATCTAGAATTTGTGCAATTTAGAATGGGTTTATTTACAAGAACACCTTTTTCGGGTCTCTTAATTGATCTAATACTTTATTGTTTTAAGTACGTTTACTTTCGCCGGAGAATTTAAATTTCGATCGTTTCTTTTCCTTTTTTTTTCACACACACATATAATAATAATAATAATATATATATATATATAGAACGAAACAGATCAGTCTGTGGATGACTATATATATATATATATATATATATGCTCCCCTACCCCCGTAAGATTGAGTTCTCTAGCGAATGAAGTAATCGTGTTGCCATTAGCGTTTATGCAAGGCTCTTCATATATATATACGGGAACCTAGTATGTCTAGCCACTCTGATGAGATCTGATAGAACGAAACAGATCTGTCTGTGGATGACTATATATATATATATATATAGACTGTAATCCATATTTGCTGGTTTTCAACCTCAAATTAAACATCTGAAGTTATGAAATGAGATGAAGAGTAGAATGATATTCTTCACCGAAATGAATTTATAATGACAATTTAAACAGGTTTGAGTTTTCTTCAAATTGAATTATATATATATATATATAGATCATTTCTTTTCCTTTTTTTTACACACACATATATAATAATAATAATAATAATAATAATAATAATAATAATAATAATAAATCCATGGAAAATATTGTTCTGTAACCTAAGGTTTCTTGAAGTTTATAACAACATTCATCAGGCAGTTAAGAAGATGGAATGAAATTGAAAATCGAAAATGCGACAAAATACAGACAAAAAAGCCGTTAAGATTCCGTTTATGTGTGGTTGTAAGTATGTGTGTGTATATGGGTATCGGTGTATGTGTGTGCGTGTGGATGTGTGTTTTTAAGTTAAGTCAGGCCAGGAACGTAAAGCGTTGGTTATAGCGAAATGGGTTACGAAAGTGTATACATGTGTTTCAATATATTCTTTTCGTTGACAGTGGGACAAATTATCATCGCTGCATTTTGTGGGGAATGAGTGAGAATCTAATTTGTAAACGTGTATGGTGGGCAAGAGTTACAATGGGTATAAATAAGGTTATATTGTGTTGTGAATATGTTGGTGTAATATATACGGAATGGGGATCGTATAATAATAATAATTATAACTAAATGCGATATAGCGTAAGATATATATATATATATATATAGAATGTAACCCGTATTTGCTGGTTTTCACCTCAAATTAAACATGTGGAGTCATGAGATCATATGAAGTGTATAATGATATTCTTCGCCGAAATGAATTTATAATGACAATTTAACCAGGTTTGAGTTTTCTTCTAATTGCATTGTATACGTTCTGTATATAAGTTTTATTATATAAACCTGGATAGGGGATATACGTATATCGATAGGCATAGGACTCCTATAAATTTATATGAAAATTCCTCATACATTCTAAACGCGAATATTCCATATCCATTGTCTTCAGACGCTGACTGGATGTTACTGATATATAAATATAGGGGGTATCTCTCTCTCTCTCTCTCTCTCTCTCTCATCATTAGTCTCTATCTCTGTTTGTCTCTCTCTCTTCATATATATCATATTTACCAACCCCTCCGTTTGGGCAGGGTATGACACAGGGTCAGTTTTTAAGCGGAGTTTAACAGGTTTGAATTCAGAGCGTTCATCCTCCTAGACTATTTCCTCACCAAGGCTGAAGAACCTAGTCTGTCCTACTATTTACCCATAGCTGGAGGGAGAATAATTGGATTCGTACCTTTCCCAAGGGTATTAGTGCTATGTGAAATGCAATCAGTCTCGTCCAGGATTTGAACTCGTGTCGCCGTGTCCATTTCCTACGACGATAACCATTACACCACGGGCACCTCTCTTTATATATTTAAGGAGAGAGGGAGAGAGAGAGATGTAAACGAGGACAGGCAGGCAAACAATTTTAACAGTTTTGAGTTTGTTTCTAATTACAATATATATATATATATATATATATAGATGTTTATGCTGATTGACACCTCGATGGATGGATTTAGCCGTCTTTAACGGCTAAATTTTCAACTACAAATCCGGATTAATAACTAATTCAAGTTGTGAAAAATATTCAGGATGCATAAGAAGATTAGTTCGTAAGACATCCGGACGTTTTTCGATAATAGTACATACGATTATACGACACTTACGTCATTCTTTCGACTTACGTAGAAGATAACTGGTAACGAAACAAACTGCAGGTTTTATTTCAGAGTAATATCTCTTCAACTTTTCTTGTCAAAAGATATCTTCAAGTCCAAAGAATTTTGATACTAGAGCTTCCTTCTCCAGTCTTGATTTCTAGAAAGATTGTCGTCACCACAGATTAATGATTAGACTCACACACACACACACACACAAACACACACATATATATATATATATATATATATATTATTATTAGACAAACGGTACAGGAAAATTTGAACATATAGAATTTTCACAAAATATACTTAGAATATTTGTGCATTTTTTTCCATATAATGTTTTATAAATTTTCTTTTACAGTAAATTAATAGTCAACAGAAATAACAAAGATATACGTTTTTCCCTGGTCAAAAGTTACGGAACACATCATAAACACATCATTGAACATTTCAATATTTAGTGAATTTTCCTTTGCATTAGATTACCTCATTGCATTAACGGAATCATCGGTAGATAGGGGGAAAAACAATTTAAAAAAATAAAACTGCGAGGGCCCTTTCGTCCGGTTCTATTCATGCAATAACGCTGGAAAGTGGTAAAAACGGGTAATTAATAAAAAGTGGAAAAGGACTGGATGACATAAAAGAAAAAAAAAGATGTTCACACCAGTGTCTAATGCGTCACCCAATATATTAAAAATGTGACTGCTTCTCTGTCAACAAAGAGAGGGGCGATCTATAGCAATACAATTCGCCTCTAAGATATATCTATTGATATGTGTGTATCTACTAGGTCTACTGTTCTTACTACCACACTGGGTGAGGTCATAGAGTAGTAGACGTTGCAGTATTCTTCAATAGTGGTCAATATCATTAATAGAGCATTTTACACACACAAACACACATGTATATATATATATATATATATATATATATATATATATATATTACATTGTTGTGTCTCTGACCGTGGGTTTCATGTATTTTGCATTCCCCAGAGAGAGACACAGTCTGACAAATGGAAAAAGCATGAAACCGAGGATCAGGGACATATAATATATATATATATATATATATATATATATATATGTGTGTGTGTGTGTGTGTGTGTGTGCGTGTGTTTAAAATACTCCTACCCAAGTGGCAAAACTGTCTTTATATATATATATATATATATAGTAGCGACTATAAGTCAAGGAACGAAACATCAACAAATATTTAAATGATTTTTATCAGCATGTACGTTTATAGAATTTTCACAAAATATACTTAGAATATTTGTGCATTTTTTTTCCGTATAATGTTTTATAAATTTTCTTTTACAGTAAATTAATAGTCAACAGAAATAACAAAGATATACGTTTTTCCCTGGTCAAAAGTTACGGAACACATCATAAACACATCATTGAACATTTCAATATTTAGTGAATTTTCCTTTGCATTAGATTACCTCATTGCATCTTCGTCTACGTGAGCCAATAAACTTCTTACAAAAGGTTGTCGTGATACTTTCCCATTCTTCTTTCAGAAAATCCCATAAATCATCAATATTTTGAGCATTTCTATTCTGAGTTTTCTCTCCAATTATTTTACATACATTCTCTAGACGATTCATGTCTGCGTTTTGAGGTGGCCACTTCCTAACAGCTATTATTTCTTCCTCAAGAAAACTTAACACAGTTCAGGTTTGTGGCAAGGCACGTTGTCTTGCATAAATATTGAAGTTTCCGCTGTCCCTTTGCGTAAATGAAGAAAAGCATGCTGGCGAAGAACTTTTTCATAAACAGTGGTATAATATTACCGTGAAAATGAACACTGGGCCCTACTCCCACTGAAGAAATCATCCCCGCACCATTAATCCTCATTTCCAATTTTCACTTTTTATTTTTGTCGGGGGATAAGCGTTCGGCATTTTTACGCCTTACAAACCTCTTACCATCATATAAACAAGATAAATTAAGCTTCCTCACTAAAATGGACCATATTCCATTGTTCCTCTCTCAACTCGATATGCTCTGTGGCGAAGTCAAGAAGTACCTTTTTGATTTTTCTTTGAAATCAAAGGTTTGCGACATGGAATCAGAGCCACTAATTTTGCCTTATTTAACCTACGAGAAACAGTTATTCTACAGATTGGCTTTCCTGTTTGCTCACAGAATGCACTATTGAAACGGTCTTTTAAAGACATTTTAGCAATCATCCAACCTTCCCGTTTAGTAGTCATAGGGACCCTGCCAGTTCTCAGTTCTGAATACGATTTACATTCTTCATGATTTATTAAAATAGGCAGTTTTTCTTCTTGAGTTTAACAATTACGTGCTTTCGCCTCCATCTTGCTTTAAAATAGTTCCACCCGTGTATGACAGTTGACTCTAAATTAAAATTACCAATACAATTGTTTAAAAGTTACTTAAATTACCATAATTCAACAGTGTTCCTTAACTTTTGACCATGGTAAAATGCATATCTTTTTTTTAGTTCATTATTAATTTACTGTAAAAAAGATTTTAAAACATTATATGTATTAACTACATATTTTGTGAAAATTTCATAAACGTACATGCAGATATTTTCAAGAAAAAATCATTTAAATATTTTTTGTTATTCCTTTCCTTAACTTGACGGCTACTGTATGTAAAGACACTTTAGACACTTTGGCACAGGTATTTTCGATATATATATATATATATATATATATATATATATATATATATATATATCGTTCACCAATGGCCCGAGAGATCGGGGTTCAGTCCCAGGTCGAGTAATACCAAACACTCAAAAATTGGTACTTAATGCCTACTTGTCTAACATTCAACATAATAAGGTATGGATCAAGGGTAAAATGGAACAACCCAGGGAAAGAAGTAGCGCCGTCTCCTACACCTTGGTGTAGTAGCTATTGAAAAGAGAGCCTTCGGGTAACCCTCGACTAAAATCGCTAACTTTACTTATATATATATATATGTCTTTTCAAGTTTCCCAAATCTTGCCAATCATCAACCTTAAGTCATTCATATTTAAATCAACCGACCTCCCTCAAAAAAATACCAGAATTCGAACTTAAACTGAAATTACGTTTTATTTACGTTGTTTCACGTTACCCTCACGATGGTTAGTACATGGTTCTCACTATTCGGATTCATCATCATCATCATGACGTGCCGCTAGCACGGATATCCCTGACCCTCTCTCGACACTTCTCCCTATCGTTCATCGCCTCTGGCAGGTCTTCAGGGTTACATCCCGTATCCTCACATAGCTGCTGTATGTATGTTCTAGCTGGTTGACCTGCTTTTGCTCGGCCATATGTGGGGGTCCTATGAGTACATCACTTATGAGCACGTCCTTGCTTCTCCAGCAGTGTTCTGCATGTTTGGTTTGTCTAACTTGGGGAGTTTTCGTGATGGGAGGTAGGTGGCCGTATAGTTGGTGCTTTGTGAGTTGTTGCCGCCAGTACTTGTTCAATATTGCTCGCAAAACCCTTGTGTAATTGCCGTCTAGCTTCTTCTCTAGCCGTCCTGTTAGCGTCCAAATAGAGCATCCATACAAGAGTATCGACATCACCGCCGCCTGGAAGAAACTGCGTTTCATTTTATCGGTCAGGTCTGATTTCCATATGATCAACAGTCTATCGATAACTGTCCATGTCTTCGTTAGCCGCGTGTCGATGTCTTTTTCGGTTGATGAGATACTGCCTCCTAGGTATTTGAATTTGTCTACCTGTGTAGTATAAATACATTCTTTTTCTTCAATTTACCGCATTATGAACTTGAATGAATGACAATCATTAGCTAGTTTATTAATGAAAATGGAAAATAGAAACTAATATACGTAAGTGACAATTAAGCAGTTTTGTGCTAATTAATGATTGCGTTGATACAGAGTTCACGCGTTCGAAAATAATAATAATAATAATAATAATAATAATAATAATAATAATAATAATAATAATAATAATAAAGAAACTCAAAAACTGTGTGCGAAGTTAACAACATGAGACATTCTTTGGGCCTTCAAGTACCGTATGCAGACATAAATCATTAATTCTGTTTCTTTAAACAAAATAGCGTCGTAATAGGTGGGTGGGTGGTTGGGTGTTTGGTTGGTTATTTAGGAATGAAAAGATGAAGATGCTGCCATTCTTTACACGTTAATGGTGTTAATTACCTGCGACATTATGTCTCAACGCATGTTGGTTACTCAAAGACTTTCTTGTTCATCACGATCGAGTTTTGAAACTCATTCACTCGCAATCTCCAAGTACGTTTCGTTTTTCATATGCCTATACTTTCTTATTAATGGAAAGAAGCGTGTAAAAGCATCTAATTTATTAAATAATTTACAAGTTGATAAATAGGCATAGTGAGTTAAGGTTCTTGCTGAAAATAATATTTTAAAAAAGAGAAGATAAAAACAAAAACGAAAATAAAAAAATAAAAACTAAAAAAAAGACGTTGCAATATTTATAGATTTATAAGTATTCCAGTCAAAAAAATGAAAATAAGATAAAAAAAAAAAAAGATTCGAAATATTTATAGAAAGCAAAGAAACAACAAAAAGAAAAGATGGTAAAATACTGGTTTACTAATAAAGATATCGTATAGAATACACTAGAGATTTTTTTTCAGACTGAAATTTGTGGCCAATCAGATTTGTTTTTCCATTCATTGAACAAAAAATTAATTATCTGAGTAAACTTAGTTTTTACATGGTACAAGGCCAGATGTGTTATGCGTCAATTGAGAATCGAACTCAACAAAAAGGTGTGCTAATAGAGCTTCCTAATCGTTACACTTCGAGAAGTGTCTCAAAAAGAATTATCGTACGACCTCTCTCAGAAATACGATTTTTTTCTTGTTGATAGCTTTAACGATTCTTTACTCAAAAATTTTAATAGTATAAGATCGTTGAAAATTCGTTGATCCAACCAGGAATGACTAAATTTATTTCCGCTTTTTAGGTTTTGTTCGGTTTTATGGCATATACACCTTTGTTGATGAGTAAATACCAAATCCTGTTTTTACATATATATTAGATATATACAAGGCTCATTATATACGTTTCCAGACTTTTTTCGTATGGGTATCTTTATTGATTGTACACACACGAAACTCTAGTCCCCTTCGAACTAATATCACCGGCTGCAATGAACTTGTTGTGCCGTTCCAACAACCTCTGGAAGGCCCCATGGAAGTCCTCTTGTGTGAGCGTGTCAATGTTCTTCGTCATAGCCTCTTTCATCTCCTCAATTGTCTCATAACGACAGCCTCTAAGTTTTTTTCCGAGAGCTTAAGGAATAACGAAAAGTTACAGGGAGCAAGGTCTGCATTATAGGGACGGTCAGAAACTGTCTTGATGCCCAACCTTGGTCAAATAGTCTGTGACAAGGATGAAGTTGTGGACTAGTGCATTGTCCTGGTGGAAATGCCACTGACCAGATTTGAAGAGTGCAGGCCTCTTCCCAGGGAATCTCTACGTGAACTACGTTAAAACCTCAACAGAGTATTTCTTGTTGACTGTCTGTCCAATGGGAACCCAGTGCATGTAGATCGTGCCAGTGCTGTCAAAAAAGGATCATCAAAAGTTTGTGGATGGATTTGCTCTTTCTGTCCTTCTTGGGTCTGAGAGAGCCAGCATGCTTCCACTGGGAACTCAGTCTCTTGTTCTCTGGGTCATAGTAGTAGATCCAGCTTTCATCGCAAATCATCAGAGCATAAAGAACTGCAGGATCTGAATTGATCAGCTCGACCATCTCCCTGCTGTCATGACTACGTCTTTCTTTCTGATCTTCTCTGAGCACCCTTGGGACAAACTTCTCACAAATCTTCCGCAGCTTCAGTTCCTCGGGAATAATTGTGTGTACAGTTTTCAAACTGACATCAAACTGTGCACTTATTGTCTCTATAGATATACGACTGTAGATATCCATGAAATTCTTTATTTGGCCAATCAACTCTAGTGTTCTGACTTCCTTACTCCTCCAACGCCTCTTATCATCCCTCACAGACTCCCTGCCTTCCTTGAATCTCTTATGTCACTCAAAAACTGATGCTCGATTCATGCAAGATGCTCCAAATGCAGTATAAAGCATACGATACGTTTCCGTAGCATTTTTACCAAGTTTAAAACAGAATTTTAATTAATCGTTCTTCTAAAGTTTCCTCACGTCCAGATTGCATTTTTGAAATTCACCAGCTGTGACAATCAGGCTTTAGTAGGGTGTATTCCAATTGCTGCTGTAGCTGTTCATTTGAACTTGAAACCAGAAAAATAGGCCAGTCATCCCATAAGATATATAGCAATAACATAGTGAATTATCAAGAGTCTACGACAATTCTAAATACCTGTACCAAAAAAGACTGGAAACTTATTGAAGGTTCCGTGTAGGATTTGTAAACTCATTTCTTAAATATTTTAAAAGGACCTGAGATCATTCTTTGGTACATAGATGGTTTCAAGTATTTTTATCAAACACAAATATTTCTATTTACTAATCATTTGTTTGCACACAGTTATATGGTTTCAAGTATTACTATATAACACTAACAATGCAACATCAGTCATTTGTTTGCTTACATTTAAATAGATACGCATACGTGTAAGTGAGTAATTTGTCAGTAATTTAATTTATAAATGAGTTAGAACTAATTTGTTTGCAGTCTAATATCACTATTGTTTCCTCACAGTTAAATGGTTGCAATTATTGCTAACGCTTATACTTCTATTAAATATTAATCATATGTTTTCACACAGTGAAATGGTTACAAGTATTGTTATTTAACACTACGGCCATTTACCATTCATCACGAAAACTATCAAAGTTAGACGAGCCAGGCATGCGAGACACTGCTGGAGAAGTAAGGACGAACTCATAAGTGATGCAGTCCTGTGGACCCTTTCTCATGGACGAGCAAAGGCAGGATGACCAGCTAGAACCTACATACAGCATCTCTGTGCAAATACGGGATGTAGCCTTGAAGACCTGCCGGGAGCAATAGAAGATAGAGAAGGGTGACGAGAAAGGGTCAGGGATATCCGTGCTGATGTCGCGACGCGATGGTAATATTCAACTCCATTCATTCATTTACACGCAATTAAATGTCTCAAGTATTGTTATGTATCACTAGTATTGTTATGTATCAGGAAGTGCCCATGGTGTAATGGTTATCGTCGCTGGGTATGGACACGGCGACACGAGTTCAAATCCTGGACCTGACTGATTGCATTTCACATAGCACTAATACCCTTGGGAAAGGTATGAATCCAAATATTCTCCCTCCAGCTATGGGTAAATAGTAGGGCAGACTAGGTTCTTCAGCCTTGGTGAGGCAACTAGTCTAGGAGAAGGAAAACTCGGAATTCAAACCTGTTAAACTCCGCTTAAAAATTGACCTTGTGTCATATCCAGCCCGAGCGGAGGGGTTGGTAAATATGGTTATGTATCACTAGCAGTTCAATTAAACATCAATCATTTGTTTACTCCTAGTTGAATGCTCAAATCTGTCTAAACACAGCTTCCGGTTTTACACACAGTTGAATTTTTAAAAAATTCCATTCCAAACAATTCAATTTAAAATGTCAACAAAATTAAATTGTCCCAAGCATTGTAATAAATCATGATCGATTCTATTAAAATTTCGATTATACACATTGAAATGATCAAACAGTTCTATTTCAAACAATTCAGTTTAGCTTAAGTAAGTTTTTTGTTTACACATAGATAAATAAAAAAAAAACAGTTTTACTTCAAACAATTCAGTCTAGCACAAGTTCACAGTTTAAATGTCAAACAGTTCTATTCGACTTATAGATAGGGCATTTTCCGGTGCTATCACTCTTGGCCTGGATGGATCTGGGAGCGATGGCAATAAAGGTTACACCGTATTACTCAAAGTTCCAACATAACTAGAGTGTTACGATCAGATTGTTTAGAGTTAAATCCAGGAATCTCGTGGGGGCCGGGTTCAAACCCTCTGCAGGGATTCAGTCAGAGTATTCTAAAGCCCCTTTCCGAGAAGAAATTTGAGAAATTTAATAACTGTAAATAGGGTGTATGAACTTTTTGACAGTAGAGCATTTGAATATTTATTTGATTTTTACTTAGATTAACTGAGTAGAGAATTTTGTTCTCCAATGAAAAACGATTAAATTTACTACAGTAGTACTGGCTAGGGAGATTAGAATTCTCCTTATCTTGGTCAGTTTATTTACTAATGTAATTTTTTTTAAAACTCTTTTTGTCACTTTTGTTACAAATCAACATTATTTATTTCAAAATATTACCCTTTGGCTTACCACACACTGACGAAGACATTGTTACTATTGCTAAAAATATTGCTCAAAATTTTCCGCCTACACTGCTTTCTCTCACGGTCAAGTCATTTTTAAAAGACTGTTTCTTTTGAGATTATTGACGTTAAGCGGTGATGACTCTGTACCGTACTAAGATGGGTGACCATTTAGGAAAGGCAGGTAGTGCAAGTAATCATAGACTCGTGTCCTAGACAAAGGAAAACTAAATTATCAAAATATCAAAATATCAACTAATTATTATGAAAGTTCAGCTGTGATGTGTCTGAACTTTATTTAGAAGTGTGACCATTTAGAAATGTTTGATACTATAAACAACTCGAAACATTTTGTTGCAAATTAAACGAAGTTTAGAAAATATCAACAAATATATATGGAATTTAAACATCTATTAGACTGTTTAGTTAGTAAATGGGTGGCCCTTTTGGAACAAACGTTACTGTAAACAACTTAAGATATTTTGTTGCAGATTTTAAAAAGTTTAGAAAATATCAACTAATATACGTGGTGAATTCAATATGTTTCCAGACTTTTTTGTACAGTCATTTAAAATTGTCGTAGACTCTTGAAAATTCAATACATTATTGCTATACATCTTATGTGATGACTGACCAATTTTTATGATTTCAGGTTCAAATGAACAGCTACAGCACCAATTGGAATACACCCTACTAAAGCCTGATTGTCACAGCTGGTGAATTTCAAAAATACAATCTGGACGTGAGGACACTTTAGAAGAACGATATGCAATAAAATTCTTTTTTGCATTTAAACTTACCGAATATCCATGAATTTTTTCAAATGGAACTGAATTGTTGGAAATAGAACTGTTTTTACATTTAAGTGTGTGTAAATAAAAATGTGTACTTAGGCTAAACTGAATTGTTTGAAAATGAACTGCTTTTACATTTAATTACGTTTAAACCAATGACTGATTTATCTACAAAATGTGGTAAGAAATCATATATTTCATATATATGTGTAAAAATGGAATAGGCATAAAATAAAATACGATGGTTGATATGCTTTATAAACAAACCAAAACAAACTAAACTATTGTCTTTAGAGAATATAATCTGCCCTAAAAATAAGGGAAAGTTGATTTTTTTCAAATATACCTTAGAAAGATCTTTCAATAAAAACAAGATAGTTAGTAGAAAAATATCACTCATATCAATATGATTAGCACAGGTTGCTGTCGTCACACATTACGGGACCATAAAAGTTAAAACTAATTACTTGAAAAATCAATGTATTTAATATCCATTTGCTCCATTTATCGGTGAAAATATTTCTATAATCTCTGAATAACATTTTATTTAAAATATTTTCTTTAAATTACTGAAGCATATTCTCATAACCTTTTTTTTCTTCATGAAATTAGGCAATCTATTTAGAAAACACCTTAGGCTGTTTCACTGCTCTAATTTTGATTAAAGGTATATTTGTGATGAAACATTTTTTTATGAGGAGTATTCAAATGTTCTTAGCGCTTTTACTGAAGTTGAAAATATAGTTTAAAACAGGAAGATACAAAAAATCGATGAGTTAATCCAAGTAGAAGGAGAGAAGCAAAATCGACACTATAGCGTTTCGCTTCTAATGAACCATCATCAGGGCTGTGAGTGATGATATTAGGGATCTTAAATCAACGATTGATGTTTAGAAATACAAAATACAAAACTCTAGAGGAAATTTTCTATATCAAGAAAAAGTTAGTCGTTTAATTAGTATATCAACTTTTTTTTTAATTACGTCATTTGACATATTAGGAATATTTTTTTGAATTTATGTTCTGTTGGTTCACCGATAAATATTTTGAATTAAAAGGAGGAAAAGAAAAATGGATTGGCTCTGGTACGGAGAAATATTTTAAAAGCCCTGACGAGAATTTCCCAAATTACAGAGTGCCAATAGCACCGGGCTCAAAAATTCGTCTTAAACATTTATTGTGAATATTATATGTACGGGCTTTTTTTAAGTTCCTTCTGCCAGTCAGCTGGGGCTGTAAAATACACCGACTGCTTCTCTACAAAGGGGTAAGACCCCTTTAAACGAGTGTCCTAATTATGACACTAAACAATCTGATGGTGAGGTTCCAGTAAGCTGGAGCTTGGGTAAATGTGAAGTACCTCTTTATTGTCAATGCTCCCTGGTCAACTCTGGCTCGGAGCGGTAGCAGGTGATAAGGGTCCTATGTATGTGTTAAGTAGAACTAAATCGTGGTTTCTTTAGTTTACTGCTTTTTGCATTTAAACGGCGTATTTATACTAGACTGACTTGTTTAAAATAGAACTGTTTTGATATTTAAACTGTGTACTTATGCTAAGCGGAATTATCTGAAATAAAACTGTTTTTACCTTACCTTTGTGTATTCCCCAGTCGGTTGGCTGTAAAATACACCATCTGCACCTCTGGAGATGGGAATGACCCCTCCCAAAGAGTGTCCTGCATATAACACTAAACAATCTGATAGTGAGGTTCCAGTGATCCTAAGGCTTTGGGGAATGCGTAGTACTCCTTCATTGCCATTGCTCCGAGGTCCGCTCTGGCTCGATATGGTAGCACCTGATAGGGCCCTCTTTATGGGTTAAGTAGAACTAACAGCATATTTATGCTAAAGTGAATTGTTTGAATTAAAACTGTTTAACACAACTCAATAGCTTGAAATAAACATGTTTTTGACTATTAAACAGTGTATTTACACTGAAACTGGGTACTTATGCTAAACTGCATTGTTTGAAATGGAACTGTTTTTGACATTGAAATTACTTACGCTAAATAGAATTCTTTAATGTAGACCTGTTTTGGCATTTAACATTGTGTAAACCAAATCTGTATTTAGACTAGACTGAATTAACTCAATTAGAACTGTTTGAATAAACTAAATATTTTGAAATAGAATTTTTTTTGACAATTAAACTCTGCACTCATGCTAGACTGAACTGTGTGAAATAGAACTTATTATTTGTATAAAAATGAATTTGGCATGAAATAACCTACAAAAATTGATATGCCATAAAACCGAACCAACCAACCTAAGTTACTTTTATGCCAATATATGTATGTATATTTATTTTCATTCCTGCTGTTATTCTCAAAGACTTAGTTATTTTCCGAACATAGGGCACTCAGTGAGAACCAAACTTCTATGTTATACGCGTAGCTTGTTAACATCACCCGAGGAACTTGGTATTGATAAAATCTTTATTTGGAGACGTAGTATGGAGCGAACTCGCCGCTCTTTCCTGTTTGTTTCTAGACATTAGACCCATGGCGATCCAATGCTCTTATCAGTGTGAGGATATGCACGCAGAAAGTTGAACGGATATAGTTCAAACTGTTTTATTCTCTTTGATAATCGCCGAAATACTATACTCACATCAACGTTTTCATACACCGGAAATCGCGGAAGTTCCGAAAGGTAAAAATCAACAGTTGCTTACATGCATCAGAGGCATATCTAGGTTTATTTTCATTTTATTTCATTTTGCGTTTTTTTTTTTTTTTCATTTCTTTTTTAAAATCCTGGAGCCAGTGCGTACCATTTTGGTAAACTTCTTACGATATATCGTAAAAAGTTTACCAAAATGAAAACGAAAATATCCCTGCCTGAAGGTTTAATGTATAAAAGACGAAAGGAAAAACTTCAAGATTAATGGAAAATTTCCCGCACATATCAACTTTACTAGAAATCTTTTATCTGTTTTTTTTTTTTTTTTCAGAGATGTTTATTTTCATTAATAGGGACCAATTGACTTTAAGCTCATCTTCAACTATGAACTGAACTGATTCTATGCCCAAACATTTCTTAGCAGGGGTTGACCTCATTGTAAGACATTGAACGGAACTTACAATCTATACATTTTCCTGTTCATAGAAATCAAGAATATGGTTGTTCTAAAGAAAGTAATTTCTGAAATAGAGTTGTATACATCTGGGTTATTTGCTAAAATTATATTCCAAGATAGTAAAGGTTTTAAGTTTGTTTTCTTTTTAATCAAATCAGAGATTATTGGGTACTTATTGATGGAATTTTTCTGAGTTTCCAATAAATAAGAGGAGGACTTATTGGGGTCTTTGACACAAAAGCTTTTTTTTAAAAAAAAAAGGCGTAAAGTTGGTTTTAGTTCAGGGTTAATTCAATTTCTTTTTGACTGGTTGACAATTAAAAGCTTAGATTAATCGCTAATCTCAGAAGTTATATTAAAATAGTTCCAGTTTTTCTACAATATTATGTTTTTCTACAATATCATTTTGTGCCTCGGGTGGATTCGGCAGCTTGATTTTAATATAGAAGTAAAATGACTGGTCACCCCTGACACACACAGATAACGTAAATATAACATTTCCGACACCGACGCGATCATCCTTTGAAGTCCGGTTGAATGGTCTGAAAATCTACGTTATTTTTATTTTGAGTTGTAAAGGGAGACCTCTTGGATAGAAAGTCAGATAGAATTGGAAGTCAGTTAGTATTCGATCTTGAGAGAAGATTGATTACCAGCATTGAGTGAGTTTAGGCGAAAGACAGCATACCCAACAGTCCACCCGGAAAGTCAAGAAAGTTTTTATGTCACAAATCAAAGAATCGTGTGGAGGGTAACAGAATCAAACCACCCAGATACCCTAACACACACACACACACACACACACACACACACACACTCTCTCTCTCTCTCTCTCTCTCTCTCTCTCTCTCTCTCTCTTGCTTCAATAATCAATCGAATAAAAAATGAAATTATTACACAAATTTCTTGTATTGTTGCGAGTTAATCTTAACGTGAGAAGAGAAATATCTTGCTCCTAGAATGTAGTCAGGAACCTGCTTGCTTCTTTGGAAACCAAAGTACGACGAGAATTTGAACACCGTTCACATAAATGATAGGCAAAGAGCAACTAGCACTATAAAAAAAAACCTCACCCAACATAGTAGTCCAAAGCTGCTATCGAGTATACACTCCTCGGTCCACAAAGCACTCAGATATTTGTTATATCTGCAATACCTTTAAATGAATTATACGGTGTTAGAAAATCCCTCACAGTATGTTCACCTGCGTAATCTGATGTATCAAAGTGTAATACAGAGAACAACACATGTTTGTCAAGTCAGCTGGGTCTGTAGCATTCACTAACTGCATCTCTACAGTGGAGTAAGACCACCAATGAATGTCCCGGATATGATACTAAACAATCTAATGGTGAGATTCTAGTAATGTTAGAGCTTTGGGAAACACTGAGTACACATTCATTGCCATTGCTCCAATGTCCACTCTGCCTCGGAGTGGTAGCACCTGATAGAGCCCTATCTGCAGGTCAGATAGAACTAAATTGCATACTTATGCGAAATTGAATTATTTTGACATTTAAACTGCGTATATATGCTAAGTTGAATTGTCTGAACTAGAATTGATTTGTATGCTCAACTGAATTGATTGTGATAGAACTGTTTTTGAAATTGAAGCTCTATTTACACTGAACTGAATCATTTGAAATAGAAGTGTTTTGACATTTATCTGTGTGTAAATAAAAACTATACTCATACTAAACTGAATTGTTTTAATTAGAACTATTTGAATTAACTGAATATTTTGAAATAGAAGAGTTTTAGACAATTAAACTGTGTATCTGTGCTGAACTGACTTGTTTAAAAAAGAACTGTTTATTTGTATGAAAAATGATTTGGCATTAAATAACAAATTTTGATATACCATAAAAAAGTGTTATGGAGACATATCCTACCATACCCCAAAGATGGACTCGTCCAACCTAAATATATTCGCCGAGCTTACCTCGCTCGGAGAAGATAACTTTTCGTTTCTTAAGAAACATTTGACAGACAGACAGACTGCAAGCCGAGAACAGCTAGTACTTCTTTTGTATGACTTGCTTTTTTCTGCTAATACAATAACGTTCACCTATCCACCGTTGTTTGAGTTGTTCTTCCACCGGTCTTATCTGAAGACCACGACAAAAAGACAGAAAGAAAGAAGGAAGAAGGTACATATGTCGTTTTAGTTCGGCTACGGTATATATTAAAACTTTTGGCATAAAATAACCCACAAATGTTGATATACCATGAAACGAAGATAACAAAGCCAAACCATGTCAAGAGTAAAGAACCAAATCGGATCTAAATTTTTTCTCATCACTTAAACATACCGATAAGTGCCTTTTCCAAGTGTGTTTGGGTAACGCAGTCACACGCAGGTTCTGAACAAGACGCACCGATTCAAATTTCTACTACGATGACCGGTACACGAAGTTCACTGTGTGGAGGGGTTAGAATATACTCACTGCATTCCTTAAAGAGGATTAAGACCTCTCCCGCCAAAAAAATAAACGGGTATTATATGTATGACACTAAAAGGCGTCTGATGGTAAGGATCAAATTCTGTAAATCTTGGGATTATACAGGAGCATTTAATTGCCATTAATCCCAGGTCCACTCTGATCTAAAATTTTAGTGCTTGTTATAACTCCACCTACGTGTCTAGTAGATCGATTTAAAAAAAAAACAAACTATGTATTCGATTGGACCGCGAGAAAAAAAAACCTCTTAAGAAAGAAACACAAAATGTTAAAGCATAAGCATACGATGAACACAATTCCCTAACCTCTAGGAATAAAATAACCCTAAATTTGTTGATATGACGTTAAAATCAATCAATGTTACGCCAAGCGCACCTCTGACATTATGTGGGTGGTCCGCTAAGCAGACGATCCCTTGGTCTGTTTTGGCGCGAAACCAAACAAAGGCCTGACCGGAAGTGGGTAAGGGAACGCGAGTCAGGAGCTGGAAAAAGTAACCCACTAGAGGCAGTTCGCGACGGGTGACGGAGAGGGGCAGTTGGCAGTCGACACCGGTCAGCGGAAGAGACCAGTCGGCATGAGATAGGGTCCAGCAGCAGTGAGGGAAGACCAGTCAAGATGAGTCAGCATTCCTCGAGCTTTGTAGAAATTTCGCTCGAAATACACGCTAGCGTTAGTCTACGGAGGCACCGGGAATGCAGTGTCACAGAATCTGCCCTCTTGCACTTGATTTAACCCAAGCCCTCGTTTGTTCTTTGTTGTTTTTCTCCCATTCCCTTGATTGTACTTCTTGTGGCCATAGAGAAATGTGTGATACCCCTATCGGAACCACTAGATGATCACCGGCCAAGATTGAAATGGTTTCGAAGAAGTTGATGTATTCAGGGGGCCAAGGGGGTATCGTCACACACCCGTTATGGTGCTTTTGAAGCTATAGATCTTTCAAACATTGGGAATTTTCTCAAGGGCTTGTGATCCGGTGATCCTGCATTTTTTTTCTTTTAAATAATCCTAATTGGTAAAGGTTTATCGTCTAATTCAAGGCTCTGTTTCAAATATAGGCGTCCCTCATTCATAATGCTTATATTCACCCAACCTCTTCACCATAAGAAGGATTGGCAAGAAAAAGATTTTTAAGCGGACTAAAGCTATTTGAAATCAGAGTTTTCCTTCTCTTTTATAGAGCAGACTAGTAGGGCAAACTTCTTTCTTTAGCCTTAACTAGGCAGTCAAGGCTAAAGAAAACAGTCTGCCCTACTAGTAACCGGTAGCTAGACGAATTGTGAGAATGGATATATTTATGCTTTTTCCTATGGCATTTGCATGAAGCGAAACGATAACAGCCTCGTCTAGATTTGAGATCGTTTCGCTGATTTAATTTCATATGATAATGATATTTTGCGCTTCATCCATTAGGTAAATAAAACATTGAGATGAATACATCCTTGCTTACCTTGTGGCCTTTTTATATTAAGCTTTTTTTTTATCCGTGTCATGAAGAATTAGCAGGGTGATTCAAAAGTTGTGCAATACTTTGGTACTTGCTATATTGCAGCTCGCATATCACGTGAGTGAAACGGTAAAAACTGAGCTTGTTATCCGCTGTGTTTGGTAATCGGATGCAGATGAATGTGCAACGTAATCTAAGTTCGGAATTTTTGCTTTTCAAGTTCAAATTGGGACATAAAGTTGAAGAAGTAACAAAAAAAAATTATTGGACGAAAAGTGAAGAAGCAGTTAAACACTGTAATGTAAATAGATAGATCAATAAATTTTACTCCGTTTACAAGAACCGCAAAGTTCAAGAATTACTAAGTAGACTTAAAAACGTGGATTCAAAAGTCGCGCTCCAAGTTAAATAAGGCGAATCCGACAAGTAACTCTAGGAAAACATAAGGCGAGCTTGGCATCAAAAAATTCAATGTGACTGATCATCTTTACCTATTAAGAATTTATGTTTACGAGTTCAAACTGGGACATTACATCACAGAAGCAAACAAAAAATATTGTTTGGTTTGTTTAGTTGGCTTTTATGGCATATCAACCCTTGTATGTTATTTAATGCTAAATCCTCTTTATACATACATATTAGATATCATACTTACCCAACCCCTCCGCTCGGGCAGGTCAGTTTTTTAAGCGAAGTTTAACAGGTTTGAATTCAGAGTTTTCCTACTCCTAGACTAGTTGCCTCACCAAGGCTGAAGAACCTAATCTGCCCTACTATTTACCCATAGCTGAAGGGAGAATAATTGGATTCCTACCTTTCCCAAGGGTATTAGTGCTATGTGAAATGTAATTAGTCCAGGATTTGAACTCGTGTCACCGTGTCCAATTCCTGCGACGATAACCATTACACCACAAGCACCTCCTATTACATATATATGATTTGGTTTGTTGGGCTTTATGGCATATCAACCATAGTAGGTCTTTTATACCAAATCCTCAATATACATACATATTAAATTTATATATTTTGGTTTGGTTGGGTTTTATGGAATATCAACCAGTATAGTTTATTTAATCCACCCTGTGCAGAGGCAAAAGTTGCTTGGTAACGCCAGGAGTGCTAGTACCACCTCGAGCTACCGAAACTGTATTATTACTCCTGGTTGGTGGCTGATGAGGGCAGGGTATATCACGTACTTTTACATACTGTATGATGAAAAATATTATATATTAAATACATATGATTTGGATTGGTTGGGTTTTCTTGCATATCAACCACTGTATGTTATTTAATGCCAAATCCTCTTTATACCTACATATTAAATATATATGCTTTAGTTGAGTTTGGTTTTACAGCATATCAGCCGTGGTAGGTTGATTAATGTCAAATCCTCTTTGTATGTATAAATCCAATATAAATAATTTGGATTGGTTGGTTTTTATGGCACATCAACAATAGTAGGTTATTTGATGTCAAATCCTCTTTATATATATATATATATGTGTGTGTGTGTGTGTGTGTGTGTTTTGATTCGGTCGGCTTTTATAGAATATTAACCATTCGATAGGTTATATAATACCAGATCCCTTTTATAAATATAAATTAAATATACATATAATTTGGTTTGGTTGGTTTTTATGGCACATCGACAATTGTAGGTTAATAAATGTCTAGTCTAAATTTCTAAATATATATGATTTAACTTGGCTGGGTTTTATGTCATATCAACTATTTACAAATCCTCTTTATACATATAAATGAAATATTTACATGATTCGTTAACACAATAGGTGCATCATCATCATCGTGTCAGGCTGCTAGCACGGATATGTGGGGGTCCATAGGAGTACATCCCTTATGAGCTCGTCCTTGCTTCTCCAGCAGTGTCCTGCATGTCTAGTTCGTCTAACTTGGATAGTTTTCGTGATAGGACGCAGGTGGCCGTATAGTTTGTGCCTTGTGGGGTGTTGCCGTCAGGACTTGTTCAATATTGCTCGCAACATTCTTGTGTAATTGTCGTCTAGCTTCTTCTTCAGCCGTTTAGTTAGCGTCCAAGTAGTGCATCCATATAGCAGTATCGATACGACCACTGCCTGGAAGAAACTGCATTTCATTTTATCGGTCAGGTATGATGTGTATAACCTTCTTAAACGAGACCGAGCTCTTTTTAGCTCTCAGTTAAATGGTTTCAAGTATTACTTAACGAAATTCACAATTTAGCATCAGTCATTAGTCTGCACACGTAGCTTGTTGTATTTGACACATAAATAGGGCCTTATAAGCTGCTACTACTCTGGATCAGAGTGGAATTGGGAGCAATGGCAATGAAGGCGTACTCTACATTCCCCAAATCTCCAAGTCTGGAGCCTTACCATTAAAAGATTTAATGTCATATCCATAACATTCATTGTTAGTGGAGGTCTTACCCGTCTGCAGAGATGCAGTAGATGTATTCTAACCCCCACTCTCGATTGGACTGACATTTGTTATGTGAAAGGCAAAGTAGCAGTTGATCACAGTAGAGTAACCACATAGTTTATGAAATTTTGCTCAAGCTCCAAGAACATCGGCGATCATTAGAATTCAGTTAGACCTAAAAACCTGAATCTACAGCTGTGTCATAGAGTATCACTTGGAGAGTATGAGTGTAGAACTTGGAGAGTAGGACATAGAGTGTGACACATGGATAGTAGCACTTGGACAGTTGGGCTAAGAGAGTAGCACTTGGAGAGTAGGCTTTGTAGAGTAGAACTTAAAGAGCAGAATTTGGAGAATAGAACTTGGAGAGTAGGACTTGACGGGTTACAGTTGGAGAGTTGAATTTGGATAGTGTTACGTGGAGATTAGGACCTTGAGTCTAGCACATGGAGATTGGTACTTCGAGAGTAGAGATTACAGATTAGCAAATTGGACAGTAGCATTTGGAGATTAGCTCTTGGAGAGTAGGTTTTGGAGTGTAAATCTGGAAGAGTAGCACTTGGAGAGTAGAATTTGGAGAGTAGGATTTGGAGAGTAGGACTTGGAGTGTATGACTTCGAGAGTAACCTAAAAGAGTAGCTCGTGAAGAATAGGAGTTGGAGTGTAAATCTTGAGGGGTAGAATTTGAAGAGTCGAATTTAGAGAGTAGCACTTGGAGAGTATGGCTTCGAGAGTAATCTAGGAGAATAGCACTTCCAGAGTAGGATTTGGAGTGTAAATCTTGGAGAGTAGCCTTTGGAGAGAAGGATTTAGAGAGTAGCACTTGAAAAGTATCACTTCGAGAGTAACCTAGGAGAGTAGCACTTTCAGAGTAGGAGTTAGAGTGTAAATCTTGGAGAGTAGCGCTTGAAGAGTAGAATTTGGAGTGTAGCACTTGGAGAGTGTGACTTCGAGAGGAACCTTAGAGAATATTACTTGCAGAGTAAGATTTGGAGTCTAAATCTTGTACAGTAGCAATTGGAGAAAACAATTTGGAGACTAGCACTTTCAGAGTAGGATTTGGAGTGTAAATCTTGGAGAGTAGACCTTGGAGAGAAGTATTTGTAGTGTAGCAGTTCAAGAGTATGCCTCCGAGAGTAACCTAGGAGAGAAGCACTTTCAGAGTACGATTTAGAGTGTAAATCTTTGAGAGTAGCGCTTGAAGAGTAGAATTTGGAGCGTAGCACTTGGAGAGTGTGACTGCGAGAGGAATCTAAGGGAGTAGTACTTGCAGAGCAAGATTTGGAGTCTAAATCTTGTACAGTAGCAATTGGAGAAAACAATTTGGAGACTAGAACTTTCAGAGTAGGATTTTGAGTGTAAATCTTGGAGTGTAGACCTTGGAGAGAAGTATTTGGAGAGTAGCACTTCGAGAGTATGACTTCGAGAGTAACCTAGGAGAGAAGCACTTCCAGAGTAGGATTTAGAGTGTAAGTCTTGCAGAGTAACACTTGGAGAGTAGGATTTAGAGAGTAGGGCTTCGAGATTAACCTAGGAGAGTAGCACCTGAAGGGTAGGATTTGGAGAGTATGAGTTGGAGAGTAAACTTGGAGCGTAGCACGTGGAAAGTAATAGTAACTCAAACTACAGTGTGTTTCGTCATCTTCATAATTCCGGCAAAAGTATCCAGATGAGCGGAATTGTGTCCAATATTCATCTGCTCGAAAAGTCCTCATGTTCTAATAATTAAAAAGAAGCAGATGACGCAATGCAGAATTTGTTGGTGTACTTTTTATCCAGTTAAAACAGAACTCGGTAAATAGATTTATTTTTATATGATGACTACATAAAGAATTACGTGACAGAAAGTACAAATTGTAACTTCAGTTACGAGTCAATGTTAGAAGTGCAGAAATGTTTGCAATAAAGTCAAAGTCTCGTCCGTTTACCAAAAATCATGTCGTTTCCAAATTATACTTACATCAGAAAAAATATTCTAACCCAAAAACATCAGTTGCACTATTTGGCCTCATGTTACCAAAATATTGCAAAACTTTTGACTCAAACTTAGGTGTTAACTGTTTGACGACGTTTATAAATCTAGTCTTTAGAAAATCACAATCTACTATTATTTTCTGATAACTGCAATTTTATTTTTCCTACAAGTGCTGTTTTCTAAAATCTGCTTATATCTTGAAAGACAATGGGTTAAATATCATTATTTAAATATCTCGCTTTATTTGAATGTCTAGCATTCCTTTGCCGGTTTCAATGGATCTTCTTTATTCTGAATATCAGTTCACAAAAGATTCTTCCCCTTCGGAATATTTGCATTATATTCTTGGCTAATATCCAAGCAGCCGTCAGTTCCAAAGACTTCTTTATCTATCTGGGTGTTATCTGTGTTCGAAGAGTGTTAATTCTATCTATTTCCGACACAAGTGTCTTCAGAAGAATTTCTCCCTCTGCAAATAAATCGAGTGTGTTTACTCTCATGCCTCTCATACTCCAATCCAAATTTTCTTATTCGAATGGAAAGTAAGATACACACTAACTATCCCACTATATATATATATATATATATATATATATTCTTTTACATATACTTACAAACATATTTACTTATATAAGCATATATCTACATAAACATATGTAAACATACACACATATTTAAATATATATATTTATATAATTACGCACGCACACACACACACACATATATATATATTAATACATGTATATAAAGCATATACACAAACATAATTGTACGGATACTCATATGCATATCTCTCTCTCTCTCTATATATATATATATATATATACATATATATATATATATATATATATATGAGGTCATATGTTGGAGAGTAAAATAAGGAGTATATATATATATATATATATATATATATATATATATAATGCAGTGAGAAATCTAATTATTAAGTAAAATTAGCGACTGTAGTCGAGGTAAACCAGAAAGCTCCCTTTTCATTAGCTGCTACGCCTTGGTGTAGGAGAAGGCGCTACACCTTTTCCTAAATTACACCTCTTTACTCTTGATCCTTATCTTATAATGTTGAGTGTTAAACAAAGAGGCATCAAGTACCATTTTTTGAATCCTTGGTATGACTCCACCTGAGATTTAACCCAAGTCTCTCAGATATTGTCTTTTGTTTATTATTATATACTCTATTGTAAACCTAATATTGATTTTATTTTTCTAATAACTTCATTTCAACTTTTTAGAAGCCATTTAAGAAAAAGTCAAAATTAAGACCATTTTCTTTTTCTTTCAACTATGCTCTGCTCCCAAATATTAATATTTGAATCCAACATTAATCCCCATCCTCCAGTGGGCTGGTGGTAGTGGGGGGCTGCAGAATATACTGACTGCATCTCTAAAGAGGGGGAGGATACCCCACCCAAGGAGTGTCCTGGATATGACACTAAACAATCTGATGGTGAAGCTCCAGTAAAGCTCGAGTTCTGGAAGATGTAGCGTACCCCTTCATTGCCATCACTCCCAGTTCCACTCTGGTCCAATATGGTAGTACCAGATAGGGTCCTATCTATAGGTCAAATAGAACTGTTTGACATTCAAACTGTGTACTTATGCTAAAATGAATTGTTTAGAATGGAACTGTTTTTAGATTTAACTGTGTAAACAAAAACCGTGTACTTTGCTTAATTAAATTCTTTGAAATAGAACTGTTTGATTATTCAACTGTGTGTTGACAAATGACTGATGTTTAATTGAATTGTTAAGGATGCATAGCACACTTATTCTTACTCGCATAGCGTGAACACTTACGCGCATAAATATATATTAATAGATTCATTCCATTTGTGTGTAAGTATATAATTCCGACCAAAAACAATAAATATTATAGCTTGAGATATATCAAGGTGGTAAACATAAAATTATCTCACATACAATAAAACAATTGCATGTGTGATTTTTGAAAGAACTATAATTTTCTAGGTTCTGCATCGATTTCAAACATTCAATTTACATATCGAAAAATAAGATGCCTTTAGTGATAAGGCTCATTCATAGCCATAACCCCTTTGTTCCTTCAAACTGAGAGCAGAATCAGTCTTAGTCTGCTCATCAAATTGCATTATTTGAAGAAATCTAATGTTTAAAAAATAATAATCCGATATTAGTAAAAGTAAGGAAATCTAATATGATTGTAGAGAGGAATATCTCTTGAGTGGATAAAGAAATTAGGTTTATAAATCCCCAAAAGTTTCTCCATGGTCAGATATAGACATATGAGGCATAGGATAAGACGTTTGGTTGGAAAGTTTTTCCGAGTGAAATCGTCTGCAGGTTCAATCCTAATTACAGGTATGTATAAGAAGAAACACGTAGTATAATTTAACATTTGTACCTTTTCATAGTTAACAAAATTGGAACAGTCTACTCCCAAGGACAAAATAAACAGGGTTCTGTGTAGGCTACTAAGTTCGACACGAAACACCTGAAAAAGGCTGAGCCAATAACAATAAACAATAACAATAAAAAGACGTTGAGCCAGTAACAATAAAGACAGGTTTCAGATGCCGAATATTTTAAGTGATAGAATTATCAAGGTACATCTCAGAAATTTAAACAAATAGTTTTTAACATTTTAGAATAATTGTGGAGATATAGTTTTGTATGCAATATTGTTGTAGACTCTACAAGTTTAGCAAAAATTAACAAAATAAGTTGACATGCCATAAAACACACCAAACTAAAAAAAAAACAGCCACCAAACTCACCAACACACTAAACAAAAAAACAACTTAAACACTAACCTACACACCAGATTGCATACTAATCCACAGACTAACCAACACGCAAACCTACACATAAACCCACAAACCAGCCAAAACACTAACACGCACACTAATCTGCTCACCAGAAACCTCACCAACATACATTCTAACCCACACACCATATATCAATCTTAACTACACGCTAACCTAAACGCAACCCCACATACCAGACAACACACCATCTGACACACTAAACACCACACTGGATAACACAAATGTAAAATCTCACCCACACACCAAGATAACGCACTCACCCACGCTAAACTAAACACGAACCTACATAGAAACCTAAATACCAGCCAACACTCTAACGTACGCACTAGCTGTACCATATCACTACTAGATCGATCTTAGAACCCCGTTGTGACTTCGCCGTTGGCAAATGCGTAATTCTGTTAGGCATACACCAAAGGTTTACTAACTACGAGGTAGCCAGCAGTCATCGGGAGAAATGAAGACAGAATAGATGCATGACACGACCGTCAACGAGACAACATTAAGCAACATATCTTAGTGAGAGAAAAATGAGAAGACACAGACTTAAATTTTTTATGGTTCTCCGTTTCGTCTGACACCCACTTTTGGGGTGTCCAAGAATTTGGGGCACGTGGAATTCTGCCCTTACATCTTCGTTGATGGTGTTCTATCACATCTCCACCTTCTCGTGTCTCACCGACGACTCTCAAAAGGACACACGTTGTCCTCTCATTTCCGTTCACGCATGAGCGCGAGATTTCGAACCTCCGGTTTCCCTTAGCCAATCTTAGCTACAACGAATGATTCTGCCTTGTTTTCGATGACTTCTGCTCTCCACACTAAACGGTAGCACTCTGAAACGAATAGGAAAATTCACCTACATAGGAAGCACTGTCTCATCAAACGAGACAGATATCAACACGTGACTAGCAAAGGCATGGACAGCTATCGATAGCCTATCGGTCATATGGAAGTCAGACCCGACCGATGAAATAAATCGCAGTTTTTCCAAGCAGCAGTCGTGTCGATACAGCTATATGGATGCAGTACATGGACGCTAACTAAACGAATGCAGAAAAAAGCTTAATGGCAACTACACGAGAATGTTGCAAGAAATATTGTCATGGAGGCAGCACCCCACAAAGCGGCAGCTATACGGCTACCTACCACCCATCACGAAAACTGTCAAAGTTAGACGAACCAGACATGCGGGACACTGCTGGAGAAGACAGTACAAGTACATAAATGATGTACTCCTGTGGACCTCTTCACATGAACGAACAAAGCTAAGACGGCCAGCTAGAACCTACCTACAGTAGCTCTGTACCGATTAGGGATGTAATCCTGTAGACCTGCCGGAAGCAATGGACAATTAGGAGGAGTGGCGAGAAATGGTCAGGGATATCCGTGCTGATGGCGTGATGTAATGATGATGATGACTTTTAACTTGATTTATTTATCTATTCATTCTTTTATTCATTCAGTTTGATATGAGACGTTCAATTACGTTACATAACTGTTGCGTAGCCATATACACGATTATGGCCATGTGCAAAATAGACATGTAATGTTCATAACGATAGAATATATAAAGAACAGGAATCTCAAAAACACGTAACTACTTCTTGTTCAGGTACGAAACCTTTTTATTAACTTTGAGTTAAAGGTTTCGACGTAAGGAGGAGAGACACAATCTTCTATGCTGTCTTATTCATTTGGCCCGCAGCTCGAGCGGCCCCCCATAGGGCGCAAGTTCGCCTCGCGCCTGCGAGCCCCAAAATCGATCCTTCTCGTTTGGCGTCTAAAACCCGACTTTTATTTTCTTCAAAATTCTCACACAAACTTCCGCGTGCTTCCGGTGCGTGACGTCACCCGCACCTTGTCACCCAGTATCGTCTCGGACTGTTATGACATCTGAGTGACACCTCAATCCGCTCGCGCACACCCGCGTTAACACCTGCTTCAATCTTACACCCAACCAACCCATGTGCTGAGCCGAAAGGTTCTCAGCCTAACTAAACTCAAAGGCATGAACCGAAATCCCTCGGCTATTTCATAATATAACCACCACACCAGATAACACACTAATTCACTCTCTAACCAAAACGTAAACCTACATAGTAACATCATCTAAACCAGCAAACTACCCACATACAAACTAAGCCACACATAAACCAACAGACGAACCAAAAGCAGTCAGTACACTAACCCATATACTCATCTACATATTTACCCACACATCAGTGAACACATTAATTCAAACAATAAAAAATAAAAAACAATCAACACTCTAAACTACGCATTAACACCCGCTTCAGCCAAGATATTAAACCACTCACTAACATACCAAAATCAACACATTTCAAACACCAGCTGATACACAGCTACACAAACTAACGAACACACCAACCAACCCAATAACCTACACATTAAACCAAATTTCATCTAACACACCAATCCACACATTAACCTTAATACTAAACAAACATAAATTAAAGTTGGTGACCTCATTCCAGGATGACCTGAAGGCTCCCTTTTCAATAGCTACAACACCGATGTGTAGAGGAGGGCGCTACTCCATTCCCTCGTTTGCTCCACTTTATCCTTGATCCGTACTTTATAATGCTGAGTGTTAGGCAATGCGGCATTTGTTGAGTCTTTGGTATGACCCGACCTGGGATTGAACCCTAGGTTTTCCGGACTATTGGCGAACACTCAACTCATTAGGCCAATATCCTGGGTAACCAACATACCACCACACTAATCAACATATCAATCCACACACTAATCAATACAATCACATACACATTAAACCACACACAAACCTACTCACTGAAACAAACCAACAGCCATACTAATGTTCCCGCTAACTAACACACCTACATACTCACCCACTCTAACGCTAACCTGCAAACTACTCCGTACATCAAACAATTCAATATCTCACAAAAAAAAACCTTCGACCTAACTCACACACCTACCTACGCAATAACCAATGCAATAACCGAAAAACCAACCAACACATAAACCAACGCATTAATCCACGCAACAATCAACACACTAGCCTAAACACCAACTCACACACTAAACAGTAAACTAATCCACACACTAACACACACACTATCTACACACTAACCTACACATTAATCAACGCATCAAGCTACACGCCAACGAACACTCTAACTCACTTACGAGCCATCACACTGAACCACACACCAACCAACATATTAACCTAAACACCAACTTACACACTAAACAATACATTAACTCACTCACGAACCCATAAACTATGTACACATTAACCGAGACACAAAGCAACACATTAACCAATACACTAACTAATACACCAACAAACACACTAACCTACACAGTAATCTACACTCAAATGATCACAAGAAGAAACAGCAACCCACACAGGTACTATCACATTAAACTACACACTAACCAACCCACAAACCATCACACTAACACTCTAACGCACACACAAACCAAGTGAATAAACTACTAACATTCTAACCCACTCACTAAACTTTTCAGTAATCCACACTACAACCAATTCACAAACTAATAAACCTAATCTAAAAATGTACAAACATGTATAACGTGTATATTTATTTTAGAACTGCTAAATATTCCTATTTTTGCTTATTGGTTTGTTTACCATGAAGAAATTCACGTTGAGTAAAGACCAAAGACTGTTTTATTATAATTTGAAAGCAGTTCTATTTAGCTTACACAAATGCAAAACGCCGCACTTTCAATATCAGAAATAGTCTTTCAAAACAACCAACCCAATTGTCATTCAACGTTTTCAAGACAAAAGCTATATTCCGACTTTCCACAAATAATTTTTTTCCAACAAACCTCAAACACTTCATGAGCTGAGGCATAATCTTCAATATGAAATTAGATCGCTGAAGCTAGAAATATTACGAGCTGTCAGTTTGCTTTCAGTGTACAATGGCATCTCAACTCATGTGGGTTATATAATGCCAACGTCATATTTGTAGAAGGACATTAGTTGTACCATTAAACACATAGCTTGTAGGGATACAAAAGGTTCATAGCTTTCCTGGGTGTATTATTCCGAGAGTAAACGGGATTTTGCGACTGACATTCAAACACTCTTATGAGCATGTCTCATTCTGGCACGTTAGACATTACGTCACTGGCAACCACTAAAGTTGTCAAGAAGGTGCTGACTCTGTGTAGCTGAAAATGAAGAGTATTAAGGGGATAAAATTGTTTCAAAATTATTTTGAAGAGACATCATCCTAAAAATAAAGTTGATGTACAGGGCATCTCAAAGTGCATAGGATCCATATGACAGTTAATTACTCTATTAATTACAGTATGTGTGTGTGTGTGTGTGTGTGTGTGTGTGTTTATTTGTTTTTGTTTTTTTGGTTTAAACGATTGGCCTAGTGAGTAGAGTGTTCACCAATGGTGCAGGAGACCAGAGTTCAATCCCAGGTCAAGTCATACCAAAGACTCAAAAAATGGTACTTGATGCCACATTGCTTAACACTCAGCATTATAAGGTACTGATCAAGGGTAAAGTGGAACGATCCAGGGAATGAAGTAGCGCTCTACCCGCCACCTTGATATAGTAGCTATTGAAAAGGAGCCTTCAGTTCACCCCCGACTACGGTCACCAACTTTACTATAACAACTATTAATCCTAAGTTATAAGGGAGGAAAAATATTTTACATCACTGCTTATTTAAAGACAAAATTATTCACGCTTCTCCCTTCTTTCCCTCTTTTTTCCCTTTTCCTTTCGTTTTTTCTTTCCTTCTGTCTCCACATATAACAAACGACTTCTTGTAGACTCTACGTTTCTCCTTACATTGTATAAAAAAAATACGATTTATGACGTAAACTCTTCGAATATTTTCGAATATTTTCTGCATTCGTTTCAAACCGCTATTATAAATTCATAATTCCCACCCTGAAGATGACAAATAACACTTTCTACCTTAAATGTTCGTAATTTAATATCTTAGATATCTTTATGTTAAAACGTAGTGATGAGACTAATTAATTGATGAATATTTTCTCATTCATTTATATGTATTTTCCTTCCGTTTCTTTATACATCATGTCAGCCTAATTAAAGTTGATATATCATTCAAAAATTAAAGTTTGGTCGTGTCGATACTCTTATATGGATGCACCACATGGATGCTAACTAGACGTATGGAGATAAAATCTTGACGGCAATTACACAAGAATTCTGCGAGCTGTGTTGAACAAGTCCTTGAGGCAACACCCTAAAAATAGCAGCTGTACGACCACCGACCACTCATCACGAAAACTATCCAAGTTAGACAAACCAGAAGTAAGGACGAACTCATAAATGATATACTCCCGTGGACCCCTTCACATGGACGAGCAAAGGTCGGATGACCAGGTAGACCCTATATGCAACAGTTCTGTGCCGATACAGGTTATAGCCCTGAAGACGTTCTGGGAGTAGTAGACGATAGCAACGGATGGTGAAAGGAGGTCATGGAGATTCTTGCTAGCAACGCGACATGATGATGATGATATATATAACGCACACACACACACACACACACACACACGGACGCACACACATCACATAAAGTGGATTTGAGTTAGATCCAGCTCAGCATTACCTCACCCCAACTAGCGGTACATCTTGTGGGGACAGAGAAAGCTAATTGTTATTATGATCCAGACATTTTTTCTGATCTGGGGAAAACGAAAGCACGTTTGGTCATAGGGGAGCTTGAGTTTCTTCAAAAGATCTCGAATATGATTTTTTTTTCTCTTGTCTTTCATATTCTGTGATAAGAATTTTACGTCCTCATCTTGATTGTAAAATATCGATGATTTTTCATGCACGGCATGGTTGATAAGAAACTCATATACTTAGATACCCCTGGCAATGAACCTGTTTGACTTGATGGGCAAGCAGCCAAACGTAGCCCGGATCTCACTAAAAGATTCTGGAGTTCTTTTTTAATCAAAACAATCAGAGTGGGGCTTCCGAACTGTTGTACCTAAGTAATTACCATTGGACACATCCAACTCTTTTAACTCCCCTGAACTCTCCTCAGATTGACACCAAACACTGTGAAATATTCGTACTGTAGCTTCCAGGGTCCTGGCCAAGCTGTACACTAAGCCATTTTTAATTAATCGAGAGTAAATTGCGTTATAATGCTGCTTTCTTTAAGACAATGCTCAACTGACTCAACAAACAAATGGCATGTGTTACATTTATAATTCAAAATGACGGCTATGTATCCATCGTACCCTATATATATGAGAGCGGGATGTCCTCATGGTGTAATGGTTAAAACGCTGGACTGCGGAATCGTAGTGAGTGAGTTTATTTTGAAACTGAATAATAAACCAAGTATACAGGGTAGAACGATAAAATTGTCGTCCTAAAGAAAACAACGCTACAGCTTTATTTTAAAACATATATGCTATAATCAAACGGGTGACATCGCCACTCTAGACGGAACCCCTCTTAAACTAGTAGACAAATTCACTTACCAAGGAAGCAGCGTCGCATCAACCGAAAAGGACATCGACACGAAGTTAACGAAAGCATGGACAGCTATCAATAGGCTATCGATTATACGGAAATCAGACCTAACCGATAAAATGAAACGCAGTTTCTTCCAGGCAGCGGTCACATCAATACTGCTATATGGATGCACTACATGGACTCTAACAAAACGGCTGGAGAAGAAGCTAGACGGCAATTACACAAGAATGCTGCGAGCAATCTTGAACAAGTCCTGGCGGCAACACCCCACAAGACATCAACTGTACGGCCACCTGCCTCCTATCACGAAAACTATTCAAGTTAGACGAACCAGGCATGCATGACACTGCTGGAGAAGCAGAGACGAACTCATAAGTGATGTACTCTTATGGACCCCACACATGGCCGTGCAAGGGCAGGACGACCAGCACGAACATACATTCAGCAACTATGGGAGGATACGCGATGTTGTCCAGAAGACCTGCCTGACGCGATGAACGATAGGGAAAAGTGGCGAGAGAGGGTCAGGGATACCCGTGCTACCAGCACGACATGATGATGACTTAAAAAACCAATTCAGGTAACTTGATTGTGTAGGAGAGCTGATATCTATTCAATGTAGCCGCCGTCAGCCTCAATCACCGCCTCGATACGAATCCGGAACTAGGAGCATGCCTTTTCTATAAGCGCCGGCGGGAGCTCGGGGAATACTCGGCGGATGGCGGCGATCAGGCTGGCTTTGGTGTTGTGGGAGATCATGTTGGTGATGTTCTCAATGTATGACCAAACGGAGTAGTCCAGCGGGTTCAGGTCGGGGGGGGGGGCAGGGAAAGAAGGGTACAAAGTCGTAGCACTCCTTCTGAGGCCAAGCCGGGGTCTCTTTGGACTTGTGGGCCGGCGCCGAGTCATGCTGCCACACCCAAGGTCTGTCACCGGCAACCTGATTGCATCAGGGGATCACCACATTCTTCAGCACATCCAGGTACACTTTGGTGTTGACTTTCATGCCGACTTCGAGGATGTGAGGTGGTATGATGTGCCCCTCACTTGAAACCATACGATAACCGTAGCCGGAAACTTTGTTTTCATCACCCTGGGCACGTCCTTGTTATTCATGGCAATTTTTAGGGTACTGGCAATGGTCCTGTTGTCATAACTTTGACCAGTAGAGAGCATGAGTTGTACAGCGGCGCATCACCGATCTCGCTCGTTGAACATTGTGTCACTTTCAGACATGATAGAAGGCTCTTATCGCTTTTGGGATTTGTACACAACTGGCCAACTAGTAGATGGTCTGCAACAAAAGAAAAGAAAAGAGGTTTTCATTAAACGGAAATGGAATCATGTCGTCTTTTCTAGGGTGGTAATTTTATCGTTCCACCCTGTATTTTGAGAACTTTTAAAGATGAAAAAAGTAGAGGATAAAGAGAGCTCCAGTCACGCAATTATGTTCAATTTTAGACATATACCATTGGGAAGGGTATGGATCCCTTTGTCCTTCAAGTTATGGGTTAAATAGCTGTTCTTCTAGTAGGATGGCTTTGGCATTAAATAACCATCGAAGTTAGATATACCATTAAAACAAAGAAACCAAACTAAACATATATATATATATATATATATATGTTTGTGTGTGTGTGTGTGTGTGTGTGTGTGGCACAAAGCCGAGAGAATACGATACTCAAAAGGAACCAATATCACTTGTAATGGTCTGATTCCGTAGCTTTTAATCCATTATACTTCAAGTAGTGCCCTCTGAATAGTTGTGCTCAAAATCTCTTAAAATCAAGATGAAACCAGAACTCATCAAATATATTCAACAGTGATAGAATGAGCTAGGGACGCACATCTTCGAATTTTACACCCTGTCATCACCTCATATAAACAAGGGACTATTCCGTTTAGAATGTGAGGAAAGCAGGAGAAGAAAAAGGAAGGAATATATTTAGAAAGAAGGATGGAAGAAAGAAGACAAGGGTGAAGGATCGATAACCCTTTCATATCATACGTTTATCGCCTGCTTTAAAGGGTGAGGGCAAATGAAAAAGAAAGGTGTGCGGAAGAAAGAAGCTGTAGACAGAGATAGATAGATTGATAGGTAGATAAGTCAAAGGAAGAAATCAAGAAATTTTCTTCTGGTACAATTAGATGGAATTATATATATATATATATATATATATATATATATATATATATATATTGGTACGTATGTTTCTGTGTGTGTATGTGTATTTTATGCATGTAGTTATACACTTCTACATTTAAAACACACATACATCCTTTTACATATGCATTTACGTTTTTTGACAATAAATAGTCGTTTTTAAAAAGAAATGGTTGTTGTTTTCTATGGTTATATATATATATATATATATATATGTGTGTGTGTGTGTGTGTGTGTACATAGAGAGACAGACAGAATATTGATTCATCCCTTTATAAATGATAATATGCCAACGTTTATTTCTTCTAAAATAATTTTCGGATGAAGCATTATAACATCTTCTTGAATATAGTTTAACAAAAACTGAAGTTGGAAACGACATAACAACATTTCGAACACATTTTGTAATTACTTTGTTTTTTGCATCTCTATAATAACACACCTTCTTTCCTATATATGTACACCTACACTATATACACACACACACACACAGACACACACACACACATATATATATATATATATATATATATATATATATATATATATATATATATTGTTTTACGAATAATTGTTTTATAGAATGTTGAATTTTCGGAAATACTGTCAGGAGAGAAAAATCACCGGATTCAGTTTGCGTAGTTTTTTAGGAAACATCAGATTTTTTTTCTTCATTCAGTAAACCGTACTCGTATTGGGATCCTTCTAATTCGAATGGTACCAGTACTTTGAATTGATTCCAGTATTCCAATCTAACAGTCTAATTCTAATTTATATGAATCATTTGTTTCTACTCAGTAAATCATTTTATGAATTGCTATTTTACATCAGTTATTCTATTCATGAATGAAAATAATCTGCACACATTCGTATTGTTTCAAACAACCAATTATAATAAAAATCCTTTGTAAATCATTGAACATTTTGGAACCTAACAGATACTACTGGCCATGGTATATTTTGTGTTGTTAAAAAATATCAAATTTTTGCTAAAGGACAAAAGCACAAAAAAAGATAAAAATCTAACGCTGAGTACGATTTGAGAAATTTGAAGCTGATCACGACGATCTGCTTTCATTGTTTAATGACATATAAAACTTTTCGGGTTGTTAAATACCAAAGCGGTCTTTATAAAATAACAGTAGCGGTACTATTTAACGATCAATAATGCAGATAGAGGGAGTCATACCTTTATAAAGTTAATTATTGCTGAAGTGAACGTGAGAGCGTGACTAGAGTTCGAACTGGTTTACTGTGAGATCGTAGTCCAACCACGGAGACTACCACTGATCAAGCGGAAAATCAACAGAATAATTTAGGAACGAATAACACTATATTATCATTATTTACGCACTTTCATAATCATCGTCTACCAACTGCAGGATTCTCAATTTTACCTGTCAGTCATAGTTCTTGTCAAGTTCTTTAGGTGGCATCCAGTTTTTAGTCGGTAAAAGCCCGCGTGTCTTTGGATAGGAGTCTATTAGGGAACGTCGCTTCTGAGTTTATCTTTATTTTATCAGTAGTGTTCAGCCTGTTTTCTTTCTCGGCAAATCAAATGGTTAGTCTTGGGGAACTCTTCCTGATTTAAAAACGTTAAAAAGGCGGGAATATATTCGTTATACTAGCAGTATGAAATTATTGCTTTGTAAATAAAACTAAACGGTATTTTTGTTTATGTTGAGTGGTGTACTTCTCCATGGCTAGTCTACGAAATCTTCATTAAATATCGCTGAAAGAAAAAGAAACGTGATTAAAGTGTTGGTTTTTTTTATTAAAAAAGATAAAAAGAATAAAACACTTACTGACTTTTGTGGCACCGTGTCTAATAGAAATTGGTTGCTAGGGAATTTACTATTCGATTCATGACATTAAAATGTGTTAGCACACACTTTTTTTTCATTTACTGAGAAAATGAAACGTTTTGTATCGCTGTACTCACTATAACAGTTATTGGTAAGAAAGTTTTTCACGACTATATATAACATACGTCTGGCGAGAGTCTCTGATAGCGACATCATAGAAGCAGGTTCGAACTCCAGCGTTCACTTTCGGACTAATATTCTTGGGAAAATATGAACCCTATTATCTACTGAGCTATGGATTAAATAGTACCATTAGCGTCCTTCTACACTTATATTTTTCGAATGATTGATTTGGTTTAGTTTAATGGCATATCAAACACTGTAGGTTATGTAATACCATATTCGGCTTTTACATAAATATCAAATATATCTTGCCCAGTCTGCTGGGGCTGTAGAATACACCGACTGCACCTCTGCAGAGGGGTAAGACCCCCCCTAACGAGTGTCCTGGATATGACACTAAACAATCTGATGGTGAGGTTCCAGCAGTGCTGGAGCTTTGGGGAATGCGGAGTACCCCTTCATTGCCATCGCTCCCAGGTCCACTCTGGCCCGGAGTGGTAGCACCTGATAGGGCCCTATCTATGGGTTAAATACAACTAACAGCATACTTATGCTAAAATGAATTGAGTAAACTGAATAGCTTGAAATAGAAATGTTTTTGACAATTAAACCGTACTTACACTTAAACTGCGTGCTTATGCTAAACTGAATTATTTCAAATAGAACTGTTTTTCGACATTAAAACTGTATTTACACTTAACTGAATTATTACATATAACTGCTTGAATAGTTTGAAATGGAAATGTTTTTGACAATTAAACTGTGTACTTATGCTAAACTGAACTGTTTTCAATAGAACAGATTATTTACATAAAAATGGATTTGGCGTTAAATAACCTACAAAGGTTGATATGCCATAAAACCAACTAACCAAACAAACAAACATCAAATATATGGTATCTAAACATATTCTATAGATAACATTTTTAAACGAGCCTGAGATTATTTTCTTTCACTCCGTTAAAGGGATTAACTTTTTTTAATCTAATGCGAATAATCTTATAAACTATTAATCGTTTGTTTGCTCAAAGTTTAATGAGTAACACATTCAAATGCGTGCAGAAACATTGTCAACATAATAATGACAAACGGACACAGTTTTTTAGAAAAATATACCTCTAACTTCATTAGAAACGGTAAGAAAGGGTTACGAAAAGATTATGTGTGAGAGGTGAGTTGGAGACTGAACAAAACTACAACATATTTACCCCAAGCTCTTCTGGCTACAGCAGCACTTTTTTCTCGTTCTCCGTAGCTGCTCAACAGGGGACCCTGAAGGCCGCAAGCCCTCAGTCTCGAGCTGGTTCTCACGGTGGCATCTTATCTCAAAAACTCCAAACACCAACTCACTGAACTTCCTGTCACACCGGGTTATACAATTGTATGTCATTCACCTGCTTCCTGTGAGCGTCACATTTGCACCGAATTCAACCCGTCCACGGTCAAGGCTATACTCTGATATCTTCGACCGGATGGACCTGTTCCTTGATTGACGGCTAAGTCAGTTGTTACAATGTTTTGAACTCTTGCTATGCATCAATAACAATTCAATTTAAACTTGTTGATATTTAAACAGAGTACTAACAAAAGACCCATGGGCACCTCTGGTGGTGTAATGGTTAGCAAGTTAGTCTAGCAAACCTACACGAGTGAGTTCGAGTCTCATTGGGTGCCCCATTCATTTGGCCTTGTGCTAAATCGAAGTAAAGACCTTCGTAAATTACTACTAACAAAAGACCCATGCTTAACTGAATTGTCAGAAATAAAACAGTCTGATCATTTGACTCTGTGTAACAAAACGACCGATGTTTGAATCTATATTTGATATTTATGTAAAAGCCGAATATGATATTACATAAGCTACAGTGTTTGATATGCCATAAAACCAAACCAAATCAATCATTCGAAAAACGTAATTGTTTGAGTGGACCTTGGAACGATGGCAATGAAGGGGTACTACGAATCCCCCAAAGCTCCTGCATTACTGAATCCTCTCGAATAGATTGTTTAGTGTCATATCTGCAATACTTGTTTGTGAGTTTTACCCCCACCCCCTGGCAGAGATGCATCGGTGTATTCTGCTGCTCTGGCTGATTGGGAAAGTTTTTGGCATGAAATAACCCAGGAAGGTTTATATGCCATTAAACAAACGAAACGAAACGATACCAAATCTATATCTGTATTTTTATAGTCACTACTTTTTCCGATATTTTTTGCCTGGTAGGGGTTAAAGAAGATTTAGAAAACCATATACCACGTGTTTTGAAGACCATTTTTTTCTTGGTTGGGTCGGGGGCGTTCAGCTTCTCTTAAAGTAATCGTTTAATTTATATTTTTTGTCTTTTGTTTTCTCCTATCATTCTTTTTTTTTCTATCAAAAATATTTGTTCCATTTGACTAAACAGTGTAGCAAACGTATTAATTATGTAACATGCCCATGATACAGATATGTGAAACGTACATAGAATGTTTATATATATATATATATATATACATTGAACATAGGAATCCCGACACAAAAAACACTTACGACTTCTTAGTTCAGGTACGAAACTTTTTATTAACTTTGAATTAATGGTTTCGACGTAAAGAGGAGAGACACAATCTTCCATGCTGTCTTATTCATTTGGCCCCCGTCTCGAACGGCCCCCATAGGGTGCAAGTTCGCCTCGCGATTGCGAGCTCCAAAAATCGATCCTTCTCGTTTGGCGTCTAGTACCCGACTCTCTATTCAAATTCTCACACAAACCTCCGCGCACTTCCGGTGCGTGACGTCACCCGCACTCCGTCACTGCGTTTCGTCTTATAAGGAGAGAGACGCACAATCTTTCTATGCTGGCTTTTTCATCTGACCCCACCTCCGCCCACCAAAACGTGTGGCACCCCCCACAAGGCCACTGTGAGCTAGCGAAAGTCAACCTTCTTCTTCAGACCACAAGAATCAACTCACTGACTTTTTCAAATCTCCCAAAGTCCTCCGCGCACACTTCCGGTGCAAGATGTCATTCACATCGCCGTCACATCCTCTCTCTGCGATTTTTATTTGGAAAATGTGAAAGACAAATCCTCACCATTCGCGCGTTAACACCTGCGCTCAAGTTTGCAACTAACTAACCCATGTGCTGAGCCGAAAGGTTCTCAGCCTAACTAAACCCAAAGGCAAGATATATAAAACGAAATCCCTTGGCCATTAGCTAATTCTTCTGTTTGTTGTGTCAAGAACTTTTCAGCGTCTCCCGTCGTTATCAATTTATTTGCTTTCTTTTCAGTTTTTCTATTATTTTTTTTTTTTTTTGGTTTTATTTTGAATTCTTTGTGGAGGGGCGTTCAAAATTTTTTTTTTCATCAGTGGAGAAAGTATTGCACTGAATTTATACAACAGTTGATTTTCTTCTTAGTTGTTTCTCACGTTGTTTTTTCTTTATTTTGTTTAGTTTTTAGTTTTTTGTATTTTTTAAACTTTCTATGTTTTTATTTCTTTTATATCCAAAATGTTTTTTTCGAATCAAGAATGTGATTTGCTAAATCTATTCAAAAGTTGATTTCCGTCTTGGTTGTGTCGAGAATTTTTCAACGTCCTATACTTTTCTCGCTTTTTTTTTTTTGTTTTAGGTTGGACTTTTTTTTGTTTTGTTATAAAACAAGGATTTTTCCAGTGGAAAAAGAGATTTCCCAAGTGTATTATACTTCTTATCTTCTTCTTGGTTGTGTGTAGAACTTTTCATTGTCTCCCATTGTGTTCACTCTGCTCTTTTTGTTTTCGTTGGGTTTTGTTTATTATTTATTCATTCATTCATTTATTTATTTATCTATTTATCTTTCTGTTTTAAAAATGACTTTTCAAAAGGGTAAACGATGTATCATGTGTATTCAATGTATAGTTCCCTTCTTGGTTGTGTCGCGAAGTTTTCAAATTCTCGTATCTTAATCAGTTTTTTGATGGAGTATTCCCAGCAGCTCAGTTTTTGGACTTTAAAATAGCTTGAATGTTATTGGCTCATTTTTTTAAAACTGAACTGTTGCTGTCTCTTTACCGGTATTCACACGATTGTTTTTTTTTTCATCAATCTATTTTTTCTCGGGCCCCAATCGGTTAGCCTGTTAGCAGTCTGTTGGCTGGGTTTGCATTTTCACAGACCCCAGTCTGTTAATCTGTTAGCTGGTCTGTCAGTGTGTAGTTGAAGCCCTTATGCCAGCTAATCAGTCAATTGTACGGTTTGAAAACGATGTCTTCCCCGTTCAGCAGGTACGGTGTAAAATTTACAATTAACTAAGTGTTAGTTAATTGGTTTCCGTAGTAGAAATGAAGCGTAGAGTGGTTTCTTGCCGTAGGAAACAGAAAAAGTTGCTAAGCTCCCCTTACTCCATGAAACTAAGTCGTAAGATATAATTTTTTAGAATAAACGACAGTGGTTGAAATCTAACGAAAAACGTTACATTCCTTGGAGCACCATTCTCAAAATGGTCCAGAGGGACATTTGAAGAAATTTGTCGATAGACATGGAATTCTTCCGAGCACTATCCTCAAAATAATACGAATGACTGCACAGAGAAGAAAATTATACTAGCCCGTGAAAATCACACGCCAGAAATTTTCAACAACGAAAAGAAAAAAGAAAAGAGAAATTTGAAATCAGACTCCATATTGGTATTTCTGTAACAAAATGGTTTTTGTAATGTACAACTTTGCTTTGTTTCGATCCAACGTCTAGTGATTCCATTTGACTTTCCAATTCTATCCTTTTGTTTTATTTTATTTATTTTTCATGTCACATCAAATGTTTTTCTTTTTAGCTCAACTATGCGCGGCTAAGTTTGTGCAATGTCAGTAGAAATGTATCAGGTAAAATTATTTCTTTTAAAATAATTTTTTGTAGTGGGATAAGTGTTTGTTCCTCTAAGAAATATAAAAATTATTTGTTTATTACAGTTGGATTTTCCTTCCCATTCTCCTTTTCTTATACGCTTTTTTCAATAACTTTTCATTCTCTTTCCAACCCTACGAAGCTATTCTGTTTATTACTAGGTTGATCGACAACATTCGAGGCTTCATTAACCTCCTTCCTGAGTTATTGTATCCACGAGTGACACGCTCGGGGTAATACGAAATCATTTTTCTTGGTTAGTCGAGAACACTTTAATGTCTCCCATGGTAATCACATTTTATTTCTATTTAAAAAAAAAAGATATTTTCCGGTGGAGAAAACTAAGAAGCAAACGTCTTGAATAGCTTATTCTCTTTTTGGTTATGTCGAGAACTTTTCAATGGTCGATATTGCTGCAGGATTTTTTTTTCTTTTTTTATGTTTAAAATGATCTTTTCAAGTGGAGAATTTGATTCACCAAGTATCTTGAACTGTTCATCCCTTCTTGGTTGTGTCGAGAACTTTTCAATAACCTATTTTGTTACAATTTGCTTTCTTTTTCTTTTTTTTTTTAAATTTATCTTTTCCAGTGCAGAATGTGATTTGTCTAATGTAATCATAAGCCCATTCGCTTCTTGGTTGGGGCCTTTCATCGTCTATTATTTTTATGATTTTGTTGTTTTCATTAGTATTTATTCATCTTTCTCTCCCCTTATCTCTCTCTATCTATTTATCAAAAAAAAATGTATTCCGAATTTCTAGAAATGCCAGTTCCTGCGTCTGGCTTAATCATACTTCAATCCTTCCCGTTGTTATTTACATAAATCGGATATCTTAATCTTCTCGGTGATAAAGTAACTAATACACATATCCGGAAGATTTTATAATGAGACAGGGTCATATTCGATTGGAAGCAGAGCGTTGGAAACCGTAAAAATCAGCAGTTTCCATATTTCCTAATTTACTTCAACTGCAAAACTCTAGCAATTATTAATAAACCAATAGACAGTGAATATGATGCTTTATATATAGTAACACTAACGTCGGCACGGCACCACTGTAAAACTATTCTTGAAACACGCACTATTTGTAATAATATCCTTTGGTCAGGCACCAAATGTAAGAATATTTTCAGGGCACAGTTCATAATCATCATCATCATCATCATCATGTCGTGCCACAGGCATGGATATTCCTGACCTTATCTCACCGCTTCTATATATCGTTCATCGCCTCTGGTAAATCTTCAAGGCTACATCCCGTATTCACACATAGTTGCTGAATGTATGTTCGAGCTGGTCGTCCTGATTTTGCCCGGCCGTATGTGGGAGTCCATAGGAGTACATCACTTATGAGCTCGTTCCTGCTTCTCCAGCAGTGTCCTGCATGTCTGGTTCGTCTAACTTGGATAGTTTTCGTGATGGGAGGCAGGTAGCCGTATAGTTGGTGCCTTGTGGGGTGTTGTCCCCTGGACTTGTTCAATATTGCTCACAACATTCTTGTGTAATTGCCGTCCAGTTTCTTCTCCAGCCGTTTTGTTAGCGTCCAAGTTATCCATCCATAGAGCAGTATCGATACGACCGCTACCTGGAAGAAACTGCGTTTCATTTTATCGGTCAGGTCTGATTTCGATATGATCGATAGCCTATCGATAGCTTTTCGGTTGATGCGACACTGCTTCCTAGGTTGGTGAAAAGTGCACAGTTACCAAATGTAATAATATGCTTGGTATGACACCGATGTAATAATATATTTAACACTATGTTCATGGAACCATTACCGGTACCAACACCGAAATCTGCGCCAAATGTAATACCGTTGTGCAAGAAAATATTTGTGGTACGAAATACAATACTTATAATTGATCTTATCCTGGTAACGGTACAGATGTGAATCAATAGTTATTACGGTACTTTTATTTTGTTTTATCTTGGTAATGGGGCCAAATGCGTTTCCAGGTTGTTTGTTTAATCCCCTCTGTGCCCACGTTGTGTTAGAAAGATCTCAAAATAAGGAATGACATAATTCACCGGAAACTTAATCCAACGGTCGGGTGATTCTTTGGAACAAAGTTGCCAGGGTGTTGAGAAGGAGAACTCTCCGTCAATAATCAATAACCATTTATTGGGACGTATTTGTTTAACAATAATATTTCCAGTATTTTTAGAGAAAAGTGTCGCTTTGTTATCTAGATATACTGTTCGATGTTCAGACTGCATACACTAGCACGACAAAGAGAGAGAAAGAGAGAGAGAGAGACAGAGAGAAAATCTGTAAGGGCCTATTAACAGAGACACAAAGATACACCCCTTGAACCGAACTGAACCCTCTGAACGCCAACTTCAAACTTTTTTAACATTTGTTAATTTTTTCTGTGTCTAAATACAGGACATCGTTAGAGTGAGGTCATCTCAGAAAGTTTTTACGTCATCTCACACGTGTCCCCAAATTCACTGTGTTTCCATTTCTCCACTCAAACCAGTTACAAAACCTGAATCTGTTTGTTTACATTTGGTCTTCCTGTGTAGAAATGATAGTTCTCATATCCTGGCCGTGGTGCACTCACTGGAACTCACCAATTTAACTAAAATTTCTGCTCAAAGATTTTTGCTAACTTAACTGCTAAGTGAAAACCTCGCGACTCAACCAAAACGAGATCATAGAATAATTAATTCAATCAATCATTACAGTGACTTAGGTTATATATATAGTTGTCGTGAATTTTATGTAACATTTCTCAGCATATCATATTTTTTTTCATTTATATTTAGAGATTCCAAGTCAAACTATATCGAGAAGATCACTGCAAAGACCAAAGCTTAAGAAATATTCCCCGCAGAATTTTTTGATGATGACGATTGTTGCATTCCTGTATCTCCACAAAAGATACCAGAAAAAAATAAAGATAAAATGAAGGCAAAAATTCACAGAAAAAAAGGTAAACACTTAGTTTAAGAAAAAAATGCCACTCACTTTATGAATATGTTTCAACCTTTCCCTAGATCAGTCTAAACTCAGAAAGATGTAGAGTGCGATTTTTGTGTCGATTTAGGAATTGCCGGTTTTAAGGTAGCCAACCAACAATTGTTAGTTGGAGGGTCCTGTTAGCTCTTTAGCTAAATGAGTAGAGTGTTCGCCAATTGTATGGGAGACCTGGGTTCAATCCCAAGTCTAGTCATACCAAAGAATTAAAAAATGGTACGTGATGGTGCTTTGCTTAAAAGAGTATTATAGGGTAAGGATCAATGGTGAAGAGGAATAATCCAGGGAGAGGAGTAGCTCCCTCTCCTACATCTGGGTGTATTAGCTATTGAAAAGGAAGCCTTCGTGTCACCTTCGGAAAAGGTCACCAACTTTAATTGTCCTCTGTCAGGTACTTACTGCATGACTATTTCGAAATGTTTAGCTCTTGTGTGACCTTTCTCGGACATAACACGCGTGTTCCTTGGTTGACTCTTTATTGTCGGTCAAGAATTTCACCGGAGCTGATAAGGTGGCCGCTACAACACACGATGCAGATTTATACCACGGATTCATAATAACCATTTGAAAGAATATCACCATGCTTCTGTGTAATATTACAAGCGAGTCGTTTCGAAGTGCGAGTTGATTAGCTATTTCTTTTTAAAAAATATCCAGAAGCCGAAAGAGTTAGGAGTTGACAAAATTAATATTATCGTCCTGTACGTTTGGTGTAACAAAATTTAAGTCAGTTACAGCCCGAGCTAAAACAGTAATCAACCAAAAATTTAACGAAATCACCAGACTCCATCGATCACCAATGTGGTCGCAGGTGATAAATATCAGAATTAGAGAACTTTTTATGCGACATGAAGTGAATTGATATAAAAAAATAATTAAACCGTTGAACTTAAAAATCACTGAAACTAGCAGAGGTGCACTCAGTTTTATCGACGCATTGTGCTCGCTAAGGTAAGCGGAAAGGTAAAATTTCATTAGAATATTTAAAGTCAGTTGTCTTGTAATCCTAGAAGTTAGAAATTAGACATTAACTTTGCATTAGTTGGCTCAAAACTGATGAGTGACACGGGCAGGTAAAAACTAGCGTGGTAATTTTCTATACGGTTCATCAGGTTGATTACCAGTAACGCACCCCATCCCTTGTTATGAATATGAAGACGTTGTCTTCAAATGCATAAATTGTGCTAGAAATTAAGAGTTTTTGTTATTAATATTCCTGCCAAGAAGAGTTGAAACATGAACAACTGTAAAAGATGTAATATGGTGGGAATGTGAAGATTGATCAACCTTTGGTCGAAAAAGAACATATGAAGCAACGAGCTAAATACGTGGTGAATTCGATAAGTTTCTAGATTTTTTTTGTACGGGCATTAAAAATTGCCGTAGACTCTTAATAATTCAGTATGTTATTGCTATTCATCTTATGAGATGACTGACCAATTTTTAAGATTTCAGATTCAATTGAACAGCTACAGCAGCAATTGGAATACACCCTACTAAAGCCTGATTGTTTCAGCTGGTGAATTTCAAAAATACAATCTGACACTTTAGAAGAATGATATGCCATAAAATTCTGTTTTAAACTTGAAAAAAATGCCACAGAAACGTATGGAATGCTTCAAACTGCTTTTGGAGCATCTTGCATGAACCAAACATCAGTTTTTGAGTGACATGAGAGATTCAAGGAAGGCAGGTCGTCTGTGAAGGATGATAAGAGGTGTGGGAGGAGTAAGGAAATCAATACACCACATTTGATTGGCCAGAGGCTTAGGATTAGTGTTAGGGTTACTATGTTGAGGTTTTAAGGGAGTTCAGCAATAGATTCCTTGGAAAGAGGTCAGCACTCTTCAAATCGGGTCGGTGGCATTTCCACCAGGACAATGCACCAGTCCACAACTCCATCTTTGTCACAGAGTATTTGACCAAGATGGGCATCAAGACAGTTCCTCAGTCTGCCTATAGTCCAGACCTTGCACCCTGTGACTTTTGGTTATTCCCTATGCTCAGAGGCTGTCGTTATGAGGCAATTGAGGAGATGAAAGAGGCTGTGGCGAAGGTCATTGACACGCACACACAAGAAGACTTCCATGGAGCCGTCTAGAAGTTGTTGGAACGGTACAAGAAGTGCATTGCAGCCGGAGGAGATTACTTCGAAGGGGACTAGAGTTTCATGTGTGTACTATCAATACAATTGCCCATACGAAAAAAAGTCTGGAAACTTATTTAATGATCCTCGTATATAGGGGTCTCGACTGGCGTTATCACTCACATAAAAAAAAATAAAAAATAAAAAATAAAAAAAACGAGGCATTTGTAGTTGTTCTCTATTCTGTATTTTGAGAACCCCAATAAAAAAATGTCCCTTTGTTTTTAGGGTTGTTTTTATTCACACTTTTGTTACTGGTGCTATGTCTGAGACAAATGGAACTGAGATCAGAGGGCTACTGAACGAACAAAAGATTTGAGAACCACTGTTTCCGAGCGAATAGAAAATCTTCACCACCTATTCTATCGTCAATCCATGTCCTTATACAACCACAGGCGTAGATACTAATCGGATGAAATAAAACAACACAGAGTTCTCTTTTTAAGGCAACTTGTTCTTTTTATGTTTTTCGTTTTTCATACAAGATGATCAGCCATCACTAACATTGCAGTCCTCGATACCTATGCTATATCAGTATGTTATTTGAGACTAACTCTATCTCTTACGAAGAGGTGAACATTTAAAGGACTGAGATGTTAACAAGAATAACTTATGAAAATCACGTTTTCTTCTTTTATTTTGGCCTGTTGAGCCTTTCCCTATGATGCAATGGACCTTTTAGATGAATGAGTTTGAGGCATTTGATCTACAAAAGAGGTTGATCGCATATTCTTCTTGTATATACTAAATTAACATCTGTCTCCAGATTTGCACCAGGAGTGGGTCTGGTTGCTAAAAGAAAATGTCAGCACGACAACTTCAAGGAAATCTTAAAAAAGCACTGAAATACAGTTTAAAAATTCTGTGACATTTTCGGTCGAGAAATATTAGCAAAGATCAATTATGTGTCAAATAGATTACCTCATACGAACTGTTACGGCTTTATTTTAAGAACTTTGAACTTCCATTAAGATTCATCGAAGAACAAAAAAAGCAAAAAAAAAAAACACAAACGTACAAACAAACTCTAGCAAAGGAAAAAAAACTAAGGAAACAAGAAAAAACAAAAAGAAATACATAACTAAAACGAAACTTAAAAAGATCAATAAATCTCGATCGAAAATCTTTTCTTCGTAAAGTTATGAAAAGCTTTCTAAATTTCAAGACAGGATTGACGCATGCGCAGTATATCGCTCTAACAGACGTTAGTTTTGTATCAGTGTCTATTAGTGTTATGTAAATGAAAGTGTATTTCCTATAAAGACGGAATAAATCTAATCTAAGAGTTTGACTTCTAAAACAGCTATTAAATAATTATGGTATTCGTGTTGTTTGGCAGATCTGACAAACATCACCACCCCTCAAAAAAAATTTCTGCTGACGTTCATAAGTCAACCATCGACACCTTCTTCATCTCCAAAGCATCCCCCCTCTCTCTCTCTCTATCTCTCTCTCTCTCTATCTCTCTCTCGAATCTTCTGTCAAGAAATCAATAAATTTAAACAGAGTGAATCTAGAAATGTTTTAGTGAGAATAAATCGTAGCCTAATGTATATTGAACCAGTGGTGACGGCCTTATAAGTCATCATTCTTTTATTTTTTTAGTTTATTTCTTTAATTATTCCTTGAAATATTTGCCAGGAAAAATTAGTTCACGTCCGACAACAGATGAAGGTACTGTTTCAATACACAACAGAAATAATTTGTGAAAAAAAAAAAGAAAAAGGTATAACAACACGTGAAGAACAATGGAAGAGACCCCGCTTTTTATATTAGTATACAATACCAACAACTAGAAAATATTATATATATATATATATATATATATATATATATATATATATATATATATATATATATATATATATATATTACCGCAACCAAATGCTCTATAATTATAAACTAGATGAAAATATATCAAAAACATTTATTCAAAGAATCATACTGGCCACTGATCCTAATAAAGAAAAAAAAACTTATCATATACTATAGTAAATTGAAAATCTCCAACTTTTAAAAGGTAAACGCTCGAAGATTCACCAGTATAAACACTCATTCTTACAAAGTAGTAATGTACATACAAAAGTTACATCACTTTTGTAATACATCCTCCCCTGATGAAGGCCTAATGTTGGGCAGAAAGTGCTTGGGAAATAACTTATTATGGAAGATTTATCAACCAATTCCTACCGAATATCATAAAATTGATACGGCAACTAGAAAGGATTACAATAAATAAATGCTGCCAAAATTTTTAACTATATGATCCTGCAGGTCATAAATATAACAGCACTTTGGTTTTCCAGAAAGAGGTAAAGTACACTCCGTAAAGATTAAAAAAAAAAACGCTTATTTTTACAAATTAGTAACGTACATAAAACGGTATATCCCTCTTAAAATACATCCTCCCCAGATAATGGCGTAAGGTTGGACAGAAAGTACTAAGGAAATAGCTGATTATGGAATGTATATCACCGAATTCCCGCCGAATATCATAACATTCATAAGTCCACTTGAAAGTATTCACCAAAAAAATGCCTAGACAAAAATTGTCTATCAAGTTCACTCAAATATATATATATATATATATATATGTGTGTGTGTGTATGTGTGTGTGTTTGTGTGTGTGTGTGCGTGTGCGTGTAGAAAACTTGATAACAAGGTAATCCAAGTGGAAGGAGAGATTTTTGAGAAGTCGACACTATAACGTTTCGTTTCTACTGAACCATCATCAGGACCAGAAGGGGGAATATATACAAAAACCGAGGGGAAAATGTGTATAATGATAAAAAAAAATTTCTTATCATACAAATTTTCCCCTAGGTTTTCGTATGTTGCATTTTTAAACATACATCGTTGACTTAAAATCGCTAATATCATAAAGTGGTGTTTTCCCATTCTAAGTGAAAGCAAATCCTCTAAGGATTCCAAGACTCTTTTAATTGTTTTTGGTAATCTTTCCAATTTGTGTTTCCTTTCACGTTATTTGAATTCTATCCAGAAACATTGTGTCTGAGAGGGACAACTGGCCATCAGACGATCGGAAGCTTCATAAAGATTCGATGTATCAACAATGTCTTTAAAATCTAGTCCATTTATTTCAAGCTAAAAGCCATGTTTTTGCCTAACCCAGGATATAGCTGGAATTCCACACCGTTTTAAAATCATGTCATATAGTCATTATCGAGGCGCTTGTGGGGCAATGGTTATCGTCATAGTAAAAGGACACGATGAGATAGTTTTCATTTCCCATAAGGTTATATTTTCGAGAAAAGTTACGCATCCAACTATTCTCGCGACAGTTATATGTAAAAAGTAGGAAAAACTAGGCTCTCATGCCTCGGTATGTGTTCTGGACTAGTAAAGGGTCCGGAAGAAAGACACGAACTCGGTTTTACATGGGGCAAAGTATATTAACGAAAGTATAATACAACAAAGATAAAAAAAAGTGTTGAACGTCAGTCTGACTGCCAAAGTGTTAGGTTGGAGAGAACTCACTACCTAGATGAATATTCTCCCAATATTAATAGCACCAGGAAGAGCTTTTTACAGTCCACAGGTTGGGGACCATAACAGTATCAAAATTTCATTATACTATTGGGTCGAGAATAGTTCTTGCTCGGGCGAAAACTGAAGGAAGGCGAAAAATTGAGCAAATACCAGGATCCTGCAAGAGAGTTAAAATATGGAACATGAAGGGGACTCTTATACCAATAGTTATTGGAACCCTTCAAAAAGAGCTCAATAACCTGGAAAATATACTGGATCAACTGGCGATTAGTTTGCTTTCTTTAATTAATGCCATATCAACTCAGTATCAACTGATCTAGAAAGCAAGCAATGGATTAAAAGCTTTTAAATTACACTTTAAAACTGTGGCACTTCCTACTCGTCTTGAGGGAAAGGTTAAATACATTATATGGACTTTACTTGCCGATATTTTCGGGGTCATACAATGAAATGAAATGTTCGATGAAATAAAAACTATAAAAAAAGCATATCTTTGAAATGCTTTTTTGCAAACTTTAAAGTGAGAGCAAAGTAATTATTTTACCAAAACCTTGTTTGATAGAGGTAAAAAAAATATTTTAATCGATCGCCTAAAGAAAAAGAGGGTATCATCAGTAAATTAGAAGTACACGTCTTGTTTTTCAGTTTACGCGTAGGTAGAAATCTGAAACGATTACATTATAGAAGATCGGGACCTGCATGTTCTATTGATTCAATACGTTGCTCATCTAAGTATCATATGAGGGTAATCCAATCTGCAGGATTATGTGGCAGCATAATCTCAAGTGAGAGTATCAATATTAGGACGAAAGTTGTAATTATCTGGATATCATATCCCTCAGGTCAGTTGAATAAAAATGGAGGATAAATACCAAAGAGTTTTCAACTCAGGCAAATTGGAATGCATTCAAGCTCACAAGGATTTATAAATCTCTTCAAAATCGGTGCCCACTCTCTATTTATTAAAATGATTTTGAGTCAAATCTAGCCAGATCAGAAATCAGGTTACCCGTACATATTCAAAATTGGTGTATCCACCTAACGTTAAAAAACCATGTGACAGATCTAGCCTTGTGGGATGTCGGATCTATTCTTACTTCTTGAAAATAGGTGCTCCCACGAAACATTAAAATAGCCCAGTGTTATATCTGGAGTTTTTGCAGGTCGAATCAATTCATATTTCTTTGAAATTGGTGAACCTGCGAATCATTAAGATACCCCTGTCTAAAATCTGGCAAAGTGGATAGTCGGATCATTTCCTGCTTCTTCAAAATAGGCGCACCTACACAAAGTTAAAAATAGCTGTGTCAAATCTGGCATTGTTGGAAATCGGATCAATTCATACTTCTGCAAAATAGGATCGCTCACATTTTAAAAGGACTTCAGTTAATTTTGCCAGTTGGGAGATCGGAAGATTTTAAACTTTTTCAAAATTTGTTTCTCTGATTTAAAAATGACCTTGAGTCAAATCTGCACCTGATGGAGGACCGTATAAATACATACCACATTAAAATTGGTGGCCATCTCATAAATATTACATTGTGTAAAATTGATTCTGGTCGTAGATCAAATAAACCCATCCCTCTTCAAAGTTAATGACGTCCAAGTCATAAAAATGAATTTGTATCGAATCCATACCTCTTAAAAATTAGTGGTCCCTTCTCTTTAAATGACCATACGATATATCCGGGTGGGTGGTAGATTAGATAAATCCACAATTCTTTAAAATTGATGTCCCTCTCTCATCAAGATGTTCTTGTGTCGAATCCGTTTTTGGTTGGATAAATCTACACTTCTTTAAATTTGGTGACCATCAAATTAAAATGAAAATGTACTAAATCTAGACTAACTGGAGACTAGATAAATCCAGATGTTCATGATTAGTGAAATCCTCTCATTAAAATGATCTAGTGAGATCAGATAAATCCTTACCATTAGAATATTGGATACCGTCACATTTAAATGAGCCAGTACTATATCAACCCTGGTGAAAGACTGATTGAATCCACACACCTTCACAAATGGGGAACGTGTGGGATCAGATGAATCCATACCACTAAAATATTGGTTACTGTCACATTTAAAGGGACCTTCTGCTAAATCTATTCTAGTGAGAGACTGGAGGAATCCAGTATCTTCACAATTGGTGAATCCCTCTTGAAATGACAATGTGGTAAATCTGACCTGGTGGGAGATCGGACGAATCCATATACATTCATAATGTGATTTTTGACCGGAGTTTCTTGTAACATTTCGAAAGATTTACAAATTAAAAAAAAAAATTATTCATCTGGAAGGTAAGATCAATCTTCTACAACGCGTCTGGGATTCGAACATTCTGTTCTTTTAAATCAGTGGTGAACAAATCATAATTTATAAAGAACCATCATTTTATGTATGTCCATTTTAGATTTTAGATTTTGTTTTTGCAAACGGTGAAACAAAGAATTAATTCTTAATTGCCTCTCCTCGGGTTTTTATAATTACCTTAATTCTATCAGACACAGCTTTCACTAATTTAAGATATGAAGCTGCCTTGCAAATATATGAACTCTCTTATCCCCGACTTCTTACTATGGATTAAATCTGCTTCTACAAAGGTGGTTTTGAAATCGAATGATCCACGAATTTTGATTTCCCGTTACATAAAAAAAAAGTTCATTTACTGATTTTAAGCAATACTCATGATAAAATATTCTTACCATTAATTTGAATAATTTAATCCGGTTAGTTAAAATATTATTTTATATAGATAGAAAATTCAGCTATTTAAGAAAATTGTCTTTAGTATTTTCTGTTAATAGTTTATTTACTGCTAAATTAATAAAGATCATGAGAACATTAAGAAAGTTTACTGATTTTATACTTTTGCCAGAAGTAGTCGATTATAGCTCTATAAGAGAAAAACAGTTTGCTTTATATATAGAATGAGCTGAATACAATCATAATAACACTTCATTAATTGGGGGCTCTTATTAATTAAAAAGATCTCAAGTGATAATTATTGTGAAGAAGTTCCGTCCCATTTCAAGTGGTTTGGAACTTATTTTTTGCAATATTTATGTCATATTTTCTTTTTCTTTCTTTATACTGCTCTCTTTCCTTTTTCTTTTTTTTTTTTTTTTGTTCCTTCCTAGTCTATATTGAGGGAAGTGCTATTTGGGATTGAGACTAAAGAAACTGATTTAATTGGAAAACAATTAAAAAGGCTCTGGAAAGGAAAAACAAAGAAGGAGAAGAAGAAAGTTAAAAGCTTAGCCGTGCTCACTCTGCTCTAAGTCCCTTGTATACGTGACAAATTTGAATATTAAATATTTTTACCGGAAGACAGAAATTCCGGGCAATCGAAAGTTAAATATTATGAGGCAACAAATAAGCAATAGGGATCTTAAAATGATACAAGTAGATTGTTATGGAGTGGCAATTATCTAATTAATCAGCGTTCTCAGTAGAACAGGATTTTAATTTTTTGTGGGGATGCGTATGACTAGAATTTAAAGAAAATAATCAAAATTTCATTATACTATTGGGTCGAGAATAGTTCTTGCTCGGGCGAAAACTGAAGGAAGGCGAAAAATTTAGCAAATACCAGGATCCTGCAAGAGAGTTAGAATATGGAACATGAAGGGGACTCTTATACCAATAGTTATTGGAACCCTTCAAAAAGAGCTCAATAACCTGGAAAATAAACTGGATCAACTGGCGATTAGTTTGCTTTCTTTAATTAATGTCATATCAACTTTAATTCTAAAATTATACTTTTCGAATAACACTAGCGATACTATTTAACCCATAACGGGGGACAAGGGTGTTTTTTCTCAAGTGTGGGTTACCGGACATTGGCATAATGGTTAGAGTGTTCGCCAATGGCCCCGGAGATCTGGGTTCAATCCCAGGTCGAGTCATACCAAAAACTCAAAAAATGGTACTTGATTCTACCTTGCTTAACATTCAGCATTATAAGGGCAGGATCAAGGGTAAAGTGGAGCAATCCAGAGAAAAGAGTAGCATCCCCCCCAACACTTTGGTGTAGTAGCTATTGAAGTGAGAATCTTCGGGTCACCCTCGACTACAGTCGCCGACTTTACTTTTATAAGTGACAGCACATCACCTCAGGTTTTCCTGAACTCTTCTAGGTTAACTAACTGATTTTAAGAGCTGTGGTCTGGAAGGTTAAAAAGATAGATGTCTCTCTTTTAGAAGAGCAAGATTTATAAGACAAGAAAAATGAGATCCATTCTCAACTGATACATGTATTTTACGGATTCAACCATGAATAAAATTAAAGATAATGAACGGACTGACGGAACGAAACACACTTTTTTTATAAAGATATATCTCTCTCATTTTATAGATAGATAGATAGATAGATACTAAGAGAGGGGACTTCTTCTTGCCCCATATTTTCTTCTTGGAGCCAGGGGGTACTAACGCTCGCACCCCACAGCAGGCTGTATCGTCAGAGACGACCTAACCCCGCTGATCGGATGCGTATCCCTGGCTCTATTCACGATTCTGGACTGGGCTCTAAATTTGGTTCTCTTATCACGTGGTCCCTTTCCGGTTACACACCTGCTCGTCCGGCCTACCCCGACGCATTTCCATCCTCCTGTTTACTAATCATAACGTGAGAGCTTGTCAAAACACACTGAGTCATCAGGAAGGAACCCAAAATCCATATCAACTGTCATTACATAACAATATTATCTATAAATTGTTGTGCATAAAAGTGACAGTTGTGTCCGTGTTCATAGGCGCACTCATATCTCTTATAAAGAGACTTAAAAAAATATTTGAATTGGAAATGCAAAGAGTTTAAAGAATTCATTCAGAAAACCAACAAAAGAATAAAAATGCTGAAAAAATTCTCAGTGAGCTCATATGAAAGGTTTACGTGAAAGCGAAATTAATGAAATAAATCCTTGTTCTTATCCAAAAATTTTAGCAACATTTTGCTGAATGGTAATTTGTTGAAGGTATATCATTTGAGCGAAGCAATTTATGCCGAGAAAAGTACTGGCTGTGGTGAGTAGTATCGTAGTAGATAGTGTGCAGACAGGTTGTGCACTGTTTCATTCTGTTTGCTCGAATTGAAAGTCACAGAGATGAACAATCTACGTAATCTATGGGGGAAACTCATACGTAACGAGTTTGAACTCTCCTCTGGCTGCAGTGCACTTCTTGTACCGTTCCAACAACTTCTAAAAGGTCCCATGGAAATCCTCTTCTGTGAGCGTGTCAATGAACTTCGTCACAGCCTCTTTCATCTCATCAATTGCCTCATAACGACAGCCTCTGAGCTTAGGGAATAACGAAAAGTTACAGGGAGCAAGGTTAGGACTATAGGCAGGTTGAGGAACTGTCTCGATGCCCATCTTGGTCAAATACTCTGTGACAAGGATGGAGTTGTGGACTGGTGCATTGTCCTGGTGGAAATGCCACTGACCTGATTTGAAGAGTGCTGGCCTCTTCCCTAGGAATCTCTTCCTGAACTCCCTTAAAACCTCAATATAGTAACCCTAACCCTTTGGCTAATCAACTCTGGTGTATTGATTCTCTAACTCCTCCCACACCTATCATCGTCCCTCACAGACTCCCTGCCTTACTTGAATCTCTTATGCCACTCAAAAACAGATGCTTTTTTCATGCAAGATGGTCGAAAATCAGTCTGAAGCATTTTATACGTTTCTGTGGCATTTTTTTGCAAGTTTAAAACAAAATTTTATTGCATATCGTTCTTTTAATGTGTCCTCACGACCATATTGCATTTTGAAAATTCACCAGCTCTGACAATCAAGCTTTAGTTGGGTGTATTCCAATTGCTGCTGTAGCTGTTCATTTGAACCTGAAATTACAAAAATTGGCCAGTCATATTATTAGATAAATAGCAATAACATACTGAATCTACGACAATTTAAAATGCCTGTACAAAAAAGTCTAGAAACTTATTGAATGCACCACGTATATCCCAAAATATTTGTTGTTTAAAAGATGAAGACACAATTTATCACGGTACATTAGTACGCACTTGACGAAATTCCACTTAGGTCACAAGAAACTCAGACAATGTCAGTATATTTGTTAATTTGTATTTTATGGTATATCAACCTTTGTAGGTTATATAATGCCAAAACAATTTTCATACATATAAATAGTTATATTGCAAACAATTCAGTTTAACTGTCAAAAACATTTCTCTTTCAAGCTATTTAGTTGAGTCAAACAGTTCTAATTCAAACAAATCTATTCAGCGTAAGTACAATTTCAATAAGAAAAACAAATCCATTTCAAAGAGGTCGATTTAGCATAAGTACGTTTTTCAAAAGTCAAAACAGTTCTATTTCCATCAAGTCAGTTTAACATAAGTACGCAATTTAGTTCTATTTGACTCATAGATAGGACCCTATAAGGTGCTACTACTCCGGGCCATAGTGGACCTGGAAGCGATGGCAATGAAGGAGTATGCCACACTCCTCAAAGCTCCAGCATTACTTGAAACTCACCATGAGGTTGTTTAGTATCATATCCTGGACACATGTTGGGAGAGTCTTAACCCTCTGCAGAGATGCAGTCGGTGTACTCTGTTGCCGCAGCCGACTGGGCAACACAATGACAATGTCAGGTAGGACCGTAATCATGGATTCAGAGGTTGGGCTCTAAGCCGTATATGAATATCCAGCATGAAGCACAAGAAGTATATATGTCAAGCTCGGCATATTACGATCCAGTGGGGTTTGTCAAATTCCCAACGAAATCAAAAGCTACCGCAGTGTCACAGATTACTAAAATATTACAAATCCTTTCACTCAGCCGAGTATACAACAATAGTTTATAAAGAAGTGTAAGTAAAAATAAAGTTAGTGAACATTGTCGAGTGTGACCAGTAAGCTCCCTTACAATTACAACTACACTAAGGTCTAGGGTTGGGCACTTTCTATTCCCTGGATTGCTCCACTTTACCCTTGATTCTTAACTTGTAATGCTGAGTGTTAAGCAAGGTGGCATCAAGTACCATTTTTTGTGTCTTCGGTATGACTCGACTGGTATTGAACCCCGGTCTCCAGGACCATTGGCGAATACTCTGCCCATAAAACCAATAGACCAGTATCGTACTAATTCGGCGGTGCATATGTTAACATATGAACTATATTGAGAAGATTAGTATGGCCCCAGCGCAACGATGAATAAATAAAGGTAAAATTGGTGACCTTAATCGAGGGTGACCCAAAGGCTCCCTTTTGAATAGCTACCACGCCAAGAAGTAGCAAAGGTTGCAACTCAATTCCCTGGATTGTTCAACTTTACTCTTGTCCCTAACCTAATAATACTAAGTGTTAAGCAAGGTGGCATCAAGTACCATTTTTTGAGTCTTTGGTATGACTCGACCTGGAATTGAACCACGGTCTCCATGGGCATTGGCGAACACTACTCATTAGGCAAATGGCCCGGTTACTATATGTAAAAAAATAAGACTAGTTTATTTTCATGATGCTTCTAGACAAAATACACAAGATGACAGTGATTTCCTATCTTTGGTCTAGGAGAAGAGCATCTTGGTATTCAACCCTACCAACAAATTATAAGGCATAGAAGGCATACAAAATATCCCTCTCCAGTTATTTAGATAGCTTAAGAGAGGCCTGTTTAAGGATTTACAGAAAGTATACCCAGAAAAAATTAGCCAATCTGATATGGCCGAGTCAAACTCGGCCAAGTTAGATAATTAATCCATTTATGTAAATCTGGTGAGTAGCACTCGGAGAGTATCAGGCGATCTCGGCCTCTCACATTCCAGTGTTGTTCGCCACATTCATACTCACGGCAAAAGCATCCATAGATGCCGAATTGGGGCTCACATACTACTTAAATATTGCAAAACTTTTCATTCATCCATATATATGGAAATATAAAGCTGATAATGCTATAATAATTAAAGAGAGAGAGAGAGAGAGAGAGAGAGAGAGAGAGAGAGGTAGAACATGGTGTAGGGAGACAGAAATTGAAAGTGAGGGGAAGATAATGACAGAGTGATTGTATATATGTACGAGATAGAGAGAGCAAGCGGGAGGAACGGAAACAAAGAAAGGGGAAGAAAAGGAGGATGACACAAAGAGAGAGAGAGAGAGAGAGAGAGAGAGAGAGAAGGGGAGTAAGAACGTTGATGAGGGTGAGAGAGAGAGAGAGAGAGAGAGAGAGAGAGAGAGAGAGAAACAGCGACAAGGAAGGAGAAAAAACAGAGAAAGAGAGAGAGAAAGTGTGTGTGTGTGAATGAGAATGAGAGACAGATATATATATATATATATATAGAGAGAGAGAGAGAGAGAGAGAGTGAGAGAGGAAGAGAGAAAGAGAGATAGAAATCGTGTGTGTATTTAATCTACTCCAACAATCAAAAGCTTTTGATGTATCTGAATGCAGAAAACATTACCCCAGCAGATTTTGTCAATTGAATGCATTGTGAAATTAAATTAACGCTTTCCATGCATTATGTTTCTTTTTCTTTTTCTTTTCCTTATTTTTTTTAAAAGGAAGGGTTTAAATTAGAGATACCTTTCGAATTAAGTTGGGCGTTCTTTATTTTCTTTCTTTCTTTCTTTCTTTCTTTCTTTCTTTCTTTCTTCTTTTATTTATTTCTATTATTTCAGTCTCTCTAGAATTTCCATCTGAGCTTGACGTTGTAATATTACTGCTTTATTCGTAAAGCACTTTACACAATTTAATAAGAGGTATGCGTTTGTGTTTAAGATATTTTTTGCCTTTTCTTTTTTCTGTTTTTTTTTTTCTTTAATTAGAACAACTTAACATGTACGGGCCTATAGAAGTTAATCAAGCTGTGATCTGAATCGATACCTGATAGTGACACCCGCTAGACGAAAAGAGGCTATATTTGCACATTATTGGTCTTTGCTTGATAATTTTGATAAAAATAATTTAACTTCTTTGTGCTTCATTTTTTTACGCTTAAAACCCGACTTCAATTTCATTCGAAAAGCGCTTCTCTATTTTTTTTTCCCTACCTTTACTCCCATCTTTATTGTTTCTTTTAAAAAGTTATCATATTTGCTCATTGTATGTCTTCTCACATGAGCACTAACTGAATTTTCTCCAAACTCTGAGTGACAGCAAGTCCTTTCCAGTCTCAAGACGGTTCTTCTGATTACTGGTTCTTCCAGGCTCTTTTTTCAATTATTTTAGGGTCGTTCCAACTAAACTAACTATGATTGGTATAACCGTCAACTTCATGATCCATAATTCTTAGTTAAAACTTACGAGGTTCATTAAATAACTTTCCTGACTTTTTTCGTATGGGCACTTTTATTGATAGTACACTCATGAAACTCTAGTCCCCTTCGAAGTATTCTACTCCGGCTGCAATGCACTTGTTGTACCGATCCAACAACTTTTGGAGGGCCCCATGAAAGTCCTCTTGGGTGAGCGTGTCAATAACTTTCGTCACAGCCGCTTTCATCTCCTCAATTATCTCATAACGACAGGCTCTGAGCTTAAGGAATGAGCAAAGGTCACAGGGAGCAAGGTCTGGACTATAGGGAGGTTGAGGAACTGTCTTGATGCACATCTTGGTCAAATACTCTGTGACAAGGATGGAGTTGTGGACTGGAACATCGTCCTGGTTTAAAGGCCACTGACCCGATTTGAAGAGCGCTGGCCTCTTCCGACGGAATCTTCCGGAACTTCCTTAAAACCTCAACATAGTAACCCTAACCCTAACCCTTTGGCCAATCAACTCTGGTGTATTGATTTCCTTACTCCTCCCACACCCCTCATCGTCCCTCACAGACTCCCTGCCTTCCTTGAATCTCTTATTCCACTCAAAAACTGATGCTCGACTCATGCAAGATGTTCTAAAAACAGTCTGAAGCATTCCATACGTTACTGTGGCTTTTTTTTCCAAGTTTAAAACATAATTTTATTGCATATCGTTTTTCTAAAGTGTCCTCACGACCAGATTACATTTTTGAAATTCTCCAGCTGCGACAATCCGGATTTAGTAGGGTGTATTCCAATTGCTGCTGTAGCTATTCCTTTGAATCTGAAATCATAAAAATTGGCCCGTCATCTCATAATATGTATAGCAATAACATGCTGCATTTTCAAGAGTCTACGGCAATGTAAAAGGCCTGTACAAAAAAAAGACTGTAAACTTATTGAAAGCACCACCTATCTTTTTGTCTATCAAAAAATTTAATGATGAATATAAATAATATCAAGTTTATCAACCTCAAAACGTATTGTAAAGAGGTATTATCATATTTTTTAACTACTTTGAGAGTTTTTTTTACAGAATAAGCTCGGTGTCCTCGTAGCGTAATGGTTAAAGTAGTGGACTTGCGAAATCGTAGTAAACGAGTCGCGCAATTACGTTCACTTTCGGACAAATACCTTTGGGAAAGGTATGAACCCCCTTATCCTCCCAGCTATGGGTTAAATAGTACGACTGCTGTTCTTCTGGAAAGAGGCCTTTGGCATTACAAGGTTGATTTGCCATAAAACAAAGAAACCAAACCAAACCATATTAACCGATATTCTTCTACTGGAGCTTGAGCAAGTCACCTAAATTCTCCAGGACACTTCTTAGTATTCTGGCTGATAGTAATAATTCTATAGTCTGGATGGTCTCCACTTGTCATCTTATTTACCAATACTTTTGGATTATTCCGAGCACAACAATTAGTATCACTGTAACCTTCACGGTTCATAGCTTTTTAGCTTTCCGGCAATGTTTTAGTACTTATCTCTATATTGTTGTGCATACACCATTTTTTCGGATGGTGAAATTTCAATATCTTGCACAATTCCCGGTGGAACATCTTCCCCACGTTTATTCTTATATTCTCTCTGCACTAATTTGCTGCATTCGCTTGTTATGTGAATAATTGTTTCCCCTCTATCACCACATAATCTACTTTTGCAATTTTTTTTTGCAGCTTATTGGTTCTTGTTTTGATATAATTCGTCCTTATGACATTAGATTGGCACTGTTATTAAAGTGAATCAGTTTTTCTTATAAGCTTTCCCATTTTTAGCTTTATCCAAGTTTTCTCGTGTGAGATTTCGTTTGTTTGTCTCTTGAAAAGTCCATACAATTATTTTTCTTCCCGTTTTCGTTTTCTTCTTATTTTTGTTCTGTCGAACCTCCTGTTGTCTGATTGTTTCTGGTGACTGTAATCAGTCTTTCTCCGTGCTTTTCTATGTTGTCTTCGAGTCATATTATCGTAACATCAAGGCGATCTTCAATACTGGTAAGTCCTCTTCCTCCTTTTTTTCTTGAAACGTATAGTCTTTCAGCGTCTTCTCTGGGATGTAAGACCTTATGCATCGTCATGAGTTTTCTTGTTTTCAGGTCAATTCGTTCAAGTTCCTCCCACGTTCGCTTCAAGAATGGTCCCAAGTATCTTACGCTGGGATAGCTTTAGAGTTTATCCCCTTTATAAAGTCCCTGCTATATAGTTTGATTTCCAGTAGATTTCTCGTCCCTCTGAGCTATGCTTTTTTAATTTTATCTTTCATCCCCATTTGTTTGATGGTGTGTACTTCCAATAACCCCAGGTATTTGTAAGTTGCCTTTTCTCCAAGAGTTCTTTTTTTTTCTTGATTTAGTAGTTCCTTTCCGTCCGTCATATGCCGTTTCTCGCTTTTCTTTATTCGTATGGTATATTTTTCCTGGCCAAATTCCATCCTTATTATTATTGTTATAATTATTAGGAGGTGCCCGTGGTGTAATGGTTATCGTCGTAGGAAATGGACACGGTGACTCGATTTCAAATCCTGGACGAGAATAATTGCATTTCACATAGCATTAATACGCTTGGGAACGGTATGAATCCAATTATTCTCCCTCCAGCTAAGGGTGAATAGTAGGACAGACTGTTTTCTTCAGCCTTGGTGAGGCAACTAGTCTAGGAGAAGGAAACTCTGAATTCAAACCTGTTAAACTCCGTTTAAGATTTGACCTTGTGTCATATCCTGCCCGAGCGGAGGGGTTGGTAAATAGGATTATTATTATTATTATCATTACTATTATTATTTTCCTCCTTTGAGAGTATTTCACACCAGCATTAGTCGATGGTCTTTCACTGGGTGTCTGCAAATATCCTCGAAACTACAGAACTATTTAGAGTATTCTGGTCTATCTTGTGACTGTTGTCGTCTGGATGGTTTCCAATCGTATTTTCTTTCAAATACTTTCAGTCCCTTTACTAATCCTTCCGTGACTATACCGAGGACACCGATTATTATTATTATTATTATTATTATTACACTCCTTGAGAGTTTTTCAGACCGGCCTCAACTGGTTGTATTTCACTGGAGGTTGGGAGACAGCAAGTCTCCTCAAGTCTTCAGGACTCTTCTCAGTATTGTAGCATATCTTAATGCAATTGTTGGAATCTTTCTTATCTGATTTTCTGTTCCCCCATTTTTTCTAAGCCTATAAGATCTGTTTCCTGTGAGCAATCTACAATTGATAACAGCTGCACTATCATGTGTCCATAGTTTTTAGTGCTATGGCAAGGTCTATGTGTTTGTTGATCTTTTCGCTCTCTTTGGGTGCCACCCATGGTCCGCTGGAACATCGAAACGCGCCAAATGGCATGTGCTTTTCTTGTTAATAGACTAGGTTTGCTTTTCAATCCAGAACTGCATGTCATTAAAATCTATCAGCCAATCCGATTGTCAAAGACATTCCTTATCAGACTGTCTGGGGCTACACATTCTTCTTTCTGATATTTTGTTTCTTTGTGCACAGGTAAAATCAATATATTCAAGAAAATTACATTTCTCTTTTGATTTAGAAACTTGAAACTTGCTCAAAAAATATTCGGAAAAAGATATAAGAACAGACAGACGTCTGAGGGTCAGGTTTAAAATCGGAATAAACTTACCGTCTTACATGAACGCCCTTTCATTTATGCATATATATAGATATAGATATATATTGCCTGAAAATTAGCTTGAAGAGAAACTGACCGTTACCGACCGTCGTTGACTGTTTATAATATCCTAACTCACACACACAGACACATACACACATATATATATATATATATATATATATAAGTCTGTGGTGTGTGTAGAGGACATATATGCTTCACCCCTGGGGGCTGACCACTTACGTGAATGAATTAACGGTTGCTACAAACGTAATGCAAAGCACTTCTAACGAACTGAGCTTTTCGGTCTCCGTCAGCGTAAAATATAAACAAACGGAAAATTTAATGCATATATGACAAATCCCTTCACTTACGTCAAGACTGCTGATGGCTGCGTGGCTGAGTTATCAGGCTGACGTAAATTTACCAAGTTTCGATCCCAGCTGAAGGCATCTCACGTGTCTAGTCACTCTGATGCGTTTTGATACAACGAAACATGACTATATATATATACTGAACACACTAACATATATATATATATATATATATATAGCAAATTACATCATTAATATCACACTCTATCTCATAATCACAAAGAATTTCGGGAGGCTTTTTTCCAGCTCATATCCTGGATTGTACATAAAGGCAAATATTAAAAATTTTCAAAATTGTCCACCCAGCCAAACTCAGCTGACTGGGACATTAAAAAAAAGCCCTGAAGGCATCTCTGCGTGAACGTAATAGTCCTCAACTTGTTGTCTCTCCTATGTAGCCATTATTCTCAGGCCCACTCTGATCCGAAGATATAGCACATGTTAGAGTCACATCAAATGATCAAATAGAACTATTTAATAATCTTTTTGCTTGAAACCATTTTGTGCAAATAATAAATCGCAATACTATAAACAATTTAACTGTATGCAAAAAATAAATACCGACATTGGAAAACATTTAACTGACCGAAAAGTAATAAGCTATGGCTCCTTTAAAAATAATGCTAGCATCAAACTATTCGCTTACAAATCATATATATATATACATATATATGTACAAACAGGATTCGACTTTAAATAACTCACAAGAGTTGATATGCCATTAAAGAAAACTAAATCACAACCAAACTCAGTCAGTTGGACGGTTATTTTTTCAGTTTGCTGCATTCCCGTATGCAATTTAATATTTTGTCTCTTTTCCCTCATAAAATGGCTTGGTATCCACTTCTTTCTAATCTAATCTAGCTTTCGAATAATTATTTCTTACAGCTTTTATTTGGGTCGTTATATAAAAAAGAGAGCCGTTGCAATATTCATATGCATATTACCCATACGTCCCATATAGATGAGTAGTTGTATTTTTCTGACTTACATTTGGCTTTATTAACATCAACCATGTTGCATCCTATGGTTTCCAATTTTATACGCTTGTATGGCTCGAATAACACTTTTCTGATTCTGTTATCGGTTGATAAGCTGGGGAAAGATATGAATGATTATCGAGGTAGTGTTTTTGATTAGAATCAAACGTTATTTCTTTATAGCTGTGTTTGCGTCATATGAATCCAAAGAAAATGTTTAGAGACAAAGCTAGCTGTTTACTACACAAGAATTCTAGGTACTGTTATGAGTTTTTCCTGGAAGTCGTACCCAACAAAATATTAGTTTTATGGCTACTTGTCTCTTTACAAACCATTCAAGTTACACGAACAAGACATACAGGAATCTGTTCGTGAAGTAAGGATGTTCTCATGAGCGACATTCTCCTTACAGATGGACATACCCATGTTAGTTGACCTGCAAATACTAACATCCATCGGCTATGTGCAAACAATGCATTTAGTTAAGAGGAGATGACAGGAGCGATTGACGACAGGGACGGATAGTGAGAAAGAGAGGAAGTCAAATGAATCCATGCTATCAGTACGATGATGATTAATAATGATTCAGCTTCTGTCTTTAGCCTTTCATCACGTGTGCAATGACTTTAGTTTGTCTAATGAAGTGTTCATTGTTTTTCTTTACATTTGGGTTTTTCGTTTTTTTTTCTATCTTCTTTTGTGTTGGTAATTCTTAACACCCGAAGGGCTTTTTTTTTACTCATATCTACGTCGGTTTTATATATGTATTTTTATATATTCATTTTCGGTATTCATTTTCCTCAATCCTTGTCTTCTTTTTCTTCTTTGTCTTTGTTCTTGGTAATTCTTCTTTTTTCCTTGTTGTTGTTGCTATTGTTGTTGTTGTTGTTGTTGTTGTTGTTCTTCTTCTTCTTCTTCTTCTTCTTCTTTGTTTTTGCTTATTCTTCTTTTTTCCTTGTTGTTGTTGTTGTTGTTCTTCTTCTTCTTCTTCTTCTTCTTCTATTTGTACTTGCTTTTGTTGGCGATGGTATTGATGGGGTTATTGTTGTTGTTAACTTCTTCTTCTTCTTCTTCTTCTTCTTCTTCTTCTTCTTCTTCTTCTTCTTCTTCTTCTCTGACATTTTTCTCTTCATCCTTGCTCCTCCTGGTCTTCTTTTTCCTATTTCAATCCTTGCCTTCTTTTTCTTGTTTTTCTTTTTCTGAGCCTCATTATCATCCCTTGCATTGTCCTCCTAACACTCCTCCTCTTTCTTCTTCTTCTTCTTCTTCTTCTTTGCCTGCCCCCTTTTTTATTTTCGCTTCTCGGATGTTTTTGTCCTCTTCACAGTTGTTGTTATTGTTGTTAATGTTGCTGCTGTTGTTATATTCGTTCTTGTTGACTTCTTTTTTTTTGCTTGCTCTTTTTATCCTTTTTTCCTAGTTCGTAATTGTTTTGTTTTTTCTGTCTTCAGAGTAGATATAGTTATTTATAGTCGTTGTTGTTGCTGTTGTTGATTTCTTCTACTTTGCCTGTCTTCTTTTTTCTTTTCTTCTCATAGTTTTTTTTTCTTAGTTTTTTCACAGTTGTTGTCATAGTTGACTTCTTCTTCTTCTTCTTCTTCTTCTTCTTCTTCTTCTTCTTATTATTATTATTATTATTATTATTATTATTATTATTATTATTGGCCTGTCCTCTTTTTTCTTTTTTTTCTTTTTTCTACCGTACTTATATTTTTTCTTTTTCATAGTAGTTGTTGTTACTTTTGTTGTAGTTGTTGTTGTCGATGACTTCTTTTTTAATACTTTTCCAGGCCCTCTTTTTCCTTTTTCTTATCTTTTTCAACGTTATTTTTTCCGCTTCATAATAGTTGCTGCTGCTAATTTTGTTGTTGCTGTTATTGTTATTGTTATCTTCTTCTTTCACCCTGACCTTTTTCTTTTCTTCATCCTTGCTCCTCCTCGTCTTCTTTTTCCTCTTTCTATCCTTGCCTTTTTTTCTTGTTTACTTTTTTTTTCTGAGCCTTATTATATGTCCTTGCATTCTTCTTCTTCTTCTTCTTCTTCTTCTTCTTCTTCTTCTTCTTCTTCTTCTTCTTCTTCTTCTTCTTCTTCTTCTTTCATCTTAGTTCTTGTAGTTGTCTCATGGATTTAATAATATTTTTGTTTCAGTTATTTATTTTATTAACTCATCCTTTTTACCGAGTTCTTAATTTTGTCTTTCCCTCCCATAAAATTCTGCTCCCATTATCGTTAGCATTATTTTCATTTGCTTGACAGACCCCCATCATTTGTCATTATTTGCGAAACAGATAAGAAAAACCAGCCAATTTATCCTACTGATGCCACATGTTTTCTAAGAGAGCAACGGGTAAAAGTGTCCATGACTAAAAGAAAAACTTTTCTCGAAAAAGGTTTTCCAGCGTAACAAGCAACGCTATAAAAACGCAACTATATCTTCGAGAATTAGCGCACAATATCATATCCACAATTTTATTTACATCAGAAGAGAAATAAACACCCACGTATTTGCACACATATCCATATAGAAAACAAAACACTGTTGCCATATATGCAGAATATACTAAAATTTGCCATCTGCTCTTTAGAATTTGACTATCTATATGCTGTGGGTTCAAAAACATCAAAACAAGCTTTATTATGGGGATTTTTTATAAGCCCTGAAAAGCCCAGTTTATTCCTACGTTTTGTAAACGAATAAACCGTACTTCAACAGCAGTAGGGAATTGGGTGGCAGCTTTTGAAGAAAGGAGACGAACGACTTTTAGTGCAACAAAATTTATATACAACAACAACAACAACAATAAACAGAGTTTTACACCAAATGGAACAAACAACGAATATGTAAGTGTTCAAAAAAGAGTTCAAGATTCAGATAGGTGGTAGAGTTTTGTCAGGTTTGAAAGGTTTAGTTGTAAGGTTGTTATAAGGTAAAGTTATAAGGTAAAGGTTTAAGATAAGGTAAGGTTAGGTAAGGTTTGGTGAGGTTATGTGAAGGTTTGGTTTCAGATAAAATGCCTGCTGAAACTTAGCCGCGTGTCCTGTTCCTTTTGACTCAGCACGTGCGTTCATCGCTCTTGGGTCCTGGCTGGTGGAAGGTACCAAATACGTTTGTCGTCAAGGGCTGCTACGAATGGACCTGTTGCTAACAGTGGTGGGAGTGGAACAAAAAGAGGAAGAATCTCCAGTGGAGCTCTTTTTTATAATGGACGCCACGTGACCCGAAGGGGCTGCTGATGTTCGGTGAAACAGGATCACCAGTTCCTTAACAAAATTTCTACATTATTTACCGAGACAAAAATAAACATTGACATAAATATCGCGCTTGTTTCCCGCCATTGCAATCATCAGAACAATTTAACCATGATTACTTCGATCGACAAAATCAGAGAAAATGGCTTCGAGCTGACTAAGAGAAGAAGCAAAAGATACCCTGCATAAACATTCACGGAAGCCGACTACGCTGATGACTTGGCGTTACTGGTGAATACGCTCAATCAAGCAGAGACACTACTGTATAGTCTGGAACGAGCCGCAACTGGCATTGGCCTCCATGTCAATGCACACAAAACTGAATATATGTGTTACAACCAAACGGGCAACATTGCCACACTAGACGGATCCTCTCTGAAACTAGTAGACAAATTCACCCACCTAGGAAGTAGCGTCTCATCAACCGAAAAAAAACATCGACACATGACTGACTGGCTATCGATAGGCTCTCGATCATATGGAAATCAGACCTAACCGATAAAATGAAACGCAGTTTCTTCCAGGCTGCGGTTGTGTCGATACTGCTATATGGATGCACTACATGGATGCTAACTAAACGGCTGGAGAAGAAACTAGACGGAAATTACACAAGAATGCTGGGAGCAGTATTGAACAAGTCCTGGCGACAACACCCCACGAGACACTAACTATATGGACACTTGACCCCCATCACGAAAACTATACAAGTTAGACGAACCAAACACACGGGACACTGCTGGAGAAGCAAGGACAAGCTCATAAGTGATGTACTCCTATGGACCCCCACATATGGCCGTGCAAAGCAGGACGACCAGCTCGAACTTACATACAGCAACTATGTCAGGGACACAGTATGTAACCCAGAAAGACCTGCCGGAGGCGATGAATGATAGGGAGAAGTGGCGAGAGACGGTCAGGGATATCGGTGATGGCAGCACGACATGATGATGATGATGATGTTACCTTAATTTAAAAACATAGGACGTCTCAAAATAGAAGCAACCCATTTATACGATAATGATTTATCACTGAGAGAAACGCAATGGTGGTCATCTGGCACACGTCCTGTAAAAAATGCACCTATGAGCTTGAAACATCAAAGCATTTTTTTAAATTGATATTATATCAGCTTTAAAGACATGCAATATTTTTTGATTATCTTGTCTCAGTAATAAAATATTATCATATTAATGGGTTACGTGTCATTTGGGACACCTTTGATTCATTTTATCTCCAAATAAGTAATAACGCAATATATATATATTCCCTCTCTTCGCATCGAGGATTAATAGCTGATATAGTATTCTATAATCAAATCCCCAACAAAGTAGATTATCATTGTTATTACTATTTGAGTTTTAAGCAATTCCATTGAGCCCATATACATTGAGAAACGCTTTATATGCACTGGAAGAGATATTGACTACTCTTCCTCTTATTAATATAGCGAATTATAGTATAATTAATAATATATATATATATATATATATATATATATATATATATATATATATATTAAAATAGGAAGGTCCTCGAAGAGATTTGTATTTTTTGAATTCATCTATTTTGTTCTTACATACGTGTTATATATATATCTACGTTTCCTGCTTGTTGTTTTCGTCAGAAAACATGTATGTCACAAAGCATTTCTAATGGGGTACTGAATTAGATTTGAACTCTTATTTCCAGTATAAATGAACCTTGGCTGGTCAGACTGGTTTATATAGGGGTCGTTGTTCCTTTTTCCTGGTTTATTTATACTGGAAACAAGAGTGAGTTCAAGTCTCATTGAGTACCCCATTAAAAAGCCCATGTGCCACATATGTTCTCTGACGAAAGCAACGAGCTGGAAACATACGCATATGTATAAAGTATGTACTTTGGCGAAAGCAACAAGCTGGAAACATACACATATATAACACATATTTAAGAAGAAAATAAATGAAATAAAAAAATACAAATCTCTTCGTGGACGTACCTATTTTAAAATATATACTTATTCTTTCTTTGGACCCACAAAAACAATCTTTAAATATATAGATAGATAGATAGATTAAAATAGGTAAGTCCACGAAGAGATATGTATTTTTCGAATCTATTTATTTAATTATTTTGTTCTTACATACGTGTATGTTTCCAGCTTGTTGCTTTCGTCAGAGAACATCTTTGGACCTACAACAAAAATTTATATATATATATATATATATATATATATATATATATATATATATATTGGAAAAAACAAACTGTAAGCAAACGTTTATATTACTCATAGTTTTACGTGTTTCATTAGATGGTCCGAGGAGTAAAATGCTTTGGTTTCCTTATTAATCAAGAAAAATTATTCAATTGTCATAATGCGTGCACTCGTAGCTAAAAAGGGATTTTTATAACATTGATCAGATAAATATTTAATTCACATATTCCTATTTTATATTGATTTTCTATACACTGAGCTTAAACTGGTAGTAAACGACAGATATATATATATATATATATATATATATATATATATATATATATATCGGTGTGTGTGTATATGCACACACACACATATACATACATGCATATATATATATATATATATATATAAAGGTGATTACATAGGTACAGAAAGAAGAGCCAAAGGTGAGCGTTTTTAACTGTGAAACTGTAGATGAGTTAGCTGTCTGCAAGATAGGTTTCAAGAATACTGACACCGAAGCCCAAGGGGGTGTCCTTGTGGTTTGGAATCGTAGTAAATGAGTTCGTACTCCAGTCGTGCTATTACGTTCACTTTCGGGCAAATACCCTTGGGAAAGGTATGAACCTCCTTACCCTCCCAGCTATGGGTTAATTAGTACCATTACTGTTCTTCAAGGAGAATGGCTTTGGCATTAAATAACTTACAAAGGTTGATATGTCATTAAACAAAGAAACTAAACCAAACCGAAGACCAAATTAAAGGAGTTGACATTTCCAGAACTATTCTGACTCCAAAACACTTTCTGAGCGTAGCTTTGAACTTTTTCAATACCCTTTATATATATATATATATATATATATAATATATGTGTGTGTGTGTGTGTGTGTGTGTGTGTGTGTGTGTGTGTCTGTGCGTGTGTGTGTGTGTACATACACTACCTGTCTAAAGTATTTGATCACCCTCAAAAAATTGTATTTCACATTCTACCAGTATTTTTAATGAAACAAATCACGCAGCACAATCTTCAAATTTACTGTACTAAATCCAAGTCTGATTGTAGTATAAGCAGATATCTTGTGAAAATTTGATTTGAATGCATTCTTCCGTTGTATACTCATATGCATGCATGCATGCCGAATCATAACGATGCAATGAAGTCGAGCGACACAGTTCTTTCGAAAAATATACCTCTCACTTTATTGAAAACGTACGAAAGGGTCACCAAAGGTTTTACTGTGAGAGGGAGTTAGAGACCGAACATAACTGCAACATATTGACCCCAATCTTATGGCCATAACAGTGTTTCTTTTCCGTTCTCCTGGGCTGCTCAACCGGGAGCCTGGGGCCCTTGGGTCCCAGCCTCTCTGAGACATGTTCCTCATTCCAGCATCTCCTCTCCAACTGATCTGATATCCAACCGCAACTGCTCACTCGGGGGACTGAGCGCCCACTCTGCTAGGTGCTGGCTTTCTCTAGTGTATCTTATCTCCAACTGATTGAACTTCATGTGCACCGAGTTATATAATAGTTCGACACCCACCTTCTTTTGTGGGCGCCAGAAATCGCACTCATTCAACCCATCCACGGTCAAGTTTATATTCTGATATTCTTCGACCGGATGCACCTGTTATTTACACAGGTGCATTTCCAGTTTTGATAGCCCGGCCAGGTCGGAGGTCAATATACAACACTTCTTCTTTTTGAGAACAGAGCATGAATAAAATGTTTATTAAGCTACATTATACTACCACTTGGACTCATATGAAATTTGAATACACAGGCTAGATCTATGCAGAGGCGTAAGACACTCCCAACCAGTGTCCTAAATATGACACTAAACAACCAGATGGTGAGGTTTCAGTAATCCTTGAGCCATGGGGAATGCAGAGTAACCCTTCATTGACATTACTCCCTGGGCCACTCTGGCCAGGAGTGATAGCACCTTAAAGAGTACTCCCTACGGGTCAAAATAAACCAAACTCTGTACTTACGTTAACTGAATTCTTTGAAATAGAACTGTTTTTACATTTAACTATAGGTACTATTTACCAACCCCTCCGCTCGGGCAGGATATGACACAAGGTCAGTTTTTAAGCGAAGTTTAACAGGTTTGAATTCAGAGTTTTCCTTCTCCTAGACTAGTTGCCTCACCAAGGCTGAAGAACCTAGTCCGTCCTACTATTTACCCATAGCTGGAGGGAGAATAAGGGGGTTCATACCTTTCCCAAGGGTATTTGCCCGAAAGTGAACGTAATATCACGACAACTCGCGTACTACGATTCCGCAGTTCATCGCTTTAACCATTACACCACGAGGACACCCTAACTATAGGTAAACGAAAAATGTATTTAAACAAATGACTGTGTGCAAACAAATGTGGCATTAAGTAACCATAAGTTGATATGCCTTAAAAGCCAATCAAACTAAATCATATATATTTAATAAATCCGTGTAAAGATGTTGTGGTTTAAATAACCAACAAAGTTTGACATACCATAAAATAAAACAAAACAAAACAAAACCATATTAGATTATACTTTGTTGAATTACTGCCTGCTAGATGTTTTAACAATGGAGAGGATAATTTATCCATAGTCACCATCTTGCGTGACAGAAAGCTGACTGCTTAAGATATCTCTGCATAACTGAACCAATGTCGTGAAAAAATGTCAATATCCACAGTAAGGAGAATACTCAGGGAAACTGGCCTATATGGCATAAATGCAGTCAAGAAACCACCGTTGAGGAATGAAGACAATGTCAAAAGATTCCAGAGGGCCAAGTCACACAATGACTGGATAATGGGAAGGGGAATGGAATCCTTTGGACTGACGAATAAAAGTTTGAAATCTTAGGCTAAAATAGGAGCGTCGATGCGCAGCGAAAATTCGGTGAAAAAGCTGCAAGCCCCGTATCGCAACAACCCCAAAGCGTGGAAGAGGCACGTGTATGGTGAGTGGAGAGCTTTTGCCAACTGCAAATCGTGTTTTTCATCAGGTAATTGACAAATTGTATGTGACTGGCCGTTACAGTATACTGTAACGTGACGATATCCCATCTGTAACATGGCTAGTGGCTCAAAGATTTGTTCTCATACAAGATAATGACCCATAGCATACTAGAAAACTCTGCCAGAGGTACATTAAAAGCAAAGAGGAATAGCACGTCCTTCGACTGATGTCTTTGCTGGCACAAACAGCCGACTTAAATCCTATTGGGTAAATTTAAACTGGAAGTCAGAGCTAAACAACCAAACCAAACAAAATTACATTAGATTATATTGTGGCACACCTCTAGAAAATCTTGCAGGAAAGTTTGGCAGAACTATATTCAGTTTACCACTAATCCTTTGTGGAAAGAATGCAGAGAATCTTGTAAGCAGTGATAGCGGCCAAAAGGAGCCATTTTCATGAATCAAAAGTTCGCTTTTCGGTTTAATCTGTATTTTAGGTGGCCCAGAAAGACTTGTACTTAGTGTAATATATTAGACCACTTTAGTGCTTAATTTGTTTCATTAAAAATAACACTTTTATGATGGAAAATAAGTTTTTAAGGATGGTCAAATATTTATTATTATTTTTTTATTTTATATATCATATATATGTATATATATATAGACAGAGACAGACAGACAGACAGACAGACAGACTGACAAAAAGAGAGACAGATAGACAGACAAAGAGAGAGAGAGCCAGACAAACAGACAGACTGACAAAAAGACAACAGACTGACAGACAGACTGACAAAGAAAAAAAGAGAGAGGGGGCAGGCAGACAGACTAATAAAGAGAGAAAGACACAGAGACAGACAAACAGACAAATAGAGACAGACAGGCAAACGGACAGACTGACAAAGACAGACAGAAAGACAGACAGACAAACTGAGAAACAGATTGACAAACTGACGGAGACAGGCAGACAGAAGGACAAAGAGAAAGAGAGAGACATTGTTATGAAGTTTTAATCAGTTGAAGTTTTATGTGAAGCAATATCACATTATATTTCCAAGCATGAATTAATATAATAAATAAGTAAAGTTTGTGACCTTTGTCGAGGGTGACCCGAAAGCTCCCTTTTTGATAGCTACTACACCAAGATGTAGGGGAGGGTGCTACTACTTTACCTGGATTTCACCATTTTACTCTTGATTCTAACCTTATAGTGCCGCGTGCTAAGCAAGGCAGCATCAAGTACCATTTTTGAGTCTTTGGTATGACTGGACCTAGGATTGAACCCCGGTTTTCCGGACCATTGGGGAACACCCAACTCATTAGGCTAACGGTCCGGTATTGGACAGGAATAAAATGTAAATATTGCAAACTACATCATGAAACAATATATATATATGTGTGTGTGTGTGTGTGTGTGAGAATTAGTATGAGGTTGACACAAAAAGCCATCCAAGATTGATGATCACACTTCTGAGAAACTGAGTGTCACCTAACGCCGATGATATGTCTACGCAATCCTTACAAATAGATGCTATAACACCGATACTGGACACTTGTAATTCATGAATATACCAAACTATATCATTAAACTTTACAGCCCACATCTATCTATCTATCTATCTGTTGCTTTTAATTTTTCTGATTTATCAACATCTTTTTTTGACAATGGTGAGCCTTCTGCTCTGTTGTTATGGATCATGTGAAGTACCTCATTGTTTCCATTACTCCCACGTCCACTCTGATACAGTGATTTAGTATCTGATAAGTCTGGATCTCTGAATGAAATATATCTCTTTGAAAACAAGAAGAATTGAATAGATATGCTTGAAACCATATCACTGGCTGCACACAATGATTTTTTATATGCAAGTTAACTAACATACGCTTTAAAATATTGGAACATTACGGCACCAAATGATAAATGTGCAACGTTACAGGACAATATAGGAAAAAAGTGTAACGTTGTCTCACCAACCCTGTACCATCTCGAATATTATACTTCTTAAATACAAGACGGGCCCGTTGCTTCAAATGTTGTATTTTGACCTTCGACCCGGCCAAAAATGCCATTCCAAGGTGATGCACCGGAAGGAAGTGACACATTCTAATGGCAGTTATAAGAGGAAATACCGTGGGCGGAAATTGGTTGATGATATGGGACGAGCTAAAAAAATTCCCATGGTACACTCATAGACTGATGCACTGGAAGAGAGTAACCTGTGAACTGCATGACAGTTATTTCCGCTTGATGACGATCAAACATGCGATTCCAAAGATCGATTAGGCGACTGAGTGGACGTTGAAATATTATATAACTCAGTCAAGACAGAAGTCAGACAGTTAGAGATCGGACGGAGTTATAGACGAGATGTGGTAGGGAAAGCCACACCAGGCCGAAGGGGCTCAGAGCCCCCGATTGAGTTGGGGTCCAGTGAAGTTGCTGATAAGATGCAGTAAAGAAAGCCAGCACCCAGCAGAATGGGCCTCTGGGTCTCCGGTTGAACATCAGGAGAACGAGAAAGACAGAACGCTGACGGCCATAAGAGTGGGGTCAAAATATTACAGTTTCTGTTCGCCTCCAACTCCCTCTCACACGCACCCCTTGAGTAACCTTTTTCGAACCGTTACAAATGAAGTGAGAGGTACATATTTGTTTAAAGAAGTCTTCCTGCGTCTTTATTATTGTGTTGTTATGATACTGCATATGAAAATATAACATAAATACGAATAACATTATTGTTTTTCCTTGAAAAACAATAATGTTATTCAGACATGAAAAACAATGTTATTCAGACATGAAACAAGAGAGGAAGACAGAATGGAAGATATTCAGTTGTACTCAAGTGACTGTCATTGCCACTGAATTCTGAACTGCGAAGTGCTCCAAACCCTCTGAAGTAACTTTCCAAAATATCTTGCTTATATAATATATTCTAATTATTTCACCCACTAATCATATAGAAACAGGTGTCATTACCTTTTATTCAAGCTAAATTAATCTTATGCTGGGTCAGAGACAGTATGTTTACTCCCCAATATGCAGTCCTCAACCCTGATTTAGAAACAAAACTTAAATATGCCGTCCAAGGTGATTTCCCAAACAACTTGCCAATACGATATCCCGATATATGCGTGCATATGACGTTTGCGACCTACACTTCCATTAAAAGTTCTTAGCAAACTGACAATCTACTACTTCAAATAAAAAATTACCTAATATAATTAATTATAATCCTCAATATATTATCATAGTATTACAATCTAACATTGAAAATATACTTATGTTTAACAAAACTTTGAATAAACCATAAAGCGTCGATGTACCGTTAAAGAAATGAACCAAACAAAAAAAGTTGCTTCGGAAGGTGAGGCTTCAGTTCTGGATATCTGGAGAGCGTGGTGTCCCCTTTCATTGCCAGTACGCCCAGCTCTAACTGAAACGAAGTAGTAGTACCTGTTAGGGTCATATCTATGAGTTAGATAGATATTTCCGTATTTTCCTATTTGATAGGAAAACAAGATATCATAAAACAAGGTGAAAAGCCCTTAGGAAAAAAGACAGTCAACACCTCTTCAGATAATGCAGTTAATTTGATCTGACAATGCATGCCAAGTTTGTCCGATTGATAAGTGACACTGTAAACAGAGATGTTTATATATAAGAGGAATTACAAAACTCAAGGCTGACAGGGCATCAAACATAGTATTTATTTTATTCCAAATTTTCGATCTTGTTGATTACAATACTCTCGTTCTTTCTCTCTTTGTTTCTCTTATTTTCTAAATTTCTCTCACACTTATTTCCCTTTCTTGAAGCTTTTTTCACCTTTTCATAATACAAATTCTCATTTCTTTTGCTCTCAAACTCCTAAACAATATTATCTATCTATCTATCTATCTATCTATCTATCTATCAAGCTCTTTTATCCTTTTCATAAATATTATATCTCCTCTCTCGTTTTTACATTCACTCCTTTTGCTTTCTTACCCATCAAGTATATTCCCCCTCATTCTCTCTCTCTCTCTCTTTATATATATATATATATATATATATATATAAATATATATATCTAACATACTTGTCTTCCTTAAAGCTCTATTCCCTTTTCATAATACAGGTTCTTTCTCCTATTTCATTTTATATTAACTCTTTTGCTCTCTAACTTATCAACACTACTCTCTAAGTCTAATTCTCTCCCCCCTCCTCTCTCTCTCTCTTGCTCTGTCTTTCTCTTTTGCTTTCTCTCTCTCTCTCTCTCTCTCTCTCTCTCTCTCTCTTGCTCTGTCTTTCTCTTTTGCTTTCTCTCTCTCTCTCTCTCTCTCTCTCTCTCTCTCTCTTGCTCTGTCTTTCTCTTTTGCTTTCTCTCTCTCTCTCTCTCTCTCTCTCTCTCTCTCTCTCTGTCTTTCTCTTTTGCTTTCTCTCTCTCTCTCTGTCTTTCTGTCTCTCTCTCTCTCTCTCTTGCCCTGTCTTTCTCTTTTGCTCTCTCTCTCTCTCTCTCTCTCTCTCACCCAGTCTTTCTCTCTAGAAACTACACCCGAAAATGTAAATATAAATGTAAAATCTTTTTTTTTTGGAGGTGCCCGTGGTGTAATGGTTATCGTCGCAGGAATTGGACACGGCGACACAAGTTCAAATCCTGGACTGACTGCATTTCACATAGCACCTTGGGAAAGGTGTGAATCCAATTATTCTCCCTCCAGCTATGGGTAAATAGTAGGACAGACTAGGTTTTTCAGCCTTGGTGAGGCAACTAGTCTAGGAGAAGGAAAACTCTGAATTCAAACCTGTTAAACTCCGCTTAAAAAATTGACCTTGTGTCATATCCTGCCCGAGCGGAGAGGTTGGGTAAATATGATAAATGTAAAATTTTTGCAGTTCTTTAAACTCTTGCGCAAAATAAGCCAATCTGCGTTGACATGCCGTTAAAACCTATAACAGGGCAAAATCGTATCCTGTGCCAATGCTATTTCAAGTTCTTATACATCGAATTCTATTGGATCATCTAAGAATAATCCTCTTAGGAAATAACGACATAAAGAATGTAAATACGAATATTCAATGAATACGATGAACTTACGTTGCGGCATGAAATGACCCAAGTAGAGTTTGCACAGATCACTGGGGACTGCTCTAGAATACATCGACTGCATCTCTGCAGAGGGGTGAGACACCCCCGAATGAGTGTCCTGATAGTAAGGTTCCAGTAATACTGGCGCTTTGGGAAATGCAGAATACCCCTTTACTGCCATCACTCCCAGGTCCACTCTGCCCCGAAGTGGTAGTAAATAACCAGGTTGGTTTCTTTGTTTAATGGCATATCAACTCTTTTTAGGTTATTTAATGCCAAAGCCATTCTCCTAGAAGAACAGTAGTGGTACTATTTAACCCATAGCTGGGAGGATAAGGGGGTTCATACCTTTCCCAAGGGTATTTGCCCGAAAGTGAACGTAATAGTAGGACTGGAGTACGAACTCGCGTACTACGATTCTGCAGTCCATCGCTTTAAACATTATACCACAAGGACCCCCCCCCAGTACTTGATCAGGTTCCATCTATGGGTCAAATAGAAGTTAACTGTCAATTTATGCTACATGAATTACGAGAAATAAAATTGTTTTTACATTTAAACTGCTTACTCATACTCAATTGAATTGTCTAAAATAGAACTGTTTCTGTATGCTAAATTGAATTGTTGAGATAAAACTGTTTTTTTTTTTTACAATGAGACTGTACTTACGCTAGACTGACTCGTCGGAAATGAAAAAAAACTTTTGATATTTAACTATGTGTACACAAAAAACAGTACTTATACTAAAATGAACTGTTTGAAATCAAACTATTCAACTAAACCGAATAGCTTTATGTAGAAATGTTTTTGACAATTAAATTGTACATAGATAAAATGAATTGTTTGAAATCACCATCATGTCACGTCGCCTGCACGGGTCTCCCTGACCCTCTCTCGCCAACCGTCTCTATCGGACATTGCTCCCGGGAGGTATTTAAGGCTATACACTTAATCGGCACAGAGATATTATACATAGGTTCTGACTCTTCGTCCTACATTTGTTCATCCATGTGAAGGGGTCCACAGGAGTATATCTCATATGAGATCGTCCTCACTTCTCCAGCAGAGTCCCGCACGTCTGGTTCGTCTAACTTTGATTGTTTTCGCGATGGGAGGTAGGTGGACGTACAGCTGCTGTTTATGGTTTGTTGCCTCAAGCAGTGTCTCATAAACCGGGAAAGACATCAATACACAACTAGCAAAGGCATGAGCAGCTATAGATAGGCCATGGGTCATATGGAAGTCCGACCTGACCGATAAAATAAAACGCAGTTTTTTTCCGAGCAGCGGTCGAGTCGATCCTTCTAGATGGATATATTACATGGACGCTAACTAAACTTATGGAAAAAAGCTTGACAGCAATTACACAAGAATGCTGCGAGTAATCTAGTTTGAAATAGAACTGTTTATTTGTAAAAAAATGATTTGGCATTAAATAACCTACAAAGGTTGATATGCCATGAACCCAAACAAACAATGAATCAGTCAGTCTCTAAATCAACCACTCCTTCTGCTGGTCGCTTGCGCAACATAAACATTCCCAGTCATTATTATTCAATCGAAAGGCTAACCGGTTCATATCAACATCAGAAAAAATAAAATAGTTTCTTTTTTAGTCTTCTCACTTGTCATATCGTTGTTAATAAACAGCACATAGAAACACGCCAGAGGAGGCGAAAACACACAAGACAAAAACAAAGGCTAAAAAGATAAAATTAAAATATGAAAAAAAAAAAAAAAAAAGAAAAAAAAAAAAGCAGAACACAACTATTGCTGGTGAAATTTGAAGACAAATATTTTGAGGCGAACAAATTCCCTGTCAACAAATCAAAATGCGTGAAAGACTTTATGGAATAATTGTATTCACTAGATTTAATTAGAGAACTAGGAAATCGTCAGAAAGGAAAATTTGAACGTAGAAACTCAATAAAGCAAAAAGTTAAGAGGCAATATTTCAAAGCAAACGGCGATGGGGACGCTTATTATCAAATAATGGATGGAATGAATTTATCATTTAACACCACACAGTTACGTTATTCGCTATTCGTTATTCCTACTATCACACACACACACACACACATATATATATATATATATATATATGTAAATATATATATGTATATATACATAAATGAAAAATCACACATTAAGATGTATTTTTCTCTCTCTCTCCCAGCCTCTCACAATAAATATATATATATATAAGTGCATAAAGAAAAAGGCACAATATCCATTAACAGTCATATATCTAAAAAAAAGACAGAATACGTACAAAATCAGAGAGATAAGATTAGAGACTCAGTGGAAGATAGGCAATCTAGGATAGCCTGGTAAGCAATAAACGAAGTGTGTAGAAGGAAGAGCACAACCAAAGATAAATTAAAAGCTGCAAACCAACAAGAAAGAATAAAACTACGGAAACAACATTTCGAAAATCTACTCGGAAACCCACCGAAAGTTACGCATGAACCAATCACCACAATTATTAGTAAGCAATTGGACATTAAACTAGGACCGTTTACGCAAGAAGAACTCGACTCTGTTCTTAAAAAAACTTAAAAAGAGGAAAGCTGCAGGGCTTGACGAGATTCCACCAGAAGTATGGAAGACCAGACTATTTGACGACATACTGCTCCGACACTGTAACGCAGTCTATAATCAAAATCCGATAGCCAGATGGATGAAGGGATGCATCCTCCCCTTCCCTAAAAAGGGGGACCTCGGATTAACCAAGATATACCGAGGTATAACACTTACACCCATAGCAGCCAAAATTTACAATGCATAGAACCGCATAGAACCCAAAATTGACAACATCCTAATGTAAAACCAAAATGGCTTCCGAAGAAATAGATCCACGACCTCACAAATATTAACCATCCGTAGAATCCTTGAAGGCGTACGGGCAAAAAGACCTACAGGCGAAATTACTATTTGTCGACTTTACCAAGGCCTTCGATTCCATTCACAGAGGGGAAGATGGAAGAAATCCTACTAGCATACGGCCTACCAAAAGAAACCGTAGCAGCAATAACGATTCTCTATAGAAACACAAAAGTGAAAGTACGTTCTCCAGATGGAGACACAGAGTACTTCGACATTGTAACAGGAGTACTACAAGGGGACACGCTAACCCCATACCTCTTTATCATCTGTCTAGACTACGTGCTTAAAAGATCGATCGAAAAAAACAGAGAGTGGTTTGGAGCTGACAAAGAAAAGCAGCAGAATGTACCCTGCAAAAAACAATTACCGACGCCGATTTCGCCGATGACATAGCGCTACTAGCAAATACAACCAACCAAGCCGAAACACGACTGCATAGTTTGGAAGGAGCCACCGCAGGCATTGGCCTCCATATCAACGCACACAAAACTGAATATATATGCATTAATCAAGCAGGCCAAATTTCCACACTAGACGGAACCTCTCTGAAACTGGTTGACAAATTCACATACCTAGGAAGCAGTTTCTCATCAACCGAAAACGAAGGCTAACGAAGGCTAACGAAGGTATGGACAGCTATCGATAAACTATCTTTCATATGGAAATCAGACTTGACCGATAAAATGACACGCAGTTTCTTCCAGGTTGCGGTCGTGTCGATACTGCTGTTTGGATGCACCACTTGGACGTGGCAACTACACAAGTATGTTACAAGCAATATTTAAAAAGTCCTGGTGGCAATACCCCACAAGACACCAGCTGTACGGCCCACCTGCCTCCCATCGCGAAAACTATCCAAGTTAGACGAACTAGGCACGCAGGACACTGCTGGAGGAGCAGGGACGAGCTCATAAGTGATGCACTCCTATGGACCCCCACATATGGACGAGCTAAAGCAGGACGACCAGCTAGAACATACAGCTGCTGTGTGAGGATACGGTATGTAGCCCAGACGACCAGCCAGAGGCGATGAACGATAGGGAAAAGTGGAGAGATAAGGTCTGGGATATCCGTGTTGGCGGCACGACATGATGATAATGATGATATATATATATATATATATATATACATTGGCCTAGTAGGTACAGTGTTCGGCAATGGCCTGGGAAACTGGGGTGCCATCCCAAGTTGAGTAATATGAAAGGCTCGAAAAATGGTATTTCATACGGCTTTGCTTAACACTCAACGTAATAAGGAACATATCAACATTAAAAGGGAGCAATATAGTGAAAGATGTAGCGCCCTTCCCTACACATCGGTGCAGTAGTTATTGAAAATGGAGCCTTCGGGGCGTCCGAGACTATGGACGCCAATTTCCACTTTTACTTATCTATATATCTAGTGGTCGCGCAGAAGGTTTACCTAAATATATACTAAGCTTAAAATGTGACCTGGAGACACATCCTCCTCGTGCAGAAGGGTCACAGTCAATTCATATACATGAGATCGATGGCATGTAATAAAAATACACATCGAATTATGAGAATAAAGGAACCGTTTGTTCTGTATTATATGTGAAATAGTTTATATGATTCGCAGTTGAAAGTGGTCTGTATCGAAATACGTTATTAGCTGAATATCTGACATCATTAGAATAAGAAGATGCCAGTATTTGAAATACTCAAATGATACTGAAGAATCAGAGTTTGACATGTGAGTTTTCCAAAAATAATTGTCTATTTTAGAAAGGGGACTCGGATTTGCAAGAGGTAAAAAAAAAAATGGGCTTATATGGAAAATGATCCAATGTTTATCAGGATTTTTCAATTATATGTCGTTCATCGTACACATCTTTGCATGTGTGGGCGTCTGTATCTGCCTAAAAATGCAAAAATAAAATCAATAGTAAGTTGAGTATTATATCCTGAAGGACAATAGAGTTTGAAATAATAAAAATTTTGGATTGCACACGTGCATAGATAGATAGATAGATAGATAGATAGATAGATAGATAGATAGATAGATAGATAACTATAAATTTATTCCGGAAATACTTCTGTAATGAGTTTTAAAAAAATCTTTGAGCAGGGCAGAAAATAACTCATCACTCACATGCACTTTCTAGTCGTGCATGTATGTATGTATGTATGTATATTTATGTGGATTTTCGTTTAAATATGTATAGCCAGTTATATATGCATGAGTGTGCATATATATATATATATATATATGTGTGTACGTATATGAATTTAAGCAATATATATATATATATATATATATATATATATATATATATACGTGAAAAATGGAAATCATTAGGCTTATGTTACGAGGACTCGTAACTCCGACTTGGGAAGACGTAGCCCCGGGGATGGCCGTGTCCGCTGGAGGGAATACGTACCTATAAAAAAAGACACATTAAGTCAAGTGGTCGTGTAATTTACCATGACTTGTTAATTCGGTATCGATTATACGTGGCATGAACCAGTGGCCCAGTGGTAGAGATTCGGCTACTGCATACTGTGGTTATTGGTTCGATCTCGATAACGGCGAGTCCTGCTGTGGAGACCTAATAAGGCCGAAACAGCTGTTGAGTGCTCCGTATGTCGCGTGTAGGTGTGCTGGATTTTCTTATCATGGTAATTTCTAACTTAACATATCAATTCCTCCATTCATAATTATATATTATTTTATAGTATCGAATTAATTTAGAGGGCTATTGCAATGCAAAATAATAAGTATTTAAGTTTAATTAATTTCAAAATAAAACTTCATTGTCAGATTTGAACCTTTACTTTGGAAATAATTAGAATCAAATAATATATTATTTCGCATGGCAATAGCCCTCTAATTGTCTTTATTGGGAATACTTTTGAGATGAGGCTTCTTAATCTGAGAAATAATTTTTATTTATTGCAGACTTTTTGTCATCATCTTGGTACTATTTACCAACCCCTCCGCTCGGGCAGGATATGACACAAGGTCAATTTTTAAGCGGAGTTTAACAGGTTTGAATTCAGAGTTTTCCTTCTCCTAGACTAGTTGCCTCAACAAGGCTGAAGAACCTAGTCCGTCCTACTATTTACCCATAGCTGGAGGGAGAATAAGGGGGTTCATATCTTTCCCAAGGGTATTTGCCCGAAAGTGAACATAATAGCGCGACTGGAGTACGAACTCGCGTACTACGATTCCGCAGTTCATCGCTTTAACCATTACACCACGAGGACATCATCTTTGTAGGTTTTTTTTTGTTGTTTCTTTTCACTACATTTTGTTGTTTCTTTTCACTACATTTCGGCCAAATTTCACCTCTGGCCTTCTTCAGGTGATTAACCTCGACCTCTGATAGTAATGATGAGTCTTGTAACCGTGTCCCCATTAATTACTGCTTTCCATAGTTGTTGTCTATCGCACCACGTTTTTGACTAAGTAAAGGTATGGCCGGGTTGGGAAGGAATAGAAATCGCTATCTTCTGACAATGCTCACCTGGAACTATAGAGACACAACGCCTCTATCCGCCGCGCCACGGGCCCCGAATACTATAAAATAAAGTAATTTGCGAATGATTTAAGCAAAATAGAAAATACTTTAATATATATATATATATATATATATATATAAAATTAAATGTGTGAAAAACCTGGAAATAAATCCGACAGTATGAAAATGTATGAAGATGAAAAAACGCAAGGTCTTCTTTTATTCATAGAATATTTGTCAACGTAAAACGTTTCAATTTTTAGACCTTCATCATGATATTTCAGATAATAAATGAAACGAAAATAATGAGAAGTTTTCTGTTATTAATTTGATAGATGTAATAAGGTTTGGTTTGGTTTCATTGTTTAATGGCATATCAACTCTTTTTAGGTTATTTAATGCCAAAGCTATTCTCCTAGAAGAACAGTAGTGGTGCTATATAAACCATAGCTTGGAGGATAAGGGGGTTCATACCTTTCCCAAGGGTATTTGCCTGAAAGTGAATGTAATAGCGCGACTGGAGTACGAACTCGCGTACTACGATTCTGCAGTCCACCGCTTTAACCATTACACCACGAGGACATCCCCCAGATGTAATAAGTGTTCGAAAAGTGATGATAAAATCCATATGGCATCTATGTATATATATCATTATGTTAGTATTTATAATATTTAGTTCATATGTAACAATCAAAATATATAACAACATAGCTATCAGTCTCTATCAGTGTGAGTCATCTTCTTATCAGTCAGTTTAATTCCCCGATCTATCCATCCATCTATCTATCCTAGTGTATATAAACAATACTGGAAAATTATTTTAAACAAGAGATTTTGTATCTTCCCAGCAGCAACAATAATTTCAACACACTAATTGTTAAAAGACTGCTGAAAGATGCTGAGATAGATAGTTATAAATGGTTAGATAAAAACATAGAAAAAGGAAAAAGACGTTGATATATATATATATATATATATATATATGAGGAAATCTGATTTTAACAATAAAATAAAATAGGATTTATTCAAAGCTGTGCCTGTGTCAATAGTACTGTATGGGTGCACTACATGATTGCAGTGAGAATACACGGAGGAAAAGCTAAACGACTCAATAATGTTAAGGGCTATTTTCAATAAATCCTGGAAACAAGACCTCACACAAACAACTACAATACGGCTAATTGACCCATCTCAAAAATTATCCAAATAAGACGAACAAGTCGTGCGGATCACTACTGTAAAAACTTGGACGAAATCATAAACAACGTTATTCTATGAACTCCTACATATGGACGCACCAGTGTAAGCCGAACAGTAGGAATAAACTTCTATCAGACTTTACAGTAGGGGAACAAGGTATAGTTTGGGGTAACCGCCTGGAAAGATCGATGATAGGGCCATATTATGAAAAGAAATCAGGTAAATCTGTGGGAAGAGCATGGCTAGATGTTGATATATAAATACATATTTAAGGGAAAGGAGAAGGGCCCTCCCCTATATCTCGTTGTCGTAGCTAATGAAAAGGGAGCCTTCTAGTGGCCCTCAACAACAGTCACCAATTCTACACACACACACACACACACACACACACATATATATATATATATATATATATATATATATAACATGACATCAAAGTCGCTATTTCGTTTCACACTAATTGCACCTCTTGAAAATGGAAGCGTGTCAATTTCTTAATATTTTTTCCTTCTCTAAATCTGTATATATATGTATATATATATATATATATATATATATATATATATTTGTGTGTGTGTGTAAGGATCTTTCAGTAACGTGTAAACCTCACATAGAGGGAACCATAGCTGAATATTTCTGTTATGGTAACACACAACCACTTATGAAAAAACTATTTCAGATCAATGTTGTAATTAATTCGCTGGTAAGAAGCACGCGATAAGAGTAAAATCTGGGTGAAAAATACCTTGTTGAATTAACCATATATATATATATATATAGATATATATATGTGTGTGTGTGTGTGTGTGTATGTATGTATGTATGTATATGGATACACTCGATGACACACTCTACCTCACCACTTACTGACAAAATGGAATTAATATAATATTAATATATGTTACATACATGTTTCCCTGTTTGCATATAATCCTATATATCCATTATTTCTTCATCACCATATTTGCATGTTTATTGAATGTGGTTAAACAAGAATTCGTAATGTAAATCCATGAAATTATTAGATAGACACCTTGTTACATAGCATTAAAATAAAAGTGATATGACAAAAAAAATATACGAAAATACAACTAATCTGCTCAGAAAGACTAAAATATTATAATTACAACTCATTAATATATTTCTGAAATGAAATGAATTATCTCCCTTTGTTAAGAATATTATCAAGATGGCGGCTGAGTTCCTTTTTCAATGGAAAAATTTACGTTCATTTTTTAAAAATTTCTATTAACGACGATAAATTGTTATTTTAATTTTTTTTCTTGTTTTGCTGTTTCCTCCTTATGATTAATGTCACATTTATTCAAAAATTGTCTCATTGGTCGACTAACACCTTCATTTCGTGAGCAAATAATTTTTCAAACGTAAACAACTTAGCTTATGGCCCGCTATTAAATATTGCACCTAGTCACCTTTCTTATTATTCTCGTCCATGTTGCAATTTAAAACGGGTTTAAAAAACTAACAAAATGTCCAAAAACTACAAACTAATACCAAATATTTCTGTAACTTAAAATACATAAAAAAAGAACTTATATATGTGTGTGTGTGTGCGCGCGCGCGTGCGCGCTGCTGCTGTGTATGTGCCTATGGTATGTGCTCATGTGTGTCTTGAATTGTTACTCTCTGAGACAGCATAGAAAAAGTATATATTGTTCTTATATATATGTATGTATATCTCAGAATTTCATTAGCATTTTCACTGTTTATATATATATATACATAAACAGTGAAAAAATATATATATGTATATATATATATATATATAAATATAAGCTGACCGACCGTAGTTGAGGGCAACCCAAAGGCCCCTTTGCAGTAATTACCATTCTGAGATGTAGAGGAGGGCTTACCCCTTGATACGTACCTTTTTGTACTAAGTGTTAAGCAAGAAGGCATTAAGTATAAGTTTTTAAAATTTTTAGAATGACTTGATCTGGGATTGAACCCCTTTCCCCCGTACCATTGTTGAACACTCTAACCATTACTCTATTTGGCCAGTGGGTCAGTATTTTATAATCATTTTCATTTTTTACATACACACTCCTGTACTCACATATGTATTTGTGCGTCGCATTTAAGCGTATGATATATATACATATATGTGTGTGTGTGTGTGTGTGTGTAGTATTGATGCATCTGCCACATAAGATTAAATACAAGGCTCTTCTCATGAATAGAGTACTCCTGTATACGATAGCGAATATGTAAAAAGATATATATAAAATATTTCTTCGAATACGCTGATTTGACGATAATTCAGGAGTAGGATATCCGACAGAGGTAAGGCAACAGTGTTTCGATCTCGGCCTGAAGTATCACTTGGGTCTAGCTACATTGATACTTATTGACTGTTTAATTGTGATTCAGCGAAAGAGCCTATATGTGGATGACAATATATATATATATATATATATATCGTTGCCTTCCCCTCGCCGCTGATAATGAACAGGATGACCGCAGTGGAGGTATTCTCAATGAGCCCTGAAATATTTCTTAAAATTAAGTTGCATATGGCAACCCCGTTGACTGTGGAAAACATAATCTGTGCTAGGTTTCGAAATATATCAGCCTGCTCCTTGCCACATCAGCTTCCTCTCTGAATGGTCTTTTGCTTTCCAAAGTGCTTGGCAATTCACGAATGACGACTCTTCGTTACTGTGGATCTATAGTCTCTATTTTATGTCCGAGATTTTCAGAGAGTGTTTGATGTGGTTCATGTAATCGTATTTTTATTCACACACACGCACAGACATATTCCAGTCATCCAGGTTTCGATCCCAGGTTCGGAAATCTACCCTGTCTAGCCACACTAAAGAGTTCTGATAGAACGAAACAGTCCGTCTGTTGATGACAATATATATATATATATATATATATATATATATATATATATATATATATATATATCATCTTATCGTGTCGGTAGCATGGATTTCCAGACTTTCTCTCGTCATTCATTTTCATCGCCTATTGCTTCCGGCAGATTTTCCAGACTTCATCCTGTGGCCGTACTGGGCTGTTGTAGATAAGTTCCAGCTAGTCGTGCATCTCCTGTCCGTCCGTGGGAATAAGATCGTTGGATATCGTTGCTTATGAATTCAACCCTACTTCTCTATAAGTGTCACTCGTGTCTTGTTCCTCTAATTTAGATAGTTTTAGAAATAGGTGAAGGTAGCCGTGTGCTTGACATGACACTAAAGAATCTGATGGTGCGGTTCCAGTGATACTGTGGCTTGGGGAATGCAAACCACCCTTTCATTGTCATGCTCCCAGGTCCACTCTAGCCCGGCGTGGTAGCACCTTATAGGACCCTATCTATAGATTTAATAGAACTAAAGGCATACTTATGCTAAACTAAATTGTTTGATTTAACTGAATAGCTTGAAATAGAAATGTTTTTGACAATTAAACCGTCCTTACATTTAAACTGCGTACTTATTCTAAACTGAATTATTTGAAATAGAACTGTTTTTGACATTGAAACTGTACTTACACTAAACTAAATTGTTTGATATAGAACTGTTTTGACATTTAACTGTGTGTAAACAATATCTGTACTTTTACTAAACTGAATGATCAGAATTAGAAATGCTTGACTAAACCATATAGCTTGAAATAGAAATGTTTTTTTACAATTAAACTGTACTTACATTTAAACTGTGTACTTATGCTAAACTGAATGGTTTGAAATTGAACTATTTTCATAAAATGGATTCGGCATTAAATAAACTACACAGGTTGATATGCCATAAAATCCAACCAACCAACCCTCAAACCAAGTTCAACATTAAGGATTTCTAGATGTTATTTAATATACATTTGAAAAACGCAGAAATATTGTTGAATTTGTATTATTTCTAATTAGAAGATGAAGAAAGAACGTTCTGTTTTTTTCAACATATCTACGAATCTCGTCAAATCTGAGCTAAAATCTTACAAGGTCTCTAATTTTAATTAGTTTTTTTTTATCAAGTATTTTATATATACACACTTGTAATGTTTGTCCATAACATTTCTAATCATAAAACTTCCTAAATTATGCACTATGGCGTTATAAAGAAGGAGAGAAAGAGGGGAAAAAAGAAAAAAATAAGAGAAAGATAAATAAAGAGAGAGAGAGAGATTAGAGACAGGGAAATAATATTTTTGGCAATTAAGTTACGCTTTAGCATAAATTTTGAACACTAATTACGTCGTATAATTTTGAAAGAGAACTCTATCAACGGTAATAGAATACTAAGAGTTTCTAAAAATTTTTTTCGTATTATTTTAGAATTGAAAATGATTCTGAATGTATAGCATTTCATAATAACATTACTAGAAGATGTTTTAATATAAAAAACCAAAACGTTTAACGTTGGCAAATAATACAAATATAAATGATATCAGTCTTTTTATATATATATATATATATATATATATATATATATTTATGTCCAGTTAGAGTGTTCGCCAATCGCCCGGGAGACCTGGGATTGAACCCAAAGACTCAAAAAATGGTACTTGATGCCTCCTTGCTTAACACTCAGCAATATAAGGTACGGATCAAGGGTAAAGTGGAGCAATCCAGGGAAAGGAGTAGCGCCCTCCCCTACACCTTGGTGTAGTAAGCTATCGAAAAGGGAGCCTTCGGGTCACCCTCGACTATGGTCGCCTACTTTAATTACTTATATATATATATATATATATATAAATACTAACATTATGTCTCAAAATAGAAGCAATCTATTAATATGATAACTCCTGGTAATCTTTCATTTGAGTCTTAAAAAGCTATCGTTTCTCTTCAGAAAGGTCAAACAGAAGGATGAGGGAAGAAATTGATGGACTTTATCCTATAGTGCATGTCGATTACCAAATTTGGGAACGTCTTCGGTGGGACATTTTTGGACTCCTTCTGACAGAATTTCTCATGGCATCCATATTGTCAGGGCATCTTGCAGTCAAATTCGTGTTAGATCTGGCATTTTCTGTCTTCTTGTTGAGGTTCTTTACAGACCCTGTTCTTGAAATGTATGTACCCAACGATAAATTTGTTTTTCTGGGGATAATTGTTTAAGTTAAAATTCCTGCAAAATTTTGCTTGCACAGTTTTGCATGATTTTGTCTTCAAATAAGTAATTAACGCAAAATATTTTCCTCTCTTGATTGTGTGTGTGTGTGTGTGTGTGTGTGTGAGTGTGTTAGCGCGTATGCGTGTATGGGTTATAGCTGCGTATTAATACGTGCTTGTATGAGTTTAAGTGAATTTGCAAAGACAGCACGTTGTATAACTGGAAGTGAATTCGTAGGTGTATCTTAATATTTCGCTTCATTATTTTATTTCTGTATCTTTAGGTGACTATAGTTAAGGAACAAAACATCAACGGTAACTGCAACTGGAACTCAACTGTCTGACTTCTGTCTTGACTGAGTTTTATAATAGTTCAACGCCCACTCGATCGCCCGCTCGATCTTTGAAATCAAATGTTTGATCGTCTTCAAGCGGAAATAACTGTCATGCACATCATAGGTCACTCTCTTCCGGTGCATCAGTCTATTTTTTTAGCTCGTCCCATTTAATCAGCCAATTTCCGCCCACGCGATTTCCTCTCATAACTCCCATTAGAATGTGTCACTTCCTTCCGGTGCATCACCTTGGAATGGCATTTTTGGCCGGGTCAAAGGCCAAAATACAACACGTATTTAAACGGTTATATTATGGTAGACCAGAATCACAATGGGTATAAGTAAGGGTATATGGTATTGCAATGTAATATTGTACAATGTTGATATAATATTTAGAGAAGGGGATTGGGCTAGGATACAATAATAATAAAATGATGAAATGATGCGTAAATATTATATATACACTAGTTTTCTTTGGTGGTACGTGCGTAATGAAAATTTAAAAAAATAATAGTAATACAGGGGTTACAATAACAGTTAGTATGTTTATGTACGATGATGATTATTGGTGTTTATTGACGTCCGACCTGCCTGGGCTGTTAAAATAGGAAATGCACCTGTGTAAATAACAGGTACATCCGGTCTAGGAATATCAGAATATAACCTTGTCCGTGGACGGGTTGAATGAGTGCGATTTGAGACGCCCACAAGAACAAGGTGTGCGTCGAACGATTACGTAACCCGGGTGAAGACAAGAAGTCAGTCAGTTGGGGATCAGACGAGTTGGAGATCAGACGAGTTGGAGAGCAGACGAGTTGGGGATCAGACGAGTTGGAGATAAGATGCAGTAGAGAAAACCAGCACCCAGAGAGGCTGGGTCCCCGGTTGAGCAGCCCAGAAGAACGGGAAAGAAACGCGGTTATGGCCAATAGAGTGGGTGGTCAAAATGTTGAAGTTCTGTTCGGTCTTCAACTCCCTCTCACACACAGCCCTTTCAATAAAGTGAGAGGTATATTTTTCTAAAGAACTGTGTCGCTCGTCATTAATGTGTCGTCGTTATGATTCTGCATGCAGATGTATCTGTATTATGTGGCTATACAACATTATGACTGAAAAGCAAAGTGTTATCATTATAGAATTAAGGAAATTGGTTTAGGAAATAGATGGTGGGTTTGAGTGGTATTGGTAATAGTCGGGTTGTTGGGATGGTTATTTTTAATAGTTATATGTTTTGTGTTAATGTTGCATGATATATACTCTATTGGAGAAAAGGGTAGCGTGTACGATGTAGAGAAGATGAAGATAGAGTGTTAGGGTTTATTCTTAATTTTCATAAAAAAGTAAAATTAGCAGATAGTAGAGGCGTGTGGATAAGAGTATCGGGGTAAATGGAAAAAGGTGGTACATATATTGTGTGGCGGGTGTGATGGTTGGTGGCGGAAAATGGTACTTACGGTGCTTCAGTTTTTGTTATACCGGAACTATACACTCAGTGAAGCTTTTTAGTATGACACCGGTAAAGATATAAACGGACGGTGTCTGACTACTTCAGGGGAAAAAGCGTTAATCGCTCTCTGGTAGACTTGCCAACTCTTCGGCTTTTACCTGTGGAATACCTTTATTGAACCAACGATACAACAGTTATATATATATATATATATATATATATATAAGGTGATAGATGGGTTATGTGAATAGATCGAAGTGCAAATTTATATAGTGAAATACTTAAGGAAATCATATGTTATAGGGAAGTGTAATTGAAAGACGAGAAAAAGGAAAAAAGAATATTTATTATAAATACCATTTGAGCTCTTTCATCCGGTGATTTTTCTAGAGATACAACCGGAGGACCTTTAAAAGTTAATGGTTTAAACAATATTGAATAGAAGTAGGATAATTTGAAAAGTTAAGCGATTAAACAAAATATAAATTGTCTTGAGGACGTTCACATGTTGTTTGGTCCTCGCTGTGTGCAAAACAGCAAAGGACTCATCATTATAATTCATCGTCATCATTCATCATGTCGTGCCGCTAGCACGGATATCCCTGACCCTCTGTCGCCATTTCCCCCTATCATTCATCGCCTCTGGCAGGTCTTCAGGGCTACATCCCGTATCCTCACCTAGCTTCTGTATGTATGTTCGAGCTGGTCGTCCTGCTTTTGCTTGGCCATATGCGGGGGTCCATAGGAGTACATCACTTATGAGCTCGTCCTTGCTTCTCCAGCAGTGTCCTGCATGTCTGGTTCGTCTAACTTGGATAGTTTTCGTGATGGGAGAGTTTCTTCCTGGCAGCGGTCGTGTCGATACTGCTATATGGATACACTACTTGGACGCTAACTAAACGGCTGAAAGCTAGACGGCAATTACACAAGAATGTTGCGAGCATTAGTGAACAAGTCCTGGCGGCAACACCCCACAAGGCACCAAATATTCGGCCACCTGCTTCATTATAATTAGAAGCTCTCAAGTGCTCACAGATGGTGGATCTAACATTTGCGAGTTCCCGAATGTTGTTCGATCAGGAATTCCTAGTGGAACATTCTCTTTCACCATTAACTGAAGACGTTGAGATGTACGCCCTATATATGTTGCATCACAACAACATTGAAATTTATAAATCAAACAACTTTGCCTAAAAATAGGGAGTACATCTTTATCATATTTACCAACTCCTCCGCTCGGGCAGGATATAACAAAAGGTCTATTTTTAAGCGGAAATTAACAGGTTTGAATTCAGAGTTTTCCTTCTCCTAGGCTAGTTGTCTAACCAGGGCTGAAGAACCCAGTCTGCCCAACTATTTACCCATAGCTGGAGGGAGAATAATTGGATTCATACCTTTCCCAAGGGTATTAGTGCTATGTGAAATGCAGTCAGTCTCGTCGAGGATTTGAACTCGTGTCGCTGTGTCCATTTCCTACGACGATAACCATTGCACCACGGGCACCTCCATGTAGTGAGTACATCTTTATGGGTAGATTGAAATGCAGTCCTGGTAATAATGATAGTTTGAACCTTAACCGCATTATAACAGCGTACAACAGAAGGAGTAACCTTATCAGCTAATAAATGGCTGGTATAACCAATCCAAAGAAGTCTAACATAAACTGGCCAAATAGAATGGTCAAATGGCCTGTTGTTATTCTGTTGTACTCCCAACACAATAGACCCTCCCTCCTCCATAGATACCCATAAACGAGATCGTCAGACGGAGTGCACCAATCAGCGTGACACAATCACGTGGGATACTATTTACGTAATGGACGGATAGTCACGACCACACTAGACTCTCAGTTTTCTATAACTAACAACAGTTTAACCAGGTTCACTTTTATCTTGTTTCTGTTACTTAAATATATATGTTTTTCTATCAAACATTTTGTGTTCCCCGTGCCTCTCTTTGGTCAGCATCACAAAACCTTCCTGAACTTATACACGGTTAAGTTAACTGTATCAGTAATGACTTCTGCGGGATACCTACTAGTCAAAAATAGACTTTTAATTTGCTTAAATTCGATTTAAATCTTGCCAGCTGAATAAATCTTTAAAGGCCCGAATATAAGACATTTAATCAGGCCGACCTTTCTAGACTTATGAATAAAAGCATCCCAACTCAGATATAACCTAGTGAACGTAGGCCTTCTATATATACAATCAAGAAAGTAGATGAACAACGTTCCAACAACATATAAAAAAAACCCAGTAATTTATTGTCCTTCTCTTCCTCCATAGTAAAATTTAACGAAGGATGTAAATTTTTCAAACTATGGAAGAACAACAGAGCTTCGTTACGTGAATTAAAACAAGCAAATGTGTTATGAACGTAACATAAATAGATGTATGGCTTAGGAAATCTATCAAAAAGAGTCTTTCATAAAGTCCAACCAAACTATTTGCGAGTAAAGGGCTAAGTGGACAGCCCATAGAAATACTGTTTACACGTCGATACATGGAAACTAAAGGAAACTAATTTGTAACAAGTACCATAAATTCTACAAAAACATTTTCAGTGAATGAAGGATCTTATATCAAAGGCCGACGATATAAAAAGTCAGCATAGATTGAAATTACTTCATAAAGAAGAAAATTAATAAACAATGAAGCAATATCAAAACCATAAAAAATTTAGAGTCAACACTAGGAGAGAGTTGACGGATAATGGAAGCAAAAGAAAATGAATCGCTAACACAAAATCCTGAATTAAAATCTAAAACAGGATGAACTAATTGAATGAGCCATTTCGCTAATGCATGTTGTACTGAATGACACATTGACAAAATAGGTTGCAGAAGGATAAACGGACTTCTGAATGTTTGGTAATCCGTAAATTCTTGGTCGCTGCTACCCTATGGGACAGGTTTTACCAACGGGTTTTGTCAGAAATAATGGATTCAGAATAAAAGACAATTTCATCTTTTATAAAAGCACGTACACATAACTTGTTACAGCAATTTATTTTTTGAATACGTCCCTAGATATACTCAGGGGCGACTTTATTGTTCATGCAAGAATGAAGGAACTGGATCTTACATTGAAGAGAAAATATTCTGCATCTAAGATGAATTATTCTATTAAGAATACATATGATATGCAGGCTGTACTGGCCATCAAAGTATTCTGTGTAACCCGGATATAAGAGAAACACGGATATAAGAGTGATTTTCTCTGGTCCCAAATTAGAGCCTGTGTGTTGTATTTTGACCTTCGGCCCGAGCAAAATGCCATTCAAGGTGATGCACCGGAAGGAAGTGACACATTCCAATGGCAGTTATGAGAGGAAATTGCGTTGGCAGAAATTGGCTGATTAAATGGGACGAGCTAAAAAAATTCCCATGGTACACTCATAGACTGATGCACCGGAAGAGAGTGACCTGTGAACTGCATGACAGTTTTTCGGCTTGATGACGATCAAACATGCGATTTCAAAGATCGAGTGGATGTCGAACTATTATATAACTCAGTTGAGTTCGACGAGCCAGTTGAGTTCGATTTCCTGTAGAGATTTGGTGTGGTAGGGAAAGCCACGCCAGGCCGAAGGGGCTTGGGGCCCTAATGAATTGGGGTCAAGAGAAGATGCTAAGATGCAGTAAAGAAAGCCAGCACCCAGCAGACTGGACCCCAGCACTCCGGTTGAGCATCAGAAGAACAAGAAAGACATAACGTGACGGCCATTAGTTTGGGGTCAAAATATTGCAGTTATGTTCGATCTCCAGCTCCCTCTCACAGTAAAACCCCAAATAACCTTTTCGAACCCCTGCAATAAAGTGAGAGGTATATATTTTGTTAAAGAAGTCTTCTTGCGTCTGTCTTTATTATTGTGTCGTTATGATGCTGTAGATGACAATATAACATGTGTTACCTAAACAGAATAGACCAAAACCCGATATAAGAGAAATCTGGATATAAGAGACCACTTATTCGGTCTGAAAAGCATCTTATATCTAGGTTAAACAAATTATTAGTACATGCAAATTTATAAAGTGAAATACTTAAATATACCCTGTGTAGTTGGGAGATGTAAATGAAAGGTGAGAGGCCGGAAAAAAATGGAATATTTTATTATAAATGCCTCTAGAGTATTTTCATCCGGTGATTTTTCAAGTGATACAGCCGGATGACGATTAAAAGGCAAAGGTGTTAAAAAGTTGATTGAAAGTGTGTGTGTGTCGGGGTGATATGAAAAATATCCCCACCCCTTTTATTCACTTTGGTCATAGTACTATATGCACGCTGACTAAGCGTATAGAGAAAAAGCTTGACGGTATTTGCATGAGAATGCTACATACTATATTGAAAAATCCTGGAAGCAACATCCCACAAAACAGCAACCGTACGGCCACCTACCCCCCATCTCTTAAACCATGCGAATTAAACGAACAAGACATGCATGACATTGCTAGAAAAGTAAGGACGAACCCATAAGTGACGTTCTCCAATGGGCCCCTTCACATGAACGAGCAGGAGTTGGACGACCGGCTCTAACTTATCAGAAGTCTTCTGATAACTTAACATCTCAGTACGGACACATGTTGTAGTCTAGAAGACCTACCGGAAGCGATGGGCGATAGATATGAGAAGTGAGAGTCAGGGAAATCCGTATTAGTGGCATCGTATGATGATAATGATAATGATTTCGGTGATTAATCTCAGTTCTTCTCTGACCCGAAGTGGTACGACCCGTTTGGCCCCGATTTATGAGTTAAATAGATATGCTTAAAACTTACTTTTCGTTAATTGGACCGAGAAGAATATTTTAATAAACAATAAAAACACAAAAATGTAAATTTGAAAATGCAATGAACATGATTTATTGACATCTAGGAATAAAATTAATGTACATCTGTATTACGTCGACTTAAAATCAATCAATCATTGCTAAAGCCAAGTGGATGACAGTGAATAGTTTCAAGGTCTGTTATTTCCTTATGTTTAACAATTTTGTCGATCTCAACAACAGGCAAACAATTTGTCGCTCAAGAAATGCGCAAAAAGCAAAATTATTTCATCCATTTCATATTTCCCTATGGAAGTCTTCGATCTTTCAGCTGATAAAATTTCCCTATTTTGCGTAAGCCAATAAATACGTTCACAATTACATTCATGGTTACTAAGATAGCATATAAGACCATTACAACGTTTACGATCAACATATTTCTGGCCCCAGAAAGATTTCAACGGTATTTTTACGAGGGAAAAAGCAACAAAAACCACTCTTATAATAAGCTATCAATGTAGAGTATAGACTCTCGGTGCTGTATGTAGTTTTTCTTTTTCTTGTACTTATTTATCTGAGATAACTCGCTGCTCTTGACTTCTTTGGATGGTCTTGGGTTTACCTTGGTCTCTCTGTCAACTTCTGTTCTTAAAAATGGGCCCAAAACCTTTAATTTTTGATGTCTTCATTCACCCAAATTCTCTAGTCAACCGCACGACTGGAGGATTAGCTAACTGAACAATCCACAGGACTGAACCAAGCTGAAATCTGCTAAAATGTCTGGCAGGGATCAAGTCTTGTTTATCATATCTCTAATTATTTTCTTTGAATTTTCTTCACTCTAATTAACCGTTAACTTTTGAAAGTATGTATTTTGAATCCTACACTTAGTTTACAAAATTAACTGGTGATTTATTCTTTTTGTAAAACTTGGTCATCAAGCCCTCTCGCCTGAAGCTATAGAATACGCTGCCTGCAATTCGGCAGAGGGGTAAGACATACCTACGAGTCTACTTGATATGAAACTAAGCCACCTTATGATGAAGCTTCAGTTTTGGAGCTATGGGGGATGAGGATTAGCACTTCGTGGCCATTTCTCCCAAGTCCACACTGACCAGGAATGGCATAAGCTGATAGGGTCTCATGTATGGGTCAGATACAACTCTTTGACCATTTTCTGCATGCAAAGTAATTATTGATATTAAATTGAATTGCAAGTATCACATTGCAATATTTGGAACCTTTTGACTGTGTGCAAATAATTGGTATTAAATGGAATAACTACTGGTAAAAAGAGATATTTGTAATCATTTACCCGTGTGCAAATAATAGCAATACTTACCTGTGCGCAAATAATATAGCTTTAACATATGGAAAATGGAATTACCATAAACAAAGTCACCTACAAATATATATATATATATAGAGAGAGAGAGAGAGAGCCATTTAACTGTATGCAAACAGATGTTTCTTATTTAATAGTATTATTCGTGTAAGATAGGAATAGTTGAAACTGATTTCGTGTAAACAATTGATACATGTTAAATAGAATGATTAGTGTAAGGTAGGAATACATAAAACTATCAGTGAACACAAAAATGAGCTTTGCCATGTTTAGAAATGTTAACAACAGACAATGTCTGCTAATTATATACATTTCATATATCTATAAACATGAACAGGCATTAATCATCCCTCAAGAGTTGATATGCCATAAAACTTTACTAACCAACCATCTAGCTTAAACCTAGAGTGAACTGTATGTTTCTACTTGGTTAGTTATGAACTTCTTTTTTTGTTTGTTTTCTTTTTGGGTTATTTTTTGTAGCAGCTTCAGCGAGCAGTACAGTGGCCAGTTTGACAGGACATCCAGAGTTGCAAGTCGTTACAGCTTGCCAATTTGGGTTACAAGTCGTTACAGTTTTCCAGTCAGAATTACAAGTCGTTACAGTTTCCCAATTAGAGTTACAAGTCCTTACAGTTTCCCAGTTAGAGTTACAAGTCCTAACAGTTTCACAGTTAGAGTTACAAGTCCTCACAGTTTCCCAATTAGACTTACAAGTTGTTAAAGTTTCAAAGTTAGAGTTACAACTCGTTACAGTTTCCCAGTTAGAGTTACAAGTCGTTACAGTTTCCCAATTAGAGTTACAAGTCGTTACAGTTTCACAGAGTTACAAGTCGTTACAGTTTCCCAGAGAATCATTTTCACGAAGCTAAGAGGAGGATGATATAGTATTCGGAAGATCCCTGATCTGTTAAACCTAAATGGACGTTGTAACATTTTAACATAGATATTCCATTAAGGGTTTTCGGACTATTGTCTTCATCTTTATTGTTATTTCTACAACGTTCACGCTATGTGTCCAGCAGGACACATAGCGTAACGGTTACATGCGCTGGTTCCCTAAGTTTCTAAGGAGACAATTATCTGGTGGTTTCAGGTTCAGTCCTCACTGCAGGCGAGTGACAATACAGGAATACTTAATACTTGCACCGGTTATGGCTAACGGAATCAGAACTTTCTACCCCCGTGGATTCAATAAAGGACGTAGGTCAAAGTTCCGTGTAGGTTCCCGAGTTCGACAAACACTTGAAGGAGGCCGGAAGATATACCAACCGAAAGGTTGTGGAAATAACGATAAAGATGAATACAATAGTCCGAAAACCCTTAATGATAAAAATCATCAACCTTCGTCTAACAGTGTTATATAATTAAAGAATGATTTTTTTATATCAATCATTTTTCGTTAATTATTTTTTATCATTCAGTTTGGTAAGGCTATGAGTCATTTGGTGTAGTTTGACGCTCCTGCGCAAAGGATATGACAATCACCATTTGTCATAAAAAATCCAGAGAGGAAATGGGGCTGAAGTGTGGGTGACGTCATGCACAGAAGATATGATCCTGAAAATTTGAGGATTTTAAAAAGACGTCAGTAGCGTATTCGATCGTTGAGGCGTGAATTTGGCTTTCTACCGTTGAGGCGAGTGTTTCAGGTTTTCGGATCTCGACCGGCAGAGAGGAATTGGGATCTTAAACATCACGAGATGCGCCGCACGTTGAGGTAGGTCAGCATAGTATGGTTAGCATAGTCTTTAAAGAATTGTGTCTCTGTCTTCATGTCTCCATGAACTGAAGCTAGGAATTAATAAATCTGTTTGTATCAGAAACGACAGAATCAGCCAGTGTTTTGCATAAGTATATGTATTGTATTACTGTTGCTATTGATATCACTGTAGTATACAACAATAGATATACCAGTGGTATACTAGTGTAATATGTGCAAACGATTCAGTGATTTTCCTATCAACAAGCTTCATCTATCTTTCTATCTATTTATCTATTTGCCTCTGTCTCTGTGTATGTCTGTATGTATGCATGTATCTCTCTTTACATATATATATATATGTGTGTGTATGTGTGTGTGTGTGTGTGTGCGAGCGAATGTGTGTGTGTGCGTGTGTGTGTTACAAAAACAAGGTAATCAGAGAATAATTATTGATGCTTCCTTGCTTAACACTCAGCATTATAAGGTACAGATCAAGGGTAAGTGAAACAATCCAGGGAAAGGCGTAGCACCCTCCCCAAAATCTTGGAGGAGTAGCTATTAAAAAGGGTGCCTTCGGATCTCCCACGACCCCGGTCGGCCAAACTTACTTAAATACATTTTCTACTACTCTATTTTTCTTCCTCTTTCTACGGTATTTTAATCATCAATTTTTGCTGATTATATGGATTCCCTAGACTTTCACAGCCAAGCGGGCGAAGATATATCCGGAACATATATACCCATTTATGCAGTGGTCGTCACTGCATAAATGGGTATATATGTTCCGGATATGAACCTAAACTGCATATGTTAACGACGCCCCAGTCCTGTGGCTTTGTAGCGTACCCCTTTATTGTCAATTCTCCGAATTTAACTGTTTGACTATTTAACTGTGTGCAAAAGAATCACAGATGGTAAATAGAATTGTTAAATGTCATATAGCAATTCTTCAAAATATTTAACTGAGTGCAAACGAATGAGTGATGTTAAATTGTGTGAGGGTGTCAATGACCTTCGTCACAGCCTCCTTCGTCTCGTCAATTGTGTCACAAAGACGGCCTCTGAGCTTAGAGAATAAGCAAAAGTCACAGGGAGCAAGGTCTGGACTATAGGGAGGGTGATGAACTGTCTTGATGCCCATCTTGGTCAAATAGTCTGTGACTAGTGCATTAATTGCCCTGGTGGAAATGCCACTGACCTGATATGAAGACTGCTGGCCTCTTCCCTAGGAATCTCTTCCTGAACTCCCTTAAAACCTCAACATAGTAACCCTAACCCTAAACCTAACCCTTTGGTTAATCAACTCTGGTGATCTAACTTCCTTACTCCTTCCACACCTCTCATCATACCTCACAGACTCCCTGCCTTCCTTGAATCTCTTATGCCACTCAAAAACTAATGCTCGATTCATGCAAGATGATCGAAAAGCAGTCTCAAGCATTCCATATGTTTCTGTGGCATTTTTCCAAGTTTAAAACAGAATTTTATTGCATATCATTCTTCTAAAGTGAGATCGCATTTTTGAAATTCACCAGCTGTGACAATCAGGCTTTAGTAGGGTGTATTCCAATTCCTACTGTAGGTGTTCATTTGAACTTGAAATCAAAAAATTGATGTATAGCAATAACATTGTGAATTTTCAAGAGTCTAAGACAATTGTAAATGAGTATACAAAAAAGCCTGCAAACTTATTGAATACACCACGTACTTTAAATTGTTTTACTTTGGGCATTGTGATATTTTGAAACATCTGACTGTGAGTTAAAATATGATTTTTAATTAATTGAATTATTATTTTTAGATACTTAAAACCAAGTAACTGTGTTAAAAATGACTTCTAGCTCATTTAAAAAGTTATCAACAGACTTTGTGTTTAAAAATAATATATATATATATATATATATATATATATATATATATATGTAGGATTTGGCATCAAATAAACTACAATGGTTGATATACAATAAAAATCAAGAATGTGTTGGCCGTAGGAAGTGTTGATTATCGTTGAAAATATTTTAAGGAAATCAAAAGTGATGTTTCCTTTCATGTCCAAAAACACTGTCACCATGACCGTCTTTATTGACCACTGACCTGGTATGTTTTCATCACCGGAAAGTTAGAGGTTTTCCACAAAATGACCTCTATGTAGGCAATATATTGTAGCAAACACGTGTTTCTCTGATTTGGAAACATCTATTTACTAAAACAGGCTTCTTTTTAAATATTATTCTTTCTTTTGAAAATTTTACATGATCAACACTTATATATAGGATTTGGCATTAAATAAACTACAAGGGTTGATATACGATAAAAATCAAACAACTGTCCCTCTTGATTCACTTACCATTCATCTCATTCTTCCATCGTTCTTACCGGTCATTTCGATGGAATCCAATATCTGCACAGGATTTAGATCTTAACGGGAAGGCCTACAATAGTGTGTCTATGTGTGATAGCCCAACAAAGAACTTCACATCTGAGTCCATCTCTTCTCCTTTACCATATATCAACCGCCTTACGTTGATGGTTTGTGAGATGGAAATGATGTGGCTGGACATCTGTTGTTTGGTTAGCTGCTACACCTAAATCTTGTTCAAAACATCGCGCAGAAATATTGAGTAGATAGACCATTTCACGAACCTTGGAGGCAATATCTCATCTCCTGAAAACGATGTCAATATACGCATAAAAAAACTTAATTGACTTCTATCCACAGGTTATTGCTCATATGAAAACCTATTTTCTCTGATGAATAAAACGGGAATTCTTCCCAACTGTTGTCGTGTCGGTACTATTGCATGACTGCAAAACATGGACATGTATGGGAACAATACCGAAACCGTAGTGGCTAATGTGGTGGATTATGACATAAGAGTCGGAATTGATTAAGAGTCGGAATTGATTAAGAGTCGGAATTGATGTCATGCTATTAGATTCAATTTTTGGCAAATACCTTTGGAAAATATATGAACTCCCCTCCACTCTGGTCTTTGGGGTAAATGGAATCATTACTGTTCTTCTATAAAACAGTATTGGCATTAACTACCTCAGGGAAGCTGACATGCATTAAAACAAAGAAGCCACGCCAAACCATTTCACAATGCAATAAACATTCATATTTACTATATCTAAGATTAAGTAAGTAACCAGGTCATTGGCCTAATGAGTAGAGTGTTCGCCAATTGTCTGGGAGACATGGTACATCAAGTACCATGTTTTGAGTCTTTGTTATAACTCGACCTGGAATTGAACCCCCGTCATCTGGGCTATTTGCAAACACCTACCAACTAGGCCAAATAAATATGCTAGGTTAAAATTATAGAAATTTAATGTGGTTTACATAACCTTTGACGCCAAGTGAGAAACAGCTAATTAAGTATCACCATAGAAAATGGTATTAATCCTCTAATTTCCGTAGGGATTGGGGGATAAATAGTATCGCCAGTTTTTCTACAAGAATGGCTTGGGCATAGAATAACCCACGAAGGCTGATATGTCATTAAACAAAGAAACCAAATATTCTTCTGGCTTTGAACTGAAAGTGGTTTGGTTGAAAAATAAATCTATAAAATACTCTGATTAAAAACCTGTTTTTTGTTCTACTTATTGACTGAGAAATTGCGTGAGAAAATGACTGTTTGCACTGAAAATAGTTTCAAGAGGAAATTTGTCTATGGTGATACGAAGTCGTTTTCCTTTATTTATTAATCTAGTCAACACGAACTTGTTTCATCAATACGTCATGGTTTTTAGGTGCTTTTTTTACTTTATCTTGAATTAGTTGATTCAAGCTGACCAGATTATTCAACAGTTGTCAACATCATAATCATTATCATCATCAGCAGCAAGATGTGTGAACAGCAAAGATATCTGCTTTTCTCTGTCTCTGTCTCTGTCTGTCTGTCTCTCTCTCTCTCTCTCTCTCTCACACACACACATTCTTTGTCACAATCTCTCTTTAGCAGTCATTGTTCTTGGTTTGTCCCATTGATAGCTCCGAGTATCCGCACAAAGCTAATGATTACAATTTCTACTGTTTTGGACGGCCAACACTAGTGTGTCCGTGAATAGCAGTCCATAAAAAAAAACGTCGCTTATTAGTTTGGCCTTACTTCGCCAACGGTACTCTGCATCTATTGACCATCTTGCTTGATTGGTTGGTGAAATGGGATATAAATGGCAGGACATCTGCTGTTTTGTATGCTCATGCTTTCAGGATCTGTTAAAAAATAATACACACGATTCCTGTGTAATTATCCCCATGATTTTCTCAACGTTTTCCGTTAAAGTCCAAATAGTACAACCACAGAGTAGTACCGACACGGCTACAAGGAGAACAGATTTCCATATAGTCGATAGCTTGTCATAAGTAGTTCTTAATTTACTTATGCGTACATCGTTATTACTTTCAGTTGATGAGATATTGCTACCAAAGTGTATAAACGTGTCTGGTAATTTCAAACACTTACCACTTAAAGAAAAGATAAAGTCAGCTTGAATAATAATCTTCGTTCAAGTAGAGACCCATGCACCTTGTGGTCTGTTTCATTAGCACATTTACATTTTCCCAAGAATGGTGAGGTATCACAAACATTTCAATTGTAATTTCATTGTAATATTACGGACGGGTGCCGTCATTAAATTGCGGTCGTCTCAAGGTTGGAGAACGTGCGAGCACATCAGTTGTCATCAATCATTGGGTACATGGGTCTGACGATCAAAAATGTCACGAACCTCGTTCGTGCAGGCAGAGTGACCTGTAGAGTTCAAACGTGATTTTGATATAATCATGCGTGAACTTTCACATGCTACACTACTGTGATCATCGAACCTTCGGGAACCTTCGAAGTGATCCATCAAATCTCTATATAAGGAAATCAAGTAACGAGATTTTGGCAGTTGGAGACAGGTTTCCAAACAGGTTCAAAAGAGGTCCACGACGCCCCGATCCATGTTATACCAAGCCTGTCAGCAAATCGACTGATATGAAAGTATCAATAGGCCAACGATAACAACGCTATCTGAAGTTCGCGGAGGGAAAGGAGACGTTTGATAGCAACAAAAAAAAGAAGACAAAGAGGAAGGCTACTGATAAACTTTTTTTAAACTACAGTCCGCTGTAGTCCCCAAGAATAAAAGCCATTACTATTTTCCTCCTTGAAATTCAAGTTTTGAGTGTTTCTTTTCTGTGAATTCCTTTCTTTCAGATACAACGTTTTTTTTGTTCTATGCTACATCATTTTTTGAGTGTTTCGTATGACTCGACTAGGGATTGACCCCAGTCTCTCTGAACTTTGGGGAACACTCAATTCATCAGACGAATGGTTCGTTTTTTTAACCATTTATAACGTTAAGTAAGTATTCTTAATATAAATGATTAACAGTTATATGGTACCACGTATTCCTTTCAAATACGAATACTTTTTAAACAAATGTATCTTTCCCATATATGTGGCCCTAATAGGTTCCTAGTGGACCTAGGAATAATGAATGTGAAGGTATACCCATCATTCCCCAGATTTCTAGAATTAGGGGACCCGCACCCAAATGTATTTTAATTGGTTATCCAGCAACCCCCTTTTTGTGAGTGTCTGTGCAAAGCATTCAGTCAGTATATATTTGGCAATGGTGATATGGGAGTATATATATATATATATATATATATATATATATATATATGTGTGTGTGTGTGTGTGTGTGTGTAGATGAAAATGTATAAAAATGAAAAAAAGAAAAACACAAGGTTCTCAGACAATGATTGCATTTATTGACTGAATAATTTGCCATCGTTAAAATTTTTGCTTTCTAAACATTGAACATTGATCAGGACGTCTCAATTCGTGATGTCAATATAATTTAGGTTAATTAAACTTTATATTTGTTAAATGAAACAAAAAAATGACAATGTTTTCAACATTCTAGTCCCGTGAGTGGCGTTCAGTTTTAAAACTGTGTGATGTAATTAAAGCTCAAAAATTTATTCTAAAAACGAAAAGTTTTTCCTTTAAAAAGTTAAAAAATGATCTATCTATCAATCTATCTATCTATCTATCTGTCTATTTGATTCGGTTATTAAATACCTATTGCAAACATTCCAGAACACATCAATCTCTATTAATTTTAGTTTGCTTTTTTCGAATTCTCTCTGGCTAATATATATATATATACCATCATCATGTCGCGCTGAAAGCACGGATATCTCTGACCCTTTTTCGCCACTCCTCCCTATCGTTCATCGCCCTTGGCAGGTCTTCAGGACAACATCCTGTATCCTCAAATAGTTGTTGAATGTATGTTCGTGCTGGCCATCCTGCATTTGCACGGCCATGTGTGGGGGTCCATAAGATTACATCTCTTATGAGTTCGTCCCTGCTTCTCCAGCAGTGTCCTGCATGTCTGGTTCGTCTAACTTGAATAGTTTTTGTGATAGGAGGCAGGCTGCCTTACATTTGGTGTCTTGTGGGGTGTTGCCGCCAGGACTTGTTCAAGATTGCACGCAGCATTCTTGTGTAATTGCCGTCTAGCTTCTTCTCAAGCCGTTTTTTTAGCGTCCATGTAGTGCACCCATATAGAAGTATCGACGTGACCGCTGCCTGGAAGAAACTGCGTTTCATTTTATCGGTTAGGTTTGATTTCCATATAATCGATAGCCTATTGATAGCTGTCCATGCCTTCGTTAACCTCGTTTCGATGTCCTTTTCGGTTGATTCGACGCTGCTTCCCAGGTAAATGAACTTGTCTACTAGTTTAAGAGGGCTTCCTTCTAGAGTGATGTCCCCCGTTTGATTATAGCACATATATTCCGTTTTGTGTGCATTAACATAGAGGCCTATGCCTGCGGCTGCTCGTTCCAAACTATGAAGTAGGGTTTCGGCTTGGTCGGGTGTATTTGGCAGTATCGCTATGTCATCGGCGTAGTCGGCGTCGGTAATTGTTTTTGCGGGGTACCTTCTACTTCTTTTCTTCGTCAGCTCGAAGCCATTCTCTCTGATTTTGTCAATCGATGTTCTAAGTACAAACAACCACAAATAACAACTCATGTAATCTAAACTTTAAAAGTAAATGGCCCTTCTGATATAAAAAAAAAGCAATTATGATTAACCTAATATCCTGAGCCAATCTTATCTCCTCCTGAAAATTAATATTCTATCAAGAATTGAAGAACAAAAAAAAATCTTTCATCAATAATAGATGACCTATCAATATTTTTTTTCATGAATAGATTAAATGTACAACTAAAGGTATCAGCGAACGAAAAAACACTACAACAATCTGCCAAATAAACAGACGGGTTTATTAAACATTTTAGCGCAATAAAATACAATTCTAAATCAGATGAAATATTCATAAAATGGCGGAGGTTTTGCAAAAGATAAACAAACGTTATGTATCAATGTAAATGTCCTTTAGGATATTGTATCTCCGAAAATAACGATGTATACGTTGGTTTAACCTCAACTACCCTATCCAGATGACTCACTATGCATCTGTCTGACACCAGTTCAATAACCCAACATCTAAAACATGTGTGTGTGTGTGTGTGTGTGTGATTAAAGCTAATTATTTAGATTAAGTAAATTTGAAATGTTTTAGCACTAATTTGACAAAGTAAGTTGATATATAGAAAAGGACGGGCCTCTATTTAATGGTAATGTGGTATGAGTTGATACGAGATTCAACAGTTTTTGCTGTTTTATATTTTGAAATGCTCAAAATTAAAACTGTCATTAGTTCTACAATATTGTTTATGTTACCTTTTTTCAAATCTCTTTCATGTTTATAAATTACTTTTTATTCCTGGATGTTTTCCCCACGTATTTTTCTAATAATCCACAATTTGGATGGCATAAACTCAACATTTGATTTAATGAGTGTATTGTTATTTGTTATATTAGTTAAAGTCTCAATCGTCTTCTTAGAAGCAGAGCAGTTCAAATGTAATATATATATATATATATATATATATATATATATATGTTTTTTTTTTATTCGGTCCTGTTAAACCGGAGTCGGGAATGATTCTGTCAGGACAAAAAATCATTTAACTATGAACATTTAAATTTTCCTGGTAAAGAGCTCAATGTAACTGACATCACAGAGCAATACTTTCTTGAAGAAAAACAAAAACCGGGCACGTTAGGATTATAAATCTATTTATTTATAAATAAATTTATAATCCTAATGTGACCAGTTTTTGTTTTTCTTAAAGAAATATATATATATATATATATATATATATATATAGCACTTTAGCTAAGAAATATACGGCTGCCTTTGCAAATGCAAAACTTTTCGAATGAATTGAGTTCTCTGGTTTCAGGTAAGGCAAAAATTTAAACAAAGAAGGCTACTACACATTGTCTTATAATTCCCGAACTGACGTAGTTCGTTTGTTAGCTGAGCGGTATGATACAAAGTCTAACGTAAATTTTGGGTTTTAATCCCAGCTTCAAGTGTCCTAGGTGTCTAGCCACACTGAGGAGTTGTGATACAACGAAACAGTCTGTCTGTGGGTGATATATATATATATATATATATATATATATATAATGATGATTTTGACTATAGTTAATGTCAGTTTCCCACGTTGTTTTATAAAAAGATCAACAACGTCTGGCTGTAACTGTGGAGTCATATTTCTAAAACTAGAGAAGACCTTTTATTCATTTCACATCCTTCCTGGTCACTTTTTCTTTTCTTAACATAGAGAAGAATCGGTGACAATAGTCAAAAGGCGGAAAACATTTATTATATTTCCTCTCTCTCTCTCTCTCTATATATATATATATATATATATATATATGCGTGTGCGTGGGTATCACTCGTGGTGTATTAGTTATCGTCACAGGAAATGGATACTTCGTAATTTAAATCCCCAATGAAGATGTTTCTATTGAACGTAGTGCTCTTATGGTAACATACCCATGATACGTTATGTGAAATGTACATATAATGTTCATAACGCTTATAAATAACACAGGAATCCCAAAACACGAAAAACTCTTTCGACGTCTTAGTTCAGGTACGAAACTTTTATTACCTTTGAGTTAAAAGGTTTTTCGACATAAGGAGAGATGGACAATCTTTCTATGCTGGCTTTTTCATCTCCTCCCCCAACACGTGTAGCACCCGCCACAAGGCCTCGGCGAGCAAGCGAAAGTCACTCTTCTTCTTCGGACGACAAGACTCAACTAACTGACTTTTCAAACCTCCAAAATCCCCCGCGCGCACTTCCGGTGCATGACGTCATTCACATCTCCTGGTCAAATTTTCTATCTGGGATTTCTATTTTGACATCTTTGAATAACACATCCTCCCCGCGCGTGCGTCAACGCAAATGCAGGATATATAAAACGGAATCCCTCGACCATTATACTACATTATCATATTTACCCCCACCCCACCACGCTCGGGCAAGATATGACACAAGGTCAATTTTCTAAGCGGAGTTTAACAGGTTTGAATTCAGAGTTTTCCTTCTCCAAGACTTGTTGCCTTACCAAGGCTGAAGAACCTAGTCTGTCCTACTATTTACGCATAGCTGGAGGGAGAATAATTGGATTCATACCTTTCCCAAGGGTATTAGTGCTATGTGAAATGCAATCAGTCTCGTCCAGGATTTGAACTCGTGTCGCCGTGTCCATTTCCTGCGACGATAACCATTACACCACTGGAACCTCCATTATACTACATTATCACTTGGAAAGTTGTCAAGCTAATCATTTTTTTTGAATATGATAAAACTGTAGACCGGGCTTTTTAAAATTGTTATTGCAGTAGGTCTACAAGGAACAAAAACGCCAAATTTAAACTTGTTGAATCATTAACAAAAATAATTTGGTGTTGCATCATCCTTGTGCAGAGAGGTTGGAAGGTATATAAATATATATATATATATATATATATATATATATATGTGTGTATATCTTCTCCCTCCCCCTCCACCCCACGTGTCTATTCGTTTTATTTATCCATTGGATCTGAAGAAGTCCTGTTATATGTTTCTTCGTCTTTTTGGTTCACACCAGAAACTGAAAAACAGAATGGAAATAAATTTATAATCCTAAATTTACCGGTTTTTGGCTTTTTCTTTAAAGAAACATTGCCCTGTAAAAAATTACATTGAGCTCTCCATCAGGGAAATTTAAATGTTCAGCTCCTGAATGATTTTCTTGTCCGGAAGGAATTACTCCCAACTCTGGTTTAACTAGACCAAATACTACTATATATATATATATATATATACACGTGGTGTATTCAGTAAGTTTACAGACTTTTTTGTACTGTCATTTACAATTGTTGTAGACTCCTGAAAATTCACTATGTTATTGCTATACATCTTTTGCGATGACTGACCAATTTTTATGATTTCCGGTTCAAATGAACAGCTAAAGCGGGAATTGGAATATACCCTACTAAAGCCTGGTGAATTTCAAAAATGCAATCTGGACCTGAGTAAAATTCTGTTTTAAACTGGGAAAAAATGCCACTGAAACAAGGTATGGAATGCTTGAGACTGCTTTTCGACCATCTTGCATGAATCGAGCATCAGTTTTTGAGTGGCATAAGAGATTCAAGGAAGGCAGGGATCCCGTGAGGGATGATGAGAGCTGGGGGGGGAGTAAGGAATTCAATACACCAGAGTTGATTGGCCAAAGGGTTAGCGTTAGGGTAACTATGTTGAGGTTTTTAGGGAGTTCAGGAAGAGATTCCTAGGGAAGAGGCCAGCACTCTTCAAATCGGGTCAGTGGCATTTCCACCAGAACAATGCACCAGTCCACAACTCCAACCTCATCACAGACTATTTGACCAAGATGGGCATCAAGACAGTTCCTCAGCCTCCCTATCGTCCAGACCTTCCTCCCTGTGACTTTTCGTTATTCCCTAAGCTCAGAGGTTGTTGTTTTGAGACAATTGAGGAGATGAAAGAAGCTGTGACGAAGGTCATTGACACGCTCACAAAAGAAGACATCCATGGGGCCTTCCAGAATTTGTTGGAACGGTACAACAAGTGCATTGCAGGCGGAAGAGATTACTTCAAAGCGGACCAGAGTTTCATGTGTATACTGTCAATAAAACTGCCCAAACGAAAAAGTCTGGAAACCTATTTAATGATTCTTGTATATATATATATATATATAGATAGATAGATAGATTACGGTATGTTTTATAATAGGAGTAGACTTTTATTTTTTAAAACGATATCAGTTTATATTTAGATTACAAGTTTATATTGGTTAGAATTTTAAATTTACTGTAACATTAACCAATATTAGGAATTTAATTAAGTTTTTTAATTTGATATTGAGGTTACTATGAATAAAATTTCTAGTATTTCACCGATTTTAAAGCTCAGTAATATCTTCAGTTATAGGTAAGTGGTTTGAAAAAGTATACGTAAACATTATATTTTGTTAATATGTTGTTATATTTCCATCGTAAAAAATTATATATATATATATATATATATATATGTTTTTAAACAAAATTCATTTTGTAAGTTGTCTTTTAGCCCGAAGCAATGTAACCGTTTCCGGATTTTTAAAAAATGTATTACCGTTTTGCCATTTGAGGAGGTCCCAATATCATCTAGTGACCGAAATAAATTTATAATAGAATTACCAGATTGAATTCTTTTTCGCCTGATTAATAAAATATATTTTTGCTCTGCCCCTGAGTTTCGATATATATTCAAATTGAAATTATTCATAGATTTGAGAGACATGGGTACTCTGTTGGATATTCTACATTCCCATTAGATTACTACTATTTACTCTAAACCTTCGACTATTTCCCTTGGATTATATATATATATATATATATATCTGTGTGTGTGTGTGTGTTTAAATATCCATCAGGCCAGAATAAGGTGTCAGGTTGAGATAACCCAGACGCAGCGTACAAAAATTTCTCATGGTGAGACGCTGGAGGTGCAAGAATTGAAAACACACCACAGCACCCATTCACTCCAAGTAGAGTTTTTGGAAACCCACACTGCATTCTGAAAGGTTAAATCGCCAACAACCGCTAACATAAACGTTTGTCTAATTTTTGACAATAATATTTGCAAAATCGTAAAGATATCAGCAAGATGATCAATATACAAACCATATATTATCAAAAGGAATTAGTCAATTCACTGCTAGATCCGAACCTTAAAAAAATGACAACGCTACATAGACTAGTTTAAAACAACATTCCAGCAAACTGGTTGGCTACAGCAATAGCCAATCAAGTGCGTAGAAAATAAGGTCAACATTGACAAATCTTAAGAAACGCGAATTTTGCTGTTAGTGTTGTATCGTGAGTGGCAAACCGGCAAGTAATCATCCTAAGTTGGGTCGAACTGCCGAGCAAGGTATTATTAAGTTGAGAGACCAAAAACCCCCGATGAGCCTGCTAAAATATAAAACTAAGGACGCCACCCTGCGGTCTTTAATAAATCAAACAAGCGTATTACTAATACATGTTCCAAAAGTTATCCACTTCACTCTAATGGAGGAGCATACTCTAAAAGTGTTGGCCGTAGGATATGTCGATTACAGTTGAAACTTTTCAAAGGAAATCAAAATAAATGTGTCCTTTCAAGTCCAAATCCCTGTCAGCATCATCATCATCATGTCGTGCTGCTATCACAGCAATCATGGACCCTCTCTAGCCACTTCTCCCAATCGTTCAGCGCCTCTGGCAGGTCTTCAGGGCTACATCCCGTATCCTCACATAGCTGCTGTATGTATGTTCGAGGTGGTCGTCCTGCTTTTGCTCGGCCATATGTGGGGTTCCATAGGAGTACATCACTTATGAGCTCATCCCTGCTTCTCCAGCAGTGTCCTGCATGTCTGGTTAGTGATGGGAGGCAGGTGACCGTATAGTTGGTACCTTGTGGGGTGTTGCCACCAAGACTTGTTCAATATTGCTCGCAGCATTCTTGTGCAATTGCCGTCTATTGTGGTAAACGCATGTTTATCTGATTTGGAAATATGTATTAACTAAATCAGGTTATATTGTAAATATTACACTTTCTTTTGAAAATGTTACATGGTCAGCACTTCTCCACCGCTAAAAGTTTAATTGGTTCAATGTCATAGAATGCCATTTTGAATCGCCACAAATCAAATATTTGTGCAAGATTTTAAAAAAGTTTGGTATAATCAAGTTCCTAACTGTGCCGAGTTCCCATGTATGATGAGGGGGAAACTTCTTAAAATGTATTTTACTATTTTTAAAAAATTCGACTTATTTATTGAATGACCCTGATATTTAGTGAATGACCCTGATATCTATGCGTGCATTTATGTGTGTAATGTCTCCCTTTAACTCTCTGTCTCTGTCAGTCAACCAGTTTCTCTCTCTCTTTCTCTTTATCTCTTTATAGATGTATATCCATTACCAGTCAAAAGTATCTGGTCATCCTAAAAAAATATATATTTCTCATCCTAAAAGTGGTATTTTAAATAAAAATGTAAAACGCCACGTAGACCTGTTTAGAACAACCTGTTGGTTACAGCAAAAGCTAATCAAGAGTGTAGAAATCAAGGTCTACGTTGTCAAATCTTAATAAAAGCAAATGTTTTTATTTATACTAAATACAAGTCTTCCTCAGTAAATCTGCACTTAGAATCAACATGTACCTTTTCAAAAATTGTTTTGAAGGCATTTTTTCTCTAGCGCTAAAAAGAAAGTTCCCAGAAATACTGGGGATTATACTGTTGAGAGACATCAGGCAACGGGAGAGAACACGACCAAAAATAGGGGTGGTCGGCCAAAAGCAACAACAAATGCAGCGGACAATTACATCAGTGACCAGCTAGCGTGACAAAAGGCTGATTGCTCTAAACACCCCTGTATAACTGAATCAATGTTGTGAAAAAATGTGCCAACACCATCTGTGAGTAAAAGACTCTGTGAAGCTGACCCATATGGTAGAATTGCTGTCAACAATGCACTGTTGAGGTAGCGAAACAATATCCAAAACTCAGGTGAGCAAAGGACATTAGAGAAGAATAATAAAGTCTTCTGAATTGATGAATTAAAGTTTGGAAATTTAGGCTCAAATAGGAGTATCTACGCGCTGTGAAGAGTTGATAAAAGAGCTGCAACGTCCTATATCACACCAGCTGTAAAGAATGGACGAGGTCCTGTTATGAAGTGTGAGGAGCTTTTTTGCCGATAGCAAAGTCGGGGATTTGCATTTGGTGACGTGCAAATTGAATCAAACAGCCTATCACAGCAGAGTGCAGCATAACACAAACCTATCAGTAACGCGTCTTGTCGGTTAAGGAATTGTTCTCATGCGAGTTAATGACCTAAGGCTTACTTGTAAACTCTGTTAGAATTACACTTGGAGCAGAGATGAAGAGAACGTCCTTCAACTGATTTCATGGCTGGCGCAATACATAGACTCAAATCCCATTGAACTGGTGTGTGATGAACTTGACCGAAAAGTCAAAACTAAACAAGCCACAAATGCTGCTCTCTTCTGAAAACACTTACAGGAAAGCTGTGAAGAACTATTTTCAATCTACGTCAAATCTTTGGTGGAAACAATGCCGTGAATCAGGAAAGCAGTGGTAGCAGCCAAAGGGGGTCACTTTGATGAATAAAAACATTTCTTTTTTTTAGGTTTAATTTGTATTTAATGAGGCTTAAGAAGACTTGTATTTAGTTTCATAAATAAACCCATTGTGGTGGTTAACTTGCTTCATTGGAATAACACTTTTAGGGTGGGAAATAAAAAAAAATTCAGGTTGATCAAATACTTTTGACTGGTACAGTGTGAATATATATATATATATATATATATATATATATATATATAATGGAATTTGAAGACGATTCGTCGGGAAAAAAGAATCACAATAATAATTCAACTATAAATGGTTATGATTACATGTGTAGAGCTGATTTAAAATCAAGTTAAAACAATCAGAAGTTTGCAATGCAGGTTTGCAATGATAATATTATTTCATTTCCGCTTGTCTGATAGCGTCTTCTTTGATAATTCCCATGTACTTGGATGTTTCCTTTTCTCCAAGAATTCTGATTCTTTCTTGATTTATCGGTTCTGTCTAATCTACTATTTGTCTTTTGCCAATTTTCCTGATGAAGAAGGCAGATTTTTCAATACTAAATTCCATTCCACTATCCGAGCTCTATATTCGTATTGATTGTTTCAGAGTCCCACATTCTTTTTCATTTTTTTGCATATAGCTTGAAGTTGTCCATGCATCCAGGTTTGCAATGATACTATAACAGGGGAACCGCTCTTCGAAAGTTTAATTGGACAAACAAAAAAATTCATACAATAACATGAAGGAATTATCATAGGAAGGGAAACAAAAGCGACTGCGAATAATTAGTCAGCTATTAATGACTGTGCTTACATCTGTTTACAGTATCTCTTATGCTTGGTTAATGAGTTATTCAACATGGTGAGAGTTGGGGATTGCCTGAGATTTTCTCTGTGTAGCAGACGCACTTTATTACGCCCTTTGTATTTTGGAATCCTTTTAATGATTTCCGATCTTAATATAGCGATAAAACACTATTTGTTCTTGATGTCTTACACACACACACACACACACACACACGCACACACACACACACATATATATATATATATATATATATATATATTGAACGGTGTATATTTAAGCAGCAATTTATTGTTGAGGCAAGTTTATTAAAGACGATTGCATATTATTTTTAATTTTAATTTTCAACACAAGAAAAATAACTTGAAGACTTACAAAATTTACAATTAAAAATAATAAACAAACTCTGTTCCATCGTCTTTAATAAAGCTTGCCGTAACAATATATATATATATATACGTGTGTGTGTGTGTATGTGTGCGTGTGTGTGTGTGTGTGTGTGTGTATGTGTGGGCGCGTGTATATGAGATGTAACCCTCAATATGTATCTTTTCTCTCTGGCTTTCGGACACTGGTTTTGCTTCTCTCTCTCTCTCTCCCTCTCTCTCCCTCTCTCTCTCTCTCTCTCAATATATATATATATATATATATAGGGGTATGTACGTAACTGTGTCTTTATGAAAGTAAAATCAGACAAAATAATCTACCTTTTTACCACTGTATATTTATGTACAGCCATTAGTGGAGTAGTTCACGTTTTGAAAACATTTTTTCCTGAATGTTTAAATATTATCTAAAAACAAACCAAATACCATATATTTATATTTAACAAAATTTGTATTTTTGCATTTTTCACCTCGAAAAGTCCAAGTCTGACAGTTCTCACACAGTTTGAAAATAAAACACTAAAAACAATTTTTTTGAAGCGATGAAAAGTAGACAGCCATTCATCGAATTCCAATTCCGAAATCTTTGATGTAAAGTTAATATGTCTGACGGTGTTTTAAATATGACATTTTTCTGAACGTTTTGAGCAGCTTTATTCTAACCGGAGAAGAAAAGTTGTTCGCAGTTTGGAGGATAATGGCGCACATTTTATAAAATAAACAATTCAAACTAGCGTTCCATTTTGCCTTATATATGAGGGTCAGTCAATAAATAAGCGGATATTTTTTAAAGCAAAATACATTTCCATTTCAGAATTTTCCACTCCTTAGTGCAACTTATCTGAAATTTACAGAATGTGTGATGTGTATAATAAAGGAAGGTTGGGTAAAAATGCTTACACATGAGCAAAACAAGGACTTGCTACGAGGAGTCTGAATCGAGAAGACAGTCCATGGGGTGGATAAATACTGACTTGTTACAGCAGCAACTGGGGCCAAAAATCAAAGACACGAGTCTTGAACTGATGAAGATGTATATTTTTATTTGCGCACATGTTCAGCGTAAAAAACAAGCATACATTCTCCAACTTGAAAACTGAAACAAAACAAATGCACTGATACATATTCCAAATGAGGAAACACACCACGAAAGAGATGATTTAAATCGATTCAATTCAAAAGAATTCACGTGCTTACCTCTTTTTGCCTTGCTAGTGACCCGCAAAGAAAAAATGTCAGTCACGCATGCCGGTCAATTTGGAAAAGACCGAATTCACGCCAGCCGGTGTTCAGGCCGGAAGTTCCTCTCGCACCTTCCACTACGAAGCAACTGGTGCGAGAGGCAAAGTTCAATCTAAAAAAACTATATCGGTTGAAACGCAAACTTCTACATTCACACTGACTTATTAGAAAAAAAAATGTTTCTGACGCAACACTTCGTTAAATAGTTGATGCTGACGGTTTCAGAAACAGGAAAAGACCCACCACAATTGATTGCCTTGTGTTGTACTCCCTACATAATGGACTCGCCCTCCTTCAGAAATCCTTAGTCGGTTTTTCACAAATCAACGTGACACAATCACGCGCGATGCCATCTGCGTTGTGGACGGATAGCCACTACCACATTAAACTCTCAGCTTCTTATCAACTAACTACTGTTTAACCAGGTTCACTTGTATCTTCTTTCTGTTACTTGAATATATATGTTTTTCTATCAACCCTTTTTGTGTTCCCTGCGTCTTTCTTTTGTCAGCATCACAACACCTTGAAAAGGTGAAACTATCAACAGAGATTCTATTGCTTAACTCTAAAGGATTATATATGTTGTTATTCATTTCATGTTCCTCGTATATATATATATATATATATATATATATATATATATATATATATATATGTATGTATGTATGTATATTTAGGCAGCATTTCTTCGTTAATGCAAATTTCATTAAACATAATAGACATTTTATGCCTACATATTTTCTTCTGGATTCGTTCGAATTCCCGTATTACTTTTATCGTATTCGGGGGGAATTGATTTAGGTATTGTCCATAGTTGTGTGTATCCCTAGTACTTTCTGCCCGACTTTGGGCCATCATCAGGGGAGAATTACAGAATTACATTTAAAAGCAAACGCCATAATCTCCAACGGCAAATACGTCCTTACACAGTAGTAATTTGCTAAAACAAAAGTGACATCACTTTTGTAATAGATTCTCCCCTGATGATGGCCCAAAGTCGGACAGAAAGTACTAGGGATACATACAACTATGGACAATGACTAAATCAATTCCCCCCGAATACGATAAAAGTAATACGGGAATTCGAACGGATCCAGAAGAAAATATGTAGACATAAAATGTCTATTATGTTTAATGAAATTTGCATATATATATATATAGAGAGAGAGACAGAGACAGACGGACAGACAAAAAGCAGATGCAGAAACAGGAAAAAATAACACTTTCGCTCTTTATTTCTCTTTCAAATACACACACGCGCACGCACACATATAAACACCGACACGGAATGACGCATGGACACATACAAACATTCGCAAAAATCCACATTCATTTTCAATAAAAGCTCCCTTTACCCACTCCACATAAATTCTCACAGTTATACAAAAACACACAGACGTGTTTACAAGCATACATACACACACAGTCAAAAATGTATATATATAATTCGGTCAATTCAGAAGGATATTCCAGATAATTTGTTATTCCATGTCCTGGATACGTCGGCGACGAAGTTCGTGAACGAATTAAATTTCTAATTCGCCCTATTTACTCGTGTTGGCTCATAGGGTATTTTGCGGGTAGTAATGATAATAATAAAGGTATCGACAACAGATTGAGAAATTATCGCAAATAAACAATCTATCAGAATGACGAGAAAATGAAATCAAACAAAATGGCAATTTAACAGCATATAATATTTATTAACATTCGACTAACAAAATTATCATCATCATATCGTGCTGGCAGCACGGATATCCCTGACCCTCTCTCGCCACTACTCCCTATCGTTCATCGCCCTAGGTAGGTCTTCAGGACAACAACCTGTATCCTCACATAGATGCTGAATGTACGTTCGAGCTGGTCGTCCTGTTTTGCGCGGCCATGTGTGGGGATCCATAAGAGTACATCTCTTATGAGTTCATCTCTGCTTCTCCAGCAGTGTCCTGCATGTCTGGTTCGTCTAACTTGAATAGTTTTCGTGATAGGGGGCAGGTGGCCGTATAGTTGGTGTCTTGTGGGGTGTTGCTGCCAGGACTTGTTCAGGATTGCACGCAGCATTCTTGTGTAATTGCCATCTAGTTTCTTCTCCAGCCGTTTTGTTAGCGTCCATGTAGTGCATCCATATAGCAGTATCGATGTGACCGCTGCCTGGAAGAAACTGCGTTTCATTTTATCGGTTAGGTCTGATTTCCATATAATCGATAGCCTATTGATAGCTGTCCATGCTGTCGTTAACCTCGTTTCGATGTCCTTTTCGGTTGATTCGACGCTGCTTCCTAGGTACGTGAATTTGTCTACTAGTTTAAGTGGGGTTCCTTCTAGAGTGGAGATGTCCCCCGCTTGGTTATAGCACATATATTCCGTTTTGTGTGCATTAACATAGAGGCCTATGCTTGCTGCTGCTCGTTCCAAACTATGTAGAAGTGTTTCGGCTTGGTCAGGTGTATTTGCCAGTATCGCTATGTCATCGGCGTAGTCGGCATCGGTAATTGTTGTTGCGGGGTATCTTCTGCTTCTTTTCTTCGTCAGTTCGAAGCCATTCTCTTTGATTTTGTCAATCGATGTTCTAAGTACGTAGTCTAGACAAATGATAAAGATGTACGGGGCCAGTGTGTCCCCTTGTAGTACTCCTGCTACAATGTCAAAGTATCCTGTGTCTCCATCGGGTGATCGTACTTTTACTTTAGTGTTTCTATAGAGAATCGTTATTGCCGCTACGGTTTCTTTAGGTATGCCGTACGCTAGTAGGATTTGTTCCATCTTTCCTCTGTGAATGGAGTCGAAAGCCTTGGTAAAGTCGACAAATATTAATGTCGCTTGTAGGTTCTTTGCCCGTACACCTTCAAGGATTCTGCGGATGGTTAATATTTGTGAGGTCGTGGATCTATTTCTTCGGAAGTCATTTTGGTTTTTTCTAAGTATCTTGTCGATTTTGGGTTCTATTCGGTTTCGTAGTAGGGCATTGTAGATTTTGGCAGCTATGGATGTAAGTGTTATGCCTCGATAGTTTTTGGCTAATCCGAGGTCCCCCTTTTTAGGGAAGGGGAGTATGCATCCTTTCATCCATCTATCTATCGGATTTTGATTGTATACTGCGTTGCAGTGTCGGAGCAGTATGTCGTCGATTTGTCTGGTCTTCCATACTTCCGGGGGAATTTCGTCCAGCCCTGCAGCTTTCCTATTTTTAATTTTTCTGAGAACCGAGTCGAGTTCTTCTTGTGTGAACGGTCCTAGTTTAATGTCTAATTGTTTGCTAATTATTCTGGTGATTGGTTCATGCGTTATTTTTGGTGGGTTTCCAAGTAAGTTTTCGAAGTGCTGTTTCCACAGTTTTATTCTTTCTTGTTGGTTTGCTGCTTTAAGTTTTGCTTTGGCTGTGTTCTTTCTTCTGCTCACTTCGTTTATTGTTTGCCAGGCTATTCTAGATTGTCGATCTTCCACCGATTCTCTAATCTTATCTATCTGATTTTGAATGTATTCTGTCTGTTCCTTTATATATATGCCTGCTAATTGATATTGTGCCGTTTTTAGTTTTAAGGCATTTGTGTTTTTTGGGTTTTTTCGATAGTTTTTGGAGGCTGTTTTCACTAGTGCACGTTTTTCTCTCACCGCTAAAGTTTCCCATGGGACTCTATATTTACTTTTAATTTTTGTTGGAATGTATTTTGCTGCTGCCTCGAGGTGTGCATTGACGAAATTTTCGTATTCGTCGTTTGGTGTACTTTTTTCCGTCTTTTCTTGTAGTGTTTCGAATCTGTTTCTTAATTCTAATACGTATTTATCTCTTACATCTTTGTTGTTTAATAGGGCCCAGTCATAGTGTTTGGTGGTCGCTGTTCGTTTGTCGTTTTTTCGTAGGCTTAACCGTATTTTCGCCGTGACTATTCGGTGATCGGTGGACACACCCTCAAAAGAGGAGTATGCCTCGCAATTTAATGCACTATTCTTCCATTTCTTGTTTATAAGGACGTAGTCTATCTGTGCTTTAGTATTGTTTGCGTACGTGTATGTCCATAGTTTGCCCTCTCTTTTTTGGTAGTTTGTATTGAGGCATGCTAATCTATTTTCTATCATGAAATCTGTTAGATGTTGCCCATTCCTATTTGACGTGTTGTGGAGGCTGTATTTGTTGTTTCCGTTTTTCCCGATTTGGGCATTCATGTCTCCGCCAATGACTAACATGTTGTGTTTCGGGATGCTACGCACTAATGAGGATAACTCATCGTCGAAGGTGACTAGTTCATTTTCTTCCCTAACATTGGTGGGGCTGTAGCATGAGATGATTGTTGCTCTGGGGTTTCCGTTAAATGTAGCTGCCATCATTCTAGGTTGTATTTTCTCAACGCTATTAAGCGTTTTTAGTGCTCTAGGTCCTATAAGTAATCCTACCCCTCCTACTGCGGCGTTGACAGAGTTTTTCCATGCGAATACAGTGGCGAGCGACCATCCATTGCCAGTTTCGTGATATTTGATATCTTCTGTGTGCGTGTATCTGTGTTCTTGTATGCATATAATGTCTATCTTATGTTCTTCGGCCGATGCGATTAGCTCTGGGAGTTGTCCTATTCTATTTAAGGTTCTTACGTTAAATGTGGATATTTGTAGTGTTTGCTTGCATTTTAGTAGTTTTGATTGTTTGAGCTCTGTAGCTGATTTTTCGAACACCGAGGCCAGGGCTCCAACCTCATCAGGACGCGCCCCTTTTTTACCCGCGCGAAGAGCGATGCGGTTTGTGTAAGTGGTTTGAGTGTGGGTCATGGTTATCTTTCGATGGCTGTTTTATTCTCTTCTATAGAAGCCACTCTTATAGAGGAGCAGCAGTAGTTCCTCGATCGAACTAGCGATCCTGAGCGTAAAGTCGTCAAACTCACGTCCAGGACCCATTTGGGTATTGAGTTTGGTCGTCCATGGGTTTATTCAAATACCTTTACGTACATCATGCTGCTTCCCATGTGTACGCAAAAAAAAAAAAAAAAAGAAAAAAAAGGGGGGTAATTTTGGTTTAAGTTTTAACTTAGTTAAAGTCCAACATTAAGGTACTTTCGTATGACTTTCGCTAGTACTGACTTGTGCTTTTTTTTTTTGCTGTATTGGGACTTTTCCTGGGTTTTTCATTTATTTTTTTTTTTTTCTACAGTTGGGAACCTAGCAGGCTTCAGGTATTATAGAGCTTAAATTTTTTTTTTTTTTCTTGGTAGCATTAGGTGTTGTAGGCTTTTTCTTTTTCTTCTAAACTACTGTTAGGGCTTTCTTTACGAATTTTTAAATTATTTGATAGAAGATATTTAAAAACATTCTGCCTTGTTCGCTGACATGTGGATAGGCTAATATCAATTTGGCTTTATAGTAGAGTAAGCGTGTCTTTACATTTAAAACGTATAGTTTAAGCATTATTTCACAGACAAAATACAGCATAACATTTTGTAAAATTCAGCATTTTAAATTGATAGGACTTAAAGACATACAGACCAATATTGACATATTTCTTCCACTTGGCTCCTGAGTTCAAATGCTTCTTCTTCGTTTTGACTTTTATTTACTACTGAAATTTTAGGTAGCTTTGGGGGCGGTCTACTGGGGTGGAGGGGAGAATTCGTGTTTTTTTTTTTTTTTTTTTTCCCTTACTCTTGGGGGGGGGGGACTGTGGTAGCATTAGGCGTTGTAGGCTTTTCTTTTTCTTCTAAACTACTGTTAGGGCTTTCTTTACGAATTTTTAAATTATTCGATAGAAGATATTCAAAAACATTCTGCCTTGTTCGCTGACATGTGGATAGGTTAATATCAATTTGGCTTTATAGTAGAGTAAGCGTGTCTTTACATTTAAAACGCATAGTTTAAGCATTATTTCACAGACAAAATACAGCATAACATTTTGTAAAATTCAGCATTTTAAATTGATAGGACTTAAAGACATACTCACCAATATTGACATATTTCTTCCACTTGGCTCCTGAGTTCAAATGCTTATACAAACATATATTACAGTTCAGGGAAAATAATGAGAAGACGTAATAATGAGGGGCGATGATTAACGTTAAAACTCGATTCGAACATGATAGAAAATTATGTTCTATCAAACTTCTTTTTCTTTGTCCCTTTCGCTACACAAGGTTCCAACTTCACTTTACTATCTACTAGCACCGCGTTTTTTTCCTTTCAGCTGTTTTAGTTTCAAGCTATCTCGCCCCGCGTTTCAATTTTCGCCGGCGAAGCAAAAGGGGTCTCATTCATTTACTCTAGGAGTTGCCAGTCTGCAACATTCCATTACTCCTTTTACAGTGTGCCCCCTGACTGCTGATAAGAGGCCAAATCAAGTGTACGTCTCAATATATATATATATATATATATATATATATATATATATAAAGCGGTTGTATTATAATGGTAACAGTTGTAGGAAGTGAAAGCTATAGCCCGATATAAATTCCTAGACGTGATTGGATTTCATACCGTGCTGATACGCTTGAGAAAGGTAAACATCAAAGTATTATACCCCCAGGAATATTTAAATTCTTGGCTGGACTTTAACTCTGGTGTGGCAACCGGCCGAGGAGAAGGAGAACGCTTAATCTAAACCTGTTTAACACAGTTTTAAAAATTGACATCGTGTCGCTCTCTGCTTGTCCGGGGGGATTGGTTATATATATATATATATATATATATATATATATATATATGGAAAGATGAAAAATAATTTCGTTATCTTTAGTAACAGTCATTCAAATGGGTGAAGAAATTCCTAAAGGTGAATCTCTTCTCTCTGAAGACATCTCTCTATTTCCATTTCGACTCTCAAGACTATAGGTACGTTTGTATTAACCAATAAAATCCTCGTTTTTAATCATTTTTTTTAGCTTGAGTTTTCATATATTCGTGTTGTAGAGTACCTAGCACCCCTTCAAAGGCAATACACCATTTGATCCCTACTCTATTCATTGTTAGTTATCTTGTTAATTGCTTGTAACTTATTGCACTGTGTTTTTTTTTGTATGTATCCGTTAGCACCAGATACTGGTGCTGAATAAATATATCAAACTTTAAATTAAATTCTCCTCTCTGGGTCACTTTGCCGGAGTAATAACTTCTAAAATCTCTAAATATGTCATTCGTTCAACGGCTGTCAAACTAAAAAATTTACGAAGTTTTCACATTCATTATTGAACATTGCTTTATAACCAATTATACTAATCAATATATCTATTTTTTATTATTCAGAGGAAGCATGGTCTAACCTTATGTTTGCAAGGTTTTTGTCTGTTTTTTGTTTGTTTTTTGTTTGTTGTTTTTCAGCAGGGTTAACTGGTGGTCCGTTATTGGAGTCCATTTGACATCTTATCTCCTTTGGTGTCCAGCACGCTTCTGATTATTGTAGCCGAGCTTAACATTACTCTAGTCTGACTGGTCTCAGTTCTTCTTCTTCTTCTTCTTCTTCTTCTTCTTCTTCTTCTTCTTCTTCTTCTTCTTCTTCTTCTTCTTCTTCTTCTCATTTTTTTTATCATTCACATCTTAAGTAGTTTTTCACGTTGGCGATAGCAAATAGTTTCTCATTGGAGTAAGTGACAGCCAGTCTCCTCAAGTCTCCAGGATTCTTCTCAGTATTCTGGCCGATCTCAATAATGCCGTCGTTTGGATGGTCTCTACCCGTCCTATCATTCCAACTCCTCCAGTCCTTGTATGAATCCTTTGGTGAATATACTAAGAGCACCTATTACAATTGGTCACTTAACCGTCACTTTCATGTTCCACATTTTTTTTCAATTACCAAGCAAGGCCTGGCCATTTATGTTTCTTTTCGCTTCCTATGTATATATATATATATATCAATATATATATATATATATATATATATAAATATATATATGTATATATATATATATGTGTGTGTGTGTGTATATTTATATATAGAAATATATATATATATATATATATATATATATATATATAATTATATATATATGTATATAGCAAAAAACATAAAAAAATGAATATCGAAATAGAACTCTTTATATGTATGAAAATGGATTTGGCGTTGTTAACCAACAATGGTTGATGTGCCATAAAACCAAACCAAACCAAACCAAACCAAACCAAAATATTACTTTTATTTTCACTATGATTTACAAAAGCCAAAATATCCACAAAATGACATGTTATGTTTGATTTGTTAGTTACCTATTGGCCAGTTCTTCTGGTAGCAATTTCGTAATCCGTTGTCTCTCATTATTCCAAGGAATCTTATGCATCTTATTTTCCGGTTTGTGTGCACATCAATTATAATAATGGTGAAATACCTTGCACAATTCACAGTGGTTACATTTACTACATTATCCTGATGATTTTTGTGTTCTTCTTGTACCAGTTGGCAGAATGTTCTCATCATGTAATTAACCATTTTATCTTTGTCTCCATTTAACCAGCACATTGCATTCTATTACATATCGACAATTTTCCTTTGATATAAAGGGTGTCTCAAAACAAATGCAACCCATTAATATAGGTTGTCTCGATATACATGAGATCCACGTGTCTGCTAATAACTCAACTAATGATAATGTATTCTTTTTTTCTTTCTGTTTGAGATTTGAAAATAGTATAATATAAGAACTATTAATCCTCCATTACAGCCTTTGACAAGAGAGGAAAATATATTTTGCGTCACTACATATTTGGAGACAAAATCATTCGAAACTGTCTATTCTGAAATAGGTTGAGTGTGCCGGCGTAGATATCCGTCCGTTAAGACAAGCCACCAAAGTATAGTACATATATATATATATATATATATATATATATATATATATATATATATATATATGTAAAGTAAATGAGAACTGTGAACATTAAAAGAATGAAATCAATCTGATAATTTTTAATCAGTGAAATAAATTTATAATAGAATACAATTTCTAAATTTCTTTTTTCTTTAACAATATATATATATATATGTGTGTGTGTGTGTGTGTGTGAGAGAGAGAGAGAGAGAGAGAGAGAGAGAGAGAGAGAGAGAGAGAGAGAGGGAAATGAAATGAATCAGACAAATTATTAATAATATATTTTTGCTCAAACCAAATATATATATTTCT
>OY757932.1:23581619-23734119 GCA_963585895.1 Sepioteuthis lessoniana | reverse complement strand
TTTTTTAATTACTTTGCTGCCTTCGCAGTTTTTGGTGAATAGTTTTTTTTCGAAAGCTTGAGTCGTACGTAGTACTTCGGCTCTTGAGTTTGTCAGTTTGTTTTGTGAACAAACTGGATTTTTTTGGATAACCAATCGTTCTCGATACTTGGTTGACCGTTATATAGTTTGGACAGACTTTAATAATCTTAAATATTCCGTAGGTGTCGAATCGCTAGTTCGTCAATCATGTTGGTAACCGGAATATTATTTTGTATGTAGTCGCTGGGTGTTGCGTTTAGATCGTTGATGTAGTAATGCCAGCTTAATTTCTCGTTCAACACTGCTGTGTGATTAAGCAGATCCTCTGTCGATACCGATGTGGTGAGGACGAAATTCTCGAATCTTTCTGTCGCTATTGATGTGGGACTTGTAAGGCATTGGGGTTTTCGGTGTGAGTGCGTTACTCGAATCCTTCTGTCCCCACTGATGTGGACCCAAGGTTGGAACCACGGAAGGAAAACATGGAACACGGATTGAAGGTAAGAGAAGTTTATTAACAAAAGGTTAGAAACGATAGTTTAAGGGTAAGCGGAGCTTACTATCCAGTAGCGTCCACTATTGGTAATCGTACACGGTTGCCTACTACTAGAAGAAGGAACTTGAACAGGGTTTCTTACTTGCAGCACGGCTTAAGCGGCGCACGGTCAACACGCTCAGGCCAGCCACAGGGGTCTAGTTGGCTCTCTGAGATTCCCCTGTGGTTGAAATCCACTCCTAAATACTTAAATTTGCCGTTCACTCCTACAACCGGGACCGGAGTACCATTGACGGTACAAATCGAGCCGGACCTGACGTACGAGACCCTACGCTTTTTATTGCCACCAAGATGAAGTAGGTGGCACTTTTTAGGGTTAATCTCTGGACCAAGCCTCTCGAGAGACTTTATGAGTCTACTAACTCTGTCCTGCATAGCAGGAAGGTTACGTGCGAACAGCGTCGTGTCATCCACATACACGAGTTGCTTGGTGTTAGGCCCGGTCGAGAGGCCTTGGAGGGGGTCTTCGTTTTCCAATAGAGCTGTGTCCAGCGTGATGTTGAATAGAGCAGGAGACACTGGATCTTCCTGCTTAACGCCCGGTCCCGTCGGTTTGATGGGGGTGTCACTGACGATCATGTTGGTCATCTCCATAGTGGAGCTAATGTAGTCCGCCATGATCATTGTGAAGCCCCTTTTCAACATCGTGCGGTGCAGCACTCCATGGGAGACGCTGTCAAAGGCCTTGCGAAAATCGAGCACGAGGGTCACCAACTCCTCGTGTCGCTTCCAAGCGTCTCCCAGGGTCTTTTCTAGCTTAAAAATGTTATAAGCTACTCCGTTAAGACGCTGGAATCCTACCCGACTGGAGTGGTTCTGTAGGCACCCTTCTACTCTGAATGCTAGTATGCGGTGGAAAACCCTGACGGAGAAGTTTCCCACCGCAGCAGGTCGATAGTCGAGGGGATATGAAACATCTTTCACTTTCTTCATGAAGGTGACTCGTGAATCGTAAACCCCTTTGGACAGCTAGCCAGGCCCGCACAGTGAGATAAGATTCAGAAGTATCGTGATCTGCTCGATAGGTCTGGCAAGTATATCCCGCAACCGATAAACATCGGGGGCCGGAGCGGAATTCTTAGTCTTCTTTAAAGAGCTTGTTACTTCTGATATTGAGATGGGGTCTAGAAGTTCCCACCGTACTTCCTTCACATCAAGAGTCGGGATTGTACAGTTTTTATCTGACCGCTCAAAGATCGGCCTCCAGGCATCGACAAAGTAATCAGCCATGAAGCCTTCCCTTCTTCAGAGGTCCTCAGAAGAGGCTGTGCCATTTAACGACCTCTCAGTGACCGTCTTCGGGCTAACTTGTAAATTTCTGATTTCTGAGCTCTTCACGACTTCACACCGGGTTTGATCATCGGTCCGCCTATGCACCTCCGTGGCTTACGCCTTTCTGTACCAGGAAGGACGAGGGCATAGTGGGACTCCAGGGTGGCCGCCCCATCCACCACCTGTGTTATCTCACATGGTAATATAGTGCTAGAAGAGTCCATGATGCAGGTAAGGTTCGATCTCACAACAGTTGCTTAGAATAAACAACCAAAAAAAGATTATAAGTAAAAAGGAATGAATGACGGGGAAAAGAAAAAGGTGCTTTCGACCTCAACTTTTATTCGTTGGTTTATAGTTTTTTCGTGGAAAGAAAATTTTATTTCTCGAACCAGTAAAAATAGCCATACAGTCTGTCGATTTTTCTTATTGGAAATTGAGAAGGTATTTCTTTTGGAGGATTGGAATACCATATTTTAAGGCATACGTGGATGGCCCTTCCTGTCAGAGGCTATCTGAAAGATTGTATTTTTTGTATATATTTATTCTATTTTGCATTGAAGGGGTACTCTGCATTCCTGAAAGCTCCAGTATCACTGTAACATCTTTATCAGATTGTTTAGTGTCATATCCAGGACACTTATTTGGGGGGTCTTACTTCCCTGCAGAGTTGCAGCCGGTGTATTCTACAGCCCTAGCATAGTGGGTAATATTTCTTAAAGTTTTATATTCGAGGTGATACCAGTAACGTTACAGTGCGGTGTGTTATATATTTATCATGGAAGGATACTCTTATTTATGATGAGTAGTAATACGTAATTATCGTCTTATCGGATGTACTTGTGCATAGGTCGATTTTTGAAAATAAAATTTTTACATTAAAAAAAAAAAAGAATTGGCAATAATCTATACTTCTTTTATTATAATGTGCCAAATCGTTAATCATAATGATTGACCTTTTGTTTTATTCCTGCAACTGAATATAATATTTAACAACCCCTCCACTCGGGCAGGATATGACACAAGGTCAATTTTTAAGCGGAGTTTAACAGGTTTAAATTCAGAGTTTTCCTTCTCCTAGACTAGTTGCCTCACCAAGGCTGAAGAACTCAGTCTGTCCTACTATTTTACCCATAGCTGGGGGGAGAATAATTTGATTCATACCTTTCCCAATGGTATTAGTAGTATGTGAAATGCAATCAGTCTCATCCAGGATTTGAACTCGTGTCGCCGTGTCCATTTCCTACGACGATAACCATTACACCACGGGCACCTCCACAACGGAATATAACATTTTTATAGCCAGGCCCACGGATCGAATGAAAATATGAATGCATTAACAGCGGCTCATAACAAATTGTTTCGTCATCAGAGACAACATCCCTGTCATTGAAAAGAGTTTCCTGGGTTTAATAGCTAATGTATTGAACTAGTATATTGGTTCAATTGTCACTATGGCAAAATTTAAAGGGTCAGGCTCTTAAACATATCATCAAATGTAGTTTTCATGTATTGACTTTTGTCAGACCCGTCATTTAGAGATTTCGTAAGCAGGGTGTGCACCTGTGTAAACAAGGGGATAGCGGAAATGAATTCTGAACAAGAAGGAAAACGCGTGGGCGTTATGGATATTATATAACACAAAATTTCAACCACAGAGGAATGACAGTCAGTCAGGAGAAGTGGAAAGATTCGAAGAGCAGTCAGTGAGTATCTGGATGAGGAGTCGCTAGTCCCCCTATCGGCCGATGATGGAAGATTCTGAATATGTTTCTCTACATGGTTTAAATGATAACAATCCTGTGTCCGTCTCTTGATTTGTCTGCCTCTCTCAATTAGAGCATTTCTATAATATGTTAAATAAAGAAAAGTGTATATCTATTTTATACACAAGTATTGTGTTCTCTTCATCCATTTCTGTACTGGTATTTGTTGCGCGCCCTACCAAAGGGGCTAATGTGGAACAAAGGTTTTTGGTGGATCCGAGCGTATGACCGTAGCCCAGACACATCTGGCATTCCCAAAACATGCCTCCGGCCCCGTAGGCATTCCCCTAAAAAAGGTACCACAGGTGTCAGGATATTAACCAAAACCCTCCGAACAGTGTTAAAGCTTGGGGGGGATGACACTTGAGGCTCGATGATACCACTCTTATCATGCATGGCTCGAATGCCGGCTTCCCGGAATCCATGTCAGATGGCCAAGACTGACAGTCACCGGAACCAAGACACCCCTGACCTGATCCGTGTACCTGTGAACACAGCAGGCTGAAGCATATCCTTGGGCTAGCTCTCATTCGTAAACAACATTTTAATTAGTACTCTTTAAAATTAAGAGAAATATCCTATTCTTTGCATGCATATATATATATATATATATATATATATATATATATATATCCTCAACACGGACCAATGCATTTAGGGAGTAGATTAATGTCATTTTTGCTGGTCGGCTAAAATATGAGGTGTCCACAGAAGAATGCACTTTTGAGTTCGTTTTAGCAGCCGTTTTGTGGGGTATAGCTCCCAGGATGTGTTCAGAACAGCACGAACCATCCTTGTGCAGGACCAATTCGTTTTTTTTCCAAGCTTTTGGTTAAAGTAATGCAGTGCAACGATATTATAAAATCTACATGACTGCAACAACAAAAATCCTTCGTTATCTTATCAAAGAGATCAGATTTACATATGATCGATAACCTATGATCGATGAACTATCAATAGGAGCGCATGCCTTTCTTCTGTCTATATCTAACCCTTTTTTTGCTGATAAATTATTGTTACCGTGTTTATGAAGTGATATATATATATATATATATATATATATATATATATATATATATATATATATACCCCTCCGCCCAGGCAGGATATGACACAAGGTACATTTTTAAGCGGAGTTTAATAGGTTTGAATTCAGAATTTTTTTCCTTCTCCTAGACCAGTTGCCTCACCAAAGCTGAAGAACCTAGTCTGCCATACAATTTACCCATATCGAATAATTGGATTCATACTTTTCCAAAGGGTATGTGAAATGCAATCAGTCTCGTCCAGGATATATATATATATATATATCAGTCTCGTCCAGGATATATATATATATATATATATATATATATATATATATATATATATATATATATATATATCCATACTTTGATTACATGAGACACAATTCAGCAGGTCATGAAGGTCTTGAAAGTTGAGATGCCGAACTGGCGTGTTTCTCTTCGAGTGCTTTTTGCTGGTTGTAATACTTGGCTTAGTGCAAGGCTTCAGAATCTAAGGTTTTAGGCCAACATGACCATACCTGATCGTCGAGTTCCTTGCGACTTGAGCAAAATCTCTTCAAGCATTTGTTTACCGTTATCAGCTGCACCGTCATCTTTCATCCAAAAAACAGTTTTTCATTGCTTATGCGATGTTATGGCTGAATTCAAAGACTTTAGAAACATTATTTTTGAAAAATAATTGCTGCGCACAGGTATATGTATTTTCATGCCTCTCCCAAATGATTCTTAAAAATTAAACACGAATGGCACAAAAATAAAGCTCGTTTACCTCTATCTATCTATCTATCTATCTATCTATCTCAGTTTGTTTTTATCAACAGGGGTTGTACAAAATAATGGAAAATCCAGGAAATTTCGAACAAATCTATTTTTTTCAAATTTTAGAAACCCTGCTTTATGTAGCTCCTTTCTTGCAATTTTTGAGTAAAGCTGCTTCTCAAGATGGTCATTAAGCTCACTGTATTTTTCGAAGCTGTGTTCTTGTGATCCTTTCTAACAATCCTCGTAAGAGTCCAATGGTTCCTATCAGACAGCTTTCGCTTTCTTCCAGAGTTTTGTTTCAGTGAGGAGGTTTTTCCTTCTTTCCCGAATGCTGTCATTATTTTCAAGACTTGCTTCACCAAATCGGTTTTGTTACAATCGCGTCTGTCATACGAACCTCAACGATTTGAATTCTTTTAAAGTCTGATAGATCTGCTATTTTAATAAATTTCAATTTATTTCTTCTGATGGTATCTGTAAAAAACATTTTGTAAAATAAGACGAGAAAAATTAATAATAAATAAAAAGAAAAAAAAGGAAATAACAAACGTTTGATGGTTTTATAGGTGTTTCAAAATTATGATACAAAGATTCTACGTGTTTCCATTATTTTGTCCACGTCTGTGTGTCCGGTCAATTTTTATCTAATTTATCTTTTCTTTAACTATCTGTATTGATCAATCGATCTATGGCAGTCTCTTCAAGACTTTCTACCGCTAATACACCCTGATAGACGAAACATCAATACATGATGTCTCTCTCTCTCTCTCTCAAATATATATATATATATATATATATAATACCTAAATGGAAACAAAATTGTTTTTTCTTTAATTATCAATCAGAAACCGATTCTCAAAAAAGGAATTTCTGTTAACTTCGGTTTGTGTTCAATTAGTCTCTCTTGATTGGGTATTTTTAATCCTACGTTGATATGCTTTGTGATATCGGCAAGAAATGAAACGTCTTAGTTATGGCTTATTGTCCGTCAGTTGTTTTCAAAATTGGAGCAAAAATAAATTGGAGCAAAAATAAAAAAAAATAAAAAAAGAACGCAGCAGGTTGTTCCAAAAATAAATATTCATGAATATTCATATTTATAAGGAACTTCCCCAAATTAAATTCATTTATTCGAACAACAAATTTAAAATAGTTGTAGAAAGCACAATAATACTTTTAAATAGAAAAAAAAAGTTTTCAATTAGAAGGTAGAGTGTTCGACAATGGTCTGGAAGTTCGGGGTTTAATCTCTGGTTGAGTCATAAAAACTCAAAAATTGTACAAAATATTTCCTTTCTCAATACTATGCATTACTTATAAATGGTAAAGTGGAGAAATCAAGGGATAAGATTAGCACCCTCCCCTACATATCAGTGTAATAGCTAATGAAAAGGGAGCCTTCGGGTTGCCTTCGACTACGGTCGCTAACATTACGTTTTACTTATTTATCTACAGTGGCTTTCAAATATTTAGAAGGCTGGACTACCTTTTTTTCAGGGTCAATCTCGTGAACGTTGATATGTATAAATCTAGGGGACACCCATAACAATAGAAATTAAACTTATCCTAAATTATTGATGAAAATCATATCCCGTATTTGCACTGAGTGGCATTTGCTCTCTTTACTCTGCAAAATAATCAATTCTTCGCAATGCCTTTGATATATACACTCAATTCTCTCATCTAGATATCTGTTTGATCATCATATTGATAAATGCTGAAAGTACTATTATGCGAAGATATGTTTGTGGCAAAGTTAGAAATATTTTCATTAACTTTTGAGACAACAATGATATTCAGAAGTCACACCTAATGAAATATTTGGAAGATATAATTTTTAAATTTGAACTTTCATTTGCTAATACTTGTGAATAAAAACAGAATTTTTTGTATCTATCACTTATCAATCAATATGAAATTTCAAGATACCATTGCAGCATCTGCTGATCCCTTTTACTGGGTTTGTGGAACGCTGTGGTCTCCGGGCTAAAGGGTGAAAACCACTTATGTTCATAGAATCAGCATTTCTACGAGGGATCAATACGATTCTGCATGTTGTGATCATGAGAGAATTTCTCAGAGAATAATGGACTTTGTTCTATTAAGTTGTTCATCAAAAGGAGCGGTTGATGAGGGTCATACGACTGATGTTAATATTTCTGTCATGAAACAATAATTTTTAAATGACTTTTAACTGACATCAAAAGAAGGGCAATCTTACAAAATGGCGTCAATTATGAAAGCAGATATGTAATATTGAAATGTTCATACGTGAGTAATTGCAGCTTTATACATATTCATGAACGGTTGTTGAAAGTTATAGAGATCAAACGGAAAATATGAACAAAGTGGTAAGACTTGCATTATATCCGCGGCAAAGACAAGTAACGTTTTATTAAAAATGATACTTTTTTCTTCTTTTTAGTACACACACACACACACACACACACACACACACTCACACGCGCGCACACACACACACACACACACACACACACACACACATATATATATATATATATATACTCACATACATCTACACTGACATACACACCCATCCACAGACACACACACGTATATATATATATATATATATGCGTGTGTGTGTGTGTTTGTGTGTGTGTATGCTGTGTGTGTGTGTGTGTGTGTGTGTGTGTGTGTGTGTGTGCGTGTACGTGCGTGTGTGTGTGTGTATGTGTGTGTGTGTGTTTATGTATACTTTGCCAGTATTTATCTCTTCGAATTTTTTTTTCAAATAATTTCATTTTTTTCATATATATATATATATATATATATATATATATATATCATGATGGTCTGTCCCGTTGCTCTCGACGTTGAAGGCCGTACTCTTCATGTAAACACATTAACTGTTGGACGACCACCAGAGGAGATATAGTTTTAGTGATGTAGATTTGAGTAGAAGCAGCCTCACTATTTGAATAAACAGAAAACAAAAGAATCGTGCACCAATTATATACAGTCTTCAGAATAGCACGCCTCACGTTTTAAAAAACTATATATATATATATATATATATATATATATATATATATATATATATATATAAAAGTAGGACGCAGTTAAAGATCATGCAAGGCCGATGATGAAGTGCTGATTCATGTGAAAGAAAATATGTCATCGAAAGCTGCTTCCATTTTCAAGATTAAATTCTTTTTGTTCCTGTCAATGACGACCTTCAAAGCATCAAGGTTTGTGTGTCACCGCTTTCCATTGGTCAATACCCTTACACACAGACACTCGGACACATTAGCATATATATATATATATATATATGTGTGTGTGTGTGTGTGCGCGCGCGCGCGTGTGTGTGTGTGTGTGTGTGTGTCTTTCTGTGTGTAGCAATTTAGCCCTACAATCTTTTAAATCGGCTGACATATATTTCATTACTCATGAGAATAGAAAGTTCCAAATATATTTACCGAAATATCTGTGATATAGCATTTACATTGTTCCCCAACACATTAAAATATCTTGAAAATCAAAATAGCAGGAAAATTTTTGAACATTTTATACTCTGTGTGTGTGTGTGTGTGTGTGTGATTGATGTTGGAAAGCTTGGAACGGTCCACAAATGTCAGGAAAGAACACTAGGGAAAATAGCAGATTAGAGGAAGTATCGTGCTCATTCTGATCACAGAAATGGTAAGCACAAGCTAGAATATCAAGATGATTACTGGACACCTCATGATACTTGCGGCCACTGAGACTTCAGCACCAGTTAAAATTGGCGCTATAAAACTCGCAGGGACGACAAATAATAAGACAATAGAAAATAAAGTCAATATATAGATTAACGAATTAAATTGATGTAAAATAAACTACTAGAATTATGTAGACAGCGCTTCTCAGAATGCTACAGAAACTATATTATGTAAGATCGAGTACAAATGTTGATTATTATCAAAAATATATATAGTGATTTTAAAATACGATTGAATATGTTCTAATTTTAAAATGGCCTGACTTTCTTTGCCTGTCGAGAGGTAATGTATTAAGTAACTACGAGGGGCATACGATAAGTTTCCAGACATTTTTCGTATAGGCATTTAAAATTGTTGTAGACTCTTGATAATTCACCATATTATTGCTATACATCTTATGAGATGACTAAACAATATTTATGATTTCAAGTTCGAATGAACAGCTACAGCAGGAATTGGAATACACCCTACTAAAGCCTGATTGTCACAGCTGGTGAATTTCAAAAATTCAATCTCACACTTTAGAAGAACGGTATGCAATAAAATTCTGTTTTAAACTTGAGAAAATGTCACAGAAACGTATGGGATGCTTTAGACTACTTTTCGACCATCTTGCATGAATCAAGCATCAGTTTTTGAGTGGTATAAGAGAATCAAGGAAGACAGGGAGTCTGTGAGGGATGATGAGAGGTGTGAGAGGAGTAATGAAGTCAATACACCAGAGTTGATTGGCTAAAGGGTTAGAGTTAGGATTAGGGTTACTATGTTGAGGCTTTAAGAGAGTTCAGGAAGAGATTCTTAGGGAAGAGGCTGGCACTCTTCAAATCGGGTCAGTGGCATTTCCAGTAGGACCATGCACCAGTTCAAAACTTTATTCTTGTCACAGACTATTTGAGCAAAATGGGCATCGAGACAGTTCGTCAACCTCCCTATAGTCCAGACGTTGCTCTCTGTGACTCTTGGTTATTCCCTAAGCTCAGAGGCTGTCGTTATGAGACAACTGAGAAGATGAAAGAGGCTGTGACGAAGGTCATTGACACGCTCACACAAGAGGACTTCCATGAGGCCTTCCGGAGGTTGTTTGAACGGTACATCAAGTGTGTTGCAGTCGGAGGAGACTACTTAGAAGGGGACTAGAGTTTCATGTGTTTTCTATCAATAAAACTGCCCATACGAAAAAAGTCTGGAAACTTATCGTATGAAACTCGTATATCAGAAAAATATTCCAATTTGAACATTGCTTTTCGAAATTAGCCGCTCAATCGGATATATTTGATAGGCTAAAATGTAGTGTCGTGACAAAATCACAGGACTGAGACATCGTAAAAAGTGGTTTCGAATTACAATCTCTCTATTGTATATACTTTTGGATGAAAAACCTTATTTCCCCTAAAAAAAGAGCTATTGTAGTTCTTTGAAAATGATGGGTTTAACGTTTAATAACCAACGAAGGTTGATATGCCATTAACATAAACCAAAACCAAATATATCTTAAATGAATAACTTGAGGATTCTTAACTGTTTTGACTGGGCTTAGAACTGACCCATCTATTTAAACAGAAACTGGGAATAATAATGAACAGAATGGAATTGAATGCTCCATAATCCAGAAGTGGAGCCTCATCATAAGATGTCATACCAAGTGGAACCTTTTTGTTGGCGGGAGAGTACTGTTCCGTAGAAGACACCGTCAGTGTATTTTGAGCACTGCTGACATGGCGAGCAACACTCAAATCAAAAGTTAATAACATTTTATTTACATAAAAACACATACTACACTTAGATCTTGAACAATATGTGGTGAATGAGACCTCACAATCAACAGTTCCTTCAAAGTAAAAAAAAAAATATTTATTTCAATTAAATAAGCAATAAAGTTGTAAATATATGGCGTCGATTTTTTTATATCTTTGTCTAATTGGAAATTTTGGGTCGTTGATCGCATATTGTCTTATTATTTAATCTTTTTCTGACAAGGTAACTCACATTTAATCAAGCATTTTCACATTTTATCACTCCTTTTTGTGATATCATTATTCTATTATTTGTTTTTACATCTCCTTTGCCATCTTTACATGTTATGATCTTTGTACTTCAACCCTATTTCAGTCGGCTTGGGCTGTAGAATGCACGGATTGCTTCTCTTAAGAAGGCTAAGACCCCTCTCAAACAAGTACCCTGGATATAACATTAAACAATCTGAAGGTGAGGTTCCAGTAATACTGGATCTTTGGGGAATATGGAGTACACTTTCTATGTCATAGCTCCCAGGCCCACTCTGTTCCAGATTGGTAGTACCTTATGGGGTCCTGTCTATGGGTCAAATAGAACTAAACGCCGCAATTATGCTAAACTAAATTGCTTGAAATGAAACTGTTTTGACGCCTAAAGTGCATATTTAAGCTAATCTGTATCGTTTGAAAAAGAACTATTTTTGACATTGAAACCGTACATAGTGATAAACTGAATTGTTTGATTTGTTTTGAATTTCAATGTTGTTTAACCAAAAACTATACTTATACTAAATAGAATTGTTTAAATTAGAACTGTTCGATAAAACTGAATTATTTGAAAAAGAAATGTTTTTGACAATTAAACTGTGTACTTTTGCTAAACTGAATTGTTTGAAATAGAACTGTTTTATTGTATAAAAGAGAATTTGACATTAAATAACCAACGCCATAAAACCCAAACAAACAAACACACCAACCATTATAGAAAAAAACTGCTCAGAACATTTACAATATTAATCTTATAACTGTATACAGATCAATTTCTGTTAAATGATTTATCTGATAATTTCCCAAAACACCCTCTTAAATTATTTTTCTTTCCATTATATGTAAAATGAACTAATTCAATCTTAAAAGTTTTTAAACTATTGTTGTTTTGATTATATCAAGCAATTAAAAAATCAACCAATTTCGATGACATTGTACCAAACCATTTGTTTCATATTTTATATAACAGGATACATATTTTTGAATTCTGACAATTTCGAGTCGTTATATTTATTTGGTAAAACCTCTCAGAAAATAAAGAAAGAAATCAAATAATATTTAACGTTCTGGCTTAAGCGCTTTTATAATGATAATTCATTTCGTGAAATAAATTTCAGAAATTGATAAGTCTAAGTAATAGATGACGTTGCTTTGATTTAATTTGATTAAATTTGACTTAATTTTTGGAATCGGTTTTTGTTGCAAATTTCCAATAAAAGGAGAAATATTTTTAAAATGTCTAGAATTTCCATTAATTATTTAGTCATTTTCACAAAGATCATATGGTATTTTTCCTTCTTGTAAAGTATTTAATCGTAATTTCTCTAATCTCTCCGTGTAACTTTTATCAGTATGCTCACATTTGTTTGCATGTTCTGAGACTGGTAACCAAAGCAAAAAAAAGAAACAAAGAAACAAAGAAACAAAGAAAAAAAGAAAGAAAGAAAGCAAAAAAGAAACAAAGAAAGAAACCAAAAAAGAAAGAAAAAAGAAAGAAATAAAGAAAGCAAAAAAGAAAGAAAGAAAAAAATAAAGAAAGAAAGCAAAAAAGTAAGAAAGAAAGAAAGCAAAAAAGAAAGAAAGCAAAAAAGAAAGAAAGAAAGAAAGAAAGAAAGCAGCAAAGAAAGTCAGAAAGCAAAAAAGAAAGAAAGAAAGAAAGAAAGCAAAAAAGAAAGAAAGGAAGGAAGAAAGCAAAAAAGAAAGGAAGGAAGAAAGCAAAAAAGAAAGGAAGGAAGAAAGAAAGCAAAAAAGAAAGAAAGAAATAAAGAAAGCAAGCAAGAAATAAAGAAAGCAAAAAAGAAAGAAGGAAAGAAAGCAAAAAAGAAAGAAAGAAAGAAAGCAAAAAAGAAAGAAAGAAAGAAATGAAGAAAAAAAGAAAGCAAAAAAGAAAGAAAGAAAGAAAGAAAGAAAGCAAAAAAGAAAGAAAGAAAGAAAGCACCAAAGAAAGTAAGAAAGCAAAAAAGAAAGAAAGAAAGCAAAAAAAGAAAGAAAGGAAGGAAGAAAGCAAAAAATAAAGAAAGAAAGAAAGGAAGAAAGAAAGCAAAAAAGAAAGAAAGAAAGCAAAAAAGAAAGATAGAAAGCAAAAAAGAAAGACAGGAAGGAAGAAAGCAAAAAAAGAAAGAAAGAAAGAAAGCAAAAAAGAAAGAAAGAAATAAAGAAAGCAAGCAAGAAATAAAGAAAGCAAAAAAGAAAGAAGGAAAGAAAGCAAAAAAGAAAGAAAGAAAGAAAGAAAGCAAAAAAAGAAAGCAAAGTAGAGGAGAGCTCAACCAACATTCAAAAGTATTAGTATTATCTAAGGAAACCGTAGATAAAGAATCGTACTATTTCGAAAAAGATTAAAAAAAGAATTTGATTAAATTTGACTTAAATTTTGGAATCGGTTTTTGTTGCAAATTTCCAGTAAAAGGAGAAATATTTTTAAAATGTCTAGAATTTCCATTAATTATTTAGTCATTTTCACAAAGATCATATGGTATTTTTACTTCTTGTAAAGTATTTAATCCTAATTTCTCTAATCTCTCCGTGTAACTTTTATCAGTATGCTCACATTTGTTTGCATGTTCTGAGACTGGTAACCAAAGCAAAAAAAAGAAACAAAGAAACAAAGAAACAAAGAAAAAAGAAAGAAAGAAAGCAAAAAAGAAACAAAGAAAGAAACCAAAAAAGAAAGAAAAAAGAAAGAAATAAAGAAAGCAAAAAAGAAAGAAAGAAAAAAAGAATGAAAGAAAGCAAAAAAGAAAGAAAGAAAGCAAAAATAGAAAGAAAGAAAGAAAGAAAGCAAAAAAGAAAGAATGAAAGCTAGAAAGAAAGAAAGAAAGAAAGAAAGAAAGAAAAAAAAACTAGAAAGAAAGAAAGAAAGAAAGAAAGAAAGAAAGCAAAAAAGAAAGCAGAAAAGAAAGAAAGCAAAAAAAAAGAAAGAAAGCAAAAAAGAAAGAAAGAAAGAAAGCTAGAAAGAAAGAAAGAAAGAAAGAAAGCAAAAAAGAAAGAAAGAAAGAAAGAAATGAAGAAAAAAAGAAAGCAAAAAAGAAAGAAAGAAAGAAAGAAAGAAAGCAAAAAAGAAAGAAAGAAAGAAAGAAATGAAGAAAAAAAGAAAGCAAAAAAGAAAGAAAGAAAGAAAGAAAGCAAAAAAGAAAGAAAGAAAGAAAGCACCAAAGAAAGTAAGAAAGCAAAAAAGAAAGAAAGAAAGCAAAAAAGAAAGAAAGGAAGGAAGAAAGCAAAAAATAAAGAAAGAAAGAAAGGAAGAAAGAAAGAAAGCAAAAAAGAAAGAAAGAAAGCAAAAAAGAAAGACAGGAAGGAAGAAAGCAAAAAAAGAAAGAAAGCAAAAAAGAAAGAAAGAAAGAAAGAAAGAAAGAAAGCAGCAAAGAAAGTAAGAAAGCGAAAAAGAAAGAAAGAAAGCAAAAAAGAAAGAAAGGAAGGAAGAAAGCAAAAAAGAAAGAAAGAAAGAAAGGAAGAAAAAAAGCAAAAAAGAAAGAAAGAAAGAAATAAAGAAAGCAAGCAAGAAATAAAGAAAGCAAAAAAGAAAGAAGGAAAGAAAGCAAAAAAGAAAGAAAGAAAGAAAGAAAGAAAGAAAGAAAGAAAAATGAAATCATGATTCTTCCGAATAATTTGTTTCTAATGGAAGCGGAATTATCAATGTTTTTCTGGTTATTGTTGGGTACAGTATTGAAATTTCTTGCCAAACACAATTTAATTCCATTTCTGAATACTTGAATATCAAGCATCGATCTTTCTTCAGATCAAGAATATCTTTTTCTTTCAGGGATAATTCCTATACTTCATATCTTAGGAATGGCTTAATAAGCCACTTTTTATTGCTTCTTGCTTAAATCCGAAAAAAAAAAAACTGTTATCTATTCTTTTTTTATTAATCCCAAATAATTAGAAATCAATGTCTTTTAAACATTTGCTTAATGCTGAAGTTTTCATTTATCACTTAATAAAGCCAGAATTGCATCGTTTCTTTCAAACCATGAACACTACCATTTTATGTCAACATGTTTTGTACTCCTGCATATTAGATGGTTTGTTTGGGTTTTATGGCGTTGTAGGTTATTTAATGTCAAATTCATTTTTATACAAATAAAGACTTCTATTTAAAACAATTCTGTTTAGCATAAGTACACAGTTTAATTGTCAAAACCATTTCTTTTTCAAGCTATTCAGTTTAGTCAAACTGTTCTATTTCAAAAAATTCAGTTTAGTATGAGTATAGTTTTTGTTTTCACAGTTGAATGTCAAAACAATTCTATTTCAAGCAATCCTGTTTAGCGTGAACACAGTTTGATAGTATTTGGCACATAGATATGATCATATCAGGTGCTACTACACTGGGCCAGAGTAGACCTGGGTGCGATGGCAATGAAGGGGTACACCGCATTACCCAAAGCTTCAACATTACTGAAGCCTCACCATCAGATTGTTTAGTGTCAAGTTCTGGATACACGTTGGAGTTGGGCTTACCCCTTTGCAGAGATGTAGTCGGTGTATTCAAAAGCCCTAGCTGATTGGGCAATAAGATGGTTTAGTTTATTTGTTTATATGGGTTATTTAATGCAGAAATTAGAATAATTTGTAAATATTTTCATGGTGATCTTTTTATATTTTCAATGTTTCATTGTCTTTTATAAAAATTGCTTTAAACTTATCTATAATAGTTTTCAGACTCAGTGATACAATTAGTTTTTCTATCAAATTTAAGTTATTTGCACCCAGTTGTAAGGTTTACAGTAGTCCTTTTAATTACTAAAAATTTATAAACAATTATATGTTTGAACTAACTATTCCTATCTAATAATGTTATAATCTCCTATGCGTATCATGCAGGATACATACTGACGCAATGATAACAGACGCAGGAAGACTTCTTTACAAATATATTTACCTCTCACTTTATTCAAAAGGGTTCGAAAAGGGGTTACTCAAGGGTTGCGTGTGAGAGGGATCTGAGAGACCGAACATAAACTAATATTTTGATCCCCAAATTTATGGCCGTCAACGTTGTGTCTTTCTCGTTCTCCAGGGCTGCTCAACCGGAGGCCCAGGGGCTCACTCTGCTGGATGATGGCTTTCTTTGCTGCATCTTATCAGCAACTTCTCTGGACCCCAACTCATCAGGGCCCCAAGCCCCTTCGGCCTGGTGTGGCTTTCCCCACCACTTCTCTTCTCCAACTGGCTGCAACTTAACTGGCCCTTCACTTCCGTCTTGACTGCGCTATATAACAATTCAACACCCACACGATCACCCACTCAATCTTTGAAATCGAATGTTTAATCGTCATCAAGCGGAAATAACTGTCATGCAGTTCACAGGTCACTCTCTTCCGGTGCATCAATCTATGAGTGTACCATGGAAATTTTTTAGCTCGTCCCATTTTGTTAGCCAATTTCCGCCCACGCGATTTCCTCTCCTAACTGCCATCGGAATGTGTCACTTCCTTCCGGTGCATCACCTTGGAATGGTATTTTTGGCCGGGTTCGAGGGTCAAAACAATACAATAATACTCGTTTGTTTACATAAAGTTATTAGGCCAGAAACATTCCTGTCCAAAAAGAATGATTGGCAATTTTGTTCTAATTCTAGAATAATAATCCGGAGAAGACTTTGTTTGATTTTGTAAATAGCATACCAAGGGTTGTATGTTATCAAATGCTGAATCTTGTTTACACACACACACACACACACACATATATATATATATATATATATATATATATATATATATATATATATATTTGCTGGAAGGCAAATGTAAGCAAGAATGTGTAGTGTTTAAAGAGGAAGTATATAGTGATCCGAATAAAAGAAAAACAAAAAGATATACTTTGGGTCGACGCAAGGGGATTTTAAGACGAGGTACTATAACCATAAAACGAGTTTCTCACACGAGAAGTATAGGCATAGTACTACGTTATCTAGTTATGTGTGGGAGCTCAAGGATAACAAAGGGATAGATCCTATATTGAAATGGGAAGTAATAAAGAAATGCCGTAAATATATGGCTGGGGATAGAAGTTGTCTGCTTTGAATGGAGGAAAAATTAGCAATAGCATCTTGTAAAAGTAGGGATATGTTAAACCAAAGATCGGAGGTGTTAAATAGTTGTAGACACAAAAGGGCGTGGTTGCTCTATAATTAGGGATAAATTTTAGAGAGTTTTTTTTTAAATAAAAGTAAGGTTTTTTATTTATTTATTTATTTATTTATTTAGTATTTTTTATTTATTTAAAAAACATATTTTTTCTTTTTTTTCTTTTTATTTTCTTTGTTATGTAAATTCTAAGCTAGGTGGTTTTTTGGTGAATATAAAACGGCGCTTTCTCCTTTAGCATTAGTTGGAGTTAGGCTTCCTGATGATCCGATAACGTGAAACTTTAGTAGAAGATTTCAGACTCACGATTTAAGTTAATTTAATATATATATATATATATATATATATATATATATATATATATATATGATGTTTGTTATGTGTCCAAAGAAAAAATAAAAGATAAAAGATAAAAAATATTTTTAAATAGGTAGGTCCACGAAGACATTTGTATTTTTTGAATTTATTTACTCGACAAGAGCCTATCAAAGCGGAGTAAAGCAGACTAAGGTAAACACGCTCTAAGAAAAACAGCGGACAGCCTTTATATAAAACCCATAACTAACGTAAAAACATTTAAACTGCGAACAAGAGTGAGGTCAAGTCTCATTAAGTACCCCATGAACAAGGCCCTGTGCCATATATGTTCTCTGACGAAAGCAACAAGCTGGAAACACATATATAACACGTATTTAAGAACAAAATAAATTCTAAAAATACTAATTTCTTCGTGGGCCTACCTATTTTAAAATATATAGAATTTAGTTGGGTTTTATGGCATATCAACTATATAAGGGTATTCAATCTTAAATGCTGTCAATAAATATATATGGAATAAATATAGTACTTGGTTTGGTCTACTTTAATTTCTTTGTTCAATGGGATATAACCGATAGCTGCGAGAATAAGGGATTTCATACCTTTCCCATGGGTATTTCCCCGAAAGTGAACGTCACGGCGTGACTGGAGTTCGAACTCGCTTATTACGATTCTGCAGTCCATTGCTTTAACCATTACACCACGAAGACACCCATCTTGTTTGATTGGGTTTTATGGTATATCAACTATTGTAGGTTATTATAATGCCAAATCTTCTTTATACATTTATATCAAATATATATATATATCTATGATTCGTTAACATATGTTGTAGATATCCTTCTTAAACAAATCTGTGCTCTGTTTTTGTACACCGTTAAATGCTTTCAAGAATTGCTATATAGCAGTCAACAATTCCACATCAGTCATTTTTTTGCCCACATAGTTTACAGGTAATATCACAATAGTAATTGCATTGTTTCTACACTGTTTAATGGTTTCAATTATTGCTATCTAACATTTAAAATACTATTCAATATTAATCATTTGTTTGCACACAGTAAAGTGGTTAATAGTATCGTTTTTTAACGCTAATTGTTTTAACAGTATTCCTTCATTAGAATACATTTTAGCCAGTATTCTCATGCATTCAAAAAAAAAAAAAAAAACTCATTAAACATCAGTTATTTGTTTACACATTATTAAATTATCAATCATTATTAAATTATCAACCAAATTTCTAACAATTCAATTTAGCAAAATCATTTTTTGCACTCATTTTAAAAAATTAAACAATTCTATTTGACTCATACATTGTACCTTATTAGGAGCTACCACTCTGGGTCAGAGTGAACCTTGGAGCAAATATAATAAAGAGGTACTCTATATTCCTCAAAGCTCCATTTACTGGGGCCTTGCCATCAGATGATTTAATGACATATCTAAGTTACTCGTTGGCTGGTGGAGCTTACCTTTCAGTTCATATGCAGTTGGTGTATTCTAAAGCCCAACTCCGGACTGGACAGTTCAATTTTTGGAACTTACGTTTTCCGTCTATTATTAATAGTCTTTTAATTACATTAATTTATATTTTTAGAAATATTTCTATCCAACACAAATATGGTTCCATTGAAGTGATAATAATCCTGATTTAGCAATTACAGCTTCAAGTAATTCTTAATAAAAAAGATAATTTTTTATTTTAACCAGAATACTGAAACGGTCACTCGATTTTAGAGCCGGGACAAACCTATTTGCGCTTCCTCTTGTGCTAATTCCTTTGAAAAAGACTTAACTGATTTACCTCCAGCAATTGGTAAATAGATGGAAAGAATAGAATCAATCTAGAAGGAAATTTATTTAAAAAAGCTCCAGAAGTGGATCCTTGTTGACTTGTTTGGGGAGGTCAATAGAATGACGGGATACACGACGCCATGAAAATCGTTCTTCCTATTTATAGATGTGGCAGTCAGCCGTAGCAGCAGAAGCAGGAAGCCAAGATTGGCCAATCAGAGACGCCCAGAGGCGTATAAAAAGAGGGATAAAATATCTGCATTCTCTTACCGATTCTGCAGTTTTTTTTTCTGACAAGACTTATCTTTTATATTGAGTATTTCACAACTAGAGGGCAAGATGGCTATCCGAGTTCCAATAATCCTCTTCGCCTGATTGAATTTAGTTTAATACACATGACACGTCTTTTCTGTTGTGCCTACCCCAATAAAAGAATTGCAATCACCGCTTTTCAAGTCCCAACATTATATATATATATATATATATATAAATTTCTTCAAGAAAAAACAAAACCGGTCACAAAAGGATTATAAATTTATTTCCATCTTCTTATATGTTTTTGATATAAATCAAAAACACGAAAAAAAAAAAACAGAACTTTTTCAGATCTTATGGATAAAATAATTCAGAATAGACACAGGAAAGAAGGGTGGGAGGGGATAGAAGAGGGGTGAAAAGTTTTTTTCCTCATTTAGCCTACATCCATTTTTTAAAATTTTATTGCCGGTTGGAATTATAGTAAATTATTTTTTTATTTTTCAAATTTCCAATTAATTTTTTACTTCAAACTCCAGATTTAATACTAATTTAGATAACATAACTTTATTTGATAACTTTACGTAAGGATACAGTAATACTTATATTAAATTAAATTCAAGATTTAAAATCAGAATTATTATTTTTTTACTTTAAATTTTATTTTAGAGCTTGTTAATTCAGTTAACCTTTTATTGAATAGTATGTATGTATGATATGGTTTCTTCACATTTTTTTTATCTTATTTTATTTTTATTCATTTACCTTGAATCTTAATTTGATCCTATCTATCTATCTATATATATATATACTGGTTGTTGTTTGGTTTATTATTCACAAGTATTACTTATGTTTTTAGAGTTTTCTTCTTAATGGATTTTTTTTACAGATATCATTTTGTGTAATATTTTGTTATAAGTAAATTCAATCATGATTTTTTCACACGATCAGATTTATGGAATAGATAAAAAAAATATTAAAATATAATATTTCCCAATAAACTTTGAACCTATATGATTTCTCATTACTCGACTAATAATATTATAGTGTTTTTTTTTGTTTTTTTTGTTTTTTTTGGTTTCTTATTGGAAAATAGTTAACAATAACAATTATTAATCCTCGATCACAATGCCTGGGACAAAAGAGGAAAAAATATTTTTGCGTCACTACTTATTTGAAAATACAACTGTGCAAAGATTTCGCAGGAAATTTAACTTTAATAATCATCCCCAGACAAGCCAAATTTATCGTTAGTTACACAAATTTCAAGCCTCTGGGTAAGTTAACAGCCTCACCAAGAAAGCCGAAAATACTAGATATGGCAGCAAGTTGACTGCAAGATGTCTTGATAATGGGGTTGCGCTGAGAGATTCAATCGGAAGGAGTCCGAAAAAGTCCATCCGAAGATTTTCTAAGAACTTGATCTTTCACTTGCATCATTGCAAAGAATCATAAAGAAGGATCTTCAGCTATACCCATACAGAATCAAGATCAAGCATAAAATGATACTAGATAACATGGAGTTTCTTGTCTCAGTAATAAAACATTATCATATAAATGGGTTGCATCTATTTGAATTCTTTTTTAGACACCATCTATCTATCTATCTATCTATCTATCTATCTATCTTCCTGTTTTCATATCTATCTATATATCTTAAGAAGTTCATTTCTATCTATCAATTTTTTCCTAACTCTCTTTTTATCTATCTATCTATCTATATATCTATCTATCTTATTCTGTTGATATCTATCTATCTATCTATCTATCTTAGTGACTTCATATCTATCTATATATCTTAATAAGTTCATTTCCATCTATCAATCTTTTCATAACTCTCTTTTTTTATCTATCTATCTATCTATCTATTTTATTCTCTTGATATCTATCTATCTATCTATCTATCTATCTATCTATCTGTCTGTCTGTTTTGTAATAGAGTACGGCTATCACTTGCTCACTTGGTGAATGAATGGTTGACCAAATTTTGTGTTATTGTCAGTAGAGTGCTCAATATCAATGATAGAACTGTTTTAGATCTAATAAACATTTAGTTATCAAGGAGAAGGTTGGGATCAAGTTAAAAAAGAAATCACTTTGATTAAAACAACTCTTTTTGCCATTCCCTCGCCACACTCTCTTCCCTTTTCACACTCTTTTCTTTTGCTATACACCTTTCCACCGTCAGAAGACCGATTTATGTAAATATATGAACAGCCATATGAATTAATTTACGTATATATATATATATGTATACGCGATCGAGAGCCCATTCACTAACACAATAATATTCAAATGTACACAAATTTAGGCACATATGCACACCAAAAATCCTCCTTTCCAACAACACCAAGACAAAATTTGACCATATTAATCTTTTTTAAAACCTTCCACACTTTCTGATAAATGCGTAAAGCACGAAACACGGGGTTAAAATGTTACCATGTAATATATATATATATACATATATATATATATATATATATATATTGAGAGAGAGAGAGTAGTAGTAGTTGTAAATGTGTGATCAAGATAAAAATTCAACTCATGACTCTCTAAGGAAAAGAATAGGTCTATTTAAATATTACCCTTTGTTTCAATGGGAAGTCTTCCACTTTATTCATAATCCCCAGGGTCAGATATATCTCTATTTTACTATCTCCTTTCCAAAGATAAGTATCGGATATCGTATATCTCGTTCTTGTCCTGGGTAATAATTCCTTCTAGAAGAGGGTGCAGTGGGCAGTCAATTTAACATAAGCCATTTGTTTGCACCCTGTTAAATTGTCAAAAGGTTCTATTTTATACATAGATAGGACCCTATCTGGTGCTTCCATTCTGGGCAAGAATAGACAATGGACTGATGACAATAAAGGAGTATCTGTATCTCGGAAAACATTAATGGCGTCTAACCATCGTACTGTTTAGTATCATTTACTGGGACACTCTTTGGGAGGGATCTTACGTCTCTGTAAAAATGCAAACCTCTGCCGTCTGGGCTTAGAATAATAAAGAACTAAAAAAAAAAAAAAACTATATAGAAATATATATATATATATATATATATATATATATATATATACATTTTTTGTTTTTTAGTATTCGAATAAAAATTAAGCGATATTTTCCCCTTAAACTAGTTTAGTCAAAATATTTTCAATATTTTGCTGCTTTAAGACACAAAATGGTTAGGGGGTGTCCTCGCGGTGTAATGGTTAAAGCGATGGATGTGGAATCGTAGAACGCGAGTTCGTACTCCCGTCGCGCTATTACGTTCACTTTCGGGCAAATACCCTTGGGACAGGTATGAACCCTCTTATCCTCCCAGCTATGAGTTAAATAGTACAACTACTGTTCCTCTTGGAGAATGGCTTTGGCATTAAATAATCTACAAAGGTTGATGTGCCATTAAACAAAGAAACCAAACCAAACAAAAACGTTATAAATGTCAAGAAATTATCTAAACAGGGAGATGCCAAGCTCACCTGATACTCACAGAAATTACTCACCTGATTTTTCTTCATGGCTTCAAGCATTGCCACAAAATTCACAATTTTAAGGTTTTTAAACTTGCTTGATTATCAGTTTTCATGCATCCCGGGGGAATCTTTTCAATCACCTGGTTAGTATTTTGGAATCAACTGTCCTTTCTTCTTTTGCACAAGCTTTCAGTGTAACACTAACCACGATACTTCTATAAGTAGCAGTTAACTTGCCACAACATGAAGAGTTTTATGATATTCATGACACAAACTAGCGCGTGCCAAATTATTGGTACCCAGATGGCCGCATATCTACATAGAAGTATGACTCCCACAACGAGTGTACAGGATATGACACAAAACAATCGCATGGTGAGGCTCCAGTAGTTCTGGAGCCTTGGGGAATGCAGTGTACCCTTATACTGCCATCACTCCCAGGTCAACTCAGGCTCGGATTGGAACCACCTGATAGGTTCGTATCTGCGTGTCAAATAGCAGTGTTAGAAGTTTAAACTGTGTACTTTCACATTTAAACTAAGTACAAACAAATGACATATGCAAAAGTGAATTGCTTGATATAGAAATGTTTTAATCATTTAACTATGTGGAAACGAATGACTGATCTTTCATTGAGTTTTTAGCGATGCTTAGCAATATTTGCTAACATTACACTGCTCAAATAAATGATTAATTATTAATAGAATAATACGTATTATAAGAAAGAAGTAAAACCAATTTAACTGTGTGAAAAAACTACACAGGCTTGTTTAAAAATGTTATCTACAAAATGTGTTTAGAAATCTTATATCTGTTATATATGTATAAAGAGGTGCTCTTTGTGTAATGGTTATCATCGTAGGGAATGGACACGGCAACACGAGTTCAAATCCTAGACTAGACTGATTGCATTTCACATAGCACTAATACCCTTGGGAAAGGTATGAATCCAATTATTATCCCTCCAGCTATGGGTAAATAGTAGGACAGACTGATTTCTTCAGCCTTGGCGAGGCAACTAGTCTAGGAGTAGAGGAAATCTCTGAATTCAAACCTGTAAACTCCGCTTAAAAATTGACATTGTGCGGAGGGGTTGGTATATATATATATATATATATGTATAAAGAGGTTGATTAGTTGGTTGTTTTGTTTTGCGGCGTATCAACCCTTTTCGAATGAAATCTCAAAAATATTAGTTTAGTATAGATATAGTTTTGTTTACAAACAGTTAAATACCAAAACAGTTCTATTTCAAACAATTCAGTTTTGTATAAGTACACAGTTTCTTTCTATTTAACCCTTAGTTAAGACCTTATCAGGTGCTACCACACCGGACCTGGGAGTGGACCAAGAAGCGATGACAATGACAGGTTACCCATCATTCCCCAAAACTCCAGCATTACTGGAACCTCAGCATCAGATTGCTTAGTGTCATATCTTGGACACTCGTTTGGGTGGGGTCTTGTCTCTCGGTAGAGATTTAGTCGGTGTATTTTGCTGACTGAGCTGACTGGGAAAATATCAAGAGGAGTTGGTATTAGATAACCTACAATGGTTGATATGCCATAAAACCAAATCAAATTTTTGGTAAAACCTTTTATTTATTTGTTGGCAATTTTGTTTATCATATTTACCAACCCCTCTGATCGGGTAGGATATGACACAAGGTCAATTTTTAAGCTGAGTTTAACAGGTTTGAATTCAGAGTTTTTTTCCTTCTCCTAGACTAGTTGCCTCACCAAGGATGAAGAACGCAGTTTGCCCTACTATTATCCCATAGCTGGAGGGATAATAATTGGATTCATTCCTTTCCCAAGGATATTAGTGCTATGTGAAATGCAATCATTCTCGTCCTGGATTTGACCTCGTGTCGGCATGTACATTTCCTGCGACGATAACCATTGCACCACTGGCGATTTTGTTTATCATTCTCTTCTTCCAGAGGCGCCTCTGGTGGTGTAATGGTTAGCAAGCTCGACTAGCTAACCAACACGAGTGAGTTCGAGTCTCATTGGGTGCCCCTTTCGTATGGCCTTGTGCCACATCTAACCAAAATGCTTAGTAAATTTCCACTCTCTTCTTGCATATATATTTAATAAACTTAGTGAATTTTTTTAGCCGCATGTTGTGCTTTTAATGGATGATTTGGTCTGGTTTCTTTGTTTAATGGAATAGCAACACATCTGTGGGTTTTTTAACCCCAAAGTCACCACTATAGCATCATAGTGGTCTTACTATTGAATGCACAGCCTCGAAGATAAGTGGGCGCCTACCTTTTATAAGTTCATCATTCCGAAAGTGAATGTGATAGCGGGATTAGGGTTTTGACTCGATTATTTATCATACTGCTGTCCTTTTCTATTGATGATACACTGCTTCCTAGGTACGTGAATTTGTCAACCGGTTTCAGAGAGGTTGCATCTGGTGAGGTGATATCGCCTGTTTGATTATAGCACATATATTCCGTTTTGTATGCATTGACATGGAGGCCAAACCGATAAAATGAAACGCAGTTTCTTCCAAGCAGCGGTCGTATCGATACTGCCGTATGGATGCACTACTTGGACGCCAACTAAACGGCTCTAGAAGAAGCTAGACGGCAATTACACAAGAATGTTGCGAGCAATATTGAACAAGTCCTGGCGGCAACACGCCACAAGGCACCAATTATACGGCTACCTGCCTCCCATCGCGAAAACTATAAAAAGTTAGATGAACCACACATGCAGGTCACTGCTGGAGAAGCAGGGATAAGCTCATAAGTGATGTACTCCTATGAACCCCCACATATGGCCGGGCAAAAACAGGACGACCAGCTCGAACATACATACAGCAGCTATGTGAGGATACGGGATGTACCCCTGAAGACCTGCCAGAGGCAATGAACGATAGGCAGAAGTGGCGAGCGAGGGTCAGGGATATCTGTGTCTGTGGCATGATATGATGATGATGATGATTTCTCATACTCTCTCTAACTCTTTATCCAATACGCTACAGTAGCTCTTTGCTTGCAATTGTTTGTAAATTCTTATTGAAAACATGCAAACCTTATCAGAGACTCCATACTTGTGACCCCAGCAGTGACTCAACGCCACTTACTTAGATCTATGCAGTTTTATCAGTTTATCATATTTATATGAATTTCATGGACATGATTATATTTTTATCTTGGATGCATATAGGAAAGCCAACGTTGTAATTGCGGAACTGCCGCCATGATTCTTATCTTTGATATTATGCGTTTGCTCTACCGACCCCAGATGTTGCATCGGTCGGAATTTCTCCATATGAACAAAATTATTAAGTCTCTTTGATTACAAGACACAAGAAACAGTTTAATATCAGCGAGAGAATCAAATTTCTGGTCTCGTCTGTACTAATCCCTGACAACATGAAATCGGTTTTTATTTCTTCGCTACCCTTCCCGATTTAGTTAATAATTAATTCGGTCCCAATGCAGAAGTTGCATAGATGTTGCTTGATTGGTAGAAATGATATTGTTGATGACTCTCTGTATCGATCCAGCCAAAATATTTAATTAATCTATCCTGGGTTATAAACTGAAATGCATTTTCTTAATAATAGCCAACCATATTATGTAGGAAAATGTCGGCGTATCAAAGAGACTTTCATATGAGACGCACTTCACCTTTACAAGGAGCAAGAGACGAAAACTAATTGGGTACATGGTACCGGTACCACGAAAGAAATACCGTCCTGTCGACGAAGCTTATAATACACTGTAGTAGTGTAGAGTACACTTTCATTGACATTACTTCCAGGTCTACTCTGACCTGGTGACAAACAGATCTATATTCAGGGTGCAGAAGGAAAATTAGGTATATTCTTGTATAATATAAAATGACTTTATTATAAAACAAAGTTAATTCTTATTTAAGAAATCAACAACAGAATAAGTAGATAGCCTCAAAACAGTAAATTTACTCAATATGGCCGCCATATTTTGAAATTGTTGTACCAACCCGCCTTCAAAACGATTTGCACACCTTCAAAATAAGTTCTTCAGACATTTGATGCTATCTTTTTTCAATAGTAGTCTTCAGCGAACCGATATTTCGATGGGAAGTTGCATTTGTTTTGTTTTCTAAAAAAAAACCATATAGCGTAATCAAGTGAGTTAAGATCTGATCTTAAATCTTGTTTAATTGCTGTCCTTACAGTTTTCTTGTGGACTTTCAATTCCTTAACTTGCTTTCTTATTGAAATTGTGAGGTCCTTCTTAATCGCCAAAGTGAAAGATGTTTAAAAAAAAAACTTTTTTCGTTTTTTTTTGTACAATCCTCCTCTTATCTTTTTCCGTAAAAGCTCTTTTTCGAAAAAAATTTTTTCTCTGCTTTGTATACGGTAGAAAAATTAACTTTGGCTTGGTTTCGGCGTGAAGCAAATCATATATTCTTTGATGTTTCTTTTCTAGCTCACTCATATTGGGCTGATTTTTAATAAAAGAAAAGCACTTGAATAAAAGAGTTAATCATGAACATTTAGATTTATTGTGTTTTTCTTTTTACAATAATTGAACTAATCAGAGTAATAGATATAAAACGTTTTTAAAATTATTCCGTATTTTGCTTCGCAACCAAGTACAAAATATTTGATTGGCGACCGTAGTCAAGGGTGACCCGAAGTCTGCCTTTTCGATCGCTGCAACACCAAGGTGCAAAGGAGAGCGCTACTCCTTTTCCTGGATTGCTCCACTTAAGCTTGATCCTTAATTTATAATGCTGAGTGTCAAGCAAGGACGCATTAAGTTTCATTGTTTGAGTCTTTGGTATGACTCGACTTGGGATTGAACCCAGGTCTCCCGGGCCATTGGCGAACACTTGCCAACTTGCTATAGAAAAATCGGTGCTATATAACCATAGATTATCTTTATTAAGAATAGTTACTTGAAGCAATTATTGTTTACTTAGGATTATTTTAGTTATTTGAAACAATATAATCAAATGTATTATTAGAGAGAAATACTTGATATCATTTCTTCAAATCCTCTCTGACTCGAAGTGCGAGTACCAGATAGGGTCCCATCTGTGCGAGTACCAGATAGGGTCCCATCTGTGCGAGTACCAGATAGAGTCCCATCTGTGCGTGTACCAGATAGGGTCCCATCTCCCCCAAAATAATTGTATTCCATAGGACCATGTTTAAAAAAACGAAACAAGTACAAAAATGGGAATATAAACTTACACTGTATACTATTTCCAAACACCTTGTCCTAAAATAAGCCTAAAGTGGTTATAGTAAAAAATTTGGCGACCATAGTCGAGGGTGACCCGAGGACTCCCTTTTAAATAGCTACTACACCGAGGTGAAGGGGAGGGCTCTACTTCTTTCCCTGGATTACTGTACTTTACCCTTGATCCCTACCTTATATTGCTGAGTGGTATTAAGGAGGTATCAAGTACCATTTTTTGAGTCTTTGGCATGGCTCGACTCGGATTGAACCATGTTCTAGCGGGCCATTGACGAACACTCTAACCAGCATGCCAATGTCCGGTTACTATACCTTAAAATCAATCAATTCAATCAATCAAGACATATTGACCATATTGCGTCGTTCCTTCATGTACTGTAGCACTTTAGTGATATAACTATATTTTCGTGTGTATTTATGATTGTCACTTAATCTTGATCATGGGAAAGAACAACATACAGGTCAGTCAAAAACAAAAACAAAACACACACACACACACACACACGTTTATTTTCAAAAGGCGTGATTCCCTAAGGGATATATAAAAAAAGAAAGGCGTGTTGTCGCTTGCTCCGTTAATTAAGAAACTCAAACATTCTTTCATTCATAAACCGTTTACTACCTTCTGGGCCAGACGGGTGACATATCACCTTTCTAGAAATTGTATCTTTGGAATCTCAAGTGACTGTGTTCAAACCAGAGAATGAACGCCTACTCAATGTTTTTACTATTCCCAGATTTGTTTTGACATTTACAAAATTTAGCCAGTCACCAGCAAATTCTGTCTTTGCGAATGTTTGATACGATCACTGACGAAGTCGTGTGTACAAGAATGGTTACCATCACAGGAAATGGAATCGGTGACCCAAATTCCAAAACAAGACGAAACTGCTTGCTTTTCACTTTGGCTTTCAGTGAATTCATCTGATCTCGTCCTGCTATGAGTAAATAGAAGGTCAAACTGGGCTCTTTAGCCCTTGCTTTGGCAACAAGCCAAGGAGAAGGAAAACTATGAAATAAAACCAGCTTTGGCCTAATGAGTAGAGTGTTTGCCAATGGTCCAAGAGACCGGAGTTCAATCCTCGGTCGAGTCATGCGAAATAATCATAAATGGTTCTTGGTGCCGCTTTGCTTTACACTCAGCATTATAAGGTAAGGATCAAGGGTAAAGTGGAACAATTCGGGGAATAGAGTAGCACCCACCCCTACATCTCGTTTTAGTGTTATATTGTCGTATGCATATACACATGCATATACATGCAGAGTGAATCACAACGACATAATGATAAGGGACGAGTGAAGACTTCTTTAACAAAATATACCTCTCGCTTTATTTGTAAAGGGTTCGAAAAGGGTTACTCAATGTCTGCGCGTGAAAGGGAGCTGGAGACCGAACAGAAACTGCAATATTTTGACCCCACTATTATGGCCGTCAGCGTTGTGTCTTTCTCGTTCTCCTGATGCTCAACCGTAGGCCCAGAGGTCCACTCTGCTCGGTGATCTGCTACATCTCATCAGTAACTTCTCTGGACCATAACTCATCAGGGCCCTAAGGCCCCTTTGGCCTGGCGTGGCTTTCCCTACCACACCTTAACTTCTAACTCCGACTCCAACTGCAACTGTCTGACTTCTGTCTTGACTGAGTTATATAATAGTTCAACGCGCACTCAGTCGCCTACTCGATCTTTGAAATCGCATATTTGATCGTTATCAAGCGGAAATTACTGTCATGCAGATCACAGGTCACTCTCTTCCGGTGCATCAGTCTATGAGTGTACCATGGGATTTTTTTTTTACCTCGTCCCATTTCGTCAGCCAATTTCCGCCCACGCGATTTCCTCTCATAACTGCCATTAGAATGTGTCACCTCCTTCCGGTGCATCACCTTGAAATGGCATTTTTGGCCGGGTCGAAAGCCAAAATACAACATTAGTCGATATTGATAGGGAGCCTTCGGATCACCCTCGCGTAAGGTCACCACATTTATTAGCGAAGGTATTGGGTAACTATATAGATTTTGTTTTTAAAAAGGTCCAGACGGTTAGGGCTCCAGAGTACACTGACCGCCTTTCAGCAGAGGGTTAAGACTCCCCCAACGAGTGTCCTGTATATGACACTAACCAATCTGATGGTGAGGCTTCTGTAATGTTGGATGTTTAGGGAATACGTAGAACCCTTTCATTGCCATCGCTTGCTGGTCCATCTCGCCCTGGGTGGTACCAACTGATAGGGTAGCATCTATGGGTCAAATTGAACTGTTTGACATTTAAATGGTGTTTTGATCATTTAAATATAAATAAACGAATGACTAATGTTTAATTGAATTTTTAGTGGCATATAACAAAACATGCAACCACTTAACTTTGTTGACGTTGAATTGTTTGAAATAGAACTGTTTGATCCTCTAATTGTGTGTAAACAAATGACTGATGTATAATTGAATTGTTAGTGATACACAGCAATACTTAAAAACACTAAATTTTAAGCCAACAAATGATTATCGGCTCAATAATCTAGTGGGTAGAATGTTCGCCAATTGTCCGGGAGACATGGGTTAAATCCCAGGTCGCATCATACCAAGATTTTAAAAATGGTACTTGGTACCTCCTTGCTTAACACTCGGCAGTATAAGGTACGTATCAAGGGTAAAGTGGAGCAATCCAAGGAAAGGAGTAGTGCCCTCCCGTTGTAGAAGCTAGCGAAAAGGGAGCCTTCTGGTCGACTACGGTCGCCGACTTTACTAACAAGAAAATAATGAAACCATTAAATTGTGCGAAAAAATGAACTGAGGTTCTTTTTAAAATGTTATCTACGAAACCTTTTTAGAAATTATATAGATAATGTACATGTATGATAACCTACAATAGTTGAGATGCCATAAAACCAAACCAAACCAAACCAAACCAAAATACGTTTAAAATTCTTAATATGGCAACTAGCCAAGGAGAACGAAAACAGAATTTAAACTAGTTTTATTCTACTTAAAATCTGACCTTGAGTTGCATCGTAGCAGTGAGATTGGGTAAACACATACATCCTCTATACAGATATCCAATGGTGTTGAGGGTCGTTACATCACATTATATTTTGAAAATAACTGAGGATGATTATTCAGGGAGTATATACTCGTGCCTCTCCTTAAATCATTCTTGAGAAATCTTTGTTGTTGATTAGCTAATGTGGTCCACTCCGAGCTCTAAGTAAACGAATTCAAACTGTTGCATATTAACCTTTGATCCAACTGTCAATCAAAGATTTCTCAGATAAAATGTTCCAGCAGTGTAGACAGGATGAGTGTGTATTAGCAGCTAATGGAGCTTGACAGCCGGATGTGGTTCACGTGAGTTGACAACCGGAAATAGGTTGGCATTTGGAAATTATATATGCACAGGTGCCCACAATCTTACAGTTCTTATCGGTTAATCAATTAGAGCCAGGACAAAATCAGGGCGGAAACTGCACTGCTCGTCACTCGTGCCAGGGGCAGCAGCTCCAGCGTACTCCGGCTGAGAAGTTAAGGAGATGCTGACTGGAGCCCTGAATATGGAGGCACAACTTGGTTTAGGAAAAGATCAATATATCAGTCTTGTGTCAGTCTGTGTCCGCGTCCTCCGCCAGTCTGTATCTGCTTCCTTCCTCTCCCTCTCCCTGTCTCTCTCCCACAAATCTACAAAAGCTTCGACTCTTACGAGAAATTAACATATATATGTAGGACATTTAAACTGCGTACTTATGCTAAACTTAATTGCCTGTAATTGAACTGCTCTGACATTTAACGGTGTGTAAAAAAAACAAAAAGACTTTACATATGCAAAACAGAATTCTTTGAAATACAACCGTATATATATATATATATATATATATATATAAGGATTTGGCATTAATAACCTACAGTGGTTGATATGCTATAAAATCAAACTAAATCAAATGCAGAAGAGTTTTGTAATAAATTATATATTATCAATTATCAGACAACAACTATGGAAGGCAGTAATTTCTGGGGATACGGTTACAAGACTCAGCATTCCTATCCGAGGTCACGGTAAATCCCCTGAAGAAGGCCAAAGGTGAAATTTGACCGAAACGTAGTGAAGAAGAAACAACACAAAACTACCAAGATGAGGACAAAAAGTCCGCAATAAATAAAAAAAAAAAATTCTCAGATTAAGAAGCCTCTTCTCAAAATGAGTCCAATTAAAAACAACACCACTGTTGCTACTTTGCTATGATGGCTTTGGCATTAAATCAACCGCTAAAGATTGATTTGCGATTAAGATAAATGAGAATCATATGCTGAGACGCTAGATAGAGACCGAAATCTGTTAACAGGTCTCCTTTATTGTTATTGTTTTGAACCACAGGAGATCCTCAATATAAACATCAGGAGCACTATCGTCCGATTACCGATAGAGCCCCAAATACGTGTTTCGAATTACTAGTTTTTACTAACGAAAATTCAGTTTAAACAGCAACCCAACACAATTTTTTCAGCTTTGTGTAGCACTATGTGGGTAGGCCGCCAAAGCAGACGAGTCGGTTTTGGCGCGAAACCAGACAAAGGATTCTTGGACATGAAATCTCGCCGTATCCGGAAGTGGTAAGGGGACGCGAATGAGAGTTGACGACGCGACCGAGCAGAAGGCAGTGGGTGGCAGGAGAGCAGAGGGACAGTTGGTGGCAGGAGAGTCAGACTTAGTTTGGGTTCGAAGGGAGTTGATTAGACCGGGACAAAGAAATAACGAACAGCGACATTACCAGCCGGACCCAGTTAGTTAAGATAATCTTTTGCCAGCCGAAACTCAAACTAGAATTAATCATCCACTAAGTGTTACACGCTTCTCAACATCCCTTGACGTTTTAACCACAAGTTGTTGTTTTGTCTTGTTCTTTTCTCTGTGAACCTGCTTCTCGCTTGATCCGGCCCACATAAGTATTCAGACGAGGACTCAATAACTTATGCAAACTGCAGAAGCGGGTATTATCACATTTGTCGGCTATAGAATTTGCTGATTGCTCCGCTGCTGTGGGTTATGACTCCTCCAAACTATTTTCCTAGATATGACACTATACAGCATCTGATGTGACTCCAGTCTAGCAACGTTGAGAATGTGGAGCGTCCATTCATTGCTTTTACTCTCAGGTCCACTGTGACCCTTATTGCAAGAATGTCTTTGGATTGTATCGATGAGTCAAAAAGAAATCTTTAATTTGTTTGATTTACTGGAAGCTATTTAACTGTGTGCAAACAGATGATTAACATTAAATCGAATTGTTTACATTAACAAAGCTTGAAACAATATAACTATGTGCAAAGAAATGCTTAACAATGATTTGAACTATTCGTATTAGCAAAGATTGAAACCAGTTAACTGTCTCAAACAAATGAGGTTCATCAGGTTTAATAAAAAAGTTCCTAACAAACTATTCGCTTAAAAATCGTATATATGTAAGAGTAAACTGCTGTCCTGCAGCCTCGTGGTAGCGAGTTCGAACTCTATTCAGACTTTTTCTTTCTCTTACGGACTCATACCCTAGGAAAAAATATGAACAAACTTCTCCCAGCTATTGATGATATAGTACCACTGACGTTTTTCTAAAAGGGAAGGTTTGGCATTGAATAATCCGTGAATATTGATATGCCTTTAACAAAAAAACTATATATATATATATATATATATATCTCAAATAAAACGATTTTGAGTACTTATGCTAAACGGAATTGCTTGAAATATAACACTTTTGACATTTAAACTGCGTACTTAGTCTAAACTTAATTGCTTGTAATTGAACTGCTCTGACATTTAACGATGTGTAAACAAAAAAACTTTACTTATGCGAAACTGAATTCTTTGAAATACAACCGTGTATATATATATATATATATATATATATATAAGGATTTGGCATTAATAACCTACAGTGATTAATGTGCTATAAAACCAAACTAAATCAAATGCAGTTGAGTTTGGTAATAAATTATATATTATGAAATCCGTTTTGATCGCATAAGAAATTTAATTGAAAAAGAAGGTGCTTATACCTTATGTCTAGAAATATTAACTGTTAACTTAAAAGTATATGTGTGTATTTTGATGTGCAATGTATATATATATATATATATATATATCATCGTCATCATGTCGCTCCGCCCCTTCGTCCATTGCTTCCGGTAGGTCTTCAGGTCTACATCCCACGTCGGCACAGAGCCTCTGTACGTAAGTTCGAGCTGGTTCTTCTGCCTTTGCTTGTCCATGTAAAGGGTTCCACAGGAGTACATCACTTAATAGCTTGTCCTTACTTCTCCAGTAATGTCCTGCATGTATGGTTCGTCTAATTTTGATAGTTTTCATGATAGGTAGTAGGTGGCCGTACAGCTGGTTCTTTGTGGGGTGTTGCCTCCAGGACTTGTTCAAAATTGCTTGCAGCATTCTTGTCTAGTTGACGTCAAGCTTTTTCTCCATACGTTTAGTAACCGTCCATGCAGTGCATCCATATAACAGTATCGACGCTACCGCCGCTTGGAAGAAATTGTGTTTAATTTATCGGTCAGGTCTGACTTCCATATGACCGATACCTTATCATTAGCTGTCCATATCTTTGCTAGTCTCGTGTTGATGTTTGTCTTGGTTGATGAGACAACTTCCTAGGTAGGTGAATTTGTCAACTCGTTCTGAGAGCTACCGTTTAGTGTAGCGATGTCACCTGTTTGATTAAATAACATATACAGGGTGGAACGATGAAACTGAAGCCTTAGAAAAGACGACATGATTCCAGTTCCGTTTAATGAAAACCGGTTTTCTTTTTTTGCTGCAGACCGTTCCACGAGCGAGATCGGAGATGCGCCGCTTTACAACACATGCCTCTACCGATCTAAGTTATGACAATAGGACCATTGACAGCACCCTCAAAATGCAAATCCGGACGGTTCAACGCTTGAGGGCACAGCTCAACGCATCGGACGACCCTTTGGAGATGGTACTATTTACCAACCCCTCCGCTCGGGCAGGATATGACACAAGGTCAATTTTTAAGCGGAGTTTAACAGGTTTGAAGTCAGAGTTTTCCTTCTCCTAGACTAGTTGCCTAACCAAGGCTGAAGAACCTAGTCTATCCTACTATTTACCCATAGCTGGAGGGAGAATAATTGGATTCATACCTTTCCCAAGGGTATTAGTGCTATGTGAAATGCAATCAGTTTCGTCCAGGATTTGAACTCGTATCGCCGTGTTCATTTCCTACGGCGATAACGACTACACTACGGGCACCTCCATCTTTGGAGATGCTGGAGCGGAAGCCCAATGCCGAGGACAACCCATAGAAGACCCGACCAAGAAATTCATCAAAAAGGTCCTGGCAATCATTGATGAAACTCCCCAGCGGTGTGGTGATCCCCTGGTGCCATCAGGTAGCCGGTGGCAGACCCTGGGTGTGGCAGCAGGAATCAGCACAAGCCCACAAGACCAAAAAGACCCTGGCTTGACTTCAGAATGAGAGCTACCATTTTGTACCCTTCTCTCACTGACCCCCCTCATTCCCCGACCTTAACCCGCTGGACTATTCGTTTGGTCATATGTCGAGAACATCTCCAACATGACCTCCCACAATACCAAAGCCAGCCTGATCGCCGCCATCCGCCGAGTATTCGCCGAGCTCCCGCCGGAACTTATGAAAAAGGCATGCTCCCAGTTCCGGATCCGTATCGAGGCGGTGATTGAGACTGAAGGCGGCTACATTGAATAGATGTCAGCTCTACTTCATAATCAAGTTACCTGTATTGATTTTTTCAATAAAAGTTTTAAAATAAAGCTGTAGTGTTGTTTTCTTCAGGACGATAATTTTAGCGTTCCGCCCTGTATTACATCTTGTCTGCATTAAAATGGAGGCCGATGCTTGCAGCGACCCGCTCCATACTATGAAGAAGGGTATTGGCCTGTGTGGGTGCATTTGCCAGAAGCGCTATGTCATCGGCGTAGTCAGCATCGGTAATTGTTTTTGCGGGGTACCATCTGTTTCTTTCTTTTGTTAGGTTGAAACCCTCTTCTTTGATTTCATCGATAGATGTTCTAAGCACGGAGTCAAGACAGATGATAAAAAGCTATGGGGCGAATGTGCCTCTTTGCAGTACACCTGCTACAATTTCGAAGTAGTCTGTGTCTCCATACGGAGAACGTACTTTTACTTTGGTGTTTCTATAGAACATCATTATGGCATCGACGCTTTCTTTTGGTAGGTCGTAGGCAAGTAGAATTCGCTCCACCTTTTATCAGTGAATGGTGTCAAAGGCCTTGGTAAAGTCGACAAATAATATTGTTACCTGGAGGCTTTTTGCACGCACACCTTCAAGAATTAAACGGATAGTCAAAATTTGTGACGTTGTGGATCTATTTCTCCGGAAGTCATTTTGGTTTTTCCTAAGTATGCTCTTAGTTTTGGGTCCTATGCAGTTGCGTAGTAGGACATTGTATACATTAGCTGGTATGGACGTAAGTGTTATACCTCGGTAGTTCTTGGCTAATTCGTGGTCGCCCTTTTTAGGGAAGGGGAGGATGCATCCCTTCATCCGTCTATCCGTAGAATTTTGATTATAGTGTCGGAGCAGTATCTTGTTGAATTGACTGGTCTTCCATACTTCTGGTGGTATATCATCGAGCCCTGCTGCTTTTCTTTTTTTAATTTTTTTCGACTTGGTCCAGAGAAAAGTTTTAAAAATTATATATATATATATATAGTATTTTGCGGTCCAGTTAAACCAGAGTTGGGAGTAATTCCATCAGGGAAAAAAAAAACTCAACCGTGAACTTTTTTCTTGTTTTTGATTTTTATCAAAAAAACATAACAGGATGGAAATAAATTCATAATCCTAATGTGACCGGTTTTGTTTTTTTCTTAAAGAAATATATATATATATATATATATATATATATATATATTGTCATCCACAGACAGATCTGTTTCGTTATATCAGAACTCATCAGTGAGGCTAGACAGGCTAGATTCCCGAAGCTGGGACCGAAACCCGTTTGACTCAAAAACCAATCCAAGATTCTACCACTCAAAGACGAGGAAAACAGCGCAAGCGAAGGAAATTTAAATGTTTATGAATATATATATATATATATATATATATATATATATATATATAGGGATGAAGAGAAAGAGACAGACAGACAGACAAAGATAAAATGTGACATGCACCATGATGGTCAATAATTCAAACATATTTTTTTAGGGTTTCATTCTGTAGCTATCAATGTATGTACTTACCAGCTCCTGTGCGGACAGGATGTTACACAAGATTAGTTTTTGACTGGAGCTTAACAGCTTTGAATAGATTTTCATCACCTTAGACTGATTGCCTAACAAGGGCTGAAGAACTCAGTCTGTTCTACTATTTACACATTGCTGGACGGAGAGTAATTGGATTCATACCTCTCCCCAATATATTAGGGCTACGTTAAATGCAATCAGTTTCGACCAGGATTTGAACTCTCGTATCACCGGGTCAATTCCCTTCGACAATAATCATTACCCCACCGCTACTTCCGTAGGTATTACTATATATGTGAATAGATTAACGGCGTCAATGGGTTTAAGGTAATGAACCTTTCCCCTAGCAATGGGTTCCATGGTATCCAATAATTCGTGAAAGTTAATATGACAAAAAAAAAATAAGCAAGAAAAAACAAACAAACAAAACATTTCCTTTGTAATACCAGTAATATAGGTTCGGTTTGCCTAACGGAAAGTCAACCCTTTCGGGTTTATTTAATGCACAAATTTCATTCATTACTAATAGGTAGATTATAACTTTCACATATATTTTGATCCTGTCAGCTGGGGCAGACGAATACACCGACTGCATCTCTAGGGGTGAGACTTCGTCAAAGACTGTCCTGGTATATGACCCTAAACAATCTGATGTTGAAGCTCCAGTAAGATGGACATTTCAGAAATACAGATTATACTCCTTTATTGCCATTACACCCAGGTCCATTCTGCCCTAATAGCACCTAATACGATCGTATTCATATTTACCAACCCCCTCCTCTCAGACGGAATATGACACAAGGTCAATTTTTAAGTTTAACAGGTTTGAATTCAGAGTTTTCCTTCTTGACTAGTTGCCTCACCAAGGCTGAAAAACACAGTCTGCCCTACTATTTACCCATAGCTGGAGGGAGGATATTTGGATTCATACATTTCCCAAGGGTATTAGCGCTATGTGAAACGCAATCATTCTCGTCCAGGATTTGAACTCGTGTCACCGTGCCCATTTCCTACGAGGATAACCATTACACCACGGGCACCTCGATCGTATGTACAGGTCAAATAGATCTGTTTGACATTTAAATTGTACTTACGCAAAATTGAATACTTTGAAATAGAACCGTTTATAAGTATAAAATGGATTTGAAATTAAATAACCTTAATAAGTTGATATGGTATAAAACCAAATGAAACGAAACGAAAATAAAATAATCTTCATATATTCCAGATTCCCAAGTAATAGTTTCTGAAAATTGAACCTGTTATTTTTCGGAAATAATAAGTTTTTTCCTTCAGCTATATTTGGTTTCTTAAGTTTTCTTTTGTTTTTAAATGGCATATCAAATTTCCTGAGTTATTTTGTGCCAAAGTTATCTGAGTAGAACAGTTGTGGTACCATTGAATACATTGCTGAAGGAATGATCAGGTTCTTAACTTTTCAAAAATGAATATACCGAAAGTGAACCTAATACCGTCACTCGATTTCGAACTCACATACTTGTGCTGTCCAGTACTTTAGTGATTGCGTATATTAAGATAGGTTGAAGTTTTCATATATCATACAAATAATTTGCACACATTTAGATGGTGTAGATGTTCCTATCTAAAAATTGATATAAATCTGTACAGTTTCATGTATTCCTATATAATACTAATAACTGATAAAAATGTGTATGTTTTCAAGTAGTCCTATCTAATATTAATAATTGATACACAGATATTTGGTTTCAAGTATTCCTATCAAATACTGATAATTGATACAAAGTTGTAGTGTATTAATAATTCCTATCTAATAATTGATATAAAGCTGTATAGTTTCAAGTATTCCTATCTAATACTAATAATTCATACAAAGACGTATGGTTGCAAGTATTCCTATCGAATACTTATAATTTATTTGAAATTGTCTAGTTTCAAGTATTCCTATCTAATACTAATAATTCATACAAAGATGTATGGTTTCAAGTACCGCTCTCTAATACTAATAGTCCTATGGTATGAAGTAATTATTTCCATTTGATAATAGATATACGTTTTTTTTTTCTTCACAATCAATGCAGTGGTTTTTTTGTCTTAACTCCACCGACGATGAGAATGATAATTTACAGGAACATATTGTAACTAGTTTTAATTCTTTGTAAAAATATTGTTTCAAGTAAATATTTTCAATTCAAATAATTTATACACATTCATAAGATTAGTAGGTTCTTTTCAATGGCATATCTGCTCTTGCCGCTTATTTAATGCCAAATCCTGTTTAAACACACATTAGTTGGTGGACCATAGGCGACATCGACCCAAAGGCTCCCTTATCGATAGCTACTACACGGAGGGGTAGGGTCAGACGCATCAACTTACACACGATTCTCCTCTTAACTTTGATCCACACTCTTATATATATATATATATACAAACTGATTCTTTTTTTAGGTTTTATTTTATATGAGTTTTTTAGTTTTCTTTTTTTTTTTAGTTTGATGAATTATTCGTTTACCGAAAGAGAAAAGAGAATATTTTCTTTTTTTTCCTTAGAATATGTAATTGGCAGGTGACATGAAAATGCACTTCACCTCAGTCTCTCCAACAATTCGGGAGCGATCATGTTGGAAAATGTCTTTTTGGACATGCCTAAAGAACATTATCGGCAGAATCTCAAATGGTAAAGTAAAAAGCAAAATGCCAAAAAATATACTATTGAATTGGTTCCCTTGAAAATAAGTCGGAATTTTTTGGGGTGTCTGGTTAGGGTCAGTTGAAAATGTGTCATGCTAACTTTAGGAGTGTGTGTAATATAACATATGACATGGATTTTCGGTTCGTTCCTAGTGACCACGTGTGCTTTCACAAGCTGTCACGTTGTGATTAGTAAACAGGGGAATGACAGCGTGTCAGGGCAGTCAGATTCAACTGGTGTATAACCGAAAGGAGACCACGTGATAACCACGCGGTCAGATTTAGACAGAGTTAGAGAATCGGGAGTCGAGCGAGGGACACGCAGCCGATCAGACGGTTAGGCCTCTCTGACGATACAGCTTGCAAAGTAGTTCAAGAGTTGGCACCCCCTGGTTCCCGGAAGAAGGTATGTGACAAGAAGAAGTCTCCTCTCTGAGTATATGTCTCTCTATCTATCTCTCAAACTAACAACAAACAGTGGAACCCTTTCGAGAATAAAATGAGGGAAATGCTTTTATAAAGAAGTGTTTCGTTCGTTCATTATGTGTGATTGTTATACAACAGTTTGTACAAAATTGGTTTTATATTTAGAAGGCATTGGTATAAAAAATGATTGTATGCCAGATCATTTATCATATTCTAGGTTCGATCTTCATGGGTAGCCAAATTATTTTGAGTGATATGTACACTAGTCAAAATTTAGTTAATTTTAACTTCAATTCTCTAATTCAATCATTCACACACACACACATACACACACACACACAAATACATATACATATATATACATAAGGCATTTTTCGAATACGAACGGGATGTCAGTCTAGTTAGGTTCCCTTACCGACATCTATACGTGGACACACCAGTGATGGCCGACCAGCAAAGACTTACATACTTTAGTTCTTTGCTGAAAGTAGATATAGTTTATAGGACATGCGAAGGGTGAAAGACGATAGTGATATATGAAGAGAGAGAGAGAGAGAGAGAGAGAGAGAGAGAGAGAGAAAGGACACTATGGTATCATTACGACTTGATGATGATGATGATGACAACGATAGAAATGAATCTGTTTATTTTTCGGGGGAAGCGTTAAACATCGGTCACATTGCCCTGAAGGTTTATGCAAAAATCGAAACGTTATCAGATCTCATAAAAATGCGTCTTCTCAATATTTGTGCTATATATATATATATATATAGTATATATATAGAGAGAGAGATAGAGACAGAAAGAGCGAGCGAGAGAGCTAACGAGAGAGAGAGAGAGAGAGAGAGATTAAGCTTCACCCACATATTCATCTTTCCCTCCTAAGAGTTTAACGTTAGACTGAACCTCTTGTGTGTTATAAAAAACTGTTTGTTCATCATTCTTTCCAGAAAATCAGACAACTTAAAGATTAATTCGTGAATTATCTTAATGAATTGTTTAAAACGCATTTTCTTTCAGTCAGATATTCAGACATTTTTGATGGCCTAACTGCAAGACATACAATTCCAAAGTTATACCTGGTATTGTCTTATCTATGAGATCGATGATTGCTTTGGTAGGTTTTGATGGTATATCAAAACTTGTTGGTTAATTAATGCCAAATCTTGTTTATACATTTCTTTCATACAACATGTGAAAGCACGTGCAATACCCTGTCCTCATCAGCCGCGAATCAGGGGTGATAACCCAGTTTCGGTAGCTCAAGAGGGTACTGCCATTCCTGGCGCTACCAAGCAGCTTTTGCCACCGGACAGGGTATTAAGAGAATTATATATATATGCCAGATCAATTAGGAACAGAGACAACATTAGGCGTTAATCTTCATTTTCGGAGTGCAGTTTGTGATTTAAAAAAAACAACACGTTTACTTTCGGTGGTTGATGTTATTACGCGTTTACAGTAACCGTTTCTTACGTAATCACACGGGAAAGGTGGTTCCGAGTGTATTTCCTTCATGCTAAAAACATCTCGCTTTCGACCAAATCCAAATTGATGCATATTGCGCCGTAGTCTGAAGACGATTTGATGCAACTTTGAAATTGCGGCCAGTGATTCCTATTTTTGAAAGAAACGAAATGACTGAGTGTCCTATAAAACCACGACAACCAACCTCAATAGGAATCACATGGCATATACATATATAGTTTGTAAACACGTTTTGTTAATAATACTTTAAAATTAGGCTGAGCTCAATTTTTTTTGCACACAGTTAAAAGGGTTTCAAATTGTTCTATCTAACACGAATAATTCAACTTACTATAAAGCAATTGTTTTTACATAGTTAAATGGTTTAAGTATTCCTTTATAACAGTAACAATTTAACATCAGACATTTGTTCACATACATTTAGATATATATATACAATTTTGATAGGTAAGTAAATCGTTGGAAAATAATTTCATTTTCAAATGAGTCATAACTAATATGTTAAATGGTTTCAATTATTGCTATCTAACAGTAATATTTCTATTCAATATCAATTATTTCTTGGGTGAGGTGCCCGTGGTGTAATGGTTATCGTCGTAGGAAATAGACACAGCGACACGAGTTCAAATCCTGGACGAGAATGATTGCATTTCACATAGCACTAATACCCTTGGAAAAATGTATGAATCCAATTATTCTCTCTCCAGCTATGGGTAAATAGTAGGACAGACTTCAGTAAGGCAACTAATCTAAGAGTAGGAAAACTCTGAATTCAAACCTGTTAAACTTAAAAATTGACCTTGTTTCATATCCTGCCCGAGCGGAGGTGTCGGTAAATAGGATTATTTCTTAGCTGAAATATGAAGTTGTTTCAAATATTGCTATTTACCACGAATAATTATATTCAACACTTCTTTATTCTTCAAAAAATTATTGCTGTATGATACCATTAATTTAATCTAAGCTCAGTGAAAGAGTTTCAAGGAATAGTCATCATCATTACCTTGTCTTGCCATCAGCACGGATATCCCTGACCCTATCTCACCACCCCTCCTTATCATTCATCGCTCCCGGCAGGTCCTCTGGGCTACATTCCGTATACTCACATAGCTCCTGTATGTAGGTTCGAGCTAGTCGCCCTGCTTTTGCTCGGCCATGTGAAGGTGTCTAAAGGAGTACATCACTTATGAGCTCATCCCTACTTCTCTAGCAGTGTCCTGCATATCTGGTTCATGATAGTTTTCGTTATGGATGGTTGGTGGCCGTACAGCTGCTGCTTTGTAGGGTGTTGCTTCTAGGACTTGTTGAATATTGCTTGCAGCATTCTTGTGTAGTTGCCGTCAAACCTTTAATCTAGCCGTTTACTTAGCGTCCATGTAGTGCATCCATATAGCAGTATCGACACGACCGCTGCTTGGAAGAAAGTGTGTTTCATGAAACGCAGTTTCTTCAAAGTAAAAGAATCGTATTTAAGACTAATTATTCAATTCAAAATTATGATTTCGTTTGCACTTTCTTAAATGGTTCCAAGTATTGCTATGTATCACTAACTATTCAAAGAGACAGCACGATATGTGTCTGGTAATTATTACTATTGTATCCAGTACTTAAATTAATATAACTATAAATCTTTTCTGTTAAATACAAACAGTTAGTTGTCAACAAAAAACGACATGTTTTATTATTACATGATATTCCATTGAACAAATTAAAAAAATATATAAGTGCCTGTTCAGGTATTCAAATGAGCGTAGGGGGTTCTTTCTCTTTATATATATATATATATATATATATATATATATATATATATATATATATATATATAAATATATGCAGTTTTGTATATTTTTGCCTTTCCTTTTATATGTCTAATATTGCACACGGATACGTAAAATCATGCTCAATAACTAGCTCACACATTTACCTGTAAACTATTCCGCAGAGATCGCTCACATATAAAGATACGTGTGTGTACTTTCGGTAAAATTACCTACCCTATTCATGGAATATAAGTTGAAACATAATTTCTTATACGCACGCTGCCATATGCCAACACCGATCAGCTTTTCAAACTTTTAAAAACACAATATGGAACATGACTTTCTAGACAAAACCTTTTCACTACAAGACTTGCACGCATTTCTTTTCTGATATTTTACTCTCGAAAAAAGCTACAATAAATAAAACCTGTTAAAAACGATTTTCCCTGGAAGGCATAAAAACTACATCCAGGTTTTTAAGCAGGAACAGATACAGCGTCCACATGTCTCCCAGCACCACTACCGCTTCATGCATGCAATAAGCAGATGAAATTTCTTCTTTGAGTATGGGTTGGCATCATGAAATGGCGTCAGTTATATAAGAGCGTATGTCTCCTTAATAATTGCAAATCTCTTCGTGGTAAGCCTTCGTCAGTTGCCCGTCTGAAGTGATTGTTTCGCAGGTGGATGATTGAATCACCTGCCACAATTCCAAGACAAGCGATCACTTCATTGCAAACAAGTGCGTCCAGAACATAGTTGAAGAGCAATGCTGCAATATGCGCTCACACACGCACGCATACACACATATAGCCCCTCCCACTCATATATATATATATATAGAGAGAGAGAGAGAAAGAGAGAGAGTTTCAGATAAGCTTGGGCAGGATACATTAAAACATGCTCAGACACACACAGGCACAAATATAAATATGTGTATGTGGATATGAATGTGCATATCTTGTATCAGATAAGTAGAAATGAAATATATGGAATTAGTCTGAATAGAATATATATATATATATATATTGTAACACAGAAATCGAAAAGAATGTTTGAGTAAAGTACGAGTGGACACATTCTGTGCGAATATATATATATATATATATATATATATATGCGCATGCGTGCATGTGTGTGCAAGTGTGCGTGCGGGGTGGGGTGAGTGTATTTGTGTGTGTGTACTTAGTTGTACGTGTATGCATGTTTGTGGCTACGTGTGTGTATTTGTTTTTTCGGGTGCATATATTTGATTATGTATGGGGATTTATTCATTTGAGAGTGTATGTACATGTGTGTGTGCGTGTTGGGGGTGCATGCGTCTTTGGTAGCACCCTTACAAAGAAATATCTATCTATATCGTTCGTTTAATAAACTACCAAACTTTATGTATTTTGATATCGATAGATATAGTAACGATTGTTTAGTATTTTCATTTTGATGTCATGTCGCGCTGGTAGCACGGATATCCCTGACCCTCTCTCGCCACTCCTCCCTATCGTTCATCGCCCTAGGTAGGTCTTCAGGACAACATCCTGTATCCTCACATAGCTGCTGAATGTATGTTCGTGCTGGTCGTCCTGCTTTTGCACGGCCATGTGTGGGGTCCATAAGAGTACATCTTTTATGAGTTCGTCCTTGCTTCTCCAGCAGTGTCCTGCGTGTCTGGTTCGTCTAACTTGAATAGTTTACGTGATAGGGGGTAGGTGGCCGTACAGTTGGTGTCTTGTGGGGTGTTGCCGCCAGGACTTGTTCAAGATTGCACGTAGCATTCTTGTGTATTTGCCGTCTAGCTTCTTCTCCAGCCGTTTTGTTAGCGTCCATGTAGTGCAGCCATATAGCAGTATCGATGTGACCGCTGCCTGGAAGAAACTGCGTTTCATTTTATCGGTTAGGTCTGATTTCCATATAATCGATAGCCTATTGATAGCTGTCCATGCTTTCGTTAACCTCGTTTCGATGTCCTTTTCGATTGATTCGACGCTGCTTCCTAAGTTAATTTGTCTACTAGTTTAAGAGGGATTCCTTCTAGAGTGGAGATGTCCCCCGTTTGATTATAGCACATATATTCCGTTTTGTGTGCATTAACATAGAGGCTTATCCTGCGGCTGCTCGTTCCAAGTTTGTTTAATAGGTTCAAAACATAAAGAAATATTTGCTTCCTCAGCATTTAGACCTTCGATTTCAAAGTTAATAGTCACTGTGACTATTTGCTTCATTTTTCTTCCGAAGCTTGTGGTTGGTTGGTTTTGTTGGTCGGGTTTTATGCCATGCCTGCCATTGTAGGTTATTTAATGCCAAATCCATTTTCATACAAATAATCAGTTCTATTTCAAACAATTAAGTTTAGCATGAGAACACAGTTTAATTGTCAAAAATATTTCTATTTCAAGCTATTTAGTTTAGTCAAAAAATTCTATTTCAAACAGTTCAGTTCAGATTTAATATACAGTTTCGATGTCAAAACAGTTCTATTTCAAGCAGTCCAGTTTAGCATAAGTAAACAGTTTAATGGTCAAAAATATTTGTATTTCAAGCAATACAGTTTAATCAAACAATTCTAATCCAAAGAAATCAGTTCAGCATAAGTATACAGGTTAGTTCTATATAAATTCATTTTATACAAATCATCAGTTTTTTCAAATAATTCAGTTTAGTGTGAGTACCCAGTTTAATTCTCAAAAATATTTCTATTTCAATTCAGTTTAGTACGAAGTTTACATGTCAAAACTGTTCTATTTTAAGCAGTTCAGTTTAAAATAGAGTTTACCTATATTTGACCCATAGATAGGGGCCTATCAGGTGTTACCACTCCGTGCGAGAGTGGATTTGGGAGCGATGGCAATGGAGGGGTACTCCGAATTCCTCGAAGCTCCAGTTAACTGGAATCTCACCATCAGATTGTTTAGTGTCAAATATAGGACACTCCTAGATGGGGGTGGTTGTTTTCCTCTCAGAAACGAAGTTTGTGACAGTAAAGAATACCACCCAAAATAATGTTCCCCCGGGGATTATAACTTGTTTATTTGTGCCCGTGGTGTAATGGTTATCGTCGTAGGAAATGGACACGGCGACACGAGTTCAAAATCCTGGACGAGACTGATTGCATTTCACATAGCACTAATACCCTTGGGAGAGGTATGAATCCAATTATTCTCCCTCCAGCTATGGGTAAATAGTAGGCAGACTAGGTTCTTCAGCATTGGTGAGGCAACTAGTCTAGGAGAAGGAAAACTCTGAATTTGAACCTGTTAAACTCTGCTTAAAAATTGACCTTGTATCATATCCTGCCCGAGCGGAGGGGTTGGTAAATATGATAAATTGTTTGTTTGTTTGGTTGGTTGATTAGTTTAATGGTATATCAACGCTTCTAGGTTATTTAATGCCTAATCCATATATATATATATATATATATATATATATATATAAGTTGTGAAGTAATGATGGCGTCCTTAGTCGAGGGTGACCCGAAGACTCACTTTTCAATAGCTACTACACTCTACGCATAGGTGTAGGGGAAGGCGCTACTCCATTCCCTAGATTATTCAACTTTGCCCTTGATCTCTAACTTATAATGCTGAGTTTCAAGCAATATATATATATATATATATATACTTGTAGCAGGCTTTGTTTTTTAACGACGTAGCGCCCATTACTTATCATTCCATTAGATGGTTTTAGCATCGTTTTTTATTGTTAATATAAATATTTAATATTAACCTTTTGATATAGTTGCATGACTTCAAATATTGCTATCTGGCCGCTCTTGAATCTCGTCCACCTTTTTCTGGTTCCATTAAGATAAAACAGCATTAGGTACTCGTTTGTATCAAGAGCCATTTGAAGTATACGGTAGGACTTTAATATAGGTGCTTGGGTTTTACATGAAAAGCCGATTGATCAGACTGGTCCTCTTTAACTGACCTTTTAGACCAGTAAGGGGCAAAGTGAAGTGTTGCAATTCACTTAACCACTCTAGTTGCCGAGTCATGGACTACTCAGCAAACATGATCCCGTCATCAATCATTACGGGTCGCCACCCATGCCAAACAGGTGGCCTTGTTGGAAATCTATTGCACCAGCAGATTGAAAGGTGATTTTAATGGAAAGGTCTCATCTTGTCCCTGATAAGTATAAAACAAGCTGGTAAAACTTCATAATGATGATTTTTTTTTTCCGAAAGGAAAAAGTAGTAAGAAAAGCATAAGGAAGCCATATAGTTGAATTACATTTCTTCTTATTATCATATATCATTTTCTTATAGAACTGCCCAGTCGGCTGGGGCTGTAGAATACACTGACTGCTTCTCTGCAGAGGGGTAAGACCCACCCACCCAACGAGTGTCCTGGATATAACACTAAACAATCTGATGGTGAGGTTCCAGCAGTGCTGGAGCTTTGTGGAATGCAGAGTACCCCTTCATTACCATCACTCCCAGGTCCACTCTGGCCCGGAGTGGTAGCACCTGATAAGGGTCCTATCTATGGGTTAAATAGAACTAACAGGATACTTATGCTAAAATGAATTGAGTAAACTGAATAGCTTAAAATAGGAACGTTTTTGACAATTAAACCGTACTTACACTTAAAACTGCGTGCTTATGGTTAACTGAATTATTTCAAATAGAACTGTTTTTTGACATTAAAACTGTATTTACACTTAACTGAATTATTACATATAACTACTTAAATAGTTGGAAATGGAAATGTTTTTGACAATTAAATTGTGTACTTATGCTAAACTGAACTGTTTTCAATAGAACAGATTTACATAAAAACGGATTTGGCATTAAATAACCTACAAAGGTTGATATGCCATAAAACCAAAAAAACCAAACCAAACCTTTCTTATAGAAGAGACTCGTAGCTTAACAGTTTTTTTTAAAAAGGGTAAGGATCTGGAAACCTGATTTAATGAACTTGGGAAGGCTGTTTGTATTTCCTTTTCCAGGCTGTGCTCTTTTAAAAGGCATGGAACGATTATTTTTCCTTGTTACAAAAGGATCGAATGGTTGACGAAAGAGAGAGTCAGTTTAGACAGAAACTATTTTATCTTTTACTTATAGTTATCTATCTGGCCGGATACCTGGTCTTCTATCTAGGTATTTCTTCTGGTAGACTTGGGTTTATCTTGGTGTCCGTGTCCGCTTCTGTTCTTGTAAACTGAATCAAAGACTTGGATTTTCACCCAATTTCCCTGGTCAGCCGTACGGCGGGAGATTAGCCATTTTAGGCGTCTGTTCGTTACGGCACCTGAAGTATTTCTAATCAACTCCACCTAACTGACACGTTCTCACAAGTAAACCAACAAATCAGAGATTGCTAATACGTCAGTAACAGATCACGTCTTGTCATTCATATCAATGGTTATTTTCTATCTCTGTATACTAGAATGAAAGAACAATAACAATTATATATAAAAAATATTATCTTTCTTTTTTTTATTACGAAATGTAGGAAATTGTTGATGAAATACTTGCGTGAAGAGAAAGTCAGGGGAAACAAGGAACAGTAATGATTTACACCCGGTTGAGATGCGATACCTTCAGAAAGCCTTCGTACTCCAGTCGCGCTATTACGTTCACTTTCGGGCAAATACCCTTGGGAAAGGTATGAACCCCCTTATTCTCCCTCCAGCTGTGGATAAATAGTAGGACAGACTAGGTTCTTCAGCCTTGGTGAGGCAACTAATCTAGGAGAAGGAAAACTCTGAATTGAAACCTGTTAAACTCCGCTTAAAAATTGACCTTGTGTCATATCCTGCCCGAGCGGAGGGATTGGTAAATAGTACCTTCAGAAAACCTTACTTCGCTCTACCTTCAGGGCCGAATTAAAACATTTAATCCTCTTTATTACTTTTTCTTTATGCCTCCATGACGTTAGTACAGGTCAATTCACTACGGAGGTATCCGCCAGGCTCTCCTATTTTTTCTGAGATCATATTCGCTTTCGGCATTGGCGAACCTTGTATATTTAGATTCTATCTCTCAACCCTAGGCCATCTAGCCCCTCCAGGCCAGCACTCAGGATAGAGTGATGTCAATTCTCTCTCTCTCTCTCTCTCTCTATCTCTCTCTCTCTCTCTCTCTCGCTCGCTCGCTGCTTTTTGCTCTATGTCTACAACTCACTGCTTCCGGGTAAAAATCTTCGTCCTTTTATATTTTGGACGCCCACACACCTTGTGGTTACTGTTCCTTCCACTATTCCACGCACCATATTCACGTGGAGGTGCCTGTGGTGTAGTCGTTATCGCCGTAGGAAATGAACACGGCGATACGAGTTCAAATCCTGGACGAGACTGATTGCATTTCACATAGCACTAATACCCTTGGGAAAGGTATGAATCCAATTATTCTCCCTCCAGCTATGGGTAAATAGTAGGACAGACTAGGTTCTTCAGCCTTGGTGAGGCAACTAGTCTAGGAGAAGGAAAACTCTGACTTCAAACCTGTTAAACTCCGCTTAAAAATTGACCTTGTGTCATATCCTGCCCGAGCGGAGGGGTTGGTAAATAGTACCATATTCACGTGGCCATTTTGCTGTATTTTGTTTAACTAGAGACACATGTTCATCCTGTTTTTGAAATTCACAAAATTCCACGGCCTTCAAATGGCAAATATGTAACACCATGTGTCGACTCCTTACAAATTTCCCGTTAATTGTTCAATTCTTACTTTACAAAATTCACAAGGGACGTATATTTATGCTCCGTGTGAATCTCGGCGGAATACGTAACGTTGAGCGAGTCTTGTGACGCATGCATTAACGAGCATTTTCAGGGCGCTGTTTTCCTTCCATCTTGGTTCGAGAAGTGAAGAGGAGAAGACGCAGGGACAGATAGAAAGGAGTCAACAAAGACGACTTGAATGACCAACAATCAAAACCATTTTACTGAGTGAAAAGAACAAATTACCGATCTTGAAAGCATTAAACCCAGTGCGAACAAAAGCTCTAACTCGTTCAAAAATAATCTTTCCAACAAATCATTCGTTTACAAATCACACACACACACATGTGTATATATAAATGTGTGTGTGTGGGGGGGTTGATTGTGTTTATGGCATATCAATATTTGTTGGTTATCTAACGCCAAATCCATTTTATATAAATAATCAGTTCTATTTCAAACAATTCAGTTTAGCATGGGTACACAGTTTTATTGCCTAAAACATTTCTATTTCAAGCAATTCAGTTTAGTCCAACAGTTCTAATTCGAACAATTCAGTTTAGCCAAAGTACCGCTTCAAGGTCAAAAACTCTTCCATTTCAAACAATTTAGTTTTGCTCAAGTACGCAAATTAGTTTTATTTGACCCATAGATAGGACCCTATCAAGTGCTACACCTCCGGGGCAGAGTGGACCTGGGAGCAATGGCAATGAAGGGATACCCGCATTCCCCAAAACGTCAGAATTACTGGAACCTCATCACGTCATTTTTAAAGTCATATTCAGGAAACTCATTATGAGAGTTTTACGCCTCTGCGGAGAAGCAGTCGGTTTATTCTCCAACCCCGGCCGACTGGGCAACTATATATAGATATATGCGCGTGTGTGTGTGTGTGTGTGTGTGTGTGTGTGTATGTATTATTTTTTTTTATACCTATTTCTATAATTCTGGCGGGGTGAAAAAAAGAGGTGATCAATTTGTAAATAAAAAATAAATCATAAATTTATATCAAGGAAAAAAATAATTAAGAAAAGACTAAAAATATCTATATAGCTTCAAAATCATCAACCGGAAATGAAATGTCATGTCAAAATAAAAAACAAAACAAAACAAAAAACAAAACAAAACAAAAAACAAAACAAAACAAAACACTGAGAGATTCACCTAATTTAATACGTAAAAGTGTTCAAAACACTCAGTACAGTCAAACTGAAATACATAAAGAAGCTACCTACCTAAGTTTCACCTGATGGATTTTCAGGATCATTGGGACTAAAATGGGTTGACCAAAACGACAGAAGGGATGAAAAATTAGCATAAAAAACAAATCCACAGAAACACACACACACACACACACACACACACACACACACACATACTAATATAGACACACATGCACTCACACACACACACACACACACAAATATATATATATATATATATATATATATATATACGCCATAAAACATAACAAACGAGTAAATTATTTAATTTTACTGCATCCAGAAATATTAAGTCATAAGATTATTCAAACAATGCATTTGTGTGTTACAATATCCAATATAGTCTTCTAACCATTAGGATATCACCCATTTGGTTGGAGCAGTGAAATTATCCGATTTCATGTTTGAACTAGAATGAGAACCATTAATAGGGTCACTTGTTTCCTGTATGTTTAGACCCATAATGCCTGAGGACGGAATCTGAATTCATCAGCGGTCAGAGGCGACATCTCAACACTAAATGGTAGTTTTCTGAAATTAGTGGACAAGTTCACCTACCAAATAAGCAATGTCTCATCAATCCAGAAATATGTCAACACGTTACTTGCAAAAGCCTGGATAGCAAGCGATGTACTATCGGTCATAGAGAACTCATACCTGACCGATAAAATAAAACGCAGTTTTTTCCAATCAGCAGTCGTGTCGATATTGCTATATGGAATACACTACATGGACGCTAACTAAACTTATGTAGAAAAAGCTTGACGGCAATTTCACGAGAATGCTGCGAGCAATATTGAACATTGGATCATTTTTTACATTGAACAAGTCTTCGAAGCAACACTCCACAAAACAGCAGCTATATGACCACCTATCACACATCAAGAAAACTATCCAAGTTGGACGAACCAGACATGCGGGACACTGCTGGAGAAGTAAAGACGAGCTCATAAGCGACATACTCCTGTTGACTTCTTCACATGGACGAGCAAAGGTAGGATGACCAGCTAGAACCTATATACAACAGCACTGTGCCGATACAGGATATAGCCCTGAAGACCTCCCGGGATAGATAGATGAAAGAGACGAGTAGCGAGAGAGGATCAGGGAGATCCGAGCTGGCAGCACAATGTTGTGATGATGAAACCGTTTACTTGGTGGTTACATGACTTGCATCACTCCACTAAGGCTAAATTGGTAGTTAGTAAATCGGATACTCATGACAACTCGTAGCACCTATATGATTCGCTCTCGACCATTATTTTAAATCTGCTAGATGGATGTTGGCCGGATATTGGCCCAGCGGTTAGAGTGTTCGCCAATGGCCCGGGAGACCTGGGTTCAATCCCAGGTCGAGTCATACCAAAGACTTTAAAAATGGAACTTGATACCACCTTGCTTAACACTCAGCATTATAAGGTACGGTTCAAGGGTAAAGTGGAGCAATCCTGGGAATGGAGTAGCGCCCTCCTCTACACCTTGGTGTAGTAGCTATCGAAAAGGGACTATGGTCGCTAACTTTACTTATTTACTAGATGGATGTAGCTGATGAAAAACCCGCATCGAAAGGTACAATTAATAATATTTATCTTTCCCCATATATATCAATACACTTAAAATCATATGTAAAAATAAATCAAAATATGAGATTAAAACACCAATATGGTTTGTTATACGATGAAATAATAAATGTACCATGTGCATATTAGCATCGAGTACAACCTGTTCACAGTAAGTCCGATTGTGTAAAACAAGTGGACGATATTATATGGAGGATATTTTTTTAATATAGGTAGGTCCACGGAAATATTTGTATTTTTTGAATTTCTTTATTTTGTTATTACATACGTCTTATATATGTGTATACTTCTAGCTTGTTGCTTTCGTCAAAGTACATACATGTTATATATGTGTATGTTTCCAGCTTGTTGCTTTCGTCAGAGAACATACGTGGCATAAGGCCTTTTTAATAAGGTACTCAATGAAACTTGAACTCAGTTTGATTGATTTTCAGCTGATTTTTGGCGGGTTTTATATAGAGGTTAACCTCCCTTTTTCTTAGAGTGTGTTTACTTTAGTCTGTTTTACCCCTCTTTGATATTTGATATGTTTCTCATTGCATGTGTGTGTGTGTGTGTGTGTCTGTGTGTGTGTGTGTGTGTGTGTGTGTGTGTGTGTGTGTGCACACGCGTTGGTGTAGTTTTGGGTTTCACTTACTATTATTTTTCTTCTCTGTGTTTGTGTGAGTGTCTGTCTTGGGGAATTTTCAGTGGGGCTGTGTGGTTTTGAATTTACTCGTAGGTCTTTCCCTTTTGTCCTGTGTATATGTATACATGAAGTGAAAAAGAATCCTTGATAATGAATCTAAATAACCGTGTGTCTCACACAAGGATCAATCAAAAAGTTATAAGCCTCACTCAGAAAGAAGAACCATAGCTAAGCATTTTTATCATATTTACCCAACCCCTCCGCTCGGGCAGCATATGACACAAGGTCAATTTTTTTAAGCGGAGTTTAACAGGTTTGAATTCAGAGTTTTCCTTCTCCTAGAATAGTTGCCTCACCAAGGCTGAAGAACCTAGTCTGCCCTACTATTTACCCATAGCTGGAGGAAGAATAATTGGATTCATACCTTTCCCAAGGGTATTAGTGCAATGTGAAATGCATTCAGTCCAGGATTTGAACTCGTGTCGCCGTGTCCAATTCCTGCGATGATAACCATTGTACCACGAACACCTTTTTTATTTTTTTTTATTGCGGCAAAACAATGCTTATATAATTAGAAAAAAAAAATTAATCCAGATTTTTCGAAGTGAGGCTTAGAAATTTTAGAACTGCATTCTCATCTGATGTTTTTCCCGCAGTTTCCATGTTTAACATGTCATCTAGAAACTATAATATTTTCTCATGGCAACGCTGGAGTCCTCCATGATATTGTTGATGACAAAAGTCACTTGTGTCGCTAAATGATCTGATGTAACTTCATTGAGGCTATCACACCATGCTTATTTGGTTATGATATGGTTGCTAAGGTAAAAATCCTCATCCTATTGTTGTCCTGAAAACTATGGAATATAGAGTTATGCAATAAGTTTAGCTTAGATGTGGTATAGGGTTTGAATTATGAAAATCTAGTGAAAATCTCAGAAATAATGATCAGGTAATCTATCTTGCTTAAACATTATCATTTATTAAACTTATCTTAGATGTGAAACAAGGTCTGATGTATAAAGTACCCAGTGAGGTTCTCCCTCTCTTATAATGATCAGCGAGTCTTACATACAAGGTGCTCACTTGGGAGATGAGAACTGTCTTTAAGTGAATCAATGAAAGACGAAGTTAAAAAATATTTTTACGAAATTGAGTAAGACTTATTTGATGTTCAAATCCTGAGAGAGATAGAGAGAAAGGGGGAGAGAGGAATGGAAGTAGAGAGGGACAGAAACAGTGTTATATATTAGTGATTTATTTATTGATTTTAATGGCATATCAACTCGTATAAGGTTACTTTATGCCGATATGTTGAGAAATCGCGTTTATTATACATTCATATTTACTTTTTTGTGTAGTTTTTTCGAAAGAGTTTGGCACACTGACCTATTGATTAGGAATTATTCTAAGACAGATGCATATACACCATCGTTAGGACCCTAATAAATACTACCACTCCAGAACAGAGGGAACCTTGGAGTGATAAAAAAAAAATGCGTTATTCCGTACACAACAGATCTCCAGAATAAAAAAAAAAACAACTTACCATCAGATGCTGTTTAGTATCATTATCAGGCATTGGCATAATGGTTAGAGTATTCACCACTGGCTCGGGAGACCTGGGTTCAATTCCAGGTCGAGTCATACCAAAGACTAAAAAAATGGTACTTGATGCTTAACACATCATTATAAAATACGGATCAAGGGTAAAGTGGGTCAATAATGGGAAAGGAGTAGCACCTTCCCCTACATCTTGGTGTAGTAGCCATCGAAAAGGGAGCCTTCGGGTCACCTTCAACTATGGTCACAGACTTTACTTTTTTGGAGGTGCCAGTGGTGAAATGGTTATCGTCGTAGGAAATGGACACGGCGACACGCGTTCAAATCCTGGATGAGGCTGATTGCATTTCACATAGCACTAATACCCTTGGGAAAGGTATGAATCCAATTATTCTCCCTCCAGCCATGGGTAGATAGTAGGACAGACTAGTTTCTTCAGTCTTAGTGAGGCAACTAGTCTAGGAGAAGGAAAACTCTGAATTCAAGCCTGTTAAACTCCGCTTAAAAAACTGACCTTGTGTCTTATCCTGCCCGAGCGGAGGGGTTGGTAAATATGGTCACCGATTTTACTTAATTTCTAGGACAACATTTTGTAGGTATTGGGGTGGGGTCTTTTGTCTAATGAGTAGAGTGTTCGCCAAAGGTCCTGGAGATCGCGGTTCAATCCCAGGTTGAGTTATACCAAAGACTCAAAAAATGGTACATGATACCGCCTTGCTTAATACTCAGCACTTTAAGGTAAGGATCAAGGGTAAAGTGGAGAAATACAGGGAATGGATTCCCACCTTCCTCTACACATTGGTGTTGTAGATATTGAAAAGGGACAGTTCGAGTCATCCTCGACTCACGTTGCCAACTTTTCTTTTTTACTTTTACTTACTTCACTCCGAGAAATTTAGTAAGTTTATTCTTATCCCCATCCTCTTGGTGATGTAATATATAACTATAGTAATTTACTATGCTGTTTGCTTAGGTGTAGGACAAGGCTGTAAAACGGGGCACTCAGTGAAACTCGAACTCATTTGTGGAGGTTTGAACGCCAAGCTTGCTAACTATTGCACAAGCGGAGGTGCCATAGTAATCCCTATAGCTTTTTGCTAAGAAATTGTTGAAGACCGTATGAATCGAACACGCAATCAGACTTGAACTCATTCGTGGAGGTTTGAACGCCTAGCTTGCTAACTATTGCACAAGCGGAGGTGCCATAGTAATCTCTATAGCTTTTTGCTAAGAAATTGTTGAAGACCGTATGAATCGAGCACCCAATCAGACTTGAACTCATTCGTGGAGGTTTGAACGCCTAGCTTGCTAACTATTGCACAAGCGGAGGTGCCATAGTAATCTCTATAGCTTTTTGCTAAGAAATTGTTGAAGACCGTATGAATCGAGCATCCAATCAGAATTGAACTCATTCGTGGAGGTTTGCTTGTCTACAACACCACCCGAGGCTCCCTAGTAATCTACAAAGCTTTTTGCTTATATGTAACAGAAGGCTGTATGAACGTGGCACCTAATGAGACTGGGACTCATTCATATAGCTTGGCTAATCTAGCTTGCTTATAATTGCATCATCGAATTGGCCCCAATAATTTATGAAGCTGTTTGCTTAGATGTAACAGAAGGCTGTATGAACGTGGCTCCTAATGAGCCTCGGACTCATTCGTATAGGTTTGCTAGTCTTGCTTGCTTACCATTACACCACCAAATTCACGCTTTATGGTATATAACTATAGCTGTGGATAAAAATTAGTTCAACATTCCTTAAATATTTTTTTTTTCATTTCTATTTATTTTTTTTTTTTAGTTGACTTACCTTTTTCTCTCATATTTTATCAATTTGTTTTGTTCATTTATTGTATCATATTGCATTTGATTTTTTATATATTTATTGTATTTATGAATTCTTTATTTTATTTCATTCATTTATTTATCTGTTTATTCATTTGATTATTTCATCTTATTTTAACTTCGCATTCCTTTTATTTGTTTTCAAGACGCCGTTGGTTTTGGAGCAACACATCCGAATAATTTAATTTTTTTTTCGAGATATCCTGATTTATTTCTTCTTAACATTTTTATTTCAAAATCATATCGTTTCTCTTTGCTTTTTTTTTCTTGCTTTAAAAATTATCGGTTTTCTTCTTATTTTTCCACTTAATTTTAGCATTTCTTTCGTTTTCTAGTCACACATTTTCCTTATAATTTTATCGAATTCTTCTCCTTACGAGACAAGTTTTTTTTTCTTAGCTCAGGCATCAAATTGCATTTAATATTCTGTTTTCTCTTTCTTTGAGTTTCTTCATTTCCTTTCATTTCCAGTAGATTTCTCGTTTTCTAGATCAGTCAGCTCGAAATTCCCTTATGTATTTTCTTCTTTTCTTCTATTAATACAGGTATATATTTTTCTTGACTTATCATTATTACTCTGGCCCAGTCGGCTTGGACCTCGGAATACACCGACTGCCGAGGGGTAGGAATACCCAAAGAGTGTCCTGCATATAACATTTAACAATCTGATTGTACGGTTTCAGTAATGCGAGAGCTTTGGGGAATACAGAGTACCCTTTCATTTCCGTTGCTCCCAGGACTACTCTGACCCAGAGAGGTAGCACCCAATAGGGTTCTCTCTGTAGGTCAAATAGAACAAAACGGTGAATTTTTGCTTAACCTAATCGTTTGAAATAGAACAGGTCTGACATTGAATCTGCGTACTTACGCTAAACTGAATAGTTTGAAATAAAATTCTTTTTACATTTAATACTGTGTATTGCCCAATTGGCTGGGGCTCTAGAATATAGCGATTGCTTCTCTCCAGAGACCACCCCAATGATTATCGTGGATTTGATACTAAACAATGGGGAGGCTCCAGTAATCCAGGACCATTCGGGAATGCAGATCCTCCCTTCAATACTATCGCTCCCAGGTCCACTCTTGCCCAGAGTGTTAGCATCAGATAGAGTCCTATCTATGGGTCAAATAGAAGTAAACTGTGTACTTATGCTAAACTGTATTGTTGGAAATAAAACTGCTTTGACATTTAACTTTTTGTTAACAAAAGCTATACTTATAGTAAACTGATTTTTTTTTTAAATTTATGACCCGAAAAGAGTTGACACGCCGTAAAACAAAATTACCAAAGAACTATTCTTACTCAGCATATAATACACTTATCAATTTTTTGGACATCTTTTAATGGCTTGCAAAATGTGCACTTTTTTTAATACACTTATATATTTTTAGACATCTTTTAATGACTTTATTTAATACACTTATCAATTTTTTGGACATCTTTTAATGACATGCAAAATTTACACTTAATTTAATACGCTTATCAATTTTTTGAACATCTTTTAATGACTTGCAAAATTTACACTTTATTTAATACACTTATCAATTTTTTAGCCATCTCTTAATGGCTTGCAAAGTTTACACTTTATCTATTACACTTATCAATGTTTCGTACATCTTTTAATGGTGTGCAAAGTTTACACTTTATTTAATACACTCTCAATTTTTTAGACATCTTTTAATGGCTTGCAAAGTTTACACTTAATTTAATACACATATCAATTTTTTAGTCATCTTTTAATGGTTTACAAAGTTACACTTTATTTAATACACTTATCAATTTTTAGACATCTTTTAATGACTTGCAAAATTTACACTTTATTTAATACTCTTATCAATTTTTTGGACATCTTTTAATGACATGCAAAATTTACACTTCATTTAATACGCTTATCAATTTTTTTGACATCTTTTAATGACTTGCAAAATTTACACTTTATTTAATACACTTATCAATTTTTTAGGGATCTTTTAATGGTTTGCAAAGTTTACACTTAATTCAATACACTTATCAATTTTTAGTCATCTTTTAATGGTTTACAAAGTTACACTTTATTTAATACACTTATCAATTTTTAGACATCTTTTAATGACATGCAATATTTACACTTTATTTAATACGCTTATCAAATTTTTTGACATCTCTTAATGATTTGCAAAGTTTACACTTTATTTAATACACTTATCAATTTTTTGGACATATTTTAATGGCTTGCAAAATGTACACTTTTGTAATACACTTATCAATTTTTAGACATCTTTCAATGACTTGAAAAATTTACACTTTAATTAATATACTTATCAATTTTTTGACATCTTTTAATGGCTTGCAAAATGTACACTGTTTTAATACACTTATCAATGTTTTAGACATCTTTTAATGACTTGCAAAATTTACACTTTATTTAATACTCTTATCAATTTTTTGGACATCTTTTAATGACATGCAAAATTTACACTTAATTTAATACGCTGATCAATTTTTTTGACATCTTTTAATGACTTGCAAAATTTACACTTTATTTAATACACTTATCAATTTTTTAGAGATCTTTTAATGGTTTGCAAAGTTTACACTTAATTTAATACACTTATCATTTTTTTAGTCATCTTTTAATGGTTTACAAAGTTACACTTTATTTAATACACTTATCAATTTTTAGACATCTTTTAATGACATGCAATATTTACACTTTATTTAATACGCTTATCAAATTTTTTGCCATCTTTTAATGATTTGCAAAGTTTGCACTTTATTTAATACACTTATCAATTTTTTGGACATATTTTAATGGCTTGCAAAATGTACACTTTTTTAATACACTTATCAATTTTTAGATATCTTTCAATGACTTGCAAAATTTACACTTTAATTAATATACTTATCAATTTTTTGACATCTTTTAATGGCTTGCAAAATGTGCACTGTTTTAATACACTTATCAATGTTTTAGACATCTTTTAATGACTTGCAAAATTTACACTTTATTTAATACTCTTATCAATTTTTTTGACATGTTTTAATGACTTGCAAAATGTACAGTTTTTTTTAAACACTTATCATTTTTTTAGACATCTTTTAATGACTTGCAAGGTTTATAATTTATTTAATACACGTATCAATTTTTTAGACATCTTTTAATGACTTGCAAAGTTTACACTTTATTTAATACACATATCAATTTTTTAGACATCTTTTAATGGTTTGCAAAATTTACACTTTATTTAATACACTTATCAATTTTTTAGACATCTTTTAATGGCTTGCAAAATTTACACTTTTTTTAATACACTTATCAATTTTTAGACATCTTTTAATGACTTGCAAAATTTACACTTTATTTAATACTCTTATCAATTTTTTTGACATGTTTTAATGACTTGCAAAATGTACAGTTTTTTTTAAACACTTATCATTTTTTAGACATCTTTTAATGACTTGCAAGGTTTATAATTTATTTAATACACGTATCAATTTTTTAGACATCTTTTAATGACTTGCAAAGTTTACACTTTATTTAATACACATATCAATTTTTTAGACATCTTTTAATGGTTTGCAAAATTTACACTTTATTTAATACACTTATCAATTTTTTAGACATCTTTTAATGGCTTGCAAAATTTACACTTTTTTTAATACACTTATCAATTTTTAGACATCTTTTAATGACTTGCAAAATTTACACTTTATTCAATACACTTATCAATTTTTTGACATCTTTTTATGACATGCAAAATTTACAGTTTATTTAATACGCTTATCAATTTTTTTGACATCTTTTAATGACTTGAAAAATTTACACTTTATTTAATACACCTATAAATTTTTTGGACATGTTTTAATGACTTGCAAAATTTACACTTTATTTAATACACTTATCAATGTTTTTGATAAATTTTAAAAACTTGCAAAATTTACACTTTATTTAATACTCTTATCAATTTTTTAGTCATTTTTTAATGGTTTAGAAAGTTACAATTTATTTAATACACTTATCATTTTTTTAGACATCTTCTTATGGTTTGCAAAGTTTTCACTTCATTTATTACACGTATCAATTTTTTAGACATCTTTTAATGATTTGCAAAGTTTACACTTTATTTAATTCACTATATCAAATTTTTAGACATCTTTTAATGATTTGCAAAATTTACACTTTATTTAATACGCTTATCAATTTTTTTGACAACTTTTAAAAACTTGCAAAATTTACACTTTATTTAATACTCTTATCAATTTTTTGGACATCTTTTAATGACTTGCAAAATTTACACTTTATTTAATACACTTATCAATTTTTTGACATCTTTTAATGACTTACAAAATTTACACTTTAATAAACTTATCAAATTTTTAGACATCTTTTAATGACTTGCAAAATTTACACTTTATTTAATACTCTTATCAATTTTTTTGACAACTTTTAAAAACTTGCTAAATTTACACTTTATTTAATACTCTTATCAATTTTTTTGACATGTTTTAATGACTTGCAAAATTTACACTTTAATTAATATACTTATCAATTTTTTGGACATGTTTTAATGACTTGCAAAATTTACACATTTTTTAATACACTTATCAATGTTTTGGACATCTTTTAATGACTTGTTAAATTTACAATTTATTTAATACACTTATCAATTTTTTTGACATCTTTCAATGACTTACAAAGTTTACACTTTATTTGATATACTCACCAATTTTCGGACTGTTTTAATGGCTTGTACATTTTACTTTGCCTTTAAATACTTATTAAATTTTTAGGACATCTTTTTATGGCTAACAAATTTTACTTTTTACTTCTTTTTAGAGACATAATTTTTAAGGAGAAATTGATAACACGTAGAAGGAGAGATTTAGTGAGCAGCAACGTTTCATCTATAGCGTTTCGGTTCTAATGAACCGTCATTAGGACTATAAGGGTTGATATTAGGGATGTTAAATCAACAATGGATGCGTAAAAAGTGTAAAATTTAAAAACCAAGGGAAAATTTGTATAACAAGAAAAAATTGGCCGTTGTTTATGATACAAAAATGTTGGCTGTTTGATTATTGAATCATCGTTTGTTGATTTAAATTACGTCAGTTTACTTATTAAAAATATTGTGTATAATTTGTTTTTACTCCTTTTAAATACACTTATCAATTTTTTTCAAAATTTTTAAAACATAACATATCAATTTTTCCTATTATATTTTTATAAACTTGAGTATTTTATTGCTTAATTCTGTTACTACACCCTTATATTATTCTTTTTTAAAAGATGTAACACAGAAATTACACGTGTGTATACTCGTCTGCTTTCTATGTTACACCTTCTAATACACTTATCTACGTTCATCTGTAATCTTTTTAATGAAGTTATAAATTTTCATGTCTATTCCTTATAATATGTTTATCTATTTTTTCTAGCGCAGTCATCTTGGCCTCTTCAAGAAACCGACTGCATCTATGCCGAGACTTAAGACACCCACAACAAATGTCCTGGATATAATATTAAGAAATATGAGGTGAATCTCCAGTAATGCTATAGCGTTGGGGAATGCAGATTAACTCTTGATTACCATTGCTCCCAGGTCTACTCTGACCTGGAATGGTAGCACTTCAAAGGGCTCTATCCATGAGTCAAATAAAACTTTTCGACATTTAAACTGTAAAATCAAATCAATTATGATTAATTCAATTGTTTGAAATACAACTGTTTTATCATTCAACTGTGTGTATACAAATGACTTATGTTTAATTGAATTGTTAGTTATATACACTTGGAACTATTTATCTTTGACTAGCGGTAAATTGAAATGGTCTGAAATAAATTTGTTTGACCATTTAACAGTGTGTATCTATAAAATGTATTTATGAATCATAGATTTGATACGAGGATAATTAAATAAGTAGCCAGACTTTTTTTCGTTTGGACACTTTTATTGATAGTACACACATGAAACTCAAGTCCCCTGCGAAGTAATCTCCTCTAGCAGCAATGCACTTGTTGTACCGTTCCAACAAATTCTGGAAGGCCCCATGGAAGTCCTCTTGTGTGAGCGTGTCAATGACCTTCGTCACAGTCTCTTTCCTCTCCTCAATTGTCTCATACCGACAGCCTCTGAGCTTAGGGAATAGTCAAAAGCCAGAAGGAGGAAGGTCTTGACTATAGGGAGGGTTAGGAACTGTCTTGATGTCTATTTTGCTCAAATAGTCTGTGAGAAAGATGGACTTGTGGACTGGTGGAAACGTCACTGACCCGATTTGAAAAGTGCTGGCCTCTTCCGACAGAATCTCTTTTTGAACTCCCATAAAACCTCAACATAGTAACCCTAACCCTAACCCTTTGGCCAATCAACTCTGGTGTATTGACTTCCTTACTCTTATGCCACTCAAAAATTTATGCTCGTTTCATGCAAGATGATCGAAAATCAGTCTGAAGCATTCCATACGTTTCTGAGGCATTTTTACAAGTTTAAAACAGAATTTTATTGCATATCGTTCTTCTAAAGTGTCCTCATGTCCAGATTGCATTTTTGAAATTCACCAGATGTGATAATCAGGATTTAGTAGGGTGTATTCCAATTCCTGTTGTAGCTGTTTATTTGAATCTGGAATCTTAAAAACTGGTCAGTCATCTCATAAAATCTATAGCAATAACATACTGAATTTTCAAGAGTCTACGACAATTTTAAATGCTGTAGAAAAAAAGTCTGGAAACTTATTGAATGCACAGCGTATATATGTAAAAAGAGTATTTAACATAAAAGGATTAACAGTGAGTTTATATTCAGTCAAGCCAAACCAAACCAATCTTGTTTATCTTTACGTCTTTTAATACACGTATTAATTTTTCTTGATTTCGTCGAGTCTCACTGAAGACTTTAGAAACGATATGTTATACCTCCTTGCTTATCACTCATCTATATAAGGTACGTATCAAGGGTAAAGTGGAGCAATCCTGGGAAAGGAGTAGTGCTCTCCCCTACACCAAGTTGTAGTAGCTTTTGAAAAGGGAGCATTCTGGTTGCCCTCGACTACGGTCGCCAACTTTAACTATATCCTATTTATCAACCCCTCCGCTCGGGCAGGATATGACACAAGGTCAATTTTTAAGCGGAGTTTAACAGGCTTGAATTCAGAGTTAAAAAGCCCTTTTTTTTATTTGTTCAATCTTCCACTCCCCCTTTTCGTTAAAAAGCTCATTTTTCTCTAAAAAAAAACAAACATTCGTTTTGTATACAGTAAACAAAGAAACTTTGGTTTGGTTTCGACGTAAGGCAAATCATAGATTCTTTGTCGTTTCTTTTCTTGCTCACACATGTTGGGCTGGATTTTAATTTTAAAACGGTATTTGAATAATAGAGTTAATTATGAAAATCTAGTTTGGTTTGGTTTCTCTGTTTAATGGCATATCAACCTTTGTTGGTTATTTTAATGCCAAAGCCATACTTCTAGAAGAACAGTAGTGGTACTATTTAACCCATAGCTGGGAGGATAAGGGGGTAAATGCCTTTCCTAAGGGTATTTGCCCGAAAGTGAACGTAATAGTGCGACTGGAGTTTGAACTCGCTTACTAGGATTTTGCAGTCCATCGCTTTAACCATTACCCCACGAGGACACTCACCCACATGAAAATCTGGATTTCTTCTTTTTTTTTTTTTTTTTTTCCTTATTGGACTAATCGCACAAAAACAAACGCTTTAAAATGGATTCCGTATTTTGATTCCGCACCCTAAATGTATCAATATTGTCTTTTTTTTGTTTTGTTTTTTTTGTTTTTACACGTATTTATTTTATTTACTACTATTAACACTCTTATTTAAGTAATTCTCCATTTTCTTTTATGAACTTATTTATTTTCCTATTTAATCTTTTTAATACACTTATCCTTTTTCTATTCTCTTATAAATCTTCTTTCCTATTTTATTTCCATTTTTTCTATTTTCTTCTTTCAACCTTTAATTACTCCTATTTTTCTCGCTACTTTTAATGCACTTTTAGAGTTTTATCTCTATCTATTTTAATACACTTATCTGTGTTTCCCTCCCCCCACATGCTCCTTTAAAAGAACTTATATATCTTCCTTTCCACTATTTTTTTAACATTTATTTATTTTCTCTTTACGATTTTTAATACTTTTGTCAATGTTCATCCTGACCTTTTTCACTTTTCTTCTCTACTTCGTTCACCTCCTATTTTAAAATCTTTTCTTCTTTTGCTATCTCTTCTCTGTTTCTCTATTTCTTTCTCTACCTCTTTTCTATTTCTCTTCTTCTTTCTCTTCCTCTTTTCTATTTCTCTTCTTCTTTCTCTTCCTCTTTTCTATTTCTCTTCTTCTTTCTCTTCCTCTTTTCTATTTCTCTTCTTCTTTCTCTTCCTCTTTTCTATTTCTCTATTTTTTTCTCTTCCTCTTTTCTATTTCTCTTCTTCTTTTTCTTCCTCTTTCCTATTTCTTTTGTTCTCTCTCTTCCTCTTTTCTATTTCTCTTCTTCTTTCTCTTCCTCTTTTCTATTTCTCTTCTTCTTTCTCTTCCTTTTTTCTATTTCTCTTCTTCTTTCTCTTCCTCTTTTCTATTTCTCTTCTTCTTTCTCTCCCTCTTTTCTATTTCTCTTCTTCTTTCTCTTCCACTTTTCTATTTCCCTATTTCTACTAGTTTCCTGGATATGACAATAAACAATCTGATGTTAAGGTTCCACTAATACTAGGGCTTTGGGGAATGCAGAGTACTCATTCATTGCAATTGCTACCAGGTCCACTCTGCCCCGGAGTGGTAGCACCCGATAAGGTTAAATAGAACTAAACCGTGCAACCTTCACTATACTGATTTTTGCATTTCAACTGCGTATTTATATTAAACTGAATTTTGTAAAAATAGAACTGTTTTGACATTTAAACTTCGTTCTTAGGCTAAACTGAATTGCTCGAAATATAACTGTTTTGACATCTAAACTGTGTATTGCCCAGTTGGCTGGGGATGTACACCGACTTTAACACTACGGACGGGTACCTCAACCCCAATGAGTGTCATGTTTATGACACTGAACGATCTGATGGTAAAGTTCCAGTGATGCTATGGCTTTGGGGATTGCGGAGTACCCCTTCATTGCCATTGCTCCCATGTCCACTCTGGCCCAGCGTGGTAGTACCTGATAGGGCCCTATCTATGGGTTAAATAGAACTAACATCATACTTATACTAAACGGAATTGTTTGGCTAAACTGAATAGCTTGAAAAAGAAATGTTTTTGATAATTAATCCGTATTGACATTTAAACTGCGTGCTTATGATAAACTGAATTATTTGAAATGGAACTGTTGTTGACATTGAAACTGTACTTACACTAAACTGATTTGTTTATTATAGAACTGTTTTAACATTTAACTGTGTGTAAACAAAATCTTTACTCATACTAAACTGAATTAGCTGAATTAGAACTGCTTGAGTAAACTGAATAGCTTGAAATAGAAATGTTTTTTCACAATTAAACTGTACTTACATTTAAACTGCATACTTATGCTAAACTGAATTGTTTGAAATGGAACTTTTTTCATAAAAATGGATTTGGCGTTAAATAACCTACAAAGGTTGATATGCCATAAAACCCAACCAACCAAACAACCAACTTCTTTTATAGTTTCTTCATTACTCCGTCTACTTCCTTTTTTTCTATTTCTGCACTTCTTTTCTTTTTCTCTACTTCTTTCTCGACCACTTTTCTATTTCTTTGCTTCGTCGGCTTGGATTGTAAAAAACACCAACTGTATCTCTGAAGAGGGGTGACCCACACCTCCAACGAGTGTCCTAGATATAACACTAAACAATCCGATGGTGAGACCCCAGTAATGCCGAAGCTTTGGGAATTGCAGAATATCCCTTCGGGCCATCACTTTTTGGTCCACTCTGGCCTTGAGTGGTAGGACCTGATACCTCAATGAATTATTCGAAATCGAACTGTTTTTTATTGCTAAATTTAAGTGCTTGAAAGAGAAGTGTTTTTTGACATTGACACTGCTGTACTTATACTAAACTGAATTGTTTGAAACAGAAATGTTTACATGCATAAAAATGGATTTGGTATTAATGACCTACAATAGTTGATGTCTCATAAAACCAAACCAAACCAATCTTTTTTTTTTTTTTTGTTTCTCGACCACTTTCACTTCACTTATCTATTTTTTTCTTTAATCCTTTCAAAACTTTATCTGTTTAGAGTGTTCGCCAATAGCCCGGGAGACCTGGGTTCAATCCCAGGTCGAGTCATACCAAAGACTTTAAAAATGGAACTTGATACCACCTTGCTTAACACTCAGCATTATAAGGTACGGTTCAAGGGTAAAGTGGAGCAATCCTGGGAATGGAGTAGCGCCCTCCCCTACACCTTGGTGTAGTAGCTATCGAAAAGGGAGCCTTCGGGTCACCCTCGACTTTGGTCGCTAACTTTACTTTACTTTATATTTACTTATATTTCTTATTATTTTATGCATATATCTTCTTCTTCTTATTCCATTTTCTTCGCTTTTTTTCTGCCACATCGTTTTCTTCAAAATATTAAGGGCCTTTAGTAACTCTCATCATTTTTCATTCCCTTTATGAACTTCTCTTGAAATTTCTTCTTTTTTCTTTTTTTTTTTTTTTTCGCTCACCGTCATCTTCTTTCTTTTACTTTTATTTTCTTTCATCTTGACATTTTCTTCGTGTCTTCTATTTATATTCTCATTGATAACTTCTTCTTCTTCTTCTTCTTCTTCTTCTTCTTCTTCTTCTTCTTCTTCTTCTTCTTCTTCTTCTTCTTCTTCTTCTTCTTCTTCTTCTTCTTTCATTTAAGATCGTCAACAAATTGCTAATTCTTCTTCTTCTTCTTCTTCTTCTTCTTCTTCTTCTTCTTCTTCTTCTTCTTCTTCTTCTTCTTCTTCTTCTTTCATTTAAGATCGTCAACAAATTGCTAATTCTTCTTCTTCTTCTTCTTCTTCTTCTTCTTCTTCTTCTTCTTTCATTCAAGATCATCAACAAATTGCTAATTCTTCCTTTTGTTCTTCTTCTTTTTTTTTTCTTCTTCTTCTTTCATTTAAGATCGTCAACAAATTGCTAATTCTTCCTCTTCTTCGTCTTTTTCTTCTTCTTCTTCTCCTTGAAAAATCTTCCTATTTCCCCTTTGGTGTCATCCCATTCATTTTTGTTTTTCTCCACGCTTTGTTTTGTTTTGTTTTGCTTGTTTAATATCTTTGTCTTATTCCCTGTTCATTTGGTTTCTTTTAATATTATTTATTTATTTATTTATTATATTCATGTTCTTTCACATCTTTTAGTTTACTTCTTTGCCGTTCATGTCCGGTATGATGTCGACAACTAAAACCATTCACATTCAACGTAGGGCTACGGGTATGGGCTGACACGTCTTTTTTTTTTTTTTAATGTATTTTTACTTTTTGCCAAATCCCTCGACACTCAATGCCTTGCCCAGCCAGACTCCAAAGGATTTAGTCCGAAGACAATTTCTTCTCTATTCTCCACAAATGACTCACGCGGCGTCATTTCGTGGTCTATTGATAAGACGACTGAATAGGGGTTATGAAGTCATATCAACATTCTAGTGTTGGTATTTTTTTATGCTTTTGTGTAAATTTTGTCATGTCTCAAGCAACGTCATACATAATGTAAACTACATATGCAAATGTACGTTTTCTTTCTTCGTATACATCTTCATCCTGTCTCTTATTATATTTCCTGCATTTGCATCTGCTAACCCCGCGTTTATTGGTTAAAGCTGGAGATCCAGTGCCAACAAGTGGGCTAAAAATCTGCAGTTCGTTTTCAGTGTCCTTGTAGACAGCGAGCAATGCCGTTGTCTCAGTTGTGATTGGGTCGGCTTTATTTGTTTAAGGGAATCACATCATCATCATCATCATATTATTATTATTATTATTATTGTTATTATTATTATTATTCTCAAATGTCTTTCCTTTTAGCACGACATCAAATTGCTCATTCTTCTTCTTCTTCTTCTTCTTCTTCTTCTTCTTCTTCTTCTTCTTCTTCTTCTTCTTCTTCTTCTTCTTCGCGAATGTCTTTCCTTTTAGTTCGTCATCAAATTCTTCTTCTTCTTCTTCTTCTTCTTCTTCTTCTTCTTCTTCTTGAAACATTGCGACCTCTGCACGACGTTAAACAGAATGCGAAGGTGAGGCTCCAGTCTTAGAACTTGAGGAATGCTTACCATTTCATTATAATTACTATCTAGTCCACTCTGACCCTGAATGTTAGTACCTGTTACAGTGCAATTTATAGGTTAAAAAATAGCTAAACATTAACTAAAAATATCATTATTATTCGTTATTTGTGTACAAATAGTTTGTATTAGATTGGAATAGTCGATAAATAGAATAAGTAGTATTAAATAACGATACTTTAAACAATGTAACTGTGAGAAATCATTATTAATATTTGATATAATTATTCTGATTTAATGAAAAGAACTTCTAACCATTAAAGCTAATATTTACAAAGTTCTTGCATATGAATTATAAATATATATATATATATATATATATATATATATATATATATATATATATATGATTTCGAATTTAACATCGCACAAGGGTTGATACGCCATAAAACACAATCAAAATAAACCAGTCATATTTCTTCTTTTTGTATCGCTCCCATTTTTCCTTATGAAATATCAGTTCAACTCATGTTTTTTTTTTAAATTTCATCTCCACACCATAGAGTCACCGTCTTCCTTCTCATCATCATCATCATCCTCACCCCATTATGATCATTTTACTCCTTAAGAGTTTTCCACACGATCGTTTGATGCTGATCTTTTACTGAAGTTCGTCAAAGGACACATCTTCTCAAGTACCCAGAATTATTCACTGGATTTTAACTGATCTTTACAATTGAGTCATTTGGATGGTCTCGATTTGTCCACCAATTTTCAACGCTTTTAGCCCCTTTCTAAATACATGGGGACCGTTTCAAGGGCACCAATTACAATTCGTGTCAACGGCAAATTAATATTCCTAAGTCTTCTTCTTCTTCTTCTTCTTCTTCTTCTTCTTTGTATTATCATTATCAAAATCCATCAGATTATTTAATGCTAAATCTAATTTACATATGCATGTTTGATTGCAACCATGACAATATTTTCAATCAACAATTGCATTGTTTTTAATAGAATATTTTTAATTGCCTTCTACCATTTTTCTGCAAATATTTGCTTGGTTCCAAACCGACATTTAGCCAGCACCTTCACCACGAGCTGGGTGTGGGACAAGATCAATTTTTCAAAGGGCTTTTTGCTGGATCGATTTCAGAGTTTTACTTCTTTTAAACTGGCAGCTTTCCCAAAGTTTGATAACCCAATCTGCTTCACAACCAGGAGTGGAGAGAACATATGGATTCATGCATTTTCCTCGGAAATTAGCATTAAGTAAAACACAGAATGCCTCATCCAGGATTTGAACCCGGGAATCCAGTTAGATTTTTACGACAATATCCTTTATGTTTAGCAAACCTACAACAGGGTTCTATGTATTCTTGTCAAGTACCAATAATTTTCGAGCAATTATAGCGTTTAAAGAAACAAATATGAACAATTATAGCCAAAAATAAATATTCCTAATGGGCACAAACTTCGGAAATTCGGTATGGTGTTGGAATGAAAAGAAGAGACCAGGCAGGGGGCAGCACCAATCTAGGCACCCAACTACAGCCTTTTGCTCTTTTCAAAGATTATCTTGGTTCCTGCAACGTCGTTACATCTAGCAACTGCCTCCTTCACAGCCTCTTTTACCAGAGAGTGTGATACAAAGACTATGAAATCTTCGGCGTATACGAAGACCCTTGCTTTATGACAGCCAGCCAAGAGGACTTCGAGTAGGGCCAGGTTTGCCTCTCCATTTTTAACCTTACGAAGAAGAGGCTTCAAGGCGACGATGTAGAGAAGAAAGGACAGGGACAACCATGCCTAACTGACGGTTCAATCACAAAGGACTATGAGTGCTTCCTGTTCACCTGCACCATTGCCTGAAGAGTGCGCTACATCGTGCAGAACTCGAATTCGACAGTCATCAAAACCGCCATCAAAAACCGATTGTTCGCCCTATCGAACAACTTGGACTGATCTCAATTGATCAGTGCAGCTTCAGTATCGTCTTCTAAACCCTTTAGGAACTCGCAGACCAAATGCAATTTGTCCTTGATCATTTTTTTATGGGCCGGTAATCATCTATTTTTCCCAAACATATTTGCCACCTTTCTTCGGTAATGTGATCACATTCTTGGTAATGCTACTAGGAATTGTTCCCTTGGCAAACCAATGGTTGAACACCTCCGTCAGAACAGGAAAAAACATGTGCGACATGCTCAAGTACACTTCATAGTGAAAAACACCCACTTCTGGCGACTTGTTGAGGGTAAATTGCTTAAATGCATCGTGGACTTCGTATTCCGTTATCAACGCTGCGCAGCCAGCTAGCCGCTTTTGTCTCCTGCAGGAAGTCGGCTAAATAGCAGCAAAACTCCTGAATCTAGATATCAGGCAACCGAGCAAAGCGATGACAAAAATACATCTAAAAAGGCTCTTGAATCTCACGGATGGACCGAAGCACGCACCCATCCGGGGACTTGACGAACACAATATAGCGGCCAGAAAACAATCGAAATTATTCCTCATGCTTAGATATGCTACACACTTTTCAGCATATATCTAACAATAAAACGCATGTAGCGCTCACTAGCATCGCACTAAAGTTCCCTCAAAGCTAAATCTATAGCAAGGGAATCGCACAACTCACTGCTCGGGAAAGCTTATTGACTAAAGTCCTACATATATATGTACGATGTGCTTTAATAAAAAAAATATGCATCTTGCCTGAAGTGTTGGCAAAAAAGTACTCTGTACTGTCTCCCTATGTTTCAAATAAATGAGTAGTGATAAGTTATTTTATGTCCCAAAATGGCCATCGGCCTAATGAATAGAGTGTTCGCCAATGGTCCAGGAGACCGGAGTTCAATCCCAGGTCGAGTCATACCAAAAACTCAAAAAATAGTACCTGATGATACTTGGCTTAACACTCAGCATTATAAGGAAAGGATCAAGGGTAAAGTGGAGCATTCCAGGGAAAGGAGTAACACCATCCCCTAAACATCGGTGGAATAGCTATTGAATCGGGAGCCTTAGGGTCACCCTCGACAACGGTTGCTAACTTTACTTTATATATATCTCAAAGTCCTTGAGATTTTTATGTACTTCATTCTTAAGTACGGATATTGCTTTGAACATATACCATTTGGTAGTGGAGGTGCCCGTGGTGTAATGGTTATCGTGGCGGGAAATGGACACGGCGACACGAGTTCAAAACCTGGACGAGACTGATTGCATTTCACATAGCACTAATACCCTTGGGAAAGGTATGAATCCAATTATTCTCCCTCCAGCTATGGGTATATAGTAGGACGGACTAGGTTCTTCAGCCTTGGTGAGGTAACTTGTCTAGGAGAAGGAAAATCCGAATTCAAACCTGTTAAACTCGGCTTAAAAATTGACCTTGTGTCATATCCTGCCTGAGCGGAGGGGTTGGTAAATAGGATATACCATTTGGTAGCCTGATCAAATTTTAATCTCTTGCGCGATTTCCAGTGGATACACTTTCCCACCCAGTCATGCATAGTCTTACAATCCTACTGCTTTCGTACATTTTAGGACTAAGGTCGACTACTTTACGTCCCAAAAGATAGTCAACATGATATTGTTTACGGACAACTTCGCTTGGGACTATAATTTTATCGCAACTATGTGTTTAGACTCCAAAGACTACCATTTAGATTTAGACTCGTTGGTGTAAGCCCATGTTCAGCGCATTTGATCACATTTTTTTCACAAATAGATGTTTCTCTGTTGTGATAACTCATTATTCAGTAAAATTCACATGGTTTGGCCTTCTCAGACCGACAAAGCTTCATGACATACCTCTGTTCATACCAGGAGAACTCTGTTTGATTTGTCACCGTTTTGAGCAAACTCAACATATATGGTTTAGTTTGATTTGGTTTCTTTGTCTTATGACCTATAAACCTTAGTAAGTTATTTAATGCCAAAGCTATCATTCTAGATGAAAAGTGGTACTACTTTACCTAGGCCGAGGGGATATGGGGGTTCATGCCTTTCCGAAGAACACTTGTCCGTAATAGCGCAATTGGAGTTCGAACTCGATTACTACAATTCCGCAACCCATCGCTTTAAGCATTACACAACGAGGTCACTCACTCAACAAACAAGTTTTGCCGATTAAAATAATTCTTGTTATCGACAAATGTTGAGTAAAAATTTTTGAATTTCTTTTCAAAATAATTCTGCATATTTATTGATGATCATTGAGTATATATATATATATATATATATATATATATATATATGTATGTGTGTGTGTGTGTGTGTGTGTGTGTGTGTGTTATCATAAATTGGTCCACAAATAGAATTATATTTTTTTGAATTATGTATTTAGTTCTTACACGTATTTCTAGCTTATGGCTGTAGTCAGAGAACCCTTAAAGGTTCTTTGTCGAACTAAATAAAAATTCTTTAAAAGAATATAATCCACTTTGTGAGCCTATTCATTTCAATATGTTTACCTTTTCCTCTCTTTGGCTCAAAGAAAAAAAATTACATATATATATGTAGATATATATTGTGTTCCTTTAAAATATGCAGTGTAGAAAGAGAAAGAGACAGAAAGAGAGAGAGAGGTTTTGCTTTCTTTGTTTAATAACAGTCTTTGAGATTACCCAACCTTGAAGAAAAACATTAGTGGTGCTAATTAACTCTCAACTTTGGATATTATGGAGTCCAGGACATTTTCCTAAACTTACCGTAATAGCATAACTGGATTTTGAACTCTCTTCCAGCAATGCCGCAGTTAGACCTTCACCCTAGGGACGACCTCAACAAAGGTAGAGAAACAGGCGGAAAGACAAAGGAATAGATCGAAGGCTACCAACAGATATTTTTCTGAATTAAAACGGAAAATAATATGTGACACTTAAGGTTGTGAATTAATCATAACATTCTTCGATTCTGCCCTGATACATTTTGACACGAATCCATTAACAACACGAGATCACGTCGTCCGTCCTATAAATAAACGATAACCTGGACTCATTAGTACTTGTAATATTCATTCTGCATCAAATTTCTTATTGAAACATTTCTCTCATTTCTCGAAACCCTATCTCCAAAGCTGTCACCTGCAATAAGAATCATTGTAATATTGTTAAAATCGTTTATACGAGTAATCATCGTTGAATTTCTTTTTTATAATACACCGTTTATCATAAAGCTAAATCTACATAAATACAATGCAATGTACTTGATACACACACACACACACACACACACACACTCACAAATATATATATATATGTGTGTGTGTGTGTGTTGTGTGTGTGTTCCATGTATATATATATATATATATATATATATATATGTGAAACATACACACACACATATATATATCTATGTGTGTGTGTGTGTGTGTGTATGTTCCATATATATATATATATATATATATATATATATATATATATGAAACACACACACACACACACATAGATATATATATGTGTGTGTGTGTGTGTGTGTGTGTATGTTCCATATATATATATATATATATATATATATATATATAAGGTGTTGGTGTCTGTAGTCGATGGTGATCCTAATGCTCCCTTTTCAATTACTACTACATCAATATAATACTTATAATATTGAATGTTAAGCAAGGAGATATCAAATACCATTTTTAAGTCTTTCGTTATGGACAATTGGTGAACACTTACCCAATTGTCCGTATATATATAAATAAACGTATTGAAGCATGTTTGATTGAATAATGAAGGCACGTTTTGTCTTTATATTTTATATTTCAAGTTTCCTGATAAATATCTTGGTTTCTGGTTAGAATTGGTTGATGCACATACCAAAATTGTCCCGTGAGGCTATCAGATCTTTCACAAGCCATCATCAGTGTTTGTTTGCAACTGTAAAGTGTATTTTGAAAAAAAAAATATAACATAACCAAATTATGTAAACGCAAAATTGGATAGAACTGAGATGCTGATGACTTCGAACGAATTTAAAACAAAACGCTATTAACGGGAAAAGAATATTATCAAGAAAAAGAGGATTTTTTAAAAATCTTAATTAAATTATATAGACGAGATATTTTTAAAACTTTTTAATCAAACATCCTTAAATAATATCTGCTGCCTAACCACACACACACACAAACACACACACACACACATATATATATATATATATATATATATATATATATTTTTTTTTTTTTAAGAAAAAACCAAAGACCGGTTATTTTATTTTAAAATAACCGGTCTTTGTTTTTTTCTGTAAAGAAATATTGCTCTGTAAAAAATTACATTGACCTCTACACCAGGAAAATTTAAATGTTCAGCCCCTGAATGATTTTCTTGTCCCGAAGGAATTACTCCCAGCTCTGGTTTAACTGGACCGAATATATATATATATATATATATATATATATATATATATATATATATATATATATAGAGAGAGAGAGAGAGAGATAGAGGCATATAATCATCTTCTAAAAAGATTATGTGAAATTTTTCTATGAAGTCATGTATAACAATGGCTTAAAAAATGTGTAATTCATATTTACTAGAGGAAATTCGTTTATTGGAATATTTGAGAGGAAATTTATTAAATACCTGAGCTGAAATGATATCTGAATGTAGATATAGAAATTAATCAATAGTATAATTTAACTTGATATATCAATAATATTTAATATATCTAACATTAATTAAGTGATTTTTATATTTTTTAATTCTATTTTTTATAGATCTATAATATTGATCCATAATTTTTAGAAATATATTAAATAAATAAATAATTCAAAACATTTTTCCTATAGCGTATACAAATAAATTTAAAGGATAATGTATAAATATATGTTTATTTTAATAAAATGATGATAAAATAAAGATAAAAAATAATATACACTTGTAAAAAAAAAATAGAGATTTATAAGGAGAAGGAACTATTCCCGTACTACACCGTTTTTATTACACCATTTTGTTCTCTATGCAAACAAAAATTCAAGAAACTATTTAATTTATTTAGATTATAATTTTTTTTATAAGTATTATTAGTTACATTAATGAAATATCAATTTCATATTAATTCTCTGCTTATTTCTGTTAACTTTACATAATCAGTTAATTTCTTCTTAATTGTCGAAAAAATAGTAGAAGGGCGATACTTAAAGTACAGGCAGCAATCGGGGTTGGAAAAAAGAATTGCTCTTTAAGCGACCCGCCCAACAAGGTCTGGTAACAGAACTATCTAAAATTCTGGAGTAGAAAAAATAAAGGTCTGGTCTCCTTGATAACACAATTTAGACTGAACCCAGAAAGAGGTGACTGAACCTGAATAGACTGGTTGTATAGGACTTTACACTCCTATAAATTATTTTGGGCGGTATGCCAATTGTTCCCACAAAGATGGCGGACGCTCATTGTTCAGTCTCGGGAAACCATTGGCCAGGAGGACCACGTGATATGGTTACAACTACGTCTGCGCGCGTAAATTCAAGTCCTGCTTTTTTGAGCCACCTACAAGACGGTATTTTTCTATAAATACGTCGTCTTCAAGGACCCTCTTTCTCTTTGACGAAATTTCTTCGTAGCGGCAACACTCTCTCTTTGACCAATTTTCTCCGCAGCAGCAACACCATGCCTCGCAGACATTCATATAGAATGACTATGAGACGCTTTCCCGTCTCTGAAAAACTACCTGTTAATAATAGAAAAGGGACATTTTAAACTTGCAATTCTTTCCCGTCTCTGAAAAACTACCTGTTAATAATAGAAAAGGGACATTTTAAACTTGCAATTCTTTTTATAGTTTAGTTGTGTTACAAACACACACACACACACGAGCTCACACATATATACACACTATTATTTTGTTAGAAGATTGAGTAATATTTTTATGTATTAATGTAAGTTTTGTTATTATAGAATATAAATTTGTTTTGTTCGTTCGTCTTGTTTTAAATATTCATTTTGTCCACGCCGTTTCACAACAATTATTTGTTTCATATCTCTTACTCATTTGTTGCATATCTTCGCTCATTTATTTCACTGGCCTTATTCATTCATTTGTTTTATCCATGTGTTATATAATATGCTTATATTCTACCTTAATTCTAAACTAAAGTATTAAACTTGTGGAGAAGCCTGATTACTAAAACCCTTATTTCAATATACATAAACTCAACATAAAATAGTCGGGGTCCATAAATAGCAAAAATACTTTCATTCTACTACAGTTGTAATCACCTCTCACCCCTCCTACTCTCAATTCTGACCATAAGTATCAGAAGCTGATAGACATTCATGTTGTCCAAAATATCTCCCAAAACAGAGCCCGCAAGATGTAAGTAACACTCTCTCTAACTCATTTCTTTTCCCACATAATGCAGATAACATTGATTTTTACGATAGTAGTGGGTAGAGCGTTTGCAAATTGGTCTGGGAGATTTGGGTTCAATCCCAGGTCATGTCATACGAATGGCTCTAAAAATGGTACTTGATACCTCTTTGCTTGACCCTCAGCAATATAAGGGTAAAGTGGAGCAACCCAGGAAAAGGAGTAGCGCCCTTCTCTACACCAAGGTGCTGTATCTCTATAAAAGGGAGCTTTCTGATCGTCCTCGACGACGGTCACCAACTTTACTTTTAAATAATTAACAGCATTGAATTATTATTTCCTGATGATATGAATTATATTATTTAATATCAATAATTCATAATAGTTTCAACGGAAATATGAATGTATATTTTACATATAGTTTTAAATGAGTCACATGGCACTATTTAATTGTTCCGGAATAATAATTTTTTTTTTTAATTTTCAGGGGCACTTAAATTAAGGGCATCGTTTTTTTTTTTTTTGGATTTTTTACAAAGGTATATTTAAACATTGTTTCCACATAATAATAATAATAATAATAATAATAATAATAATAATAATAATAATAATAATAATAATAATAGACAATATCTCCACCGTAAAACGATTTTTCTTTATTTAAAAACTCATGATAAAATATATCGAAAAATATCTAAAAAAAAAAAAATATTTTAATTAAAAAATTAAAGATTTTTTTTCAAATTCTATTCTCGCCGGAAGCAATATAAGAATACCCGAATAATTTTTTCTTGTAACATCTGACGATGATCACCACGACCAGAAATAAGTTTATAATGACACCAAAGAAGTGACATTCTTTTCATTTTTATTCTATACATATAATCAATTTAAGTCCATAATGAAAACATTGAGAATTTTTGAGAAAAAAACTGTTTTCAGAAACCTTAGAATTTGAACCAGTATTTTTGCTTATTTTATCAATCAGAATCTTTGACCAGAACGCTGATTTTGTATTTAATATTGCAGACAACATAAGATGTAAATTAGTCATGATGAATTTATGGGTTACAAGCCGTAAGTGATTTGATATTTTTCACTACTGATATATAAAAAATAGATTTTACAACCAATTAACATCATAAACAATTAAATCCACTTTTAATCTCGTGTTGCGCGAGTCTAAATCCTATGAATAAATCGATAAGATATGCTACCCTTCAGAATCCGTTACAGATAACTTATTTATTGATAACTAACTTTCGTCTTTAACATTTTAGTTAACTACAGTTACGTTGGAACATTCAATTCCTCGGTATGCATTTAAATGCCATACTATTAAACTCCCCTTAACTAATTTGAAAAGCAAAATATTGTCTATTTCATATTTATATCACAACGCTATAAAATAGTCTGACTAATATAATATTATCAGTTGCTGATTATACCGCTGAGAATACATATATTCATTAGCTTCGAAACATCAATTCCCCTCGTGGCCCAGTTGGATGGGGATGTAGAATACACCGACTGCAGAGGGATAAGAATCCTCCAACAAGTGTCCTGTTTACGACAGGAAACAGTCTGATGGTGAGGCTCCAGTAATGCTGAAGCTTTGGGGAATGCGGAGTGCCCCTTCATTGCCATCGCACCCACGTTCACTCGAGTTTGGAGTGGGAGCAACAGATAGGGTCCTGTCTATTGGCCAAACAGAAATGTTTGTTATTTAAAATGTGAAAACATATGACATGCTAAACTGAATTGTTTGAAATAGAACTGTTTGATAATTTAATTATGTGTAAACAAATGATTGATGTTAAATTGAATTGATAGTGATACATAGCAGAACTTGGAACTTTGTTTAATTAGGCTAAATTAAATTGTTAGAAATAGAACTGTTTGATCATTTAGTAAGTAAAGTTAGCGACCATAGTCGAGGGTGACCCGAAGGCTCCCTTTTCGATAGCTACTACACCAAGGTGTAGGGGAGGGCGCTACTCCATTCCCAGGATTGCTCCACTTTACCATTGAACCGTACCTTATAATGCTGAGTGTTAAGCAAGGTGGTATCAAGTTCCATTTTTAAAGTCTTTGGTGTGACTCGACCTGGGATTGAACCCAGGTCTCCCGGGCCATTGGCGAACACTCTAACCGCTGGGCCAATGGTTTGATCATTTAACTGTGGGTAAACAAATGACGTTGAATTGAATTGTTAATGATAGCTAGCAATACTTGAAATCATTTAACTTACACTCATGCTAAATTGAATCGTTTGAAATAGAACGTTTTGATCATTTAACTGTGTGTGAACAAATATTTGATGTTAAATCGTTAGTGCACTTGAAACTATTTAACTTTGTTGACTTGTGAATGCAAATCAGTATTGTCTTCATTGGGAATCCTTTTGAGATGAGGCTTCTTAATCTGAGAATTAATTTTTATTTATTGCGGACTTTCTGTCCTCATCTTGTTATCTTTATTTATTTATTTATTTTGTTTCGGCCAAATTTCACCACTGGCTTTCTTTCGGTGATTAACCACGACCTCGGATAGGAATGCTGAGTCTTGTAACCATATCCCCAGTAATTACTGCCTTCCATAGTTGTTGTCTATCGCACCACGTTTTTGACCAAATAAACCTCTGGCCGACTTGGGTAGGAATTGAAACCGCTATCTTCTGAAAATGCTCACCTGGAACCGTGGAGACTCAACGCCTCTATCCGCTGCGCCGAAGGGCGATCAAGGTTGGAGTTTTTGGTCTTATAAATCCAATCTTTTGTTCTCCTTATTCCGAATTTGTAATTGTCTTTATTGGGAATCCTTTTGAGATGAGGCTTCTTAATCTGAGAATTAATTTTTATTTATTGCGGACTTTTTGTCCTCATCTTGACATACATGACTCAGCATTCCTATCCGAGGTTGCGGTTAATCACCTGTAGAAGGACAGAGATGAAATTTGACCGAAACGTAGTGAGAAAAAACAACAAATAAAAACTACCAAGATGAGGACAAAAATCCGCATTAAATAAAAATTAATTCACAAATCAGTATATCCATTTTTTTTTCGATACTGCTATATGGATGCACTACATGGACGCTAACAAAACGTTCGGAGAAAAAGCTAGATGGCAATTACACAAGAATAATGCAAGCAATGTTGAACAAGTCCTGGAGACATCACCCCACAAAGCAGTAGCTGTATGGCCACCTACCACCCATCACGAAAACTATCCAAGTAAGACGAACCAGACAGAGCTCATAAGGGTCATACTCCTGTGGACCCTTACGCGTGAACGAGCAAAGGTTGGACGACCAGCTAGAACCTATATGCAACAGCTATGTACCGGAAGTAGCCTTGAAGACCTCAAGGAAGCGATGAACGATAGAGATGGATGGCGAGAGAGGGTCAGGGAGATCCGTACAGGAAGCGGAACGTAATGATGGTAATGATATCTTATATGTATGGATAAACCGGATTTGGCATTAGATTACCTTCAATGGTTGATATGTCATAAAACTAAACAACAAAAAAAAAAACAACAAACAAAACAATTTCACTTTGTTGACGTATGCTAAAATGAATTGTTTAAATAAAACTGTTTGATGATTCATCTGTGCATAAAAATGACTGATGTTTAACTGAATTATTAATTTTAAATAGCAATACTTAAAAACATTAATTCCGTGCAAACAAATGTTTAATAATAAATGATTAATAGTAAATAGAATTATTTGTTTTAGATAAAAATAAGTGAAACCATTTAACTGTGTGCAAAAATGAACTTGGGCTGGTTTAAACATAGTATCACAAAATGATTGGAAATCATATATTTAATATATAAGTATAAAAAATATTTGGCTTTAAATAACTAACAATGGTTGATATGCCATAGTGCAAAATCTGACTAAACTAAACTTTCCTCTCTATATACTGAAATACACATAGGAAGATATTTTAAACGCTCACAATAATTCTCTAATATAAGTGTTTTCATGTTGCTTGCTTTGGCGCGTCGGTTTGCGAGCAGCAGAAACAACCTGAATACGAAGTGCAGTGGATTCGGTAAAACAGACCTTCTAACAGTCGGGCGAAAGAAAAACCTCTCAGTCGGAAGAGTTCAGCAGAAGTGAGAATTGGTTTCTACTTTTTGCAGGGACGGTTCAATTTTTTTGTTTTCGCATGTGTCTCTCCACTTCCTGTTAGGGGCTGCTGGGAGTTTCTGCATATTTAATAATGTATTTTAATTCCATTTTCAGTTCTCTATTCACTAAATAAATCTTGGGGTTTATTTACTCATTCAATAATATTACCTTTTCTTATCCAGTAATGTAATGTTTGATTGTTCTTTTTTCAAAGAAACTTTTCCCTCTTGTTAAAGAAATAAAACTAATTAAATTTGTTGAAATGTACTTAATTTCATCCTTACGGATTATTCTTGCACACACATATGCACGTGCGTGCGCGAGCACGTGCATTTAAGACACTGTCTTTGATATTTCTATAAGATAGCAGATGTTAATATTTGAATCGTCTCACAAGTAAGGAAAGATAAAAACTCAAAATAATTTCAGAAATCTTTTTTTCCACTCGTAGATTGTTAAAAATATATTTTTAACCAATCAGAATCATAAATAAATCAACCCACTTTTGTAAAATCAAATATTTGGACCCAATATATATATATATATATATATATATATATATATATGAAGCGATAAAATAGCTTAACTTTCAATAACTATAAACATCCGTTTATTTTCTTCTCATTTTCTTCTTTAAATCTTTTCAAGAGAAAATTCAACATTCTGTTCCTTCAAGTTTTTATTTATTTCTGACATCGTGTAATTATTTTTATGATCAAATATCTTTCTTCTTGTTTACTTTTTGAGAGATATTTTAGACATGCTACAACTAACATAAGACTCTACTACCGATTCTTAAGGTGCATTGAATTTACATGGCAAGTTATACGTATACTTCGCCTGTACTCACACAAAGATCTTTTACACTGAGAAGGCTTATTATCTACATTAAAAACAATGTAAACTGTTGATAACTTTCCTTTTGTTAATAATATATTATGGCATGTCAACGCACTGTTATGATCTAGTCGGCTGAGACCAAAGAATGCACAGACGATGGAGGCGTAAGACTCCCCCGACGACTGTCCTGGATATGATATTAAACAATCTGATGATGAAGTTACAGTAATACTGGAGCTCTAGGGAATGCAGAGTACTCTTGTATTACCATCGCTCCCATGTCTACTCTGGCCCGAAGTGGTAACACCTAATATGGTCCTATCTATGAGTCAAATAAAACTGTTTGACATTTCAACTGTGTACGTTGACATTTAAACTAAATGCAAACAAATGACTTATGCTGAATTGAATTGCTTGAAATAGAACGGTTTAACTTTTTAACTGTACGTAAACAAATGTCTAATGTTTATTTTAATTGTTAGTGGTACTTAGCACGAGTAGACAAATTCACCTACCTAGGAAGCAGCGCCTCAACAACCGAAAAGGACATCGACACGCGGCTTACGAAGGCATGAACAGCTAACGATAGTCTATCGATCATATGGAAATCAGACCTGACCGGTAAAATGAAACGCAGGTTCTTCCTGGCTGAGGTCATATCGATACTGCCGTATGGATGCTCTACTTGGATGCTAACTAAACAGCTGGAGAAGAAGCTAGACGGCAATTACACAAGAATGCTACGAGCAATATTGAACAAGTCCTGGCGGCAACACCCAACAAGGCACCAACTATACGGCCACCTACCTGCCATCACGAAAACTATCCAAGTTAGACGAGCCAGACATGCTGGACACTGCTGGAGAATCAGGGACGAGCTCATAAGTGATGTACTCCTATGGACCCCCACATATGGCCGGGCAAAAGCAGGATGACCAGCTCGAACATACATTGAGCAGCTATGTGACGATACGGGATGTAACCCTGAAGACCTGCCAGAGGCGATGAATGATAGGGAGAAGTGGTGAGAGAGGGTCAGGGATATACGTGCCTGCGGCACGACATGCTGATGATGACTTAGCACTATTTGAAAACAGTAAACTGCGTGCGAACAACTGAAAAATCGTAAATAGAAGTATTCGTGTTGGAAATTAAAAAAAGAAAAGAAATTAACTATGTGCAAAAAAATGAGCTCAGGCTCATGAATATAAAAATATTAGCAATTAAAAAATATAAAAATATTATCAACAATATGTGTTTAGAAATTATATATTTAATACATAGTATAAAGAGATTTTATCATTAAAAACGAACTACTATGGTTGATATAGAACCCAACCAAAACAAATTCTATATATTTAATATAAATGTATAAAGAGAAGTTGGCATAATATAAGCTCCAATTGTTGATATGCCATAAAACCAAATCCAATAAATCTATCTATTATTACGTTTTATTCTTTGTGATATGTTCGCATCTCCAGTCGCTTGGATCTAACTTCGGCGGGTCGTTTTGTGAAATGCACGGTTCCGCTCGGGTGTGACTCGGCACTGGAGATCCCTCTGGCCTCAGGGTGCCGTACCCTCAGGCTTTACCCTCTTCGGAGGGGTTGGGGTAATTGCCTGGCGCCTGAGGTGTCACTCTTTAGGGGAATGCCGACAGGTCCCGAAGTATTTTTGTAAATGCTGGGCGCGTGTGGGCTCCGGTCCTGAGACGGACCCACCTTAAAAAAAAAAAACCTTGGGCTACACTTGTCCGTTCGGTGGGGCGCGCAACAAATCGCAATATTACATCTTCTAACAAGAAAGGAGACTGTAAATTTTTTATTTACCAAAAATTATTTTTCAAGTTTAAGAAAAAAAAATTATTGAATTTGTATAACTGTAGTTTATTCAGTAGTTTTACGCTCTTTTTGATCGTTTTAATTGCACATCAACTTTTGTGGATTATCTAACAGGAAATCCATTCTAGTAGAATGACAGTCGGGATACGCGGTTTCATGCCTTTCTCAATTGGTCAGGGTTTTTATTTGTTGCAACAAAATGAAATGCGGATTAAGAATAAGCATTTACCAGACCTTTGAGTTAAATAGTTAGGATCAAACCATCATCTTATCGAACATCTATGTTTTGAGCAGGATTATCGTAGCTTAAATCTATTGATTTAGGGAAATTAAAGTTTGAACTTTGACTTAAATGTAATTATAAGGATTAAAAATCGTTTTCATGATGTTAAAACATTCTTAGCACCATGCACACGTCTTTTAAAACAAAATTCAATTTCTGTACCAACCACAAGATGTTCAAACACACACACACACATATATATATACTTCTGACTGGTAATATATATATATATAAATATATATATATATATATATATATATATATATATATATATGTTTAATATCATAACGAGGAGCTTTCTTTTTACTCAGCACCCATCTTTAGGGCCCCATTGATCAACAAATAACATCTTTCAGCAGAATTATACATGACGTTTGTCTCTTGTGCTTTTGCACAGTAGCGCATAAAAAAGATAAAACTGAAGGAAAACAAACCGAATAGATAAAGGATATAGAACGGATCTCAGCATGAATGAAATGCACGCGGAACCACCATTCCCGTGTGATTATGCAACATCAAGGAACGGTTGCTATGACATCAACGGACGAAAGTAAATGCGTTTTTAAATGACAAACTGCACTAAAATGAAGATGAACGAACGTCCAATGTAATGTCTGCTTTTAGTTGATCTGGCGTATATATATATATATATTTCTTTTAAATACCCTGTCCGGTGGCAAAAGCTGTTTGGTAGCGCCAGGAGTGGCAGTTCCGCTTTGAGGTAAAGAAACTATGTTATCACCCTGGTTGACAGCTGATTAGGGCAGGGTATTGCACGTGCTTTCACACGTTCTTACTCTAACGTAAAGTTGGATGGGTTTCGATCCCGGCTTCGAGCGTCCTACGTGTGTAGCCACACTGAAGAGTTCTGATAGAACGAAATAGTCTGTCTGTGGATGACAATATATACGCCCCCCCGCCCATGGTGGTTAAGCACTCTGGCGAATGAATTTTTGGTCGCTGCTTGCAGAATGCAAAGCTCTTCAAAGAATTGAGCACTCTGGTAGCCGATAGGGTATTAAAATGTAAACGAACGGACAATGCTGCGGCTGCTGTTGCTACATAAGTACCTTTAAAATTCCCGTAGCCAACGTGGTACTTTTGTTGGCCGAGCGGTCTGAGACTTAGTCTAACGTAAAGTTGGATGGGTTTCGATCCCTGCTTCGAGCGTCCTACGTGTCTAGCCAAACAGAAGAGTTCTGATAGAACGAAACAGACCCTAAAATAGAAAAAAAATGATAACAAGGTAATCCAAGCAGAAGGAGATATGTATTTAAAAACAAATGAACCATCATCACGACTCGGAGATATGATATTAATGATGTTAAATTAAAGATGGGTGTTTAAAAGATTTTGCAAAAACCTTGGGAAAGTCTATATATCGGGAAAAAAGTTGACAGTTTGATCAGTAAATCAGCGTTTGTTATTAGAATTATGTCATGTAACTTATTGGGAATGTTTTATAGACGTTGTGTGTTCCATTTGTTAAATAAGAAAAAATTCTAATCGAAATATGGAAGAAAAAGAACAAGAAAAAAGAGGAAAAAAAAAAGGAAGGAATAAGAAAGTAAAAGAGAAGAGGAAAACGGAAGAAATGAGACTTAAGTGGATAGAAGAAAGAAGCGGAGAGGATAAAGCAACTGAAACGAACTTGAAAAGCAGAGCAATGAAATTTGCCATTAAAATCTATCACATGTTGGTAACAAAATTGGGGTAAAAAAAAAAAAAAAAAAACAACGGGAGAAATAGAATTACCAAATCAAGAAAGCATCAGAATATTTAGAGTAAAAGAAAAACTAATACAAACCATAAGAATATACACCCAGGATATAGGAATGGAATTTGCCATTAAAATAAGTCACACACTGAAAATGACAACTAACTGGAGAAAAACTAACTGGAGAAAAATAACCAACACAAGAAAGAATAAAAATATTTGGATTAAAAGATAATGCACACTATGTCAATATACAACAACGATACTTGAATGGAATTTTCCATTAAAATCTATCACATTGTGGAAATGAAATTGGTGTAAAAGAAAAGAAGCGGGAGAAATAAAATTACCTAATCAAGAAAGCATCAAAATATTTATAGAAAAAGAAAAACTGATACAAACTGTAAGAATATACACCAAGGATATAGGAATGGAATTTACCATTAAAATCTTTCACATGATGGAAAGGAAATTGGTGTAAAAGAAAAGGAACGGGAGAAATAACATTACCAATAAAAGAAAGCATAAAAATATTTGGAGAAAAAAAAACTGATACAACCTATAAGAATATACACCCCGGATATAGGAATGGAATTTGCCATTAAAATTTGTCACATGATGGAAAGGAAATTGGTGTAAAAGAAAAGGAAAAGGAGAAATGAACTTACCAAATCAAGAAAGCATCAAATTATTTAGAGAAAAAGAAAAACTGATACCAACTATTAGAATATACACCCCGGATATAGGAATGTAATTTGCAATTAAAATCTGTCACATGATGGAAAGGAAATTGGTGTAAAAGAAAAGGAACGGGAGAAATAAAATTACCAACTCAAGAAAGCATCAAAATATTTGCAGAAAAAGAAAGTACAAATATCTGGACACCGTTATACATGCGTAACTGAAAGAAAAAAGGGAGAAAAAATTAATCAGAAGAACAAGAAAACCTCTCACAAACCATTTCCCCAAAACTCAATTAATTAAATGAACACACAACTGGATTGTCTCCCTTGTAAGATAATCTGAACCATTCTCAAAATATTCTAGGAGATTCATAACGATACACAAACACTTACATCTCCTGCGATTAAAAAGGTCCATCATATGAGGCTATAAAAGGAGATTGAGGACTTGACTGCATCGAGGATTGTTTAGATACAACGATTCAAAGACCCAAGGAACACGCTAAGGGTGCAAGGAAAGACTAAATAAAGCTGCCAAGAACCACAGAAAAACAACTAAGGGCATCTCGGGTGGAAATTTACTAAGCTTTTTGCTTAGATGTGGCACAAGGCCATATGATGGGGGCACCCAATGAATAAGGGCATCTCGGGTGGTGTAATGGTTAGCAAGGTAGATTAGCAAACCTACACGAGTGAGTTCGATTCTCATTGGGTGCCCCATTCATGCGGCCTTGTGCTACATCTAAGCAAAAAGCTTAGTAAATTAACACAGAAAAACAACTAATCACAGAAATAGGAAGAAAGATAAATGTAAAGATAGTTCAAGAAACAAGTTGGGAAGATTACACCAATGTAGACCTGGATAGAGGAAAGAAACGTAAATCTCAAAAGAGTAACGACATCTATTTTAATAAAAATGCCATTAGAACGGATAATATTTTTAAAAAATCTATGCAAGAGAATAAAAAGTCTAGTTTGTGGGTAGAAAAAGACGAAACTGTTTTTCACAAGAAAAGTCAATGCAGCAAACTAGCACAAAAGAACTGCAAGATTAGACATTCGTGTGGAGAAAGGGGATACACTGGGAATTGTGCAAGAAATTAAAATTTGACTATACTATCGAACAGCGTATGGGCATGTTACATATTAACGTTTTACAGTCCAGGTAGTGTGGATTTCAAAAACAAAATATGCCGCTGTGCCATAAGGTAAACAACGAACAGCGGAAATGTACGTGAATTGCGTTGGTGGAGCGCCAGAAGGAAATGTATGGGCGTCAGAAATATATATATATATATAAATATTTGACAACAGAGGTGAATCGGATTCGGCAGTCAGTAGAATGGACACTTCAGTCCGCCGTTTTCCACGCTAGAAGCCGGCCCTGTATCATCCTCCAGTGAAAGAAGCAAGGCTCGGAATATATCTACATTAGGATATGTATTGCAACGTGGCATAAATCATAGCAGTTCTACTCTCTCTCTCTCTCTCTCTCTCTCTCTCTCTTGTAGCCATTCCGATCATTTCGTAAATAAAGAAGAGAGTTTATATCTTATATATAAGTGTCATTGCCACTTCATTCGGGCATATAACACATGATATAGAATCGGTCCAAGAAAAGGACACGCATAAAATTCTCCTGGATTTTGAGATACAAATGGATCGCGTATTCTCGGCCAAAAGACCAGCCGTTGTGTTGATTTATGAGAAGAAAAGAGTATCTTCTCAATTGAATTTTCCCCCTTTCTGTGGATGACAAAGAGAAAATAAAAGAAAGCAAACTACCTCAAATCTTTTGATCTTGCCAGAGAATAGAAAAAGCTATGGAATATGAACGTGAAAGTAATTTTAATCGACGTTGGTGCCCTTGAAACGGTCCCCAAAGTCTTGGAATAAAAAGTGATTTAGCGTTGCGTAGTGGCTAATGGGTTATGTTGCCAAATCGTAGTTTGCGAGTTCAAACCCCATCTGCTCTATAACATTTACTTTCGGATTAATACTCCTTGAAAAGGCATAAACTCTGTTGTTTCTCCTTATATGGATTAGGGAGTATCACCACTGTTTCTCTTAGCTTTTGCATGGTTTAATATGCTACAATGTTTGGAGGTGCCCGTGGCGTAATAGTTATCGTCGTAGGAAATGGACACGGCGACACGAGTTCAAATCCTGGATGAGACTGATTGCATTTCTTATAGCACTAATAGCTTTGGGAAATGTATGAATCCAATTATTCTCCCTCTAGCTATGGGTAAATAGTTGGACAGACTAGATTCTTCAGCCTTGGTGAGGCAACAAGTCTAGGAGAAGGAAAATTCTGAATTCAAACTTGTTAGACTTCACTTAAAAATTGAACTTATTCTCATATTCTGCCGGAATGGAGGGGTTGGTAAATATGGATATGCCACAATATTTGATATGCCATTAATCAAAGATGCCTAAAGCGAATTCTGGAAGACAGACGATATAAGAGGAAGTATTAAGACCATGCAGACCAAAGTACTTTTAATATCTGATCGAATATTTCCAAGAGTCATGGAATTCTGAAAATACTTGCTGTCACTTAGACTTTAGAGAAAAATCGACATTTATAACCGGCGTGGAAACCTCGCATGGAATATGGAGATATTAAACGCGCGAAAACACTTAAAGCAAGTTTGACATTTGCGGAAAGATATTTAATGTTCTCACCCGGGCATGTATATGGTCATTCAATATACCGAGGAAAATGTTCGACATTTAAAGATGCAGACTCTGACACCATCTACAATGACAATAGACAGTCATTTCATGCAAACGTGTGTATGCATGATACAACAGCAAAATATCCTCCTCATCATTATAATCATCATCATCATTAACAACAACAACAACAACAAAAACAAAAAGGCAATAATAATTTCGACCCTAGAGAAAATGTTACGAGGATCATTCTATAAATTAGGTGAAATATTGCCAAAGGAGTTGGCAGCAGCAAGCATTGTTTACACTTGCAACTTTTTCAAGGAAACAATTAGAGACTGGTCTTTCATATTCAAGAACAATGTCAGCATGACCTTATTTACTGACTACTGCACCCAGAATTCTTTTATTTACCTGTGAGTCTGTGTGTTTATACTACATAGGCTGTCTTTACAACATAGGCTGGTAGAGGAAAACATGTTTTGCCCATTTGTATACGTTTTTTTTTCTTTACTGAATCATGCTTCCATATTCACATAAGTCATTGTCCTGTAAATTTCATATGGCTTTTCCTTCTCAGCAATTTAAGGTTTTATGAGGCACCTTTATCAAGTCTGGTTCATTCTCTTTGATTGAGTGTCATTTTGAATAGCTTCAAAACAAATATGTTCGGTTGATTAAAATATTTTTTATAAAGCAATTCCGAAAAATATAGCATCTACATTTATTGTAAAAAAAATGTCCTTATTTTTACTGAGTGACTCTCATATACATAAAAGAATCTGTCCTGGAAATTACCACTCGAACATCCTCTGGGATCTTGAAATAGATATGGATCACTCAATCCAACTCAGAAAACGAAACCTATTTGTATTCATTTACCGAATTCCTCCTTCACGAGCAGAAACAAAGTCAATTTTTATGCGGAGAACATCTGGTTTGAGATTAATATTTTCCCCATCCTCACGGAAGTGTTGCTTTACGAAGGCTAAAGAACTCAGTAGGTCCTTCTATACCCCTTTATCTGGTTGGGGGACAGAGAGATTCATGCCTCCAAAAAGGGCATGAGAGCGAAGGGAAACACAAACACTTCCTTGCCGGCTTTTTAGTCAGAAAGTCAATTAGAGTGTATCAGCGTTTTATTCCATCGTTTCATTCCAAAGAGTAAAACATAAAGTGAATATCTAAATAAATACCAGAATCATGCCAGAGAGCTAAAAAAATGGTTTGGTTTGTTTGGTTTTATGGCATATCAACCTTTGTAGGTTATTTAACGCCAAATCCATTTTTATGTAAATAATCTGTTCTATTGAAAACAGTTCAGTTTAGCATAAGTACACAGTTTAATTGTCAAAAACATTTCCATTTCAAACTATTCAAGTAGTTATATGTAATAATTCAGTTAAGTGTAAATGCAGTTTTAATATCGAAAAACAGTACTATTTCAAATAATTCAGTTAAGCATAAGCACGCAGTTTAAGTGTAAGTACGGTTTAATTGTCATAAACGTTTCTATTTCAAGCTATTCAGGTTACTCAATTCATTTTAGCATAAGTATGCTGTTAGTTCTATTTAACCCATATATAGGGCCCTATCAGGTGCTACAACTCCGGGCCAGAGTGGACCAGGGAGCGATGGCAATGAAGGGGTACTCCGCATTCCCCAAAGCTCCAGCACTGCTGGAACCTCACCATCAGATTGTTTATTGTCATATCCAGGACACTCGTTAGTGGGGAGGGGTCTTACCCCTCTGCAGAGAAGCAGTCGGTGTATTCTACATCATGAAATTGACAGTGAATTCAAACTTAGTTAAAGTAGGCCCAGTCGGCTGGGGCTGTAGAATACACCGACTGCAGGTAAGACCTCCCCCCCGCAAAAGGACTGTCCTGTATATGACACCAAACAATCTGATGGTGAGGTTCCAGTAATGCTGGAGCTTTGGGGAATGCAGAATATCCCTTCATTGCCATTTCTCCCAGGTCCACTCTGGCCCCGAATGGTAGCACGTGGTAGGGCCCTATCTATGGGTTAAATAGAACTAACTGCATATTTATGCTAAACTGAATTGTTTGAATTAAAACTGTTTGTCTAAACTGAATAGCTTGATATAGAAATGTTTTTGTCAATTAAACTGTACTTAGATTTAAAGTACGTGCATATGTTTAACTGAATTGATAGAAATGGAACTGTTTTTGACATTGAAACTGTACTTACAATAAACTGAATTGTTTAATATAGAACTGTTTTGACATTTAACTATTTTTATACAAAATCTGTACTAATACTAAACTGAATTAGAACTGTTTTTATATACTTGAAATAGAAATGCTTTAGACAATTAAACTGTGTACTCATGCTAAACTGAATTGTTTGAAAGAGAACTGATTATCTGTATAAAAATGGATTTGGCGTTAAATAAACGACAAATGTTTATATGCCATAAAACCTTACCAACTGACTCAACTGACATAGTTAAAGCTGGTCCAGTTGACGGAATACACCGATTGCACCTTTGCAGATCGGTAAGAATCCTCAAATAAGTGTCTTGGTTGCCCAGTCTGCTTGGGCTGCAGACTACACAGACTGCATCTTTGCAGAGGTGTAAGACTCCCCCAAACGAGTGTCCTCGATATGACACCAAAAAATCTGATCGTAATGTTCTAAAAATGATGGAGCTTTGGGGAATGTGGAGTACCCTTCATTGCTTTTTACATTTAACTGTGTAGAAAAAGAAACTGTACTTATACTAAACGGAATTGTTAGAATTTTTCAAAGTATACTTACCCTCTACATAAGGGACTCGGCCTCCTCCATAAATACACGTCAACGGAGTGTCAGAGGGTCTCGACCAAACCCACATGACACAATCACGTGTGATACCAATTGCGTCGTGGAAGGATTGGCACTAACCCACTAGACTCACAGTTTCGTATTAACTTACTAATATCTAAGCAGGTTAACTTCTTTCTTGTTTCTGTTACTTGAATATATATGTTTTTCTATCAAACATTCTGTGTTCCCCGTGTCTTTATTTTGCCAGTATGAAAACAAAAAGAAATTTAGCATTAACTGGCATGCCATAAAACTGAACCAAACCAAACCAAACCAAACCAAACCATAAATTGGAACCGTGTCAAAGAATATGGAAAATGTTCTGAGATAAATGGACATTTCAGGAAGAATGGGCGCTGCTCTAAAATCTCAATCTTTTGAAAGGGTAGTATACACTGAATTGTCCAGCAGAGCTGACTTGATTTGCATTCACACCTCATGCAAGACTAACAGTTACTAATAGAAGAAAACGCTTGTAAATAAATAAAAGCAGAAAGAAAGAAGCTTTAGACTTTTGGTATTGGGGCTAATTACCATCTTCTGAAACTCTGGCCTTTAACAGGCAAAAAAAAAAAAAATACTGACTGGAAGGATAATAAATAAAATATGAACAGTAGAGATAGAGTCTTTACAATTTTCAAATCTTGAAATTTTGTGAATTAAAATTTTAATAAAGACACCGATACATATAAGCTTCTTATATATATATATAGGGAGGTGCCCGTGGTGATTATCATCGTAGGAAATGGACACGGTGACACGAGTTCAAATCCTGGACATGACTGACTGCATTTCACATAGTACTAATACCCTTGGGAAAGGTATGAATCCAATTATTCTCCCTCCAGTTATGGGTAAATAGAAGGGCGGACTGGGTTCTTCAGGCTTGGTGAGGCAACTACTTTAGGAGAAGGAATACTCTGAATTGAAACCTGTTAAACTCCGCTTAAAAATTGACCTTGTGTCATATCCTGCTCGAGCGGAGGAGTTGGGTAAATATGATAAGCTACTTGCATGATAGAAGTTCGATGTCTACATGTCCAGAGAACCAAGTCAATTCCCACTTCGAGAACAATTATTGTAAATTTTGGCGTATGAGTTGAACTAGATTTGAAATTGATCTCAAGGTTTTGGGTAAAAACTTTAGGTTAGACATCTATCCACTGTATTGGTCGACGCCCAAACATACATTTAGTTAATTATCGGTCAAAACGTACCCGGTAGACCTAAATGAGGAAAGGCTTGGAAAACCTGAAGCAAATCCATACAAGGTCAAACTACTTGCAAAAATAAACTCCTTTATATGGATTATGATAAGATTTATATTAATAAGTATATTATAGAGAAGCGTGGATAAGTCCTGCATATCTATTGTAAAAAGTACTTTTCCTCCGATTGATCCGTCAATGGGAAAGGTTTGGTTTGGTTTGGTTTGGTTGGGTTGGGTTTTATGGCATATCAACCATTGTAGGTTATTTGATGCCAAATCCATTTTCAAACACATAAAAAGTTCAAACAATTCATTTTAGTATAAATATAGTTTTTTGTTTACACTCAGATATCAAAACAATTCTCTTTCAACTTAGCATTAGTACAGTTTCAATGTCAAAAACACATCTATTTCAAACAATTCAGTTTAGCCTAGAAAAAACAATTCAATTTAGCATAAGTATGCAGTTTACATGTCAAAATTGCCCTATTGCAAGCAATTCAGTTTAGCACTAGTTCTTTCAGACCCATAAATATGACCCAATCAGGTGCTATCACTTCCGACTCGAGTGGACCTGGGAGCGATGCCATTGAAGGGATAAGCCGCATTCCTCCAAGCTCCAGCACTACTGGAACCTCACCATTAATTTTTTTAGGTGCCTGTGGTAATTGAGATGCCCGTAGTCTAATGGTTATCGTCGTAGGAAATGGACAAGGCGACACGAGTTCAAATCCTGGATGAGACTAATTGCATTTTCACTTAGCGCTAATACCCTTGGGAAAGGTATGAATCCAATTATTCTCCCTCCAGCTATTGGTAAATAGTAGGGCAGACTAGGTACTTCAGCCTTGGTGAGGCAACTAGTCTAGGAGAATGAAACTCTGAATTCAAACCTGTTAAACTCCGCTTTAAAAAATTGACTTCATGTCATATCCTGCCCGAGCGGAGGGGTTGGAAAATAGGATTAATTTTTGTAGTGTCAGATACAGGACTCTCGTTTGTGGGACGTCTTACCCTTCAGCTGAGAAGCAGTTGGCGTATTCTGCAGCCCCAGTCGACAGAGCCAGGAAAGGTTTGGATTTTAGCCAAGCTTATATATATATTTTTTTTTTTTTGCAAAATTTGGTGTTATTTTTAGGACTGTTGTCCTCATCTTCATTATTATTATTTGTAATACAACGTTTCGGCCGCTGTATCCACCGGCTTTTTTCAGGTGTCTCTTGTTTATCTGGGTATGGGAATGATTTAACCTGGGAAATCATTTGAAAGTTTGACTGACGGTCAAACAAGGTGTTCAAGAACCATGAATATGTAATTCAAATTGTACTCTAGGTAAATACGGCTATTTGCGAAATGTACATGGGACGTTCATTACATATATACATAACGTATAACACATAAAGAACATAGGAATCTCAAAATTCAAAACACGCAACGACTTGTTGTTCAGGTACGACACCTTTTTATTAACTTTGAGTTAAAGGTTTTGACATAAGGAGGAGAGACACAATCTTTTTATGCAGGGTTCTTCATCTGGGCCCCTATCTCGTGCGTTACCCACGGCGCACAAATTCGTCTCGCCTCACCGAGCCCCAAAAGTCGAAACTCCTCGTTTGGTGTCTAGTTTCCAACTCCTCTAACTTTCTTTCAATTCTCCACAAACCTCTGCGCGCTTCCTGTGCGTGACGTCACTTGCACTCCGTCACCCGTTTCGTCTCGGACTATTGTGACATCTCTGAGTGACACCTTCGTCCGCCCGCGCGCGCCTGCGTTAACACCTGCATCACTGTTTGCACCTAACTAACCCATGTGCTGAGCCGAAAGGTTCTCAGCCTGACTAAACCCAAAGGCATGAACTGAAATCCCTCGGCTATTATATTACAAAATAATTACGTCCTTGTTTTTTCCCGCGTGTCAATCTGAGAAGCATCACAAGAGGTTTCTCAAGAAGCGTCATGAGATGAATTTGAAACATGAAATCCAATGGCATCAGTTATTCCTGATATTTTTAACGTAAATTTCTTTAAAAAACAATTTCATTTAGACCTTTCAAATATTGGTTCCCTAAGTGGTTCTTTTCCATACTTGGTCTACTCAAGTGGTCAGCATGACCTAATATGTGTACCTTTTCTTTGAGACCAATTCTTTTCTGGAGACCTTCCCTGTAGATTATTTTAACTTTATCCCACAAAAGTAGATGTTTTCTCTTTACTTGCTATATATGGTCAGCTATACTTGACTTTTCTATTTACTCTCATATAATTGTTTACAAAACAACAACAATAAGATGAAGAAAAATGTCCAAAAAATATTATTCAAAATAATGTAACCTGGCCATGATACAACTATACAAATATACGGATACTTGAAACATACGGATACGTACAACGTTCATATGCATAGGAATCCGAAAAACACTCGAAACACTGACGACTCTCTTGGTTAAGGTACGAAACTTTTATTACCTTTTTAATTTTTAGGTTTTTCGACACGAGGAGATAGAGAAAGAGAGAGAGAGAGAGATAATTTTTACTATGCTGACGGTTCCATCTGACCCCACTATGCTCGGCACATCTCGTACACCCAAATGAAATGGCCTCGCCCAGCTCAAAAATCAACCCGCTTCGTCCTGCCTCAAATCCCAACTAACTGCTTTTTTTCAAAAATCACCCAAAATCCTCAGCCCATTGCTTCCGGGCATGACGCCATTCACATCCCCAGTCTCATTTCTATCCAGGGTTTTTATTATAACATTTGTGACTGTTATATCCTGCCCGCACGAGCGTGAACACCTGAACTCAATGTGTGCCCCTAACCGTGCACTAAGCCGAATAGTTCTAATCCTAACTAAAACGAAAGATAAGATATAACCCACGAAAAATGATAATATAAAAAAAAAATCCTTCCGCAATTATATAACAATATTGCACATCAAGCCTCATCACAAAAATTCTTACAAGTTTTGATTTCTTATTCGGTTATTTGTTTTAAAGGCATATCAACCCTTGATGGGGATTTAATGCTAAATCTCGTTATTTTTTATGATTCTCATGTGACTAGTTCGTAGATAAGATTTTTAAACGAGACAGAGCACATTGTTTGTAAATTTGGTGACCTTAGTTGAGGGTGATCCGAAGGCTCCCTTTTCAACAGCTACTACACAGAGATGTAGGAGAGGGCGTTACTCCATTCCTTGGATTACTCCACTTTACCGTTGATCCTTACCTTATAATGCTGAGTGTTAAGCAAGGTGGCATCAAGTACTATTTTTGATATCTTTGGTAATACTCAACCTGGGATTGTCTTTTACTTAAAAAAACGAAATTGCCTTTTTAAAAATTTGAATGTGGATTTCTCTATGAAACTATCTGGACATTCTTAGTACTCACATTTACTTTGGATTTTCCACTCCACGGTTTGTAACAGTGAGTAAAGGTTTTAACCCTTTTTAAACGTTGTGGATGACTTCATATTTTACGTAAATATTCTCTCGACCTCAAAGATGGGCGTTTTCTTTTTCAAGATTTCCCCCAATCTAGGCAGATCAAGTGTCAATTGCTTCTGGCGTGAACAGTCGTTTCCGAATAGAGATCAGTTTCTTGAACAGAAGGAGTAACAAAAGGAGATTTTACAGAGGAACCAATGGATGTGTTATCAGAAACAATAGAGAACAGGGTTTCTTTCCCTCTCTCTCACTCTCTTTCTTTCTTTCTCTCTAACTGTCTCTCACCCACATATACATTTATGTGCTATTTGTTAAATGACACAACTGTTAGTAACAAAGAATTCACGAATAATAAACATTTACTTGATATATGTAAGAACTGGTTACTCAAACAATACATTATTCCTACACATTTCTCTATGTAATCACAACTTCGACTTAAATTCTGCTAAGATGCTCATTTATATCCATAATAAAAGTCTAAAACGAATGATTGTCGAAGCCGCTGCTATCTCATTCTTTAATTCCCTAAATACTCGCCGTGGCTTTTATAATATTTCTCCTTATTTCAGTAGAAACGCAGTTTCTTCCAGGCAGCGGTTGTATGGATACTGCTATATGGATGCACTTCATGGACGCTAACTAAACGGCTGGAGAAGAAACTTGACGGCAACTACACAAGAATGTTGAGAGCAATATTGAACAAGTCCTGGTGACAACACCCCACGAGACACCAACTATACGGCTACTTGCCTCCCATCACGAAAACTATACAAGTTAGACGAACCAGACACGCAGGACACTGCTGGAGAAGCAAGGACGAGCTGGTAAGTGATGAACTCCTATGGACCCCCACATATGGCCAAGCAAAATTAGGACGACTAGCCCGAACTTACATAAAGCAGCTATGTGAGGACACAGGATGTAACCCAGAAGACCTGCCGGAGGCGATGAATGATAGGGAGAAGTGGCGAGAGATGTTCAGGGATATCCGTGCTGACGGCACATGATGATGATGATGATGATTTTAAATAGCTACAATATCTTCCCTCTTTAGTTAATATTTTCCACATATATCATAATCTTTATGCTTTCGATTTTTTTTTTTTTTTGTTTTTCTTTTTTTTTTTTTTTTTGACTCGAAATCTTTCTCGTTAAACAAACGTAACATAAATCCTATACAATATTCCTAATAAGTCAAATGACGTAATTTAAAGCAACAAACTAAACTAAACGGCCAACTTTTTCTTATACAAATTTTCCCCTAGGTTTATGTATCTAGCATATATAAACATCCGTTGTTGAATTAACATCGCTAATATCCGCCTGCATGGTCCTGATGATGGTCCAGTTGAATCGAAACGTTATAGTGTCGACTGCTCAATTAATATCTCCTTCCACTTGGATTACCTTGTATTATTTGGTCCAGTTAAACCGGAGTTGGGAGTAATTCCACCAGGACAAGAAAACTATTCAAAAGCGAACATTTAAATTTTCCTGGTAAAGAGCTCAATGTAACAGACATTACAGATCAATAATTTTATTAAGAAAAAAACACAAACCTGTCACATTAGGATTATAAATGTATATATATATATATATATATATATATATATATATATATATATAAATGTATATATATATATATATATATATATATATATATATATATATATATATATATATATCCTGTCAGAGTCCGAAGACAATGGTTATGGATTATTCACGTATAAAATATATAAAGAATTTCCTATAAATCTATGGGAGGACTCGATGTATGACTATTCAAATATATCCTGCAAATATTTATAAATATAGAAATATATGATTTCCAAACCAATATTCTTAGGTAACAATGTTTGCTTGGCCCTGAGTCAATTTGTTTGCACACAGGTAAAAAGCTTCAACTATTGCTAACTCTAAGTTTTATTGGCATTCAGTCAAATTGTTTCAAGTATTGCTATCAAACTGTAACAGTTCTATTTGCCACAGTTAAATGGTTTCCAGTATATTAGATTATTAAATAGGTCTATTAGACCAATATTTACGATCCTAAAAAGTGCTAATGCTCAGGTATTGAGTTGACAGGGGAGTAATGACAATGAAGAGATACTCTAACTTCCCCAAAATTTCAAAACAAGAGCCACACCATCAGATGGTTTTGACCCATATCCAATACACTCGCTGAGGGTATAACCTTATGCACATATGAAGTCAGGGTGCTCTACTGCTCTGCATAACTGGAATTAATATGTTTTAAGCTGCAGGATGAAACACATAATTGAGCACGTGCATGTCACCTGACATTTTTTTGGCGGGAGGGGCAAATATATTCGCAGCTGACTACTTTTTTGCCCAGTCGGCTGGGGCTGTAGAATACACTGACTGCTTCTCTGCAGAGGGGTAAGAACCCCCCAACGAGTGTCCTGGATATGAAACTAAACAATCTGATGGTGAGGTTCCAGCAATGCTGGAGTTTTGGGGAATGCGGAGTACCCCTTCATTGTCATCGCTCCCAGGTTCACTCTGGCCGGGAGTGGTAGCACCTGATAGGGCCCTATCTATGGGTTAAATAGAACTAACGGCATACTTATGCTAAACTGAATTGTTTGAGTAAACTGAATAGCTTGAAATAGAAATGTTTTTGACAATTAAACCGTACTTACATTTAAACTGCATGCTTGTGCTAAACTGAATTGTTTGAAATAGAACTGTTTTTTCGACATTAAAACTGTATTTACACTTAACTGAATTGTTACATATAACTGCAACTGTTTTTGATATTGAAACTGTATTTACACTAAACTAAATTGTTTAACATAGAACTGTTCTGACAGATAACTGTGTGTAGACAAAATCTGTACTTTTACAAAACTGAATTAGCTGAAGTAGAATTACTTGACTAAACTGAATAGCTCGAAATAAAAATGTTTTTTTTACAATTAAACTGTACTTACATTTAAAACTGTGTACTTTTGCTAAACTGAATGGTTTTAAATTGAACTATTTTTGACACTGAAACTGTACTTACCCTAAACTGAATTGTTTTATATAACTGAATAGTTTGAAATAAATGTTTTTGACAATTAAACTGTACTCATGCTAAACCGAATTTAAATAACCTATAAAGGTTGATATGCCATAAAACCAAACCAAACCAAACTGTGTACTTATGCTAAACCGAATTGTTTTAAATAGAACAGATTATTTACATAAAAATGGATTTGGCGTTAAATAACCTACAAAGGTTGATATGCCATAAAACCCACCAAACCAAACCAAACTGACTACTTTTCTGATGGGTAAAATCTGAGGAATTAGAAATTGGTAAAGAAATGACCAGATTGAATACAAAATGTCCTCAGATGACCAGAAAATGGCGTACAGAGATTCCTTTTAGATTTAGATACGCAAACTGCACCAAGAAATGCACAAGCAAATAAAATATAGCATAAGTAATATTAATAAGAAAAAAAAAACAATTTCTTTCAGATGAAATTATAAATGATCATAAAGTCAGTGTCCTATTGTAGATTGTAGGTCTTTTATTGGCTGGGTTCCCACTTTATATCCACTGTACTCGGTCCACATATATTTTTCTTTCTAAAATAAAAGTTGTAAACCGTGCTCTTATTGAGTTCAATTGATTTTAGCAAACCCACAATAGCATCAAATAGAATCTTGGAACATCTAATAAAGAATGAATAAATACAAGTGAAAATTTAAAAAATAAATAAAGATAAAACCAAAATGAAATAATATAAAACAATATAAATGCAATGATATGACTAATCAATAACAAGAAAACTTATTTGAATCTGCTAGGGCCTTCCCAATAGTCAGTTAATATAGTAAATGCCCTTGTAAATGTTACCAAATGGGATATTTATCTATATATTTAAATTGAGAAATTCATAACTAAATAAATATATAGAAAATAAATCGATAACTAGATTTATAATAAACAGAATCATAAAGAAGAAGAAGAAGAAGAAGAAGAAGAAGAAGAAGAAGAAGAAGAAGAAGAAGAAGAAGATAGATAGATAGAATGAGTGAGAGAAAGATTCGGTCATATTGATAGGAATCTTGCCAGTAAACTTGTGTAAATTTGATATTAAGATCACACTATCTGAGCAAAAATGCCATATATTTTTGTATCTGAAAAAGGTGCTTGTGGTGTAAGGGTTATTGACGTAGGACATTGACTCATCAACTTGAATTCAAGTTCTGCCTGAAGCTGTCAAATTTCATATAAGGCTAATACATTTTGGGGAGTTACAAATCCTACTATTTCGAATTATGGGCAAATTGTAGGGTATACTCGCCTCTTTAACCAAAGTATGAAAACCTGTCTAGAAAGGAAACCCTGAACTCAAACCTGTTGTCGATATAGAGAGTATGGGCCTCATGAGCTCCAGGCACTCTAGCAAGAGCACAGATCCTCAGCTTCCATCTGCCTTTTTAACTTGATTGTTTTCATCTGTTGTCGGGATTCTGTCCATTAATGTTTTCTTTTTTCCATATATTCATATAATGTATCATGATAACGCCTTTAAAGTAAAAACAAAAGCAACTTTGGAAGCCATCACCTTGCCAACGGACATTGCGTTTTTTAACTTTTTTCAAGATGGAGAAGTTTCCGGTTCTAAGTTGAGTTTCCAAGTGTTCTGTTAAGTTACTAATCTCCAATGGAAATTCTTAGTGTTTATCTAGAAACAGGTTTGAAGAGTTCTGGAAATGTCGGCCCTTTTCAGTGTGTGCTCTGGTATCAGCATTCTTTGGTCACCTTCTGCAGACTGCTAACTCATTCCCAAGATTCAATTTTAAACCAAAAACATAATTAATGCTTCACATTTTAGCAATCAGGTGGACAGTATTAATTTATCAAAAATTCCGCACAAGCAATGTGTGACTCAAGGTCAATTTTCTGCAGAGTTTTACAGGTTACAATTCTGAGTGTTTCTTATCTTAGATTGATTTCTTTATAAAGTGTAAAAGCCAATTGTGTTCTACTATTTTATCCATTGTCAGAGGAAGGATAGTTGGTTAGATTTGGTTTGGTTTCTTTGTTTAATCGCATATCAACTGTAATATAATGGCCGAGGGATTTCGTTTTATATATCTTGCCTTTGAGTTTAGTTAGGCTGAGAACCTTTCGGCTCAGTGCATGGGTTAGTTAGGCGCAAACTTGAGCAGAGGTATTGACCCGCGCGCGGGGAGGATGTGTCGTTCACAGATGTCAAAATAAAAATCCCAGGACCAGGGGATGTGAATGACATCATGCACCGGAAGCGTGCGCAGAGGATTTTGGGGGATTTGAAAAAAGTCAGTGAGTTGAGAACTAGAAACCGAACGAGAAGTGTAGCCTTTCGCAGGTCGCAGAGGCCGCACGAATTTGCGCGCTACGGGCGCTGCACGAGATGGGGGCAGATGGAAAAGTCATCATAGAAAGATTGTGCATCTCTCTTCCTTATGTCGAAACCTTTAACTCAAAGGTAATAAAAGGTTTCGTACCTGAACTGAGAAGTCGTATGTGTTTTTCGTGTTTCGGGATTCCTATGTTCTATGTATATATGTTATGAACATTTTATGTACGTTTCACACATCCGTATCATGGCTATGGTACACAACCATTGTAGGTTATCTACTGCTAAAGCCATTCGCCTAGAAGTAGTGGTACCATTTAACGAATAGCTGGGAGGCGGGTGTCCTCGTGGTGTAATGGTTAAAGCGATGGACTGCGGAATCGTAGTACGTGAGTTCGTACTCCAGTCGCGCTATTATATTCACTTTCGGGCAAATACCCTTGGGAAAGGTAGTGAACGCCCTTTTCCTCCCAGCTATGGGTTAAATAGTACCACTACTGTTCTTCTAGGAGAATGGCTTTTGTATTAAATAACCTAAAAAGAGTTGATATGCTATTAAACAAAGGAACCGAACCAATAGCTGGGCGGATATGGGGGTTCATACCTTTCCCAAGGGTATTTGTCCGAAAGTGAACGTAATAACGCGACTGGAGTACGAACTCACGTTCTACGATTCCGCAGTCCATCGCTTTAACCATTACACCATGAGGACACTCCTCGTAGGATAGTTGGATTAATACATATCGCAAGAATATTAGTACTATTTGAAACGCAAAAAGCCTCGTGTCGGTATTGAACTCGGGTCACCGTGTTCATTTCCTAGTATATTATCAGTTACACCACGAGCACCAACTTACTGGATTGAAAGACGTTTGTCATCAAAAACTATACAGTGAATGGGATCAACTTGTGCATCAGGAGTTGAGGTTTTTGCATGATCAGACCGATGGTTGTCTGTAATATAATGGCCGAGGGATTTCGTTTTATATATCTTGCCTTTGGGTTTAGTTGGGCTGAGAACCTTTCGGGTCAGCACATGGGTTAGTTAGGTGCAAACTTGAGCACAGATGTTGAGGTACGCACGGGGAGAAGGTGCCGCTCACAGATGTCAAAATAAAAATCCCAGATAGAAAGGTTGACCAGTGGATATGAATGACGTCATGCACCGGAAGAGCGCGTGGAGGATTTTGGGGATTTTGAAAAGGTTGAGTTGAGTCTTGCGGTCCGAAGAAGAAGGGTAACTTTTGCTAAATCGCAGTGGCCCTGTGGCGGGTGCCACACGCGTTGGCGTGGGGTAGATGGAAAAGCCAGTATAGAAAGATTGTGCCTCTCTCCTTATGTCGAAAAACCTTTTAACTCAAAGTTAATAAAAAGTTTCGTACCTGAACTAAGAAGTCGTAAGTGTTTTTCGTGTTTCGGGATTCCTATATTCTATGTATATATGTTATGAACATTCTGTGTACGTTTCCCATATTAATGTATGGATATGTTACATGTCTCCTCTAACGTCTTAGCCCCGCTTAAATTTCCCATACACTTCTTCATAGTGGAATTGGAACGGGAGTCCTCAGCATGTAAAAGTACCATGTCCTCATGTCATACTTTTTCTTTGCAGATGTTCTATGACTACTCGGGCCTCTTTCTTTTATTTAATTTTGTTTGTTTTTTTCTTCAATTTTTAGGTTTTTCGTAAACCCCTTAAGTTTGTAGGGATTTCATCTGCACAAAAATTAAGATAAAAACTGAATTAGTTTTTTCTAGTTTTTCAAGGAGTGGGATTGTCTTATCTCAACAAAAACGTTCGACTATGACTCTTCTTTCTGGGTGTGATTTGAAACTTATTGAGCAAACTTTCTCTCTCTCTCTCTCTCTCTCTCTCTCCCTCTTTCTCTTTCTCCCCCCCTCTCTCTCTCTCTCTGTATATATATATATATATATATATTGGCATAGTGGGTAGAGAGTTCGCCAATGGTCCAGGAGACCTGGGTTCACTGGGTTCAATCCCAGGTCGCGTCATACCAAAGACTTTAAAATGGTATTTGGTACCTCCTTGCTTAACAGTCAGCAATATAAGGTACGTATCGAGGGTAACGTGGATCAATCCAAGGAAAGGAGTAGGACCCTCCCCTACCACACGGTGTTGCAGCTATTGAATAAGGAGCCCTCTGGGAGCCCTCGTCTACTGTCGCCAACATCTCTTATATATATATAAAACTAACTTAAATCGCGAGTCGGTGCTAGACTCCCTGATGATCCGTCGAGGTGAATCTTTAGTAGGAGAATTCCGACTCGCGTTTTAAGTTAATTTTTTAATTGGCTCCACTCATGTTGAGCACTCTTGTAATTATAGCATTGCGGCATTTTACGGTGGGTTTTCTTTTTCTTTTGACCAACTGACTGCATATCTCTTGATTTGTTTCAACTGGTGTGACGGAGTTGGTCCTTTCTTTTTTTTTGTCCAATGATATTTTTTCTTTTTTTCCCCGGGCGGTGATTCGAGATATTTTTATCTCTTGTTCCTGGCGTTTTTTTTTCTTTTTTCCTGGTAACCGTGAATGCTGGTACATAGCAGGTTAGTAAATATATATATATATATATATATATATATATATACATTCAAGGTTCTTATTTTCACCTAGATGTTAGATTTATTTTACACCACTCAGTTTTGTTTGGGCTTCACCATTACATACATTAAGACATATTTTGAATTATTTTTAACATTGTTTGTTTTTTATGGCATATCCACCTTTGTAGGTTATTTAATGTCAAATCCATCTTTTTACAAATAATCAGTTCTATTTCAAACAATTCAGTTTAGCATGAGTACACAATTAAATTGTCAAAAACATTTCTATTTCAAGCAATGCAGTTGATTCAAACAGTTTTATTTCAAACAATTCATTTTAGTATAAGTATCGTTTTGTCCACACACAATCAATTGTCAAAACAGTTCAATTTTAAACAATTAAGTTTAGCATAAGTATGCATTTTAGATATTAAAACCGTGCTATTTCAAGTAATTTAGTTTAGCATATGTACTATGATTAGTTCTATTTAACCCATAGGGTTCTATCAGGTACTTTCACTCTGGGTCAGAGGGAACCTGGCAGTGATGGCAAAGAAGGGGTACTCCACATTCCCCGAAGCTCCAGCATCACTGAAACCTCACCATCAGTTTGTTTAGTGTCATGTCCAGGAAACTTGTTGGGGGGTTCTTACCCCTCTGCAGAGATGCAGTCGGTGTATTATACTGCTCTAGCCGACTGGGCCCTCTTTTTTTTCATAGTTTTATAAGGAGATTTAGGGTGTTGCCGTAACAAATACGTTTGGCAACGTTTTTTTTGGTGGGGCGGGGTGAAGCTTAGAACTTTTTGAGCGAGTATATATAAATATATATATAGTTGCTCAATATATATATATATATATGAGGGTCATTCGAAAGATTCTTAAACTCACCCAGATTTCAGAGGGTGTAAACAGCCGAAAAATGAAGACAAATATCTGAATTATTTTTTTCGTTTTATAGGAAGTGGTATTGTGTTGAAATAAGAAAAAAAATCACTTTTGTCTCATCTTCTGTATGGGGTTTAAAATTGTTTGAATGATATTTATATGTATGTGTACATGCAATTTAGTTAATGAAATTTCTAGAGTTCATTACTGAAGATGGAAAAACAGCAAATAATCATTGAAAATATTTATTTTACTCATAGAATGTTCGACAGGAATCATGGCTATAGAAGACAATTAACTTTAAAAAATAGCTTATATATGAATTGGACTTCACACACACACACACACACACATACACACACACACACACACACATATATATATATATATATATATAATGTATAAAGAAAATGGGAAAAATACTTACTAGAGGATGTGAAAAGTTTATTATGAAATCTTGGTCTAGATCCACCGACGCGCTTCGACAAGATTTTTTTTTTAGGTATGAAATCAGAAAATTTTAGTTCGAAAGTATTTTATGTCATTTTCTGGGTGAGATAACGAATTTAAAATAGCGGTTTGAACAGAAAAAATCCTTTGAAAAATATACGAACAGTTTACTTAATGAAACGCAAATTTTCAAACAAATTAAGGAGAAACATAGCATCTATGAAAATTCGCTTTGTATTTGTGGAGGATGAAAGAAAGAAGAAATAAGGGGAAGAAGGAAGAGCGTAGAAAGAAAAAAGAGGGAGGAAAGAAAAAAAAAACGTGAAACAAAGGGAAAAATTATGGACAAACGAAGTTACGTTGGAGGAGGATGGAAATGTCTGTTTAATTATCGTTGTTCGTATAAGTTGAGATCTTTTAACAAAATTAAGGCTTTGTAAAAAAAAAAAATTTTATAGAATCCTGGCCTTTGTTTTATAGTGTTACAATTTCGAATAGCAGAAGATTCTACTATTCCACGTTTGCTTTTATCATTATATATATATATATATATATATATCATCATCATCATATCGTGCTGGCAGCACGGATACTGCTATATGGATGCACTACATGGACGCTAACAAAACGGCTGGAGAAGAAACTAGATGGCAATTACACAAGAATGCTGCGTGCAATCCTCAACAAGTCCTGGCAGCAACACCCCACAAGACACCAACTGTACGGCCACCTGCCCCCTATCACGAAAACTATTCAAGTTAGGCGAACCAGACATGCAGGACATTGCTGGAGAAGCAGAGATGAACTCATAAGAGATGTACTCTTATGGATCCCCACACACGGCCGCGCAAAAGCAGGACGACCAGCACGAACGTACATTCAGCAGCTATGTGAGGATATATATATATATATACCTGCTTAATTCTTTTTTTTGTATCTAAATCTATATCCAATCGACTTGCCCTTATCTAGCGATCTGTTCTTTTAAAAATCTAATATTTACAGACTATTGAGTTTTCATTTTCCGAACAATCTCTGGTTTATGCTTATATCATCTTTCTGTAATGGTCAACAAGGTGTCGCCTGTACATTTTTCAGATGATCACCTTCCTCACCCATTCACTTTTGAATTGATGGGAACAGTGTTCATACGAGAGTATACATACGAGAACACACATGAGATCTGGCTGAAAAGTTAATGCTGACGTCATATACGCTGCTGACACATTTTTGTTTAACACGGTCCTAGACCAGCAACTCGATGAACTAAGGATTTGACGAGGGCTTTCAATGGAAAAATTAACCTTACTTGTTCAAATTGATGTGAGTATGTTTGACAGCCTATAACCTTTTAACCTGACACTTGGATGCACACACCCACACACACGCGCGAGCGCATGCACACACACACACACACACACACACATATATATATATATATATATATATTGATATTTAAAAATGTAACAATATCAATCGCAACTGTCAGTTTAACGTTTACATCCCTACCTTCAGGAGATCAAATTATTATACACATTCTCAAATACACACACACACACACACACACACACATATGTATATATATATATATATACAAATTTTTATTATTCTTTATAAATGATGCAATCAAATCAATCACAAATGTCAGTTTAACTTTTCCACCACTACCCTCAGGTTATAAAAGAATTACACATACGCACAAATAAACACAAAAACAAATACACACACACACACATACACACACACACACACACACACACACACATATATATATATATATATATAGCTCAGGATAAATAATCGTTTAAAAACCGATTGATAAATTAAAAAGGGATCAAATGAAGGCTCGTAGAGAAGTAAAGAAAAAAAAAGTTTTTATCCGATGGTATACTTCAAGTAGACTAGAAGACTTATGAAATTTACGAAAAAAGATAACAGAAAGCGAGATTGTAATTATTTCCAATAGATCTATTCATCTCGCCCATAGTGACCTAAAAAACAGAGCCCGTTATTACTTCTACAAAAATATATGGGTTCTTTCTTTTTGGGTCACCCTATATATATATGTATATATATATCACTTCCTCATATTCTCGAAGATACCGGGCATTGGTTTAATGCATTGGGTGTTCGGGGTTAAAACCTTGGTTGAGTCACACCAAATTGCTACTTGATGCCGCTCAAAAATCAACATTACAACGTACGGATCAAGGATAAAGTGGAGCAATCTAAGAAATGGAGTTATGCCTTTCCCGACACCTCAGTGTAGTAGCTATGGAACAGGGAGCCTTTGGGTTGCCATCGACAACGGTCACTGACTTTACTTTTTCACTTTATCCTCGAAGATGTCATTATTAAAAATAAACAGGGATACATAGATAAAATTGCATTAAACACCAGTGCTATCCAATCAGATATCTTAAATAACTAATACTTTAACCAAAGAGCCCTATTAAAATGAACCCTTCCAAAATAACGATATTACCCCACCAAAATATAAAAATAAAATAGCAACCCCTATAATCGCACAGAAGATGATAAATTGATATGATCGGGAGCACTTGGGAATGGAACTTGGGGCTATTTCTTTGTCACGTGGAACCTTGTACAAAGAAACAAGCAGAAAAGATTGTGAAGAAAGATAATAAGATCACAAAAAAAGTAACATTACGTGGTCTTTAAGAATAGATAGATAGATAGATAGATAGATAGATAGTGAATGTTGACATGTACAGCGCGAGAAAATGTTAGATAGATAGAGAAAATAGAAAACACAGAAATACGAAAAGACAAACTAAAATTTGTGCGAGGGCAAGAATGAAGATTACATGACGAGGAGAGAGAGAGAGAGAGAGAGAGAGAGAGAGATATGTGGATGAATATCACAAGAATTTGCAAACTAATGCTATAGAGAGAGAGTAAATTTACTTCCGGCTGATTTGCCAAACGGAAGCACTTTATCTCGTATCAAATCTTTTGATATGATTAACCAATCAACATTTGCAAATATTTCCAACACTATGAACAAAGAATATTGCCCAACAGTATTGTTTACGGCGTACATTATTTAAAAAATACGAGCTGTCATTATATATATATATATAGTGGGATGAAATAAATATTCGTAAATTTGAAATTAATGCCATATATTCGTACATATGGAAATGAATAAACGGCATTTGTTTCTGTAAAATTAACTGTAAGCTAAGTTTATATACGCTTATTAGTAAAGTAAGTAAATTTGGCGACCGTAGTCGAGGCTGACCCGAAGGTTCCCTTTTTGATAGCTACTACACCAAAATGTTGAGGAGGGTGCTGCTCCTTTCCCTCAAATGCTGCACTACCTTGATCCTCACATTAAAATGCTAAGTGTTAAGCAAGGTAGCATCAAGAACCATTTTTTGAGTCTTTGGTATGACTCGACCTGGAATTGAACACAGGTTTCCCGGGCTATTGGCGAAATTTTGTTCAGGCCATGTTTAAATGATAAAAAAATGGTCCATATGTACGAATATTTATTTCACCCCACTATGTAGTGTGTGTGTTTGTGGATATTTACTAAGCTTACCGGCCTAGCAGTATTAGAGCACGTCGTTGATTTTTAGGCAAAGTTTAACTGGTTTGAATTCTTTTTTTTTTACTAGTCTGGTTGGAATATTAAAGCTGAAGTGCTTAATCTGCCCAACAATTTTACCATAGCCGGAGAGAGAAGATTTACATATATACATTTCATAAGGTGTTAACGTTATGTTAAATAGAAACTGCCAAATTGTGGATTTGAACTCGAGTCACTGAGTCCTTTCCTTAAGACGATATCCATTATTACACAAACGCCTGTAGCATTTTGAAAGGAATTTATATATATATATATATATATATATATATATATATATATATATATATATATATATATATATATATATATATATATATATATATATATATATATATATATGCATGCTTGTGGATATGAATATATATATATATATATATATATATATATATATATACGTATTTTCATATACACACGCATGCTTATATATACATATATATATATATATATATATATATATATATATGTAAGCATGCGTATAGATAAGAAAATATATATATATATATATATATATATATACATATATATATATATATATATATATATATATATATATATATATACGTATTTTCAAATCCACACTCATGCTTAATACATTAGGTATTTTTGTCAATTTGTGGCGTGCATTTCAGATAAAAATTCAACTAATTATTACATATCTAGATGCGGACCTATTGATCATTCCTCTCACATATATATATATATATATATATATATATATATATATATATATATATATATATATATATATATATATATATATATATATATATATATATATATATATATATATATAAGCATGCTTGTGGATATGAATATATATATATATATATATATATATATATTTAAGCGTGCGTATAGCTTAGTAAATACGTATATATATATATATATATATATATATATATATATATATATATATATATATATATATATATATATATATATATATATATAAGCATGCTTGTGGATTTGAAAATATATATATATATATATATATATATATGCGTGCGAATAATAGTAAATACGTATATATATATATATATATATATATATATATATATATATATATATATATATATACGTATTTTTATATCCACACGCATGCTTAATGTAGTAGTAAATTTTGACAATCTGTGGGGTGCATTTTAGATAAAAATTCAACTAATTATTACATATCTAGATGCGGACCTATTGATTATTCCTCTGATATGTATATATATATATATATATATATATATATATATATATATGTATATATATATATATATATATATATATATATATATATATATATATATGTCCCTGTATATGTGTCGGTGTGCGTCAGTTATTGCATTTATAAGCTTATTAGACATAATATATGTAAATGAATACAATACTATCAATGCTGACGCCCCTTAGATATAAAAGTGTTGGATGGGAGGGGCCTTATCCCATCCCTTACTTAATGAAACCACCAACATTTCACAGGAATATGCGTCGATGCAGTCTATGTGAACAACGTTTACCAGTATCACAAGAGAACTGTTCTGTTTGATACTGAAAAAAAATACAAACAAAACAAAACAAAAAAAAGAAAAAAAAAAACCCTCTGTAATGCCGTCTAAGCAAAGGAACCTCCCTAATCGAAATGCCCCACCCTTATTTTGCAGCAATCTCAAGGGCAATGTGTACTTGTCAGCGCTGGGCGCATATCAGTTGATTAAGCCAAGAAAAAAAACGAGGTGGCGGTGGGGTATAACGGGATTTTAGTCCTCTCGGAGATTATGAAAGCCAACAAAAGCGTGAGGGATGCTAGTTGAACATAATGATAGATACTGCAGTATTATTTATATTGGTCACGGTCGAGGGATGGTGATGTTTAATACAACATAGTTAATGGGTTGAGTGATTGGGGTTAAAATGCATTGGTATTCGTCAATAGCAAACGAAAGAATGTCATTTATACTTGGTGGGTTTTAGGCGCCCCGAAAAGTCGTGATGCAAGAGACATTCATATTGATTGTCACGCTGCATTTCAGCAATACTACTACTACTACTACTACTACTACTACTACTACACCAACTAATTATAATAATAATTATAATAATAATAATCAGAAGAAGAAGAAGGGAACATGTGAGTGACGGTAAAACCAGTTGAATTTTGATGCGTATAGAATCGTGACTATCCAAATATTATAACATAGAATTCATATAATCACTAATCACCCTCAATCAGGGTCTGGTTTTAAAATCCTGTTAAGGAATATAAGAAATTTAAAGTAATAATAATAATAATAATAATGGAAACTTTAAGAGAGAAACAGGATCTCTCCTAATAGCAGTACAAGACAGCGCCCTAAGAACCAATCATAACAAAGCGAGAATAGATAAGACTCAACAAAATAGCAAATGCAGGCTGTGTGGTGAAAGACATGGAACCATCAATCATTTAATAAGCGAATGCAGCAAATTAGCACAGAGGGAGTATAAGGCGAGACATGACTGGGTCGGCAAGGTGATTCACAGGGAACTGTGTAAGAAATTTAAATTTGACCACACCAACAAATGGTATATGCACAACCCGGCACCGGTCCTAGAAAAGGACACGCATAAACTCCTATTTGATATACGCACAGATCACACAATCTCGGCCAGAAAACCACACATTATAATAATCAACAAAAAAAAAGTGAATTTTCAAAATTGTCGACTTTGCTGTCCCGGCGGACCACAGAATAAAACCGAAATAATGTGAAAAGAAGGATAAGTACCTCGACCTTACTAGAGAATTGAAAAAGCTGCGGAACATGTAACTAAAGGATTAGTAAAAGGCCTGGAGGACTTGGAAGTTGGCGGACGAGTGGAGACTATCCAAATGACATCATTATTGAGAACATCCAGAATACTAAGGAGAGTCCTTGAGACTTGAGGAGACTTGCTTTCACTCCAACTACAGTGAAAAACCATCAGCTAACACTGAAGTGAAAAATTCTAAAGGAGTAAATAATATACGCCACATTATAGCAAATGTAGACTATGCGGCGACAGAGATGAAACCATCAATCACATAATAAGCGAATGCAGTAAATTAGCGCAGAAGGAGTATAAGGCGAAACATGACTATGTCGGCAAGGTGATCCACTGGGAGATGTGCTCGAAATTTAAATTTAACCATACAAACAAATGTTATATGCACAACCGAGCACCTGTCCTAGAAAATAACACATAAACACATAAGGGACTTTGACATACACACGGATCACCTGATGTCGGCTGAAGACCAGACCTAGTAATAATCAACAACAACAACAAAAAAAAAAAAAAGAGAGAACTTACAAAATTGTTGACTTTGCTGTCCAGGCTGACCACAGAAAAAAAACTGAAAGAATGTGAAAAGAAGGATAAGTTCCTCGACCTAGATAGGGAATTGAAAAAAACTATGGAATATGCAGGTAATAATATACCAATTGTAATTGGATTCGTTTGGAACAGTAACTAAAGGATTACTTAAGGGACAGAAAGACTTGAAAGTTGGTGGACGAGTGGAGACCATCCAAAATACTGCATTATTAAGAACGGCCAGAATACTGAGAAGAATCCTGGAGACTTGAGGAGACTTGTTGTCTCTCAGACTCCAGTGAAATACCATCAGCTAACGCTGATGTGAAAAACTCTAATAAGTAAATAATTGTAATAATATAAGGTACATAAATAGTTCTTCCTTTACAAAAATTCTTCTTACACAAACGATCAACAAATTGACCACTCACACCAGAGACCACGGCGTGGAAAATCGACTAAGGAAGAGAACAATGTAGCATCATACTGTTATTTTAAGAGCAACCCAGCAAAAAAAGGGTATAGAAAAAGAATGATAGAAATCTGGACAGAATTCGGTTGATTTAAGGCAACAAATAAAATGCTCACTGACCAGGTTTGGACAATAAGAAAGAATGGTTAGTTTTCTGACCTTATTATACTGGAAACCCACCAACAAATATATAGGCAAATACATTATCAACCCCACCTAATACAGTAACCGAGACACTAAATACAGGAAAGCCAGAAACTCCCTGGAACCGTACCCAGGAAAATGGAAATTAGACTTGATAAAATGGACTATTGGCGAAGAATCAAGTTGATAAACATCACTGCATTGGGTTTTTTTTTATCATTAAGAGTTTTCGGACTAATATGTTCATCTTTATTGTTATTCTATAACGTTTCAGTCGAAATGTCCTCTTGCCTTCTTCAGGTGTTTGTCAAACTCGGGAACCTTCACGGAACTTCGAACTACGTCATTTATTGAATCCACTGGGGTCACCTGTTCTGATTACATTAGCCATAACCAGCAGGATACATAGCGTAACGGTTATAGGCGTTGGTTCCCTTAGTCTCTAAGGAGACAATCATCTGGAGGTTGCAGGCGAGTAACAATACAGAATACATAACACTTGTACTAGGTTATGGCTAACGGAATCAGAATATGCGACCCTCGTGGACGTAGTTCGAAGTTCCGTTAAGGTTCCCGAGTTCGAAAACACCTGGAGAAGGCCGGAGGACATATCGGCCAAAAATGTTGTGGAAATAACAATAAAGATGAAGACAATAGTCCGAAAACCCTTAATAATAAAAATCATCAAGTTTCGTCTTAGAAATTTAGACAACTAATCACTGCATTGTTAAGATTGGTTAGGATTTGCCCTCATTACTCCTTTCTCGCCAAATTATCTATGGTATCTGATATGTCATAAAGTTAGAGTAACTATCAATCTTTCAGTTTGAGTGAAGAAGACGAAAACCCCGAAAATATACAAACTGTTTACTTTCTAAATTCGACATAAAATTTCAGAAACACAGATAGAACAAAATTAAAAAAAACATAAAAACAAATCTCCTTATGAAACTTCTTATTTTTACTTCTATGGACCCCAACACATGGCCGAGCAAAAGCAGGACGAACAACTAGAAGATACATACAACAGCTACGTTAGGATACGGGATGTAGCCCTGAAGATATGCCAGAGGCGATGAACGTTAGGGAAAAGTGGCGAGAGAGGGTCAGGGATATCCGTGATAGCGGCACGAGATGATGATGATGATGATGATATATATATATATATATATATATAGACTAGATTATTTATCGTTTGTTAAGTAACTAATGTAGGGTAAGGAAAAGACTGAATTCAATTCAATAAAAGTTTACCCTTGAATCAGAAACATGTTCAAGTACTGGCCAATAGAGCAGAATTAAAATTGAAACAAATACATGAAACTTATTGTCATTACTCTGAAATGATATGATAACACGCGCACTCAAACGCGCGCGCACACACACACACACACACACACACACATATATATATATATATATATGTATATTTTGGCAGCATTTCTTCATTAATACATATTTCGTTGAACATGATAGACATTTTCTGTCTACATATTTTCTTGTTGATCCGTTCATATTGCCGCACCGCTTTTATCGTATTCGGCGGGAATTGATTGATGTATTTTCCATAATTGTATATATCCCATATATATATATATGTCTGTGTTTGTTTGTGTGTGTGTATATATATATATATATATATGTGTGTTTGTGTGTGTGTGTGTGTGTGTGTTTGTGTGTGTGTGTGTATACGTGTGTGTGTGTGTATGTGTAGATAAAGAGTTAGATATGATTGCTGCAAATGAGTCGAGACAAACGTAAATCGTTCGACTTCTTATACGTCAAAAGTGATTGGAGGATCCACAATATATATATATATATATATATATATATATATATATATATATATATATGTGTGTGTGTGTGTGTGTGTGTGTGTGTGTGTGTGTGTGTTGAGAGAGAGTGAGAGAGAGAGAAAGAGAGAGAGAGAAAGAAAGAGACGATAGCGAGGCAGACTGACAGACAGACAGATAAATATCTATTCTTATACTTATATTCATCGATATACAGATATATTGATTATCTTACAATCATCAGCTTAAAAATTAGATATATGGATTATCTTACAATCATCAGCTTAAAACTCAGATTAATGGATTATCTTACAATCATCAGCTTGAAACACAGATTAATGGATTATCTTACAATCATCAGCTTGAAACTCAGATTAATGGATTATCTTACAATCATCAGCTTGAAACTCAGATTAATGGATTATCTTACAATTATCAGCTTGAAACTCAGATTAATGGATTATCTTACAATCATCAGCTTGAAACTCAGATTAATGGATTATCTTACAATCATCAGCTTGAAACTCAGATTAATGGATTATCTTACAATCATCAGCTTGAAACTCAGATTAATGGTTTATTTAAATGTGCATATAACGCCAGATCTATTTTTATGAAAAAAGTTCTATTTCACACAATTCAATTTAGCACAAGTACACAGTTTAAATGTAAGTACGGTTTAATTGTCAAAAATATTTCTATTTCAAGCTATTCAGTTTAGACAAACAATTCAGTTTACCATAAGAATGCCGTTAGTTCTATTTAAACCATAGATAGGGCTCTATCAGTGCTACCACGTCGTGTAAGATTGGACCTGGGAGCAATGGCAATGAAGGGGTTTTCCGTATTCCCCAAAACCCCAGCATTACTGGAACCTAACAATTAGATTGTTTAGTGTCATATACAGGACACTCACTGGAAGGTCTTACTCCTCTGCAGAGGTACCGTCAGTGTATTCTACAGACCCAGGCAAATGGGCAATCTGTGTGTGTGTATATATAGATACATGTTTGTATGTGTGAGTGAGTACAGATAGAGAGATAGATATGATTGCTGCAAATGAATCAAAACCAAACTAAATCGTTTGCCTTCTTATATGTTTCAAGCGATAGGAGGATCAACAATATATATATATATATATATATATATATATATATATATATATATATAAATTAACTTAAATCGCGAGTCGAAAATCTTCTACTAAAGTTTCACCTTATCAGATCATCAGGAAGCCTAACTTCGACCCTCGAAGTTAGGCTTCCTGATGATTTAAGTTAATTTTATAATTGGCTCCACTTGTGTTGAGCACTTTAGAAATTGTAGCATTGCAGGATTCGCGGAAGGTTTTTAGTTTTCTTTTGACCACTGACTGCGTATCCCTTGATTTTTTTCAAGGGGCGGACGAGGTTGGCCTTTTCTTTCTTTTTGACCAATAATTTTTTCTTTTACCCCCGGGCAGTGATTCGAGATACTTTTATCTCTTCCTGGCGTTATTTTTTCTGATACCGTGAATGCTGGTAGATATTAGATTAGTAAATATATATATATATATATATATATATATATATATATATATATATATATATATATAGGGATAGACAGACAGACTGGCTGGCAGACAGACAGATAAGTATATATTCTTATTCTTATATTTATCGATAGACAGAGAAGTGTATTATCTTACAATTATTACCTTAAAACTCACATTAATGGTTGATTGGAATGTGCGTATAACCAGAACTAAAATATATGCTTTATAATTTAGTTTTGGTTTGGTTTCTTTGTTTAATGGCATATCAACCTTTATAGGTTATTTAATGCCAAAGCCATTCTTCTAGAAGAACAGTAGTGGTACTATTTAACCTATAGCTGGGAGGATAAAGGGGTTCATACCTTTCCCAAGGGTATTTGCCCGAAAGTGAACGTGATAGCGCTACTGGAGTACGAACTCGCTTATTACGATTCCGTTGTCCATCTCTTTAACCATTACACTACGAGGACACCCCCTTTATAATCCAGCGTTAAATACGAATCAAAAGTGTTAATAAAGAATGCGAACTTTGGGTTCGGTTTGATAATACATTAAAAACTGTCAATCATATTTTGTCTCTGGTACTGAGGGCAAATAAAATGTTTTTTTAAGGGAGGCATATATTGCTTTAAAAATATGGAGGAACCAATTATGACCTCATACCCTGAGCTGCAGTGTCTTGACATAGATATCAGGGTGTAATATTGAAATTGGGGGACATGCCAAAAAGATGGAAAGAAATATTAAGACGATTAGAAGATTACAACTACACTTTTTGAATGGAGAAATTAGGATTTACTTCTTTCGTAGAAAACAATAATGGAATGCAATCTGATTAAAACTTTCAAAATAATTCTGTCTAATTACGGTAAATATTTTTTTTAAATATTTCACGTTAAACGAGAAAATTTTCATTCAAAAAAGTTTTCAAAAACTAAGTCTACAAACCAACTGGATTTTTTGGCTCATAGAATGAAATATTTTCGGAAAACAAATCCTAGTCAAATAAAAAAAAAACTACGATGGCATAAAAATCCGACTAAATTTGATATTTACAGAAATAATAAAAAGAAGACATTTAGGAAACATTTTGAATCAATTTGAAATATTACTAATCAAAATTTGATATCTATATCTAAATTGTATTAATAGCGGGCAGGATCTATGCAAGTACTTTTTAAACATTGTAAAAAGCGGAATTACCCCAAAAAACTATAAAACAAAAAAAAAATAATAATTGGAAGTTGGCGACCGAATGGAGATCATCCAAACAACAGCATTATTGAAAACTGCCAGAATACTGAGAAGAGTCCTGGAGACTTGAGGAGACTTACTGTCACTCAATCTCCAGTGAAATACCATCAGCTTACGCTGATGTGAAAACTCTAATGAGTAAATAATAATAATGTAATAAAAATATAAAATAATAATAATATAATAATAATATGTTAATAATATAATAATATAAAATAGTAATAATATAATAATATGTTAATAATATGATAGATTAATAATATAATATAATAATAATATAATAATATAATATAATGATATAATAATAATATAATATTATAATAATATAATATAATAATAATTATATTATAATGTAATAATAATATATTAATAATAATATAATAATATAATATATTAATAATAATATAATGATAATATAATAATACAATAATAATATAATAATAATAATATAATCGTAATAATAATTTTATAAGGTTTTATTGTAAAATGGTAAGCTTCCATTTCCGGAAATCGTATGCAAACGTAAAAAAAGAATTGATTATTTGAATTAATTCAATTATTTTTAGAGAAAGTGTTTCACTCAGTCAATTTTCTTTCTATCCTTGCTCTTTCATTATTCTTCGTTTTCTCTTCCTTAAGGGAGTTGCAACTATTGTATACTCGCTCCTTTGTTAGTGTTATCTTTCTTAGTCCATTTCCCATTTATTAGGGAGTTAGATTTATTTTGAAGAGTTTTTTTCTTCTTTACTAATAACGTTCTTTTTTAATCTTTCTTCATTTTTTAGTGCATTCATTTTCTCTTTCTTCCTGCATGGATGGTTTATATTATTTCCCTTCTTTCTTTCTTTCTTTCTTTCTTTTTTCTTTCTTGTTTGTTCATCTTCTTTCTTTCATTCTACTTAATTCATTTTCTGTCTTTCTTTCTTTCTTTATTTTTTTTTGTTGTTGTTTATTATTCTTCTCTATTTCTTTCTACTCAATTCCTTTTCTTTCTTTCTTTCTTTCTTTCTTTCTTTCTTTCTTGTTTGTTCATCTTCTTTCTTTCATTCAACTTAATTCCTTTTTCTTTCTTTCTTTCTTTCTTTTTCCCTCCTTCTTTCTTTCTTTCTTTCTTTCTTTCTTGTTTGTTCATCTTCTTTCTTTCATTCTACTCAATTCATTTTCTTTCTTTCTTTCTTTCTTTCTTTCTTGTTTGTTCATCTTCTTTCTTTCATTCTACTAAATCCATTTTCTTTCTTTCATTATTTCTTTCTTTCTTTCTTTCTTTTTTGTTATTCTTCTCTATTTCTTTCTACGCAAATCATTTTCTGTCTTTCTTTCATTCTTTCTACATTTAATGTTTCATCTTTTATCCTTACTTATTTATTGCTTTTAATTTTGCCTCCGTTCCCTTACCCTTTGTCTTCTTTTTGCTCTCTCTCTCTCTCTCTCTCTCTCTCTCTCTCTCTCATACACACACGGACCTTATTGTTTTTTTGTGCTTCTCACTTCTCTTTAAAAAATTTCCTTTACGATCCCTTTTCTTTTTCTCAAAACATTTTTCTCTCCTCATAATACCTCTTCTTTCTCTATCTCCCGGGTTCCCGTCTTTCTTTGTTCAGTTTTTCTTGTATTTCTCTGTTTGTTATACATCCTCCCTCCCTCTCACTCTCGTTCCCTTTTCCATCGTTTTATTCTCTTTTCTCCTTTTCCCCTTCCCTTCTGCTTCTTCCTCTTCCCCTTCCCTTCTGCTTCTCCCTCTTCCCTCACTTCTATATTTTCTTGTCTTCCCTTTTCGTTATTCATCGCTTTCTCTTATTTACTTAATGGAGTTTTAACCATTGAATACTCAGCCCTTTTTTCAGGAGTTAAATTTATTTTCAAGAGTTGCTATAAATTTGACGCACTTGATCTCTTGAAGCCTATGCGTGTCTTAATAAACCTGCCATATTTGGCGTCTCTGTTTGATTTCTGAACGACAACTTAAAGAATTTCTCATTTTTTTCCGTAGTTCTGTAAATATATTATTGGATATCTATGCCGAGAATAGGTAATCGAATGATTTTTATCGCTGTAGTGTGTTGATTTCCCCAAAGTCTTACTTACCGGTGTTGCTAGGTGTGAATTATTTTGAATTTATCCCACAGGGGTTAGTGATCTTCGATTCTCTCTCGACACATTCTCAACCATTCAGGTAGAATTTAACAAAAAGAGAATAAAAGGATTAACACCGTACGTTGTAACTTGTTGGACGCTTGTGAAGAAGTTGGAGATCCGGTTACATTATATTCGGACTGTGTACCGACACGACTCTTGTGAAATGGGCCTGGCGGCTAAAATTACCCGATGCGAAGAGACCACGATGTTTGACTTGCTCGGTTGGAGTCACTATTTGTAATTTAGTCAACGCGTATTTGTGGTTCTAACCCTTTTAAGAATATCGCTAATTCACATGCGTGATCGCAAAGAAAAAGCGGGCTATCCCGATGAGCAGCAGAGTGATAACAAATCTTTGACTTGTTCTGTTAGCAGGGTTCTTTGCGGCTGTTTGCAACACATTATTTTCGACTGCTGTCTACAAAATCAAATAATCTTAGGCTCAAATATCTACAGCTCTACCCAGAAGAGAATGGACCTCATGAAGATTTTTATGTTGACAGATACACCTCTGTGAATGAGTTGAACCCAAATCTACCTGTGTCTTTGAGCTTTGAAGACCAGTAGATTTTAACAGAATATTCATCATCATCATCATGTCCTGCCGCGAGCACGGATATCCCTGACCTTCTCTCACCACTTCTCCCTATCACTCATCGCTTCTGACAGGTCCTCAGGGCTACATCCCGTATCCTCACAAAGCTGTTGTATGTATATTCGAGCTGGACGTCCTGCTTTTGCACGGCCATATGCGGGGGTCCATAGGAGTACATAACTTATGAGCTCGTCCTTGCTTCTCCAGCAATGCCCTGCATGTCTGGTTCGTCTAACTTCGATAGTTTTCGTGATGGGAGGCAGGTGGCCCTATAGTTGGTGCCTTGTGGGGTGTTGCCACCAGGACTTGTTCAATATTACTCTCAACATTCTTGTGTAATTGCCGTCTAGCTTCTTCTTCAGCCGTTTACTTAACGTCCAAGTAGTGCATCCATATAGCAGTATCAATACGACCGTTGTCTGGAAGAAACTGCGTTTCATTTTAGCGGTCATGTCTGATTTCCATATGATCGAGAGCCTATAGATAGTTGTCCATGCTTTCGTTAGTCGTGTGTTGGTGTCTTTTTCGGTTGATTAGACGCTGCTTCCTAGGTAGGTGAATTTGTCTACTAGTTTCAGAGAGGATCCGTCTAGTGTGGAGATGTCGCCTGTTTGGTTGTAACACATATATTCAGTTTTGTGTGCATTGACATGCAGGCCAATACCCGCGGTGGTTCGTTCCAAACTATGCAGTAGTGTTTCGGCTTGGTTAGGTGTATTTGCCAGTAACGCTATGCCATCGGCGTAGTCGGCGTCGGTAATTGTTTTCGTGGGTTATCTTCTGCTTCTTTTCTTTGTCAGCTCGAAGCCATTTTCTCTGATTTTGTCGATCGAAGTTCTAAGCACGTAGTCTGTGCAAAAATCACTATTGAAACTTTTCAGAATGTACTGATTTAAAAAAAAAAAAACTTTCATATCAAACACCAGCAGAATTTTTGATACGATTACGTGAGTTATATATAAGTGTTTATGTGTGTGAACTAAGATATAATTTTATTTTCTTCAACTTATCTGCTGCTTTTAAATTCATGTGATCTTTATCAAACAAAAACAAAATTATCCTCTATGGAAGTCTGTTTAAAGCAATACATTTTTAATTTCTAATTAATTTATTTTCGTTGGAACTTATCATTAAAAATGAATAATTACTTCTAACAAACTCCTACCGGAGGATTAGGTTTTTTTTTATTAAGGGGGTAGCCATTTTGTAATACATAAAGCATTAGACTACCTCCCCGAAGGGGGTGTCCTCGTGGTGTAATGGTTAAAGTGATGGACTGCGGAATCGTAGTACGCGAGTTCGTACTCCAGTCGCGCTACTGCGTTCACTTTCGGGCAAAAGTTATAAACCCCCTTATCCTCCCAGCTATGGGTTAAATAGTACCACTACTATTCTTCTAGGAGAATAGCTTTGGCATTAAACAAAAAAACCAAACCTACCTCCTCGAAGTAAATGAGTTCCAACATAAGTTGTGGTATTACGTTCACTTTCGAAGTAAAACTCGAGTGAAAATTATGAGCCCACGTATTCCTTTGCCAAGTGATGACAAGGATGTATCTGGCATTAAATAACCCACGAAGATTTATATATCATAAAACAAAGTAACAAAACATAGTCTTTAAGAAGAAAGAACACACATTAAACTACTTGAAGCAGATGAGGAAAGGAAAGTGAACTATTGATTATTCTAGTTTTTATTATGGTCTGTTTACCAACATACGAACACTTTATCCAACGCTTTTAAACAATTTTTGAGGGTTGCTTTTTATATCATTTTTCTCGTTCATTATATATATATATATAATATTTTATAATATAATACTTTGGATTGTTAGAATCGAATTTTTCTTCGGTTAAATTTGAGGTTTGATGAAACTGGATGTTCTATACATGTGTCAAAAAAAAAAATCATATTTACCGTCCGCTCGGGCAGGATATGACGCAAGGTCAGTTTTTAAGCGGAGTTTAACAGGTTTGAATTCAGAGTTTTCCTTCTCCTAGACTAGTTGCCTTACCAACTCTGAAGAAAAATCAGTCTGCCCTGCTATATACTTATAGCTGGAGGGAGAATAATTGGATTCATACCTTTCCAAGGGTATTAGTGCTACGTGAAATGCAATCAGTCTCGTCCAGGATTGGAACTCGTGTCGCCGTGTCCATTTCCAACGACGATAACCATTACACCACGGGCACCTCCAAAATAAATTTATACCAATTACTACTTGATTTGGATGGGTTACGTTTAGGTAGGCAAAGTAATTTTTTTTAATTTTTTATTTTTTTCTTAGTCTGATTGTAAATATGATAGAGTAATTTTAATCCATTTTCTTATTTAATCAGAAGTCCTGTTAATTGTTTAGAGCATTGATTTATATCAATGCTTTTAAACAGGATGGAAATAAAGTTATTATCTAAATGAGACCGATTGTTATTTCTTTATTTTAAAAAATTGATTTGCTCTGAGGTTTTTATTTGTATTCAGCTCTTGACCAGGATTACTTAAAATTAATATTCTCGTTTTAGATATTTCAATTATCCTGGTTGAAATTGTTCCCAACTCCACATTTACTGGATTAAATAGAGTCTTATATATATATATATATATATATATATATATATATATATATATATATATATATATATATATATATATATATATATATATATATATATATACTCACAAGCTCAAAGAAATATGCATATATAGGCTTTACGTTATTGGTAGAGCCATTCATTTTCCGTCACCCACACCACCCAAAAGGACCAGAAAAATAACGCTGGTCACAGCAGAGTAAGTAAAGACGTTCTTAGGTGCACACCTGCTCATAGACACGACAACATTGGCCAATCTGCAAAAAACTTACATCCATTAGGCATTTTCAGACATTGTATATCGTCAAGAAGACTTAGCAAGCACAGATATATATATAGGGTGCCTCAATATATATATATATGGAACACATGGGACTGCTAATAACTCTACTACTAATAATGATGCGTTCTTTCTTGTTTCAGATTTGAAAATAGTATACTAAAAGAAACTATTAATCCTCTCTCAAAATGTCTAGGACAAGAGAGGAAAAATATTTTGCGTCTTTACTTATTTGGAGACAAAATCATTCAAAACAGTCACAAAAGAGATGCAACCCATATTTCTGAGAATGATTTATTACGGAGGAGAGAAACTCAAAAAAGGTTGCATGTCTTGGAAGTTGATATAATAACAATTAAAAAGAAAAAAATTATTTCATAAATTCTTGCTCGAAGGATGCCTTTTTTACAGTACGTGTTCCAAATGACCACCGCTATGCTTTTCTCAGTAATAAATCATTATTATATTAATAGGTTGCACATCATTTTTGAGATATATATATATATATATATATATATATATATATATATATATATATATATATATATATATATCAGATTGTTGTTGTAGGTCCAAAGGAAAAAATAAGGATGTATTTTAAAATAGGAAGGTCCACAAAGAGATTTGTATTTTTTACATTTATTTATTTTGTTCTTACATACGTGTTTTATATATATGTATGTTTCCAGCTTGTTTCTTTCGCCAGAGAACATATGTGGCACAAGGCTTTTTTAAATGGGGTACTCAATGAGACTTGAACTCACTTATGTTTCCTGTATAAATGACCCTTGTTTGGTCAGACTGGTTTATGTAGGGGTCGTGGTTCCTCTTTTCTGGAGTGTGTTTATTTTGTTCTTTACCCTTCTTTGATATTTGATATGTTTATAGTTGGGGGGGGGCTTTTTTTTGTTTGGCTAACAGCTTTTTGTGTGTGTGTAAGTGGGTATCATGGAGAGTTTTGTCTCCTTAAATTTACTGGTAATCATTTCTCCTTTTTTTGTATATGTATACATATGTCTGTGTATGTGTGTGTGTGTTTTCAGTTTTTCTTTTTTTTTCTTTTGTCTGAGAACATGTTTGGCATAAGGTCTAGAAAATGGGTATTAAATGAGATTTTAATTTACTTGAGTTTGCAGTTTGAATGGTTTTTAATTATTTATGTTTTTGTGTTTATATATATATATATATATATATATATATATATATGTGTGTGTGTGTGTGTGTGTGTGTGTGTGTGTGTGTGTGTGTGTGTTTTCAGTTTTTTCTTTCTTTTCTTTTGTCTGAGAACATGTTTGGTATAAGGTCTAGTTAATGGGTATCAAATGAGATTTTAATTTGCTTGTGTTTGTAGTTTGAATGGTTTTTAAGTATTTATGTTTTTGTTTATGTATATATATATATATATATATATATATATATATATATATGTGTGTGTGTGTGTGTGTGTGTGTGTGTGTGTGTGTGTGTGTGTGTGTGTGTGTATTTCCGTTTGTGTGTGTGTACAGTTTATGTTTTATTTAACTTATGTTTAAATTCAACTATATAGTTTCTTTACTTTATTTGATATATATTTTAGATTAAGTCATAAATATTCTTTTTTTTATAAGCAAGTTGTAGACACACACATTTCAAACTTCAACTGTTTTAAACAGCTGGAAATTATCTCGTTAAAGACTGCCTTCATCTGTTATTTTCATTGCAGTAAGGAAAGTATGTGTGTCATAAATTTATCTATGATCACACGTCCCTTAAATGGTGGAACTGAAAGTGCATAGTCGACATGTATGTGGAGATTTAAGAACTGTTAACGCCCTACTGGCACTGCTAAGAAAATTTGCAGTGTTAATGAACAACGTTTCATTACTGTCCTCGTGGTGTAATGGTTAAAGCGCTGGACTGCGGAATCATAGTACGCCAGTTCGTACTCCAGTCGCGCAATTACATTCACTTACTCGCAAATACCCTTCGGAAAGTTATGAACCCCATTATCCTCCCAGATATGGCTTAAATAGTACCACTACTGTTTTTCTAAGAGAATGGCTTTGGCATTAAATAACCTGCAAAGATTGATATGCCTTTAAGCAAAGAAACCAAACAAAACCTGAACGGTGAGTCTCCAAATTGATTTTCAAAGTTTTCTTCCGGTGATATGCCATTGAGAGATAAAACCTGACAAAGACACTCATGAAACCTCAGTCACAATACTTAAAAAAACTGTCGGAATGCAGTCTGTACAAAATAACCATAATTGTGCGCAACAACTCCCAATCCACTATCTTCGGTCACTTGAAAAACATATGAAAAGTGAACAATCTTGGTGTTTAGGTTCCTTATACTCTTATAGGGATGAATTAGGAAGATCTCACATCTATAACGACAAGGCTTTTTTCAAGGCAAAGAAATGGCCAGTTTCTCAAGAATATCATTACCTGTGACGAAAATAGCTATTTTATTAGAAAGTTCTTCGTACGAGGTTCATCGTACCGATTGTAATATAATTGCGGAGGGATTTCGTTTTATATATCTTGCCTTTCAGTTTAGTTAGGCTGAGAACCTTTCGCTTAGTGCATGGGTTAGATAGGTGCACACATTGAATGCAGGTGTTCACGCGCACGCGGGGTGGATGTGACAATCAGAGACATCACAATAAAAACCCCAGTATGATAATGGAACCGGGGAAGTGAATGACGTCATGCCCGGAAGCGCTGAGGATTTGGGAATTTGAGAAAAAAAATCAGTTAGTTGAGATTTAACCTCCGAACGAGAAAGTTGAGATTCGGCGAGGCCAGTTTGGGTTTACGAAATGTGCACCGCGTTTGTTGAAGAAATTGTGTCTCTCTCTCCTCATGTCGAAAAACCTTTAAACTCAAATAGGTAAATATAAGTTTCGTACCTGAGCCAATTTCGAGTGTTTTCGGATTCCTATCTGTATATGCGTTATGAATATTGTGAACGTTTTTCACATATATGAATATTTTACATATTAATGTACACGATAAGGAGGAATCTTGCAACATAAACTAAAGGCGTAGTTTCATGAAAGAAAACTTAAGCTCTGTTCATGGTGGGGTCACTGGGACATTATTCGTTTCGTGTTTTAAAACTGCAATCAGACAGTGAGCTTAGATTTATCATATTTACCCAACCTCTCCGCTCGGGCAGGATATGACACAAGGTCAATTTTTTAAGCGGAGTTTAACAGGTTTGACTTCAGAGTTTTCCTTCTCCTAGACTAGTTGCCTAACCAAGGCTGAAGAACCTAGTCTGCCCTACTATTTACCCATAGCTGGAGGGAGAATAATTGGATTCATACCTTTCCCAAGGGTATTTGTGCTATGTGAAATGCAATCGGTCTTGTCCAGGATTTGAACTCGTGTCGCCGTGTCCAATTCCTACGACGATAACCATTACACTTAGATTTATACTGTCAACGGCAGCAAAGTGTTTAAGAAAATATTTTAAGAAAGCACTTCGTATTTCTCAATAGATAGAATATTGTGCTTTATTATGGTAACGTATGGAGCGTTAAACAAGAATCACGCAGAAAACATATTGTATCTACGGTGGTCTGTTGTATTCCATTCATCATAATCACGTGACCTGGCAGCAAATGACTTTCATCTCTTTTGTTCCCAATAAAATGATCTAAATGATAAAAAAATGTCAAGTTGATCTGGGGAAAACGTATGTGAAAAACCTCTTGTTGTCTTGTTAGGAACCAACAAGCTACCTGAAAAATGGGAAATGTTGATTCAAAATATTGTTCATCATCATCATCATGTCGTGCTGGTAGCACGGATATCCCTGACCCTCTCTCGCCACTTTCCCCTATCGTTCATCGCCTCTGGAAGGTCTTCAGGGTTTCATCCCGTATCATCACATAGCTGCTGAATGTATGTTCGTGCTGGTCGTCCTGCTTTTGCCCGGCCATATGTGGGGGTCGATAGGAGTACATCACCTATGAGCTCGTGAATATAGTATAGGTTGAAATTAATTCATCGTTAATTTTTCATGAATAACATATTTTTTCCTAAAACGAAAATTATCATTGATTTAAACACACACACACACACACACACACAGACACACACACACACACACACACACACACACACATATATATATATATATATATATATATATATGGAATTAACCACCGCCACTCGCGTAATGCAAAAGGTACAATCAATTGAGCGTAAATTATAAACATACGAAAGCTAATACATAATGTGTTGATTTCCTATGCTGAGGTATGTCGTTGAAATGGCTCAGCGGTAAGATATCAGTCTTGCGTAAAATTTTGTGGGTTTCGATCTGTTTAGCCATGTTTAGCCAATCTGAAGAGCTTGATACAACGAAACAGTCTGCCTGTCAATGAGATTTTAATTTACTAGTGTTGGTTATTTGAATGGTTTTTAATTACTTATGCTTATATATATATATATATATATATTTGTGTATGTGTGGTTCATATTTTATTTAACTAGGTTTGAATTTATCTATAAAGTTTCTTTCCTTTATTTGATATATATATATATATATATATATATATATATATATATATATTAGATTGACCTCACCAAATCCCAATCCACCATCTTCGTTCTCTCGAAAAATGTATGAAAAGTTAACAATCTTGATGTTTGGGTTCCATATACTCTTATTGAGATGAATTAGAAAGATCCCATATCCATAGCGATAAGAATTAGTTTTATTTGGTTTGGTTTTCATGGCATATCAACCATTGTAGGATATTTAATGCCAAATCTTTTTAATGAATATATGTATATTGAATATATATGATTTGTAAACACATTTCAAATAGTTTCAAGGATGCTATCTAATACGAATACTTCTATTTACTCTTAATCATTTGTTTGCACATAGTTAAAATTGTTTTAAGTATTGCTATGTACAAGTAGCAATATAATATCAATCATTTGTTTGCACACCGGAAGTGATTACAAGTATTGCCATTTAACAATAAAAATTCTATTAAACCTTTCTATTTCATTTGAGCACTGGTAAATGATTCCAAATATTATGTTTGACGAAACACTAATCAAATATATGTCAGTTGTTTACACGCAGTTTAATGATCAAACAGTTTTATTTATAATAATTCAATTTAGCATAAGTCATTTGTTTGCACTTAGTTTATATGTCAAACAGTTCTGTTTAATCCACAGAGAGAACCCTATCAGGTGATGCTACTCCGGATCAGAGATGGACTTTCGAGCAATGGTAATAAAGGGGCTATCGTCGTAGGAAATGGACACAGCGACACGAGTTCAAATCCTGGACGAGACTGATTGCATTTAACTTAACACTAATACCCTTGGGGAAATGTAAAATTCTAATTATTCTCCCTCCAGCTATGGGTAAATAGTAGGGCAGACTGATTTCTTTAACCTTGGTGAGGCAACTAGTCTAGGAGAAGGAAAACTATGAATTCAAAGCTGTTAAACTCAGCTTAAAAATCTACCTTGTGTCATATCCTGCCTGAGCGGAGGGGTTGGTAAATATGAATAAATGGGTACTTCGTATTCTTCAGACTTCTACTATTAGTGGAGCCTCACTGTCAGATTGTTTAGTATTATATCCAGGAAATTCTTTAGGGGAGGGTGTTCTTACCCCTCTGCAGAGAGGCAGTCGTTGTATTGTACAGCCCCAGCCGACTGAGTTTGATAAAAATCAGATTTTATATTATTTTAAATTTGTTTGATATTTTTTTAATCTATTTATTTATTTTTTTATTTAATGGAAATTCAACCTTCGAGGGTTGTTTAATGGCAACAAGAAAAGTAGACGCTATATATAACACCATACCAGGGATAATTGGCTTGTTGGTTGTTTGGGGTTATGACATATCAAACTTTAGAGGTTATTTAATGCCGAATTCATTTTTTTTATTACAAATAATCAGGTCTATTTCAAACTAATCAGTTTGGCATGAGTACAAATTTTAATTGTCAAAAACATTTCTTTTTCAACCAATTCAGTTTCGTCAAACAGTTCTATTTCAAACAAATCAGTTTAGTTTAAGTATAGATTTTATTTACATAATTTCAAACGATTCAGTTTAACATGCGTAGTTTGTCAAAAAAATTTCTATATCATACCTATCAGTTTAGTCAAACAATTCTATTTCAAAAAATTCAGTTTGGTGTAAGTATAGATTTCATTTACACACAGTTAATGTCGAAACAGTTCTACATCAAAGAATTCAGTTTAACGTAAATACAGTTTCAATGTCAAAAAGAGTCCTATTTCGAACAATTCAGTTTAGCATACGTACGCAGTTTAGTTCTATGTGACCCATTGAGACTACCCTATCAGGTGATACTACTCCATGTCATTGCACCTGGGAGTGATGGCAATGAAGAGTTACTCCACATTTCCCAAAGTTCCAGCATTACTGGAAGCCCACCGTCAGATTGTTTAGTGTCATATCCCCGAAACTTGTTGGCGGGGGATGTCTTATCCCTCTGCAAAGAAGCAGTCGCTACAGCCCAAGCCGGCTGGGCAATATACCAGGGAGTAAGGGGACTCATACTTTTCTGAAGAGTATTACGCCGAAACGGCACCCCTCTGGGACTTTTGGATCAGTTCACCAACCTAGGAAGCAGTGTATCATCAACCGAGACAGACATCAATACGCGACTAGCAAATGCATAGGCAGCTATCAATAGGCTATCGGTAATATGGAAGACAGACCTGACCGATAAAATGAAATGCTTTTTCTTCCAAGCAGCAGTCGTGTCGATACTGCTATATGGATGCACTACATGGGCGCTAACTAAAGGTATGGAGAAAAAGCTTGACAGCAACTACACAAGAATGCTGCAAGCAATATTGAACAAATCCTGGAGGCAAGGCCCAAAAAAGCAGCTGCTGTACGGCCACCTTCCACCCATTACGAAAACTATCAAAATTAGACGAACCAGATATGCGGGACACTGCTGGAGAAGTAGGGACGAGCTCATAAGTGATGTACTCTTGTGGACCCCTTCACATGGCCGAGCTAAAGCAGGGCGACCAGCTCGAAACTATTTACAACAGCTCTGTGTAGATACGGGATGTAGCCCTGAAGACCTGCCGGAAGTTATGGACAATAGGGAGTGGTGGCGAAAAAAGGTCAGGAGTATCCATGCTGCTGTTGCTGCTGCTGCTGCTGCTGATAATTATGCCGAAAGTAAACGTAATACGTGAGTGGAAATCGAACTTGCTAAAAAATCGCTGTCTAGCAGAAAGCCACCACGCTCCAGCAGATCCTCAACTATTTATCGTGGTTTGGGGATAAAATTTAAGAATGTGAAAGAATATTTAGATCATCATCATCATCATCATCATGTCGTGCCACTAGCACAGATATCACTGAGTCTCTCTCGCCACTTCACCCTATCGTTCAGCGCCTCCGGAAGTTCTTCAGGGCTACATCCTGAATCCTCACATAGCTGCTGTATGTATGTTCGCGCTGGTCGTCCTGCTTTTGCTCGGCCATATCTGGGGCTCCATAGAGTATATCTCTTATGAGCTCGTCCCTGCATCTCCAGCGTGTTTAGTTCGTCTAACTTGGATAATTTTCGTGATGGGAGGCAGGTGGCCGTATAGATGGTGTTTTGTGGATGTTGCCGCCAGGACTTGTTCAATATTGCTCGCAGCATTCTTGTGTAATTGCCGTCCAGCTTCTTCTCCAGCCGTTTAGTTAGCGTCCAAGTAGTGCATCCATATAGCAATATCGATACGGCCGCTGCCTGGAAGAAACTGCGTTTCATTTTATCGGTCAGGTCAGATCTCCATATGATCGAGAGCCTATCGATAGCTGTCCATACCTTCGTTAGCCGCGTTTTGATGTCTTTTTCGGTTGATGAGACACTGCTACCTCGGTAGGTGAACTTGTCTTCTAGTTTCAGAGAGGTTCCGTCAAGTGTGGAAATGTCGCCTGTTTGATTATAGTGCATATATTCAGTTTTTTGTGCATTGACATGGAGGCCAAAACGAAGAAAAACATTTCTATCAAAAACATTTGTTGCCATAAAATCACTTTGATGGTATCAATCGAGGTAAATGTGTGATATGAAATCATCTAACATATCTTGTGGCACATCATTTTGTTTTATAACTTTTTTAGCTAGATAAGATGATATACAACTGGAATCTGGTGTTTGTTACATCGTTTTTAAATGAGAGATAGCCAATGATTGTATTATTTTTTTGTGCAGTTATCATGCTTATACTATATCGTTTATGATTTTGTCAAGCTGTTCTTTTCGTGATGATTTGTGCCTATGATATTTACCTTCTCTTCTAATCTCATTGCTCTTTTGTATTTGTAAACATGTTTTTTGTTGGTTGGTTGGGTTTTAGGCCCTATCAACCTTTCTAGGATTTTTAACGCCAAATCTATTTTTTGTAAATAATCAGTTCTATTTCAAACAATTCAGTTTAGCATGTGTACATAATTTAATTACAAAAAAATATTTTTATTTCAAACTATTCAGTTTATTTAAACATTTATAATTCAACTAGTTCAGTTCAGCGTAAGTACTGTTTTAGTTTACAGAGTAAAATGTCAAAACAGTTCTATATTGAACAATTCAGTTTAATGTAAGTACATTTTCAATGTCAAAAAACAGTTCTATTTAAAATAATTCAGTTTAGAATAAGCACGCAGTTTAAATGTAAGTACGGTTTAATCGTCACAAACATTTCTATTTCAAGCTATTCAGTTTAGTCAAACAATTGTTTGGGCAGGATATGACACAAGGTCAATTTTTAAGCGGAGTTTAACAGGTTTTAATTCAGAGTTTTCTTTTTCCTAGACTAGTTGCCTCACCAAGGCTGAAGAACCTAGTCTGCCCTATTATTTACCCATAGCTGTAGGGAGAATTATTGGATTCATACCTTTCCCAAGGGTATTAGTGCAATGTGAATGCAATCAGTCTCGTCCAGGGTTTGAACTCGTGTCGCCGCGTCCATTTCCTACGACGATAACCATTACACCACGGTCGCTTCTGCTGAGGTGCTGTCAGCAGAAGCACCAGCTTACTGAGCACCATGTCTTTTGTAAACATCGCCCTATTTCAAATACATAACATGGTATGATGTATATATGTTTTTTGATTGATTAATTATGTCTCGGAAAGAGACGGATTTTGATTGAGTTAAGAGAATGGCTAGAGGAATTGAACTATTATTTACAAACTGAATTAAAATATCTGCTTAAAACTAAGCTTGTGTCACATCCTACTTAAGTGAAGGAACTGGGTAGATACCTTGAATATTTCTTACAGCAAACAAAGATTGCTCATTCGGCAGAGACTATAGAATACACTGACTGCTTCTCTGCAGAGGGGTAACCACCCACCAACGAGTGTCCTTGATATGACACAAAACAATCTGATGGTGAGCTTCTAGATGTGTCTGAGATTTGGGAAATCCCGAATACCCCTTCATTTCCAGTGCTCCCAGGCCCACTGTGGTAGCACCTGCTAGCGTCCTATCTATGGATCAAATTGAACTAAACTGCGTAATTATGCTAAACTGAATCGCTTGAAATAGAAATGCTTTAATATTAACTCTGTGCAAAAAAAATTCTATACTTATACTAAACTGAATTATTTGAAATAAAACATTTTGACTGAACTGAATTGCTTGAAACACAAATGTTTTTCACAATGAAATAGTGTACTTATGCCAAACTTAATTGTTTGAAATAGAACTATTGATTTGTATTAAAATGGATTTGGCATTTAATAATCTCCAATCGTTGGTATGCCATAAAAGCCAAACAAAATTGACAAAAATAGCAAATAAAGATACAAGTTTATGTATGAATCACAAAATAATGTCTTCAATCTCATGTCATATGTGTGTTTATATAAATGTCTTATCAAGTGAGTTTGTTGCAGAATATAAGTATTAATTTCAGCTGATTGATCTTTCCATCTACTTTTTTGTCTAAGAAAGATTTCATGAATATTTTATGAGATCGTACTGGTTGGTTGGTTGGTTTCTAAAACGAATATTTCTATCTCTTATTAATAAATTTTTTTTGCAAAAACTAAAGTGGTTACAAGTATTACTATTTAACACTAAATATTATGTTTATTTTACTTATTCGTTTTCATATTAATAATAATGTTTCATATTACGTTATTTATTTCAAGAATTTGAAGACTGTGCATTTTGTTGAATATTGGGTAACTTTCTTGCAAATACACTTTTGGCTTATTATGTCCGATAAATATCAAAGCAATGCAGGATTCTACCTTATTTAATCAGTTTTCAAAAATGTAATTTGATAGTCATTTTTTTTTAAATTAGTGGGACATCTCTACTCTAGACGGAACCCCTCTTAAACTAGAAGACGAATTCACTTACCTAGGAAGCAGCGTCGAATCAACCGAAAAGGACATCGACATGAGGTTAACGAAAGCATGGACAGCTATCAATAGGCTATCGATTATATGGAAATCAGACCTAACCGATAAAAAGAAACGCAGTTTCTTCCAGGCAGCGGTCACATCGATACTGCTATATGGGTGCACTACATGGACTCTAACAAAACGGCTGGAGAAGAAGCTAGACGGCAATTACACAAGAATGCTACGTGCAATCTTGAACAAGTCCTGGCGACAACACCCAACAAGACACCAACTGTACGGCCACCTGCCTCCTATCACGAAAACTATTCAAGTTAGACGAACCAGACATGCAGGACACTGCTGGAGAAGCAGGGACGAACTCATAAGTGATGTACTCTTATGGACCCCCACACATGGCCGTGCAAAAGCAGAACGACCAGCACGAACATATATTCAGCAGCTATGTGAGGATACGAGATGCTGTCCTGAAGACCTGCCTGGGGCGATGAACGATAGGGAGGAGTGGCGAGAGAGGGTCAGGGATATCCGTGCTACCAGCGTGACATGATGATGATTATATATATATATGGGTAGAACGATAAAATTGTCGCCCGAGAAACGACGACATGATTCCATTTCCGTTTAATGAAAACCGGTTTTCTTTTTTGTTGCAGACCTTCTACTAGTTGGCCAGTTGTGTACAAATTCCAAGAGCGATAGGAGCCTTCTATCATGTCTGAAAGTGACACAATGTTTAACGAGCGAGATCGGAGATGTGCCGCTGTACAACTCATCCTCTCTACCGATCCAAGTTATGACAATAGGACCATTGACAACACCCGCAAAATGCAAATCTGGACGGTTTAACGTGCCCAGGGTGCTGAAAATAAAGTTTCCAGCTACGGTTATAATCTTTGGTGTGGTTTCAAGTGAGGGCCACATCATGCCATCTCACATCTTCGAAGTCGGCTTGAAAGTCAGCACCAAAGTATACCTGGATGTGCTGAAGAGTGTGGTGATCCCCTGGTGCAATCAGGTGGCTTGTGGCAGAGCCTGTGTGTGGCAGTATGACTCGGCGCCGGACCACAAGTCCAAGGAGACCCAGGCTTGGCTTCAGAAGGAGTGCTACGACTTTGTACCCTTCTCTCACTGGCCTCCTCCTCCCCCAACCTGAACCCGCTGGACTACTTCGTTGGGTCATACGTCGAGAACATCACCAACATGAGCACCCAAAACACGGTGCTTATGGAAAAGGCATGCTCCCAGTTGTGGATCCGTATTGAGGCAGTGATTGGGGCTGAAGGCGGTTACATTGAATAGATGTCAGCTCTTCAAGTTACCTGAATTGATTTTTTCAATGAAAGTTTTAAAATAAAGCTGTAGTGTTGTTTTCTTTAGGACGACAATTTTATCGTTTCACCCTGTATATATATGTACGTATGTACGGTGCGGAATCAAAATTTGTAATAATTTTTCAAGGCATTCTTTGTCAGACTAATTCGCCCGATTTTTGAGAAATCACGATGCATCTAAATTTTCACAATTAGCTTTATTAAATATACTGTTTTATGTGTATCTTCATATTTTGCTGTTCATTTTTATTTAATGAAAATGATTCTTGTTTTATAATTGAATCGTTAATTTTTATACAAGAGTATTCATACTTTTGATTTGCGCCCTATATATATGTATATATAAGGAAATCATTTGCATAAAATTTCTAATTTTCTTGTGTTTTAATCAATATATATATATAGTGATCCATTATTTCATTCAATCAGAACTCATCAGTGTGACTAGACATACTAGCTTCCCGTAGCTGGGATGGAAACCCGATTGACTCAAACGCTAATCCAAGACTCAACCCCCTCAGCCACGAGGGAACCAGCAGCAGCGAAATAAATTTTAAACGGTTATGAATCACAATTACTATTGTTTACATACATCCGCTTAACGGCTACCGAGAGCTCAATTTATATATGAAGAGCCTTGCATAAACGCTAATGTCAGCACAATTACTTCATTCGCTAGAGAGCTCAACCCTACGGGGGTAGGAGAGCGTATATAAATAAAAGAGAGTTGGTATATATATATATATATATATATATACCAACTCTCTTTTCAAAGTGAGTAATGAGTTACGGTTATACTCGGTGCTTTTTAATTTTCCAATTTTTCGTAAACGATTTTTTATCTGATCATCGACTTTCACCTGGAAACTGCTAGTTGCAGTTGTCACTTTTAACAGTTATGATTTTGACGTTTTTTTTAATGTTATAATCATTGTTTTCAATCATTTCTTAACTTCTTGACTATTGAATCGATCCATCCGGGATTACTGAGCCATATCTCTTAAGCCATGTCAGTTTTATTTTAAATATTACTGCTTATTCATATGGTTGTTTGTGTCAATGGGTATTTAATGCGTGCGTCAGTAGCACATATCTAATATGTATACGTTCCTCGTGTAATCCTTTCAAATATGTATGTATGTATGTATGTAATGTTTGTTTATGATGGTTGTTTGAAAATTAATCAAAGCCTCATTTAATAATCTTACATATTCTCTACTATACTAGTAAAACATTCTGCATTATATATATATATATATATGTAACATATTGACCCCCAACCCAGCCGTCGATCAAGGAACAGGTGCATCCCGTCGAAGATATCAGGGTATAACCTTGACTGTGGATGGGTTGAATTCGGTGCGGATGTGACGCCCACAAGAGGCAGGTGGATGACAAACAATTATATAACCCGGGGCCACAGACAGGTTCAGTTAATTGGAGTTAGTCAAATTGCAGATCAGATGCTGTAGAGAGAACCAGTACCCAGCAGAGGTCTATGGCCCTCAGGACCCCCTAGTGAGCATTCAGCAGAACAAGAAAGAAGTGCTGCTAAAGAAAAAGGAACTGAGGGTCAATATGTTGCAGTTTGTTCAGTCTCTAGATCACCTCTCACACATCACCCTTTCGTAACCCTTTCGCAACCATTTCGAATAAAGAGTGAGAGTTATATTTTTCTAAAGAAGTGCGTTCGCTCGTCATTATTGGGTTGACTATGTTTCCGCATGTATATGTATACGTATAGTTGTATCACGGCTATGGAACATATATATATATATATATATAGATGACCCGTTTTTATTTCAAAATTCCAGAGGAGTGTGTGAATCATTTTCCAGGACAAATTCTGGTTTGTGCACATACCATTTGTTCATATGGTCAAACTCAATTCCTTGCACGATTCCCAGTTGATCTCTTTGCCCACCCAGTTGTGTCAAGTCTTATACTCTTTCTGTGCTAGTTTATTGCATTCGCTTATTATGTGATTGATTGTTTCACCACATAACATACATTTGTTAATTAGTTGCGTCTTACCTATCCTTGCTTTGATATGAATGGTCCATATGGCGGTGTTTTGAGATGCTATTAGGAGATATTCAGTTTCTTTATTATGATTTCCTTTTCATTGCCACATCCAAGTTTTCTCGTATAAAATGTCACTTTTCTGTCGCTTAAAATATCTTTACAGATATTTTTCTTCCCGTTTTTGTTTTAGAGTTATTTTGGTTCTGTTGATACTCGTATTATACGTATTATTTCTGGTGACTCTAATCAGTCTTTTTTGTGCTTTTCTATGTAGACATTGAGTCGTTGTATTGATGTATCAATGCTGTCGTCAATGCAGGCAAGTCAACTCCCTCCCTCTTTTCTCGTCACTTATAATGTCAAAGTCATCTCTTGGATGTAAGGATTTATGCATGGTCATTAGTTTTCTTGTTCTCTGGTCCATTTGTTTACGTTCTTCTCTGATCCACATCAAGAATGGTCCCGAGTATCGTTCAAGTAGGACCGCCAAGAAAAAAAAAAAAAAAAAAAAAAAACAACAAAAACGAATTGTCCCCTTCACCCCACTAGACCGCCCCCAAAGCTACCTAAAATATCAGTAGTAAATAAAAGTCCAAACGAAGAAGAAGCATTTGAACTCAGGAGCCAAGTGGAAGAAATATGTCAATATTGGTCAGTATGTCTTTAATTCCAATTTAAAATGCTGAATTTTACAAAATGTTATGCTGTATTTTGTTTGTAAAATAATGCTTAAACTATGCGTTTTAAATGTAAAGGAACGCTTACTCTACTGTAAAGCCAATTTGATATTAAGCCTATCCACATGTCAGCGAACAAGGCAGAATGTTTTTAAATATCTTCTATCGAATAATTTAAAAATTCGTAAAGAAAGCCCTAACAGTAGTTTAGAAGAAAAAGCCTAGAACGCCTAATGCTACCACAGAGCTCTATAATTCCTGAAGCCTGCTAGGTCCCCAACTGTAGGATGGAAAAAAAAAAAAAATGAAAAACCCTTGGAAAATTCCCAATACAGCAAAAAAGTATAAGTCAGTACTAGTGAAAGTCATAAGAAAGTACCTTAATGTTGGACTTTAACTAAGTTAAAACTTAAAACAAATCCCCCCTTTATTCATTTATTTATTTATTTATTTATTTATTTTTTTATTTTATGTACACATGGGAAGCAGCATGATGTACGTTAAGGTATTTGAATAAACCAATGGACGACCAAACTCAATACCCAAATGGGTCCTGGACGTGAGTTTGACGACTTTTCGCTCAGGATCGACAGTTCGATCGGGGAACTACTGCTGCTCCTCTATAAGAGTGGCTTCTATAGAAGAGAATAAAACAGCCATCGAAAGATAACCATGACCCACACTCAAACCACTTACACAAACCGCATCGCTCTTCGTGCGGGTAAAAAAGGGGCGCGTCCTGCTGAGGTTGGAGCCCTGGCCTCGGTGTTCGAAAAATCAGCTACAGAGCTCAAACAATCAAAACTACTAAAATGCAAGCAAACACTACAAATATCCACATTTAACGTAAGAACCTTAAATAGAATAGGACAACTCCCAGAGCTAATCGCATCGGCCGAAGAACATAAAATAGATGTAATATGCATACAAGAACACAGATACACGCACACAGAAGATATCAAATATCACGAAACTGGCAATGGATGGTCGCTCGCCACTGTATCCGCATGGAAAAACTCTGTCAACGCCGTAGTGGGAGGGGTAGGATTGCTTATAGGACCTAGAGCACTAAAAACGCTTAATAGCATAGAGAAAATACAACCTAGAATGATGGTAGCTACATTTAACGGAAACCCCAGAGCAACAATCGTCTCATGCTACAGCCCCACCAATGTTAGTGAAGAAAATGAAATAGTCACCTTCTACGATGAGTTATCCTCATTAGTGCGTAGCATCCCGAAACACAACATGTTAGTCATTGGCGGAGACATGAATGCCAAAATCGGGAAAAACGGAAACAACAAATACAGCCTCCACAACACGTCAAATAAGAATGGGCAACATCTAACAGATTTCATGATAGAAAATAAATTAGCATGCCTCAATACAAACTACCAAAAAAGGGAGGGCAAACTATGGACATACACGTACGCGAACCATACTAATGCTTAGATAGACTACGTCCTTATGAACAAGAAATGGAAAAATAGTGCAATGAATTGCGAGGCATACTCCTCTTTCGAGGGGGTGTCCCCCGATCACCGAATAGTCACGGCGAAAATACAGCTAAGCCTACGAAAAAACGCCAAACGAACAGCGACCACCAAACACTATGACTGGGCCCTTTTGAACAACAGAGATATAAGAGATAAATACGTATTAAAATTAAGAAACAGATACGAAACACTACAAGAAAGGACGGATAAAGTACACCAAACGACGAATATGAAAATTTCGTCAATGCGCACCTCGAGGCAGCAGCGAAATGCATTCCAACAAAACTCAAAACTAAATATAGAGTCCCATGGGAAACTTTAGCGGTGAGAGAAAAACGTGCACTAGTTAAAACAGCCTCCAAAAACTATCGAAAAAACCCAACAAACACAGATGCCTTTAAACAAAAACGGCACAATATCAAGTAGCAGGCATATATATAAAGGAACAGACAGAATACATTAAAAATCAGATAGATAAGATTAGAGACTCGGTGGAAGATAGACAATCTAGGATAGCCTGGCAAACAATAAACGAAGTCAGTAGAAGAAAGAACACAGCCAAAGCAAAACTGAAAGCAGCAAACCAACAAGAAAGAATAAAACTGTGGAAACAGCACTTCGAAAACCTACTAGGAAACCCACCGAAAATAACACATGAACTAATCACCAGAATAATTAGTAAACAATTAGACATTAAACGAATACCGTTCACACAAGAAGAACTCGACTCTGTTCTCAGAAAAATTAAAATAGGAAAGCTGCAGGGCTGGAAGAGATTCCCCCGGAAGTATGAAAGACCAGACAATTCGACGACATACTGCTCCGACACTGCAACGCAGTATACAATCAAAATCCGATAGATAGATGGACGAAGGGATGCATACTCCCCTTCCCTAAAAAGGGGGACCTCGGATTAGCCAAAAACTACCGAGGCATAACACTTACATCCATAGCTGCCAAAATCTACAATGCCTTACTACGAAACCGAATAGAACCCAAAATCGACAACATACTTAGAAAAAACCAAAATGGCTTCCGAAGAAATAGATCTACGACCTCACAAATACTAACCATCCGCAGAATCCTTGAAGGTGTACGGGCAAAGAACCTACAAGCGACATTAATATTTGTCGACTTTACCAAGGCTTTCGACTCCATTCACAGAGGAAAGATGGAACAAATTCTACTAGCGTACGGCATACCTAAAGAAACGGTAGCGGCAATAACGATTCTCTATAGAAACACTAAAGTAAAAGTACGATCACCAGATGGAGACACAGAATACTTTGACATTGTAGCAGGAGTACTACAAGGGGACACGCTAGCTCCGTATCTCTTTATCATTTGTCTAGACTACGTACTTAGAACATCGATTGACAAATTCGAACTGACGAAGAAAAGAAGCAGAAGATACCCCGCAACAACAATTACCGACGCCGACAACGCCGATGACATAGCGATACTGGCAAATACACCTGACCAAGCCGAAACACTTCTGCATAGCCTGGAACGAGCAGCAGCAAACATAGGCCTCCATGTTAATGCACACAAAACGGAATATATGTGCTATAACCAAACGGGGGACATCTCCACTCTAGAAGGAACCCCTCTTAAACTAGTAGACAAATTCACGTACCTAGGAAGCAGCGTCGAATCAACCGAAAAGGACATCGAAACGAGGTTAACGAAAGCATGGACAGCTATCAATAGGCTATCGACTATATGGAAATCAGACCTAACCGATAAAATGAAACGCAGTTTCTTCCAGGCAGCGGTCACATCGATACTGCTATATGGATGCACTACATGGACGCTAACAAAACGGCTGGAGAAGAAACTAGATGGCAATTACACAAGAATGCTGCGTGCAATCCTGAACAAGTCCTGGCAGCAACACCCCACAAGACACCAACTGTACGGCCACCTGCCCCCTATCACGAAAACTATTCAAGTTAGGCGAACCAGACATGCAGGACATTGCTGGAGAAGCAGAGATGAACTCATAAGAGATGTACTCTTATGGATCCCCACACACGGCCGCGCAAAAGCAGGACGACCAGCACGAACGTACATTCAGCAGCTATGTGAGGATACAGCTTGTTGTCCTGAAGACCTACCTAGGGCGATGAACGATAGGGAGGAGTGGCGAGAGAGGGTCAGGGATATCCGTGCTGCCAGCACGATATGATGATGATGATGAGGACCGCCAAGGTATTTATCCTTTCATAAGGATCCTACAATATAATTTGGTTTTGAGAAGTTTTCTCGTTCTTCTGAGATATTCTTTTTTAAAAAATATTTCTTTTATCACCACTTATTTGATGGTGTCAGCTTCCAGTATTCCCAAGTATTTGTACATTTCATTTTCTCCAAGCGTTCTTATTTTTTCTTGATTTGGTAGTTGGACCCCTTCCGTCATATGTCTTTTCTCGCTTTTCATTATTAACATGGAACATTTTCTATGCCAAATGCCATCCTTATATCTTGACGGTATATTCTTACAGTTTGTATAAGGGTTTCCAATTCTTTTTTGTTTTTACAAAAAGTTTGATATTGTCAATGTACATTAGATGATTGATCTTTTCTTGCGATTTGCTAAGATCGTATCCAGCCAGGAATTATCTGAGTATGTGGTTGAGTGGCATTATTACTATTACAAATAGTAACGGTGACAGTGCATCTCCCTTGAATATACCGCTCTGGATGTTTGCCCAAGTTGAACTTCTTCCTCATGTTGTCAATTTCACATTCCAGGTCCTAATTGTTTTCTCGATAAAGTTTATGATTTCATCTGATATTTTGTACATTTCGAGGAGGCTTATTATCCATCTTTGCTGGACCGTATCGGTGGCTTTTTTCATAGTAATGTACCATATTCACAATTAACGCTATGTCCGAAATGGACATATAATGTTCCAAACGATAGAATATAGGAATCTCGAAATTCGAAAACACGTAACGACTTCTTGTTCAGGTACAAAACCTTTTTTATTAACTTTGAGTTAAAGGTTTCGACGTAAGGAGGAGAGACACAATCTTCTATGCTGTCTTATTCATTTAGCCCCCATCTCGAGCGGCCCCCATAGGTTGCGAGTTAGCCTCGCGTCTGCGAGCTCCAAAAGTCGATCCTCCTCGTTTAGCGTCTAGTATTCAACTCTCTATACTTTCTTCAAATTCCCAAAACCTCTGCGCGCTTCCGGTGCGTGACGTCACCCGTGCCCTGTCACTCCGTTTCGTCTCGGACAATCATGACATCTGAGTGACACCTCCATCCGCCCGCGCGCGCCCGCGTTAACACCCGCCTCAATGTTGCACCTAACTAACCCATGTGCTGAGCCGAAAGGTTCTCAGCCTATCTAAACTCAAAAGCATGAACCGAAATCCCTCGGCTATTATATAAAATTAAATCCACACCATCGCTAAAACTTTTCGTCTCGCTTTGCTCTTGTTGAGGATGTGTTGATCAATGGAAACATATGCCGAAACATAACGACGCAATGAAGACGAGCTGACACAATTCTTTAGAAAAATATACCTCTCACTTTATTTAAAGGGTTGTGTGTGAGAAGGAGTTGGAGACTGAACAGAAATGCAACATATTGACCCTAACTCTTATAGCCATAACAGCATTTCTTTCCCGTTCTCCTGGGCTGCTCAACCTGGGGCCTGGCAGCCAAGCCTTTCTGGGACATGGTCCTCATTCAAACATCTTCACTTCAACTGCAACTCCTCAATCGGTGGCCTGAGGGCCCCCTCTGCTGGGTGCTGGTTCTCTCCACAGCATCTTAATTCCAACTTACTCGAACTTCCTGTGCACCGAGTTATATCATTGTTTTACGCCCACTCAATTCAACCTGTCGACAGTCAAGGTTATCCCCTTGAAACCTGTTATTTACACAGGTGCATTTCCTATTTTGACAGCTCGGCCGGGGTCAACATGCAACAACAGTAGCTCTGCTGTACTTCTGCTCCACGTGTGCCTTTTTTCCGTTCCTCGGTGAATAGTCCGAGGCTTATTAACTAGTCGTAAATCCCCCCTTATATATATATATATATATACACTACATTATAGGTAGTCACGTTATGTGTAGGTAGTTTGGGACGGTTTCTTGGAAGGTGTCATTCTGGATCTATATGATTTTTCTTTTTGTCTTTCAATCGGATATTTTTGCTTCTAGTAAACATCTATTCATTTGAATTTGTTGAACAAGAATCCATGTCTCCAACTTGAGATCGGAGTTTTCCAATTTGGTATTTTTTTAGTGTTGTTCTGAGTCAATCAATATGTATCTTCGCCTTCGGTCATTCTTCGAGTCCTTCTAACTCTTTTCCGATGTTGCTTGATAAATTGGATTTTCTGTTTTGTTCTATTTGTTGCTATATTTTGCTCTAGAATTGTTCTGTTTTCTTGTCATCCGGTTATTGGTATGTCTTCGTGCAACTTGCCTCTAACTTGTTGCTTGAATTTTTTTCGTTGTTTTGGAATGTCCAATTTTGTCTGTATAGTTTTATCCTGTCTCGATATCTTTTTAGCTTTTCTTCTTTCGCCAGTAACTTCTGGTTTATTTCGTCAAGTTGTATTGTCTGTTTTAAATGTGTTGATTTTCCTTTATTGTGCCAAAATGTTCCAGGATTTTTCCTCTGTGTTAACATTTCTGCTTGTGGTGCGAGGTTTCTTTTGAGCGTTTCCAGTCGAATTTCCCAACCAGATTTTGAATTTTGTTAGTGTTTTTGGGAGATCCAGATTTTTTTCACTGATTAATTTCGCTCCTGCATAGATTAGTTAGTTTACTTTCGTGATGTTTTTTTTTTGTTGAGATATGCGTTAATAATTCGTTCAATTTTTTCAGTTTTTGTCTCATCTTTCTGGGTTTCTTAACAATAGTAATCTCGTCTTTTCAAACATAAATAAGTAAAGTTGACAACCTTAGCCCAGGGTGACCCGAAGGCTCCCTTTTCAATAGCTACTACATAGAGGTATAGGGTACGGCACCATTCCTTTCCCTGGATTGCTTCACTTTATCCTTTATCCTTAATTATAACGCTGAGTGTTCAGCAAAGCGGCATCAAGTACATTTTTTTTAGTCTTTGGTATGACTTCACCTGGGATTGGACTCCAGTCACCTGGACCATTGGCGAGCACTCTACTCATTAGGCCAATGGTACGATTTAGTGAGATCAGAAATCACTAGATATACGGATGCTAAGTTCATTCTCAATCTTTTATTTTCATGCATAACTCTGTTTAAAATTTCAAAATTGATTTCTCCTTGTGTTAGTGTTTGCTGCGTGTGGTTTGGGTGTGTTGCGTTTCGGTCGTTATTAGTTTGTGATTAATTTCGGTTAGAGTTTTCTTGTTTTTCAGTTTTTGGTTTGTCAGTTATTGTGTTGGTGTCTTGTCTTAGTTCCCTATTTATTTCCAAGCGAGTTCGAGTCTCATTGGGCGTCCCATTCATTCGGCCTTGTGCCACATGCAAGCAAAGAGCTTTGTAAATTACTATGACATCATGGGCACCTCTGGTGGTGTAACGGTTAGCAAGCTAGACTAACAAACTTACACGAGTGAGTTCGAGTCTCATTGGGTGCCCCATTCATTCGGCCTTGTGCCACATCGAAGCAAAGAGCTTTGTAAATTACTCTTTATTTCCATGCGTATTTCTAGTATTTTAAGGTCAGAGAACCAATCTTTCTTTACTGTCATCTTATCTCTATCAACAAGTCTTTGACTTGTTTTCTGAAACCTACCACATTCTTCCCAGATCTCAAACATCCCTTTTCTATATCCTCTTTCTGTAGGCTTGCTCCAAAAATAACAGTAAAGTGCAAGTTTGTTGTCTTCCCTAGTCTATGTTTTGTGTTGTTCTCTCTGTTTTGTGTACGCACTTGGGTCATCGTTCACGTACCTAAAAAAAAATCAACCAGCAATCGTAAAATGAAGATCACATCCCTCATGTCGGCTATCAGGAAAGCAATTGTCAATCATGACACTCACAACTGTCGTCTGGGTCTCATGTTTCGTTTTGTTTAGATTTGGAATCTTTATCAATGGTAGTATATTATGGCCATACTAGAACTAATGGTTGTTTAAAATATGCGTACACGTCACAGTAAGCAAGAGAACTTATAAGAGAGTCAGCAAAAGAAAAAAATAAGTTGACTATTTTCACTCATCTGTAGATGTGACTCTTATGGAAGTGTATCAGTAGTTTCCTGACTAAACTATTTGACCTGTTGAGCAATGAAGTTCTTCCATTCATCATCTTGTTACGTTCACCGTTGATCCAGCTTTTGAATTATCCACCTTACTTCACATCCACTATGCTGTTTCCCATGGCTTCTAGTTATTTATATAAAATATTTCCCCTCTTTCACCTTTCCTCCCTTTCTTTAGTTTAAACTTAGCTAATCCAGCTAACCATCTTTTACCCCAAATGGCAATTAAGTGCTGCAAGCTCTTGCAAATAACTACAGTGATTATTGTCGTTCAGAGGTACTTGTTAATCTTTACATTGTAATGTTTCTGCACTTATATATATATATATATATAGCCAAATTAAAAACGAAGACAAAAGCAACACAATAAATCCTGCTTTTTTTCCAAAATAGTACAAATCAGGAAAAAATGTGTTATACTCACAAATTTGTTACTTCTTTGTATTTATTGTTTTTTTTCCTTTTTTTTTCTTTTACTGTTTAAACGAGCCTGTTCACGACGTTGGACACCTATTATTATTATTATTATTATTATTATTATTATTATTATTATTATTATTATTACTGCTACTCCCTGAGAGTTCTTTGCATCAGCGTTAGCTTATGGTCTTTCACTGGAGTCAGAGTTACAACAAGTCTCCACAAGTCTCCTGGACTCTTCTCAGTATTCTGGCCGTACTCAATAATGTAGCAGTATGGATGCTGCCCACTCGTCCTTTAATTTCCAAGTCCTCCAGTCCCTTTAATAATTCTTTGGTGACTGTACCAAGAGCACGCATTATAATATTTTGTACGCAATTTCCAGTCGATCACTTTGGCCATCCAATCAGGACTATTATTATTATTATTATTATTTTACTCTTTTGAGAATTTTTCTCTCCAGCATTCACAGATTGTTTTCCACTTGAGTTTGAGTGACAGCAAGTCTCTTACAGTTTTCAGAACTCTCTTCAGTATTCTGGCCGTTCTTAATTATGTTGTCATTTGGATGGCCTCCACTTGTATTTTTATGTCTAATCTTTCAGACCCTGTACGAAGACTTTGGTACCTGTAATGAGCACACCAATTACAAATTTTGTCATTGTAACGTTCAGTTCCATAAATTTTTTCGGTTCTCTGGCAATGTCTTGGTACTTATCCCTCTTTTCGCTTTCTTTCAGTTTTACCCTCCACTCAGCCGGAATGGCAAAATCCACTATTCTGCTTGTTATTTTTATTGTTATTATTAGGTTCCTTATGAGTTTTTTAAATTTATTTTACACTCAGGTATCTAAGCCGATCTTAGCGATGCTTTGGTCTGGCTGGTCTCCATTCTTCATCTGATTTCAGATTACTTTAGTCTTTTTTCCAAACCACCAGGTACCGTTCTAATTACACCACTTACCATTGCTATAACCCAAGATGGGTTTTCATCCCATGATATCATTCAATCAATTTTAAGAAACAACACAAAAATGTTAACTGGAACGTTATAATGGACGCACTCCCTTGCTTCTTGTCATGAAATAAACCTTGACAGGTTGACATGCAATTAAATCAATCAATCCGAAGAATCAACTCCAGAATAAACATAAATGTATAATGGATCCGATTCCCAAGCCTCTGGTCGTGAAATATCCGGAAACAGATTGTTATTCTATTAAATCAATCAATCAGTCTTAAGAAAGAACTACACAAAAAAATATCAATAGGAACGTATAACTGACGTGATTTCCTGGCCTCTGGTCAGGAAATAACCCAAGACTAGTTGGCATGCCATAAAATCAATCAATCCATCTTAAACCTAGAAAAAAAAAATTCTACACAAAAAATGTAAATAGGTACGTATAATTGACGCAATTCTCTAGACTCTTGTCATGAAATAACCCCAAACAGGTTGACATGCTGTTTAATCAATCAATATATCAATCTTAAAAAAACGGCAGATAAACCTGAATACAAACAAATTGAGAGTCATTCATCTTGTATGATGTTAAGGTATAGAGTACCAATAGACGGGTTAACATGCCTTTAGCTAAATCAATGAATGAAAAGTCATTGTCGTAAATATCGCTTTGTTTTCATGAATAGCACGTCAATCTTCGCAGATTATTTTATACCTAAGCCATACTTAAAGAAGAGTAGTGATGCTATTTAAGTCATAGCTGGGCTTATAATCAGATTCAATACTTTTCTAAAGGTAAGTAAAATTGGCGATCGTAGTCGAGGGCGACCAGAAGGCTTCCTTTTCAATCGCTACTACACCAAGGTGTAGGAGAAGCCGCAACTCCTTTTCCTTGATTGTTCTTGCACAGTCGGCTGGGGCTGTACAATACACCGACTGCTTCTCTGCAGAGTGGTGAGACGCTCCCAACGAGTGTCCTGTATGTGACACTAAACAATCTGATGGTGAGGTTCCAGCAATGCTGGAGCTTTGAGGAATGCGGGATACCCCTTTATTGCCATCGCTCCCATGTCCACTTTGGTCCTGAGTGGAAGCACCTGATAAGTGTCCTATCTATGGGTTAAATAGAACTAAACCGTGCTTTTACTATACTGACTTTGCATTTAAAATGCGTATTTATGCGAAACTGAATTGTTTAAAATAGAACTGTTTTCCCATCGGAACTGCGTAGTATTTCTAAACTGAATAGCTAAAAATAGAACTGCTTTTTACATCTAAACTGTGTACTTATGCTGAACTGAATTATTTGAAATAAAACTGTTTGATATTTAGCTCAGTGTATTGCCCAGTCGGCTGGGGCTGTAGAATACACTGACTACACCTCTGCAGAGGGGTAAGAACCCCCCTAACCTATGTCCTGGATATGACACTAAACAATCTGATGGTGAGATTCCAGCAGTGCTGGAGCTTTGGGGAATGCGGAGTACCCCTTTATTGCCATGGCTCCCTGGTCCACTCTGGCCCGGAGTGGTAGCACCTGATAGGGCCCTATCTATGGGTTAAATAGAACGAACAGCATACTTATGCTACACTGAATTGTTTGTGTAAACTGAATAGCTTGAAATAGTAATGTTTTTGACAATTAAACTTTGTACTTATGCTAAACTGAATTGTTTTCAATAGAACAGATTATTTACATAAAACTGGATTTGGCGTTAAATAACCTACAAAGGTTGATATGCCATAAAACCCAAACCAAGATTGCTCCACATTACCCTTGATATGAACCTTTATATTGCTGAGTGTTAACCAAGGAAGTATCAAGTACCATTTTTAAAGTCTTTAGTATGACTCTTGCTGGGATTGAACCTAGGTCTCCCAGAGCATTGGCGATCGAAAGTGAACGTAATAATACGACTAGGAGTTCAAACTCGCTTACTTGAGGATGCAGTCCGGCTCTTTAGCCATTACGCCACGAGAATAGAAAGCAGTTGTATGAAGAAATGAATTGGTCACGTACAACTGAGTTTTTTTTTTGTTTTTTTTTGTCTTTTCGACTCTCAATGGCGGAAAAATTAATATAGTTTCATGTACAACAACGCTCTAAATCAAGTGTGAATAATTCAAACCACAAAAAACCGAAAAAATAAAAAAAATAAGAAAATTAAAAATGTTTGATCATAAAAAGAAGTAATGATGTCATAAAATAATTTAAATGGATCTTGTTTTTTGTCTTTGTTTATTTTTCTTTATTGTCTTCGCTGAAAATGTCGGATCGTTTGACGCTTAAGAAATACTTTCTCCCTCCGACTTCTTTCGCAGCATTACTACTGGAAAAACCCCACACAGAAATATATATATATATATATATGTATATATATATATATATATATATATATATATATATATATATATATTTCATGAATATGAAAACAATGCGGATATTAAAAGTTAGAATCTCCATGAAGTTTAATTAATTAGGCGTCGATTAATCAAGCGAATTAATTAACAAAGGCATTAGTGAATCATTTGATAGATTTTTATGCTTCGCGAGAAAAGCAAACAAAACAAAACGTATAAAAAAACATTTAACAATCAATTTATTAAAGGCAGATAACTCGTTTTATATTATGCTTCATTTAAATCAATAGAATAATTTACCGTTTTTATAGACTCACAAAGAGAAAAAAAATCATACTTGCAATTTTTAATTTCCTTTATTGATATTATTTTAGTATCCGTTAAATTATTTAAGTATTAATTAACACATTCTCAAACATTTTATTCGAAAAAGAAATGTGGTGCATGAACGGAACGTAGTTGCTCATCGGTTTTCAGAGTCGGTATTCTTAGCAAATGTGCCTAGTGCAGTATTTCTAGATAGAGTGATTTGTTTATATATATATATATATATATATATATATATATATATATATATATATATATATATATATATATATAGTCATCCACAGAAAGATTTTTTCGTTGTATCACAAGTCTTCAATGTAGCTAGACACGCCGGACGCTCGAAGCTGGGATCGAAACCCGCCTAGATTTACGCAATACCTTTCATTTGTTTACATTTTGCTTCACAGGTGCTCCCAGTGACCCTAAAATTAAAACTTTACGCATTCATCAGACATATTAATAGGGTTATTTTTTGTCTTGTTTTGGAGGGGTTAGAAGGGGAACCTAGTGGGTAGAGTGTTCGCCAATGGGTTCAATCCTAGGTCGAGTCATACCAAAGACATTTAAAATGGTACTTGATACCCCCTTGCTTAACACTCAGCAATATAAGGTAGGTATCAATGGTAAAGTAGAGCAATCAAGGGAAAGGGGCTGTGTCCCCCATACACCACGGTGTAGTAGCTATTGAAAAGTGAGCCTTCTGGTCTCCCTCGACTACGGTCGCCAATTTTACTTTCCTGGCAATGGAGTAGCGCCCTCTCCTACACCTTGCTGTCGTAGCAATCGAGAAGTGAGCCTTCTGCTTGCCCTTACTACGGTCGCTAATTTAATTAATATGTGTGCTTTAGTTTGTGCTCCTATTATTTGCCCCTATAATGACGTATATCTTTCCATTTATTCATTCATTTCAACTGTCTGTTGGTGGGAATATGTGATATGAAGCAATATTTAATAATAGCACAAAATTTGGTCAACAAATCGTCAAGAAAACTGCTAAGTGGCGGATGCCGCGAGATAGTGAAATAACTCTGTTCAATGAGCATGACTCAAAGATGACGATGAAATCCTTAATACTGGTCAGTACATTATGACAAACTGAGCGACTTATTTCCCCACAAAAGTAAAATAATAATTATTATTATAATCATTAAAATGCTCAGTTCTTGTAGAGGTAGTTGTAGTATTAATAGTATGATCCTTCTGTGTTATTCGCACCAGTTTGAACTATTTTTCTTTCACTTGAGTTTATGTAAGAGCAAGTCCTCCAGGACTCTCCTCAGTAAATGGCTCAGTGTTAATCGTTCCATTATCTTCACTAACAGACATTTTTTTTCAGCTAACTATTTCCCCCAATGTCTTATTCAAGCTTCTTGGAAATTGCGCCCAAACTATTATTGATTTCATTGTCTCCTTCGTGTTCATCATCGTTTTCAGTCTTCTGGCAAGATCCTGGTATTTATACACTCTTTTTTTTCTTTTTATTGTACTCTGTAGATTGCTGGAAAAGCACCGTCGACTTGTTTGCAAGAATATTTCTTCTTTCTGTAAAAAAATTAATTAAATCTTTTACCACGGAACTTTGATTTATCTATTAAATCAAATTTACAAATTGCTGTTTGTGTTTTATTTTTCAAGGCAAGTTCATTTTTTGGACACATAAAATTTATCTGTAAGAGTCAAACTTTTGTCTTTGCACAGTAATTCCCCTTCCTAACCTTGCCACATTTATTATTTTATAAA
>OY757932.1:23539119-23579119 GCA_963585895.1 Sepioteuthis lessoniana | reverse complement strand
TTGTTTGTGTCTAAACCAATTTATTGCAACTGACTAAACCTCATGATGATCTTCAGAAAAAAAAATCCTTTAAGAAACGTTCACAGTATGAATTAAAATTAAAAAAATAAACCCTGAAGATATTTGAATATATTTCCCCAAATTTGTAAGTTCTTTCGCATAAACACCAACAATGGCTAATAAATGATAGACTTCGTTCAAATACATTTATTTCAAAGTCTCACAGAACGTATCCTTGAACCAGACTTTTTTTTATTTGGTGGAAACAATCACGCTAAAATGATAATATATTCCTTAAAATAAACTTCTCTGACATTTTCAAGTATATTCTGAAATAACATTATCCAGTTGGCTGGAGTTATAGGATACATCGACAGCTTTGCTGTCGAGGGGTAAATCTCCAACAAGTGTCCTGAGTATGACACTAAATAATTTGAGGGTGAGGTTCCCGTAATACAGGAGCTTTGGAGAAGGTGGAGTACCCCTTCATTGCTCCCAGGTCCACTCTGGCCTGAAGTGGTAGCATCTTATCGGGTCCTAACTAAGGCTATAGTATGGTCTGTCGCGTGACATGAATGCTGGGTTTCCCCGGCTCTAATGTCAGGCAGCTTCGACCGTGTAAAACACCACCACCAAAGGAAGTTAGTATAATTCACCCGCTTACAGTTGTATTTAACGTATTCATTACCAATGGGATATACCCATTAATGTTCATAAGTAAGGTATATGATATTTGTCTTACGAAGTTACATGTCAAAACAGTTCAGTTAAATGTCAAAACACAGTTCTATTTCAAACAATTCAGTTTAGCATAATTATACAGTTTACTTCTATTTGACCCATAGTTAGGACCCAATAAGATTCTACCACTTCAGGCCAGAGTGGACCTGGGAGTGATGACAATGAAGGGTTACTCTAAATTCCCCCAACCTCCAACTGTAACCGAAGCATTCTAAGCAGTGGAAATAACAAATTTTAGTTGGTAGTATGGTGGAAGTTGATGCGCTACCATGTAGCGAATTGCTACTTTCCGGGTTAAATTTGAAAGCCGCGCAGATAAATATGCAGTATAACCTAATCTTTAAATGTATGTTTTAAGAAATGGTACAGAATCACAATGCCTTGAAAGGAAGCAAAAACATTGATTGTGTGAAAGCTGAAGCCGGTGTGGATCACAGTCAGATAGGCCTAAAACTCTGAGATTTTGACGCGTGAGAGTAGCAAAAGTAAAGTATCAGGTGAGCACGACATCTATGAGTTCAATGTGGTTTATTATTTTCATAAACTCGACTATAACTTCCGGGTCTCAGTTTTCACTCACATTACGGAACAACCAGAAAACTTTTGACTAAGCCTTGTATAATAAGTACATTCATGAATATATGACATCACATGTGCGCAAAATAATGCTTATTAAGAAGTTTTTCGATTTTGAGTATTGATTTGTTTTGGCACTTATAGAAGCAGCAAAACAATACACTTAGAACATTTCTATCACGTTAGATTTTAATTGAAAATCAAAAAGAAATTTAATGAAAATACTGTAAATAATAATTTTCTCTATACCTACCTAACATTCTGTTAACTCAATTTGCCATGGAAATCTGCTGTCAGTGTAGTTTAAACACACGCACATAGACAAATACACACACGTACAAACGCAGACAGTTAATCATACTCACACACACATACACACACAAACACGCACACACACACACACACACACACTCATATATATATATATATATATATATATATATATATATATATGTTTCGTTGAATAACAAGGGTTGTTTATTTTTATCTTCATGTGAAGAGGTTCGGCTCTTCTAACTAGTCTTCGTATGTCTGGGTCGAGTTAGTAAAGAAAATACCCTATATTAGCTCATGCGCTTTCGACAATTTCGCAGGTTATTTTCGGGGGTTGTGTTAGATCGTTTGTTGTGTGAGTTTTATCTTTGTTTATTTGGTGTTTATATATATATATATATATGAGGTATGTTATTTTAGGGTGGGTGGTTAGTTATTAAATATGTTTAATATGTTCCTACTTGTGGTGAACGCCATTTTATCTATTTTAGGTTGCTTTTCTTCATAGTTATTGCTTCGAGGATTTGGTTTTTATTGTTATTTTTATATATGATTGTTATATTATTAATTAGGATCTTTCATAAAGCTGGGGAGTTGAGTTTTTCAATGTCTTTGTTATGTTTTGTCATTACATGCTGTTTTGTGGCACTTATGTTAGAGATATGGTAAGTAAGAAGATGAGAGAAAAGACTCGAACGTCTTCACTTGAAGAGTTACAAAAAAATAAACATTCTGCGATATTCAACCAAACATGTTTAGATAATGACTTGCAGCCTAAGTATATATATATATATATATATATATATATATATATATATATATAACAAATATATAGATTAAATTATTTACGCAGAATTTTACTATTTATAATCTTTCCGCTTTTGCTTGTAAATCATTATTTGATGGCCATGAAATTTTATAATACAAACATACCAGGTTTTTACTATTTCTTGTGGTATATTCTTAAGGTAAAATGTATATTATTAAGATAAATCATAATATATATATATATATATATAGTCATGATAGAAGAACAGTAAATAAGAAAAGTCGTTGCGTAAACAATTGTCGGATATTGACCGGATGATCTCATTGACGAGCTGCATTACTTGCATGAGTGTCATAACAGGATATGCACCTGTTTCCTAACGTAAAGCGAGCGTTGATGTCCTTGCGGAAATGCCACGTAAGTTGCATGGGTGGCATAAGAGGATATCCCCTATTTCCTTAATTAGACTAAACCTTCGTATTTCCACAGCGAAAGTATCCCCTAAATTGGGTGGGTGACATACTCCACGAGCGGCAAGTCCATGTAAAACTCGAAAGTGGAAGTGTGGCATCGACAATTGGGTAGGCATTCGGAAAATTAAACAGGGAAGGTAGAATAAATTAGAAAGCCAGGGAGGTTTCACAGGAAAAAAACTGCACCTCCGTGTGTTAAAACTCAGCCCTCTTTGATTCTCTCTTACCCTACCCATACATACATATCGTGTTAAAAAAGGAAAACATTATACTTTATACCCCCCCAAAAAATTATATTTTTATACAACAGCATTGTTATTTTTCCCTGTATACAACTCAAGAGAGTTCGAGGTAATTTTAACAGAGTACGTTGGTTATTCAAGTTACCCGTGTTTTACTCAATCTTCAGATTGGAGTGAGCTAAAAGTGGCCAATTAAACGTTTATATGACGTGGGCATAGTCACATGATTAGATGTTAGTTTGCGAACGACCACCTAAAACATATATACAACAGCTCCATGCCGATAGAGGAAGTAGCCTTGAAGACCTACCGGGAGAGATGGACCATAGAAACGGGTGGCGAGAGAGGTTCAGGGAGATCTGTGCTGGCCGCGCGACATGATGATGATGATGATGACATCCAAAATGACATATTTCTTTTCTTTTTCAGGCTGTTTCAAATAGAAGCGAATATATTATGGATATTATTATATTAACCGGCTCATTGGGCTAGAGGGTAGATTGTTCGGCAATGGTCCGGGAGACCTGAGTTCAATCCCAGGTAGTGTCATATCAAAGACTTTAAAAATGGTACTTGATACCTCCTTGCTTAACACTCAGCAATATAAGGTACGTATCAAGGGAAGAGTGGGGCAATCCTGGGAAAGGAGTAGAACCCTCCCCTATACCTCAGGGTTGTAGCTATTGAAAAGGGAGCCTTTTGGTCACCCTCAACTTCAGTCGCCAACTTTACTTATTATATTATTCAGTAATTAGTAGAACTCTGCGTAAAAATTTACTGACTGTGTAGACATTTATCTCACTTCTAATATATATATATATATATATATATATATATATATGAAAAAGATGTACTAAGCAGCAACTTTTCATTTGAACAGTTTTTGTTAAATAAGATGGAATCCTTGTTATTTTGAAGTTTCTTTATTTTTTCTTGCAAGAGTCTTATTTTTTTTCTTACTATCTTTAAATTATTTATTGCTTTTTCCAAAGGACGCATTTGTGGAAAGCCGAGTACTTGTGGTTCTGATCTGACCCATTATCAAGGTAATGTGTACATCTATTTCTTAATTGAAACTGTTTAATATTTAAACTAAACTATTATTCTGCTTTATTTTTATCACCCAGTTGAGGCTAAGCGGTACTGACATTTTATTTTTAATTTAAAAGGAGTTGTATATATATATATATATATATATATATATATATATATAACTCCGTTCGTATTGGAAGCAGCACAAGGTCAAATTTTTAGGGGAGATTGACAGGTTTTGATTTTTTTTCCTCTTTCTAGACAAGTTACCGTACCAAGGTTAAAGAGCTCAGTTTTCTTCACTATCTAAAAAGTATTCAAACCTTTCCCAAAGGTATTAATATTATGTAAAATGGAAATATCGTCATCCGGAATTTGAACTCGGGTCACAAATTCCATTTCCAATAACGATAACAACTACACTATATATATATATATATAGATAGATAGAGAGAGAGGGGGGTAAATAAGGAAATTAAATCCGACTGTATCAAGAAAAGTTCAAAAAACAAATGGAACGAAAATTTGAATAATTTACCATGAAAGTTGATGTTAAACGATTCGGTTGTGATAACCTTCTTCAAAACTTTCAATTCATGAACAGCGTTGTAAACATGACGATGGATGGTTGATGAAATAGCAGGAGAAAAAAAAGAAAGTATGTATAAAAAAAGGAGATTTACTACCGTATATTCAGTCTTTTTATTTCTGAAAATATTTTTATGTTATTGTCACATGTACAGATGTTTAAAATTTGTAGATTTCAAAGGAGTATACTGGATGATAATCAAAACAAGGATAGTCTGAATATTTGAAAAATAAAAGAAAAAAACGGAGGAAAAAAAATTGAAAATAAATAAAAACGTATTTTTTTCTGAGGACTAATTCAGTAGATGTGGCTCAAGAAGGTATAAATATGCGAGGGTTAGAAAATTAATTAAAATTTGATATGTTGTGGCTATTTAGAAATAATTTACCAAAAAAGGGGGATATATTTCAAGACCCGGGACGTGTATTAACGGAGGATAAAAGCGAAATAGCACTGGCTTCCAAAATTTGTCAATATCTTTTACAATGGATATGGGCTAACATTGTAGCTGCATTGAAATTAAAGTAAGGGTAAGTTTTGGATACATTTTAGAAAAGTGTGTTATTAGAAATGACTAATCTAATGTCTTATTTGCGCTCATGAATACTTTTTTTTTAAGTTTCTGTCAGTCTGGCTAATATACTTCGTTTTACCATTAGCAAAGAATAGAATAGAAGACAGCATTATAGTTGATGAGATTTCGTGTTAAGTAAGCTTTGAAGTTTTGGAGGATAAAGTAGCAGTTTTCATACCAAGATTATTTAAATTATTTTCTTTAATGTTAGTGAAAGAATTACAAGGTAAATTATGTATTTATGAGGAAGCCTTTTGATATCTGGGCGTATTTTGATGGCGGTTTAGCCACAATACAACTGCATGTATACATATACAGATATGCACTTATATGCGGAAACATCATTAACCGATAATGACGACTTCAATAACAAACAAACACACTTCTTTATATAAATCCCTCACACTTTATTTTGGAAAAGGTGATGTTTGTTGTGTGTGAGAAATGAGTTGGAGACAAGGACGGACTGCTATATTGACCCAAGTTCTTCCTCTCGACCATAGAAGTATTTAATTCTCATCTTGCCTGGGGTTGATCAACCGTGGGTCACTGAAGGCCCAAAACCTTCTGTCTGCAGCTGGTTCTCACATCGGCAACTTGTCTCCAACTGACTCAAACCGTCCGGGAACCTGGTTATATTATTTTCTAACGTTCACCTGCTTCCGCTGTTCTTCCGCTTATTTACACAGGTGTATCTCTTGATTGATGACTCGCTCGAAGGTCAATAGTTTCCTTCTGTGAATTTTGGTCGGTTGGTTGGGTTTTATGGCATATCAACCTATGTAGGTTATATAACGCCAAATGCATCTTTAAGTAAATAATAAGTTCTAGTTCAGACAATTCAGTTTAGCATGAGTACACAGTTCAATTGTCAAAAACATTTCTATTTCAAACTACTCAGTTTATTCAAACATTAAAATATAACAATTCAATTTAGTGTAAGTACAGTTTCAAAGTCACAAACAGTTCAATTTCAAACAATTCAGTTTAGCATAAGCTCATAATTTAAATGTAAATAAAGTTTAATTGTGAAAAACAATTCTTTTTCTTGGTATTCAGTTTAGTCAAACAGTTCTAGTTCGGTTAATTCAGTTTAGTATAAGTACAGATTTTTTTATACACGCAGTTAAATGTCAAAACAGTTCTATGTTAAACAATTCAGTTTAGTGTAAATACAGTTTCAATGTTAAAAATGTTGTATTTAAAATAATTTAGTTTAGCATAAACACGCAGTTCAAATGTAAGCTCGATTTAAGTGTCAAAAACATTTCTATGTCCAGCCATTCAGTTTAATCAAACAATTCCGTTTAACTGTATGCCATTAGTTCTATCTAACCTATAGATAGGACGCTTATCAGGTGCTACCACTCCGGTCAGAGTGGACCTAGGAGCGATAGCAATAAAGAGGTACTCCGCATTCCCCAAATCACCAGCATCACTGGAACCTCATGATCAGATTGTTTAGTGTCATATCCAGGAAACTCGTTGGGTGCAGAGGTGCAGTCGGTGTATTCTACAGCCCCAGCCGACTGGGCGAAGTGAATTTTGAGGACTTTAGATTTCACAAATTGAATAAAGCGTTTTGTCTATAGAAGGTTGAGAAAGGTCTATTCTATAGAATTAGCGTCATCGTTTAGCTATTGAGAGAAGCAAATACGGAGGGCCCTAAGGTAAAAGCTTATAATAATTTCGCTTTTCGTGTTGGTGTTATGGTGTGAAAAAATGTATGAGCTCATTTTTGTAATATTAAATGGAGTCCACGAGTCGACCAAGATAAGAATATGTGAAATAGACATAGAATGTTCATTATGCATAGGAATCCGAAAAACACGAAATTGGTTCCGGTACGAAACTTTTATTTACCTTTTTGTATATAAGGTTTTGCGACATGAGGTGAGAGAGAGATAATTTCTTCAACAAACGCGCGGCACATTTTGTAGACCTCAACTGGTCTCACTGAGGCGAGACCAAAAATCGACTACCTTCCTCTAGACTCGAATCTCAACTCATTGTTTTTCAAATTTCAAAATCCTCAGCGCTTCCGGGCATGACGTCATTCATGTCCCCGGTCTCATTTCCTATCTGGGGTTTTTATTGTGACATCTCTGATTGTCACATCCGCCCCGTTCGCGCGTGAACACCTGCACTCAATGTGTGAATGTAACTAACCCATGCAATAGACCAAAAGGTTCTCAGCCTAACTAAACTGAAAGGCAAGATATACAAAACGAAAATTGATAATATTAAAAAACATCCCTCCGCAATTATATTACATTTTTTATCGGTGGTTTCGAGTAATACTTTAAAATATAATTTTTCATTATTTATTTTATGTAAGATATTTAAGAAAGGTAAAGTGTTGTTGGTTCTAAGTTCAGGTGTGAAATTTAAGGTAGGTTCAATCTTGTTCAGTCCGTCAGTGATGTTTACTAAGTCTAGTTCTTGCGGAAAAATAAGTTGGATGTTGTCTATATTTTGGAAGCAATTTGAATTGCAAAAAATAATGTATTTCAAAAGATCAGATTCAAGAAATTCAAGATAAATGCATGCGAGAATAGCACTAAAAGTAGAACCCATAGGCAAACCGAATTTATGATTTTAAAACGTGTTGTATTGAAAATAACAATGTGACGTGCATAAAGTATAGATTTTAATTAATTTAGAGACAGATAGGTTAATGGTAACGTTTGTTTTTGGAAGGTAATTTTCTAAATGTTTAATACATTTAGCAAACGGTATATTAGCTGACCCAGTCAGATGGGACAGTGGAAGACACCAACTGCTTCTTTGCAGAGGGATAAATCTCCGCCAACGAGTGTCCTGGATATAAAACTAAACAATCAGATAGTGAGCTTCCAGTAATACTAGAGCCTTGGGGAAGTTTCAGTACTCCTTCACTTGAATCTCTCCCAGGTCTGCTCTGACCAGGTATGGTAGCACCTGATAGGGTCCTTACTATAGGTTAAATAGAACTAAACTGTGGGCTTATGCTAAACTGAATTGTTTGAAATAGAACTGTTTTTATGTATAAAAGGGATGTGGCATTAATAACAGATAATGGTTGATATCACATGAATCCAAACCAAACCACACATATTAGACTTTGGGATGTGATATCAAGACTAAAGTTTGTTTGTTTTTTATATTGGTATTAGTTATTTTGTTGAAGTGTCTGCCAGAATTATTGATATGATTATATATATATATATATATATATATATATATATATATATATATATATATATATATAATGCACTCATACGAGCACGTGTGTGTGCATGCATGGGAAATCATCTGATTTCTATACTAAAAAGTTTTAATTATTGTTCAAAATATAACCTCGAGAAGCTGATTTTTGTATTAGTATTTTTACATTTACAGACCAATTAGTGGTTACCTTGTAGTTTTAAAACTTCTTTGAGACCCTTCGCAGACGACATAATTTGACTTGCCCCGAAAAGCTGAAACATCAAAATCCAAAATAATTTAAGATATCTTTTCCCTCTTTGTTTCCTAAATTTACGTTTTTAACCAGTTAGAGTCATACATAAGACATCGACTTTTTAAAAATCTAGTTTCATCTTGTGAATGTAATGGACGCAACGTACCTGCACATTCGAAGCGCGCACGGACGTGTCTGGCCTGTAGAGTAGAAGCAAGAAACAGGTATGGCTGCCTCAAGCACCATATGTAACATTGGGAGATCTCGAACCAGCGAGAGTCAATTTGCACGTATGCAAATTGTTTCGAGATCACGCAAGCGTAAAAACGCACGGTGACGGCTGAAACGGGTGATTCTTTCTGAGTCAACTGACGAGAAAGTTTTGTTACAACTTGAAGGAGATAAGGAAAGAGAGACGGGTGGAAAGAAGGACACGAGGAATAGAAGCGCTAGTGTTAATACGCCCAAGACTTGGGAAACTGACTTGCAAGATCCATTGCAGCATTCCGACACAAAGCTTAACTCAATCTTACAAATAAGAGAAGACAAATTATTTCTCTATTAAGAATGGAATTATTTTGAACTTACTCATTTACCATTTAGTTTATTGCTTGTGATTTAAAATCTGCATTCGTTTCTTTCAAGATTGCGTCAGCTAGGGCTGTAAAATACACCGACTGCACTTCTCCAGAGGAGTAACCTCCCACCACTAAGTATCCTGGATATGACACTAAACAATCTGATAGTGAGGTTCCATGATGCTTTGGGGAATGCTTAGCATCCCTTCATTTCCATAGCTCCCAGATCTCACTCTGTCCCGGAATGTTCGCACCTGATAGGGCCCTATCTATGGGTTAAATAGAAGTAACTGCGTACTTATGCCAAACTGAATTGTTTGAATTAGAACTGTTTGACTAAACTGGATAACTTGAAATAGAACTGTTTTTTTTTTAAATTAAACAGTACTTACATTCAAACGGTGTGCTTATGCTTATGCTTAACTGAATTGTTTGAAATGGAACTGTTCTTGACATTGAAGCTGTACTTACACTAAACTGAATTATTTGATATAGAACTATTTTGACATTAAACTGTATGTAAAAAAATCTGTACTTATACTAAACTAAAATAGCTGAATAAGGACTGTTTGAATAAACTGAATGGCTTGAAATAGAAATGTTTTTGACAATTAAAATATGTCCTCATGCTAAACTGAATTATTTGAAACAGAACTAAGTATATGCATAAAAATGAATTCGGCGTTAAATAACCTACAAAGGTTGATATGCCATAAAAACCAACCAACCAACCAACCAAGACTGCATTTAATTTCACCATCGTTTGATTATCTTATATCATAGTATTTACGCATATTCATAAACCTGTCATTTTATAACCTTCATTTACAGAAAAAAAAATTCAGTTACTGCCTTATATATGCTAACTCATATATATATATATATATATATATATATATATATATATATATATATATATATTTCGCTGCATAATGACATACTTAGACAAAAAAATTTTACGCACAAAAAATATACTGCATCATTTTCAGGCAAACAAAATCTGCTATATTTCATGCATCAATCTTCACTTCTTCCATTAGAATATTTGTGCACTAATTAACTGCATTTTTTCTTTCATGATTTTTTAACTTTTTTTTAAATGATTTTTTAACTTCTCTCCTTCCGCAAATCTTTCACTCTGTTTAAAGAAATAAAAAAAAAATTTAGTATCGTTGTGATACCAAAGAGAATTTAGACCCTGTCACTGAAAAACCCTTAATAACTAATCAAAGGTTTATTCAATACTTTCATTTGTAGGTCAGTTGACGTTAATCTCAATCGTTACGCTCCAGAAGGCAGCTTTCACCTCCACAATAGCTTTCTTAGAAAAGAATATACCGCTCAAAAATACGTGTGTGCGACATGATGTTATGTTCATGAACGTGCTGAACCCCTCCAAGTGCTTTTGACGTAGTTTTTTTTTCCCAACTGGATCAAATAATTTCAGATTGGTTGGTTGCTCGGTGTTAAATCATTCTTTGCTCTGTACTCATTGCTGAAAGATGTGAAAAAGAGGTGTAAACAAAAGCATGTGAAAATATTGCAGTGGTTTCAGAAAGCGAATATTACTGTAATAAACACCTAAACTGTTTATATGGGAAGATAACATCCCCTTATCCGTCTGTTGCTGATGTACCGTATTGTTTTCAGACACCAAATGCATTAATATCGTTGACACGACACCAAATGTAATACTATCGCGGTTACCGATAGCATCACTAAACGTAACAGTGTAGAGCAAGACAACATTTGTGGTATCAAACATAATACTATAGCTGTCAGGGTCTTTTTACTGTGATCTTATCCTTGTAAAGGCGCCAAATATAATACGGTGGAGGTACCCGTGGTGTAATGGTTATCGTCGTAGGAAATGGACACGGCAATACGAGTTCAAATACTCGACGAGACTGATTGCATTTCACATAGCACTAATACTCTTGGGAAAGGTATGAATCCAATTATTCTCCCTCCAGCTATGGGTAAATAGTAGGACAGACTAGGTTCTTCAGCCTTGGTTAGGCAACTAGTCTTGGAGAAGGAAAACTCTGAATTCAAACCTGTTAAACTCCGCTTAAAAATTGACCTTGTGTCATATCCTGCCTGAGCGGAGGGGTTGGTAAATATGATAATACGGTGGCTGGTAACTGATATCAAGGCAAAATGTGACTTAATGACTGTTATGTTACTTTATGATGGCCTTCGTTCCGTGACCACCACATGCATTTCAAGGTAGTTTTTTTTATCAATAGCCTCTGTGCCCACGTTGTGCTTGAAACATCCACGAAAAAGGAATGACACAATACATTAAGAAATTCTTCTGACGGTCGGGGTAGTTCGTTGGAGCATGTTGCCTGGGTGAAAAACTGGGACAAGAAAACTATCCGTTAACAATAAACAATTATTCATTGGAACGTATTGATTTAACAATAATATAGCCATTTATATCCATACATAGAAATTGTCACTAATTTATTCAGATATGAATGTGTTTATTTTTATACAGATATCAAAGCACAAGAGAGAGAGAGAGAGAGAGAGAGAAAGAGAGAGAGAGACGGTGGTTCTTATGAGGATCCATGAACAAAGACACGCTTACCACTACACAGTGTCACCCCCCCACTTGTTGTATAGCCACAAAATACTAATATATCCGCATGCAGAACCACAACGACGGCACAATAAAGACGAGCGACACAGTTCTTAGAAAAATTATACCTCCCACTTTATTGAAAGGTTTGTGTGTGAGAGGGAGTTGGAGTTCTAACAGAACTGCAACATATTGACCCCCACTCTATTGGCCATAACCGCGTTTCTTTCCCGTTCTCCTGGGCTGCTCAACCGGGGGCCCGGGAGCCCAGCCTCTCTGGGACATGTTCCTCAATCCAGCACCTTATCTCCAATTCGTCTGGTCCCCAACTGCTCAATCGGAGGCCGAGGACTCCCTCTTCTGGGTGCTTGCTTTGTCTACCGCACCTTGTCTCCAAATAATTAAATTTCCTGTGCACTGAGTTATATAATAGTTCAACATCCACCTTATTCTTGTGGGCGTCACAATTTCGCACTCATTCAACCTGTCCACGGTCAAGGCTATAATATCCTGATATTCCTCGACCGGATGCACCTGTTATCTACACAGGTGCATTTCCTATTTTGACCGCCCGGCCGGGTCATAGGTCAATATACAACACACTGTCCCAGCACCGAAGCGTTCAGTGGATCTCAACTCAACTAACTACAGACTCCTAAATGACTACTGCATCAACAGACGAAATTCACCAATATTGCTTGTCCTGGCAGGAACACCCCACAAGGCACCAACTATACAGTCACCTACCACCTATCACGAAAACTAACCAAGCTAGACGAACCAGACATGCCGTACACTGCTGGATAAGCAGGGACGAGCTCGTAAGTGATGTACTCCTGTGGACCCCCGCATATGGCCAATCAAAAGCAGGACAACCAGCTCGAACATACATACAGCAGCTATGTGAGGATACGGGATGTAACCCTGAAGACCTGCCAGAGGCGATGAATGATAGGCACTCATGGAGAGAGAGGGTCAGGGATATCCGTGCAAGCCGCACGACATGATGATGATGATGATGATGATGATTAAATTCAGTGTATCATTTGTGTGATATCATCTCATTAAGCTATTGTGTCATTTCAATGGGGTGTCCTCGTGGTGTAATGGTTAAAGCGATGGACTGCGGAATCATAGTACGTGAGTTCGTTCCCCTGGCGCACTATTACGTTCACTTTCGAGCAAATACCCTTGGGAAAGGTACGAACCCCCTTATCCTCCCAGCTATGGGTTAAATAGTACCACTACTGTTCTTCTAGGAGAATGGCTTTAGCATTAAATAACCTGTAAAGGTTGATATGCCATTAAACAAAGAAACCAAGCCTGTCATTTCAATGTGTTCCAATTTTTCACCTTGTTTTTCATTTATTCTCTAAAACTTATGACAATACATGGATCTATTTTAGTTACATTTGGTCTTCCTGTATTGATATGATAGATTTCCCTTATCCTGGTCGCTGGTGCATTTGCTTGGAATTTCTAATTTGCCTTACATTTCCACTCAATTTGTTTCAGCTAACTTAACAGCTAACTGAAAAACTCGCTGCCCTATCAAACTAGATAATGGAATAATTGATACTATCAACCATTACAGTAATTAGTTCATATTGAGAACTCAAAAAACGTACCAAGTTCTGTTATTTTTAACATATCTCATATACTGTATTTGTAAACTATAATAAATTGGTTTGCTTGGTTTGGTTTCCTTTTCGAATAGCATATCAAACTCCGTGGATTATTTAATTGTAAGACATTCTTTAAGAAGTACGCCAGTAGCAATATTTATACCATATAAACAATAGCTGGAAGAAAAATGAATATATACCGTTTTAAAAAGTAATTTTCTGAAGTGAACGTCTGGTTTGGTGTGGTTTTATGGCATATAAACTATTGTAGGTTATTTAATGCCAAATCCTTTTTATACATACATATTAGATATATATGAATTGGTTCGGTTTGATTTTATGGCATATCAACCATTGTAGTTTATTCAAATACTCTTTACACCTGCATATAAAATATATATATTATATATATTTGATTTGGTTTCGTTTGATTTTATGGTATATCAACCGTTATTGGTTATTTAATGCCAAATGCAATTTATACATATATATTAATTATATATATTTAATATATATGATTTGGTTTGGTTTGATTTTATCGCATATCAACCATTCTAGGCTATTTAATGCCAAATAATCTTTATACGTATGTATTAAATGTACATGATTTGGTTTTGTTTGATTTTATGGCATATCAACCAATGTTGGTTATTCAATGCTAAATCCTTCTTATACATATATATATATATGATTTGCTTTGGTTTGATTTTATGGCATATCAACCATTATAGGTTGATATGCCATAGAATTGGTTATAAATGTACATCTTTGTACATTTATATTAAAAATTATTTCTAAGAACATTTTGTAGATAACATTTCTAACGAGCCTGACTTTTTTTGCGAATTTTTTTTAATAGTTTCACTTATTTCTATCAAATATTATTAACTTATAATTAATACATTATTTATCAATCATTTGTTGGCACAGTTTAATGTTTTTAAGAATTCCCTTTTAACGCCATCAATTCAATTAAACATCAGTTGCTTGCTTGCACAGAATTAAATGATCAAAAAGTTCTATTAAAAACAATTTAGTTTAGCATGTCAACAAATTTAAATGGTTCCAAGAAATGAAATATATAAATATGGCATAGTGGATAGAGGCGTTGAGTCTCTACGGTTCCAGGTGAGCATTGTCAGAAGATAGCGGTTTCAATTCCTACCCAAGCCGGCCAGAGGTTTACTTGGTCAAAAACGTGGTGCGATAGACAGCAACTATGGATGGCAGTAATTACTGGGGATGCGGTTACAAGACTCAGCATTCCTATCCGAAGTCACGGTTAATCACCTGAAGAAGGCCAGAGGTGAAATTTGGCCGAAACGTAGTGAGAAGAAACAACAACAAAAAAAGAAATACTAAGATGAGGACAAAAAGTCCGTAATAAATAAAAATTAATTCTCAGATTAAGAAGCCTGATCTCAAAAGGGTTTCCAATAAAGACAATTCAATAAAATACCAGACATTTGTTTACACCCAGTTAAATGATTAAATAGTTCTATTTCAATCAATTCGGTTTTTAATGTCATTTGTTTGCACCCAGTTTAAATGTCAAAGTCCACATCTTAAACGTCAAACTCTTCTTTTTGACCCATAGATAGGACCCTATCAGTTTCTATCCATCCGTTACTTCATGATGGCTTTCATTCCATGACTATAACATGCATTTCAAGGCATTTCAAGGTTTGAGTGACCAGCTGACCTCTCCTTCAGTCCAAAATTAGAGACCTTACGAGGATCATAAAATAAGTTTCCAAACCTTTTTCGTATGGGCACTGTTATTTGATAGTACACACATGAAACTCTAGTCCCCTTCGAAGTAATCTCCTCCGGCTGCAATGCATTTGTTGTACCGTTTCAACACCTTCTGGGAGGCTCCGTGGAAGTCTTCTTCTGTGAGCGTGTCAATGACCTTCCTCACGGCCTCTTTCATCTCCTCAATTGTCTCATAACGACAGTCTCTAAGCTTAGGGAATAACCAAGAGTCACAGGGAGAAAGGTCTGGACTATAGGGACGGTGACGAACTATCTTGATGCCCATCTTGGTCAAATAGTCTGTGAAAAGGATGGTGTTTTGGTCTGGTGCATTGTCCTGATGGAAATGCCACTGGCCCGATTTGAAGAGTGCTGGCCTCTTTCGACGGAATCTCTTTTTGAACTCCCTTAAAACCTCAACATAGTAACCCTAACCCTAACCCTTTGGCCAATCAACTCTGGTATATTAACTTACTTACTCCTCCCACACCTCTCATCATCCCTCAAAGACTCCCTACCATCCTTGAATCTCTTATGCCACTCAAAAACTGATGCTCGTTTCATGCAAGATGCTCCAAAAGCAGTCTGAAGCATTCCATACGTTTCTGTAGCAGTTTTTCAAGTTTAAAACAGAATCTTATTGCATATCGTTCTTCTATAGTGTCCTCACGTCCAGATTGCATTTTTAAAATTCACCAGCTGTGACAATCAGGCTTTAGTAGGGTGTATTCCAATTGCTGCTGTAGCTGTTCACTTGAACCTGAAATCATACAAATTGGTCAGCCTTCTCATAAGATGTATAGCAATAACATACTGAATTGTCAAGAGCCTACGACAATTTTAAATGCCTGTACAAAAAATCTTGAAACTTATTCAAGGCACCACGTATATTGTCTCTCAAGTCCAATGTAGAAATATGAATATCCTCTTCGCCCCCGTATTTTTCTGTCTATGGCTGGTTATCGGAACTTCCGTTTTTTTCCCAGTAATTGTTGATCGTATCTGCAAGCAGAAATATCTGTCACTCTATCCATGGGCAATAAATTATATTTTTGCCATCATCTTTTATTTTTCTCTTTCCTGTGAGACCACTTTGCTGATGTTAGCTTGCGACGACATTGAATCTGTTAAGTTCATCATCGCCAGCTGAGCTAGTATATTACTGGCTTACTCCAGCATAACGGGAGCCTCACATTCAGATTATTTAGTTTTATATATATCAGAACTCTGGTGGAGGGAATGTTAACCCTCTTCAGAGATGCAGTCGGTGTATTCTGTAGCTCTTGCCGACTGGGCAAGTAAGTGAATCTAATAATATTACTGTAGTTTGATATATATAACTGGGACATTGGCCCAGCGGTTAGAGTGTTCGCCAATGGCCCGGGAGACCTGGGTTCAATCCCAGGTCGAGTCATACCAAAGACTTTAAAAATGGTACTTGATACCACCTTGCTTAACACTCAGCATTATAAGGTACGGTTCAAGGGTAAAGTGGAGCAATCCTGGGAATGGAGTAGCGCCCTCCCATACACCTTGGTGTAGTAGCTATCGAAAAGGGAGCCTTCGGGTCACCCTCGACTATGGTCGCTAACTTTACTTACTTGATATATATATATATATATATATATATATATATATATATATATATATATATCATTAGGTCGCGCTGTTCAGGTCGATTCCTTAGACTATCTCTCTCTCCCTCCATCCCTCTCATTCATCGATCCTGGTAAGTCTTCTAAACTGTATCCTGTGTCCACGCAGAGCTTTTATAGTTCATAAAGAAGTTCGAATGACATAGGCACGTCTATGTGTAGGCATCCATGGGAGAACGTCATTAATGAGTCTGTCCTATATATATATATCATCATCATCATCATCATCATCGTGCTGGCAGCACGGATATCCCTGACCCTCTCTCGCCACTCCTCCCTATCGTTCATCGCCCTAGGTAGGTCTTCAGGACAACAACCTGTATCCTCACATAGCTGCTGAATGTACGTTCGTGCTGGTCGTCCTGCTTTTGCGCGGCCGTGTGTGGGGATCCATAAGAGTACATCTCTTATGAGTTCATCTCTGCTTCTCCAGCAATGTCCTGCATGTCTGGTTCGCCTAACTTGAATAGATTTCGTGATAGGGGGCAGGTGGCCGTACAGTTGGTGTCTTGTGGGGTGTTGCTGCCAGGACTTGTTGAGGATTGCACGCAGCATTCTTGTGTAATTGCCATCTAGTTTCTTCTCCAGCCGTTTTGTTAGCGTCCATGTAGTGCATCCATATAGCAGTATCGATGTGACCGCTGCCTGGAAGAAACTGCGTTTCATTTTATCGGTTAGGTCTGATTTCCATATAGTCGATAGCCTATTGATAGCTGTCCATGCTTTCGTTAACCTCGTTTCGATGTCCTTTTCGGTTGATTCGACGCTGCTTCCTAGGTACGTGAATTTGTCTACTAGTTTAAGAGGGGTTCCTTCTAGAGTGGAGATGTCCCCCGTTTGGTTATAGCACATATATTCCGTTTTGTGTGCATTAACATGGAGGCCTATGCTTGCTGCTGCTCGTTCCAGGCTATGCAGAAGTGTTTCGGCTTGGTCAGGTGTATTTGCCAGTATCGCTATGTCATAGGCGTAGTCGGCGTCGGTAATTGTTGTGCGGGATATCTTCTGCTTCTTTTCTTCGTCAGTTCGAAGCCATTCTCTTTGATTTTGTCAATCGATGTTCTAAGTACGTAGTCTAGACAAATGATAAAGAGATACGGAGCCAGCGTGTCCCCTTGTAGTACTCCTGCTACAATGTCGAAGTATTCTGTGTCTCCATCTGGTGATCGTACTTTTACTTTAGTGTTTCTATAGAGAATCGTTATTGCCGCTACGGTTTCTTTAGGTATGCCGTACGCTAGTAGGATTTGTTCCATCTTTCCTCTGTGAATGGAGTCGAAAGCCTTGGTAAAGTCGACAAATATTAATGTCGCTTGTAGGTTCTTTGCCCGTACACCCTCAAGGATTCTGCGGATGGTTAGTATTTGTGAGGTCGTAGATCTATTTCTTCGGAAGCCATTTTGGTTTTTTCTAAGTATGTTGTCGATTTTGGGTTCTATGCGGTTTCGTAGTAGGGCATTGTAGATTTTGGCAGCTATGGATGTAAGTGTTATGCCTCGGTAGTTTTTGGCTAATCCGAGGTCCCCCTTTTTAGGGAAGGGGAGTATGCATCCCTTCGTCCATCTATCTATCGGATTTTGATTGTATACTGCGTTGCAGTGTCGGAGCAGTATGTCGTCGAATTGTCTGGTCTTCCATACTTCCGGGTATATATATATATATATATATATATATATATATGCAAGTTAATATCAATGAAAGCCATGGAACCCTGCATGATTGATTTGTGAAAAGATGGATTGGTCGCAAGCTGGGTCAACAGTGACATTCAGAAAACTCATAGTTCAACGGTCGGGAACAGATACTTATGTCTGCAAAATACTGGTACTCGGAGATAAATATTAATTCAATTTAAGAGGGAAAAATAGCCAACCGAAGATTATACGCAATATATACATACACACACACATATATATATATATATATATATATATATATATATATATGTATCATACAATAGCTGATGTTTGTACAACAGTATTGCTTACAACGAAGCTTTCATAAGATGATGACTCTGGGTTCAGCGATGGTTTCGGGGCCGAAGCATCATTACCACTAGCCCAGAGTGCTCCAGCATTATCTCACGACACCACCAGATTTTCTCAGATTGTCGTCACTCTATGGGATTGCCATACCCACGCTGATAAAGTTAGCGCCCTATCTTGGATCTTTTCCATGTATTTCCTCTTGTCTGATGGAGGAAGTCCAAGATTAGTCAAGAAAACGGAGGTTGAGTAGGCAAAAAGGATATACATTTGTTATCCAGCCATTTATGAAACAATTTTCTTGCAGATCTTCATATTTTTCCAACTCACGCTGATGTGCAAGTCGACATTTTCTTCAAAAGGGAGCGTTAACTCAATAACGAAAACTTTTTTTGCTTTAACGGACCAAATGACAATATCTGGGGGCTTTATCGTTAACGCCATTTCAGTTAGAAATATGAAGTTATGTTTTAAATCAGTTGCGACATGCCAGTCCGTGCAGCCCTTAAGCAATGAGAGTTAACGTGCAAATACACACACACACACACACACATATATATATATATATATATATATATATAATATTTTTTTGGCGAAAATATGATTTGTCGACTTGACTAACGCCTTTGATTCCATTCACAGCGGAAGATGGAATAAATCCTACTAGCATACGACATACCAAAAAAGACCATTGCAGCAATAATGATTCTCTATAGAAACACCAAAGTGAAAGTGAGTTCTCCGGATGGAGACACAGACTACTTCGACATTGTAGCAAGAGTACTGCAAGGGGACACACTTACCCCATACCTCTTTATCATCTGTGTTGACTACGTTCTTAGAACATCGATTGATAAAATAAAATTAAAAAAAACGGCTTCGAGCTGACAAAGAAAAGAAGCAGAAGGTACCTCTCAAAAACAAATACCGACGCCGACTATGCCGATCACATAGCGATTCTGACAAATACACTCGCCCAAGCCAAAACACTACTGCAGAGTTTGGAACGACCCACCGCAAGCATTGGCCTCCATGTCAATGCACACAAAACGGAATATATGTGCTTTAATCAAACAGGCAACATTTCCACACGAGGCGGTAGCTCTCTGAAACTAGTTTACAAGTTCACCTACCAAGGAAGCAGTGCCTCATGAAACTAAAAAGACATCGACACGCGACTAACAAAGGCATTCCAGCTATCGATAGACTATCGGTCATAAGGAAGTCAGACCTGGCTGATTAAAGGAAATGGATTTCCTTCCAGGCAGCGGTCGTGTCGATACTGTTATATGGATGCACTACGTGGACGCTAACTGAACATATGAAGAAAAAGCTTGACAGCAACTACACAAGAATGCTTCAAGCAATTTTGACCAACTCCTGTAGGCAACACCCCACAAAGGACCAGCTGTACGGCCACTTACCTCCCATCACGAAAATTATCAAGATAGATGAACTATACATGCAAGAAACTGCTGGAGAAGCAAGGACGAGCTCATAAGTAATATTCTTCTATGGACCCCCTCATATGGCCGAGCAAAAGCAGGATGACCAGCTCGCACCTACATACAGCAGCTCTGTGAGGATACGGGATGTAGCCCTGAGGACCTACCAGAACTGATGAACTATAGGGCGGAGTGGCGAGAGAGGGTCAGGGATATCCGTGCTTTCGGCACGACATTATGATGATGATGTATATCATCATGTCACGCCATCAGTACTGATATCACTGACCCTCTCCTGCCACCCCTCTCTATCATACCTCGCTTCCGGCAGGTCCTCAAGTCACATCACGTATCGGCAGAGAGCTGTGTTATGCAGGTTCAAGCTGGTAGTCCTTCCTTTGCTTGTCTATATATATATATATATATATATTACACTCTTGTTTAACACTAATATTTTTAAGCCACGTATCAATGGTAAAGTGGAGCAACCTAGGGAAAGGTGCGGCGCCCTCCTTTACACCTAGATGTAGTAGTTATTGAAAAAGGAGGTTTAGGGCTACCCTCGACTACGGTCAGAAAGCTTACTTTATATATATATACATATATATATATATATTAATCTTTATTTGTAATCTATAATGCTGTTGGTGTGAAAAAACCCACATTGTACAATTTGCAAATTCTACAAACTCATATCTGTAAAAAAACACAAAATTTTTAAAAATGAAAAGACGAAAAACACACGTGCTACTCAAAAATAATCAAGTGGCACGTATGTCTAGTAAAAAGAAAAAAACGCCGACCGAATTACCAGAGTAAAAACGTAATAAAGTACTCAATACATGAAATAAAGCTAATATTATGAAAATAATTACTGCATTGTCACGAGCGAGTCTACCTAGTTTTCAACAAACGGCAATTCAGGATTGCTCCGGTGAAGTGGGCTTGGATAAAATACATTTTATTAGTTAAAAAGACCCCATACCTATAAAAATATTAGCGAATGTAAAAAAAAAAAAAAAAACTTTATTCGAGAAAGTGACAAAAATTCCCTTTTTTCCTTTCTTTCCTTTCCCTTCATTTCTTTTTCTCCATTTTTTCTACAGTAAACATTTTTTATCAATCCTTTTATATACTAATTAACCGATTTTTCTTATGTCTGCAAATATTAAATACTTCAGATCTTTACTTAAGCAATTCCTTTGGTCTATTATATTGATCTATTGTTAATATTTCCTCCATAAATAGTTTACAATATATATCTGCCTCTTATAATTACTACATCTTTCCTGGACAAATTCTAAAAGCCATTTGGTAAAACTGTAACGTAATAGCCAAGCGATTTCGGTTCATGCCTTTGAGTTTAGTTAGGCTGAGAACCTTTCGGCTAAGCACATGGGTTAGTTAGGAGCAAACCTTGATGTAGGTGGTAACGCGCGTGCGGGGCGGACGTGGCAATCAGAAATGTCACAATAGCCCGAGCTGACGGAACGGGGTGACAGGGTGCGGGTGACGTCACGCACCGGAAGCGTGCGGAGGTTTTGGGAATTTGAAGAATGTTAAGAGAGTTGAATACTAGACGCTAAACGAGGAGGATCGACTTTTGGAGCTCGCAGACGCGAGGCGAACTTGCCACTTTGGGGGCCGCTCGAAATTGGGGCCAAATGAATAAGACAGCATAGAAGATTGTGTCTCTCCTCCTTATGTCGAAACGTTTAACTCAGAGTTAATAAAAAGGTTTCGTGCTTGAACAAGAAGTCGTTACGTGTTTTCGAATTTCGAGATTCCTATGTTCTTTATATGTTCTAGCGTTATGAACATTATATGTCTATTTCGTACATGGCGTTAATTGTGGCTATAGTACACAACCTCGGTAGACTTACTCGATACCATGTGAGAATTATATATATATATATATATATATATATATATATATATGTCGTAATCTCATATATATATATATATATATATATATGTGTGTGTGTGTGTGTGTGTAAAAATTGTGGTGGGTCCAAAGAGAGAAAGAAATATTTTTAAATGGATAGATCCATGAAGGTATTTGTATCTTTAAAATATTTTTCTAAATTTATTTCGTTTATTTATTTTGTTCTATTATACATATATGTTTCCAGCTTGTTGCTTTCGTCAGAGAACATATATGTGACAAGGCCCTGTGAATTGTTTCTCAGTGAGACTTGAACTCATTCTTGTTTGAAGTTTGAATTGTTTTCAGTTGGATAACGGTTTATATAAAGGCCACACCGAACCAGGAGTTAAGCAAATAAAAGAAAACGAAACTAAAGCAGCCTAGTTCTTTGGGGGCTGAAAATACACCGATTGTATCTTCACTTCAACGAATGTCTTTGATATGAGACTGAAACACTTGATGCTCTTTAGAAAGTGGAGTACACATTTATTGCGATTACTATCAGGTTGACTCTGAACCGTAATGGCACCTAATGGAACTGTCTGAATATTCAACTATGTGCAAACAAATGATCGATGTTAAAGTGATTTGTTTGTGTTACATGACAATACTCGGAACCATTTAACTGTGTGCAAAGGAATAGAATTGTTAGTGCTGAATAGTAAATCCTGAAACTCTTTATCTGTGAATTATTGGTATTATATAGCAATACATGGATGCATTTAACTTTTTGCAAACGAATTAATAGTGTTGAACAGAATTATTAATGTTATGTAGGAATACCTGTTATCTTTTCCCTGTGCGCAAATAAATGATTAAAATTAAATAGAATCATTAGTATAAGAAAACAATACTTGAAACCATTAAACTCTGTGTAAACAAATGAGCTCTCGCACGTTTAAAAATGTTATCCTCAAAAGATGCATTTATAAATCCAATATATACATACATACATATATATACATATATACATATATATTGTGTGTGTGTGTGTGTGTGTGTGTGTATTAAAGTGATTTTACATCATATAATCTAGAGAAGTTAATATGCCATAAAAACACTCCAAGCTAACCAACCAACCAACCAACCAACAAAACTAAACTTATTTTAGCCAAAACCAAAGGTTTCAGAATTCGATTTTTTATTCAAATATGACGGCAATTTTTTGATCTTTTATTATTTTTTTAAATAAATCTTAGTTTTATGGCGTCACCCAGTTTTTCTTTTTTTACATTTTACGACCAATAAGTAAACTCATTTCAACCTGAACCAACAACTTGTATGAATGAGAGCTTCTCTGACAGAAAAAAGAGAGAGAGAGGGAGATTTAACTTGTACGCTAAAGGGGTCAATAAGGAGACTCCAGTCAAATTCAGTCATTTGTAACATTCTCCATAACTGATTTTTTAACCAAAAGATATAAGTAAGTGTTCAAATTGTTTTGAATGGCATATATACAAGGTGGAACGCTTAAATTGTCGTCCCTAAAGTAAACAACACTACAGCTTTATTTTAAAACCTTTATTCAAAGAATCTATTCAGGTAATTTGATTTTGTAGTAGAGCTGATATCTATTCAATGTAGCCGCCTTCAGCCTAAATCACCACCTCGATACGGATCCGGAACTGGGAGCATGCCTTTTCCACAAGCATCAGTGGAAGCTCGGCCAATACTCGGCGGATGGCGGCGATCAGGCTGGCTTTGGTGTTGTGGTAGGTCATGTTGGTGATGTTCTCGACGTTTGACCAAACGAACTAGTCCAGTGGGTTCAGGTAAGGGGAGGAGAGACTGGTACAAAGTCGTAGCACTCCTTCAGAAGCCAAGCCTGGTTCTCTTAGGACTTGTGAGCCGGCGCCGAATCCTGCTGCCACACTCAGGGTCTACCACCAGCCACCTGATTGCACCAGGGGATCACCACACTCTTCATCACATCCATGTACACTTTGTTGTTGACTTTCAAGCCGACTTCGAAGATGTGAGGTGGCATGACGTGGCCCTCTCTTGAAACCACACCAAAGACCATAACCGTAGCCAAAAACTTTGTTTTCATCACCCTGGGCACATCACTGTTATTCGTGGCAATCCAGCGATCGTTCTCGCTGTCATAACTTGGATCGTTGTATAGCGGCGCATCTCCGATCTCGCTCGTTGAACATTGTGTCACTTTCAGACATGATAGAAAGCTCCTATCGGTCTTGGCATTCGTACACAACTGGCCAACTAGAAGATGGTTTGCAACACAAAAAGAAAACCTGTTTTCATTAAACGGAAAAGGAATCATGTCTTTTCTAGGGTGACAATTTTAACGTTCCCCACTGTAGTTAGTATAATTCTTCGACTCAACTGAACTCATCAATTCCGTTAGATCTTCTCGGTAGGTTGTTTAGGTTGCTTAGGTTGGTTAGTTGGTTGGTTGTTAGGGTTTAATGGCATATAAACCTTTGTAGGTTATTTAATGCCAAATCAATTTTCATACAAATCAACATTTCTATTTCAATTCAGTTAAGCATAAGCATACTGTTCAATTGTCAAGAAAATTTCTATTTCAAGCAATTCGGTTTAGTCAAACAGTTCAGTTCAGTATGAATGTAGTTTATTTTGTTTACACACAGTTAAATGTCAAAACAATTCTATTTCAAACAATTCATTTGGTTGGTTGGGTTCTATGGCATATCACATTTTCTTGGTTAATTAATGCCGAATCCATTTTTTAAGAAATGAACTGCTTTATTTCAAACAATTCAGTTTAGCGTCACAACAGTTTCAAGGTAAAATATAGTTCTATTTCACAGTATACAGTTTAGTATATGCAGGCAGTTTAAATGTGAAAACAGTTCTATTTGAAGTAGCTTAGCTTAGTATAAGTACGCGGTTTAGTTTTATTTAACCCAAAGATAGGACACTATCTAATACTACCGCTCCCGGCCTGAGTGGACCTGGGAATGATGCAATGAAGAGGTACTCCGCATTCCCCAAACCTCCAGCATTAGCAGGACTTCACCATCAGATTGTTTAATTTCATATCCTGGACACTTGTGGGAAGGGTTTTGCCTCTCTGCAGAGGTGCAGTCGGTGTATTCTACAGTCCCAGCCGAGTGGACAATCGGTTGCTTTGATGTGAGTACATATTTTTTTGTTTGTTTTGTATAATCCTCATCGGTCATTTAATGCCAAATCAAGTTACAGAAAATAAGTCAGAAAAGAAATTCAAAGGAGAGGTCTTAGGAATTAATGATAAATTTTAGATAATTAGTTGGTTATTTGTTGTCTTTTTTATAAAGTGTTAATTTGTAGGGAGTCATGATCATATATATATATATATATAATGACTAAGAAACATCCCAGGACTAATCTACTCGCTTGTTTCCAGAGCCGCATAATACTCTACCAAACAGAAGGAGTGACTTTTCAAAATGGTTATTGTGAAAGGAAATCCAAGATGGTTCTCACTTCGGCATCCTGTCCCCAAATGCCCCGAGCCGCCCGGGCACCTGGTTATATTATTTTCTATCGTCCACCTGCTTCTGCTGTTCTTCTGCTTATTTACACTGGTGCATCTCTTGATTGACGGCTCGGGCGAGGTTCAGTATATAATACTACCACGTACACCCCATCATCTATTACAATAATGTATAAGTCATATAACATTAACACAGTACAGATAACTATAGAGAATAGCAATCACAACCCCCACCTATTTCCCATACCTCCTAAACCTATCATCTGTTTCCTTAATTTTGTCATGATAACAATTTATTCTTCAGTTACTATCATCATCATACATAAAGAAAAACATAGCAAATATTAACAATCATTGCAACGCCTAACCATTATATTCCTTACGTATCTACTATCATGGATCCCTGTGATATACACGCAACATATCAGCACGATACAAGTTATCATAATAATCTAACACTAATCTCATCCTAACATAGAATACCAATATTGTATAAATTCCATACTATATTGCAATATATATGCTATAATCAAACAGGTGACATCTCCACACTAGACGGAACACCTCTTAAACTAGTAGACAAATTCACTTACCTAGGAAGCAGGGTCTTATCAACCGAAAAGGACATCGACACGCGGCTAACGAAGGCATGGACAGCTACCAGTAGGCTATTGATCATATGGAAATCAGACCTAACCGATAAAATGAAACGCAGTTTCTTCCAGGCAGCTGTCGTATCGATACTGCCGTATGGATACACTACATGGACGCTAACAAAACGGCTGGAGAAGAAGCTAGACGGCAATTACACAAGAATGCTGCAAGCAATATTGAACAAGTCCTGGCGGCAACACCCCACAAGACACCAACTATACGGCCACATGCAGATTTTTCAAAGATCTGAGTTCTGGTCAAAACTAGCTGTTTTGCAAATATGCTGGAGTGAATTTGTTACCGATATCGAAGTCCTTGAAAAGGAGAAGGTCACCATTATCGAAGAAATGCTACCGATGTTCCAGCTGAACACGTCTCTAGGTTGAGAAATCATTGCTTGCCTAGGATCAAACTGGATGGAGATCACTTCACTAGACATCATGACATAGCTGCCCCAAAGAAGCGATTCAAGGACTGTTTGAAAAACTTTCATGGTGCCGGTCACATCGACCATCGCCGATTATCTACACTTGCTGAGATCAATTCTGATTGGCTTTTTGCCTCTAACGATATTGCTTCCACCTTTGTAAAGAGCGTCCGAGCCAACCTTAAGGGTAAAAGGCAGGATAGATGGAACCACAGCAATACTCTACCATAAAAACACTTCATCTGCGGTCACTACAACTGAGCCTGCCTCTCCCCCATCAGCTTTACCACGCACAAAATAGACCACCTATTTTGATCTACGTTGGCAGAATAAATTCATGATTAAATATCTATATGTGTATGTGAGTGTTGGTGTGTGAAAGCGGGCACCCGAGGTGTAATGGTTACCATACAAGGAAACGGACACAGTGACCCGCGTTCAAATCCTGGTCGAGGTTGCATTTCGCAGATGCAATTATTCTCCAGCTAACTATAGTTATATAATAGGGTACACTCTGGGTTTTTTAGCTTTGATTAGGCAACTTACCTAGAAGAAGGAAAACTGAATGTAAATCTGTTAAACACGGCGTTAAACACCTCATCTGTTGGATGGGATACTAGTTCATCTTTTATGTGGGGGGAAACATATTTGAATACAGAGGATGCTTGTCGATCAGTTGCCACACCTGTGCTAAAGGACTAAATCTGTCTGACAATTTACCTCTAGCTTGGTTCATATAGATTCATACCTTTCCGCACGCTAATACATATATCTATACACTTTTATTATGTTAGAAGTAACTTCGTACTCTGCATATACCCGCATGCACACACTCCTATATATATATATATATATATATAATGTGCCATACAGTAAAGTATTTTTGAGCATTTGGTTCAAATCCTATAACAAAAAATTCTTATTGTATGAAGATTGTATAATAATTGTAATGGCTGTATTACATCTACTTATACATATATATATATATATATATATATATATATATATATATGTGTGTGTGTGTGTTTGTGTGTGTGTGTGTATGTGTGTGTGTGTTTCTGTCTGTCTCTTTATGTGTATATTTCTCTTATTAAGCTAGTGTAGACATATACGATCATCATCGTAAAATGTTCCCAAAGCCGGAAATTGGAATAAAAAAACATAAAAAGAAATAATGCTTGTCTCTTTCTTTTCTTTTCTTTTCTTTTCTTTTTCCTCGTTTCTTTCTTTATCATACTATTTTCTAGTTTATAAATACCGTTCGGACTGTTACTGTCAATCCCATGAAAAGAAGCGGGAAATAAATAAGGCCATTTATCATCCAATCAGACAACGGGATAATGTTCCTTATTCAGTCCTTTCTGATTGGTCCTTAATGCTGTCCTTTATTATCCAATAAAGTCTTTCTCAGATCCGTTAAACGTCTTTTTTACCAGCCGGTCTGCAACATTAAATAAGCATTGACAAAATGATCGTTTTTTTTTTCTTTTATTACTTTTTACAGATTCGTGTAATTGAATTCTTTGGCTTTATGGAATGCTCAAAACTAATGTTAGCATTAAATATAGATTCGGCTAGGATGAGGTTCGGTTTCAGTTTTCATTGTTTAATGGTATATCAAATGTCCTGGGCTATTTAAAACCAATGCTCTCCTAGCAGAAGGACTACAGTCTTACTATTTAACACATTGCTATGAGGACAAAGGACTTTGTATCTTTTATATATTTATCTGAAAGTAAACGTTAGGGCGCAAGTGGAGTTCGAACCCTCTTACAACGATGTCACAGGCCAATGAACTTTGCCAGGATATCAAGGGAATCACTGGCAAAGTAAAATCCCTGGGACATTTTTAAGGTTGTAATGAAAGGAAGTGATGTTTAATTATCTAGATTCCCAAACCAGTCTCTAGATTCTTGTTTAAACTGAGACTCTCTGATATTTTTATTTTTTATGAATCCGATTAAAAAAATATATCTAATACATTTTATACATTCAAGTAATTAGCATACTACGATTTATAGACTGATTGCAACAACTTTAACGGAGTCTCAACACATCTATGGTAAGTAATTTTATTCCTGGAGGTTTGGTTTGGTTTTATGGTATGTCAACCATTGTAGGTTATTTGATGCCTAATCTATTCTTATACATATAAACAGTTCTATTACAAATAAGTCATTTTAGCAAAAGTACATGGTTTAAATGTCAAAACAGTACTATTTCAAAGAATGTAGTTTAGCATAAGTACATTATTTAGTTCTATTTAACCAACAGAGCAATAGCAATAAAATATGGGTGCAATGGCAATAAAAGGGTAATCCGCATTTCTCAAAGCTAATGTATCACTGGAGCCTAGCCATCATAATGTTTAGTGTCATAGCAGGACACTCGTTAGGGGAGTCTTACTCCTCTACTTGAGGTTAGGGAAGTTTGTTTATTCTACGTTCATATTTATGGGGCTCATAAGAAGCATTTTTTTTTTTTGTGGTTGTGGTGAATTGCTGGTCTTGTTTAGTTTCAAATCGGATTTCTTTTCTTCTTCTTACCTCATTCACTAATTGTCTTATTTCGTACGTGAAAGCTGCAACAGAACTAAGGGCAGAAGGAAAAAACAGGGATATCTTTATACTCAAACTTTATTCTGGGGTTTACGACTATTTCGTGGTGTGGAATGTTTTCCTTAATCAATAGAAATAGTTGCGCTTCATAGACAAGGGTTTGAGTATATTATAGAATCATTTACAGCAAATAAAAGTTTGTGAATCTGTCCTGTGTTTCATGGATATGTTTCGTAAGTAAAAGTAAAAAAGTAAAGTTGGCGACCATAGTCGAGGGTAACCCGAAAGCTCCCTTTTCGATAGCTACTACACCAATGTGTAGGGGAGGGCGCTAATCCTTTCCCTAGATTGCTCTACTTTACCCTTGATCCGTACCTTATAATGCTGAGTGTTAAGCAAGGAGGCATCAAGTACCATTTTTTGAGTCTTTGGTATGACTCGACCTGGGATTGAACCCAGGTCTCCCGGGCCATTGGCAAACACTCTAACCCCTAGGCCAATGTCCGGTATATGTTTCGTAGAAGCTGTTATTAGTAGATAATGCAACCTACTGCTAAGCCCCGGCACTTTGTGTTGCCGATAGAAACAGGTCGTTTCTGTCAAAGTGTAAACTGCTTGATGAGAAAGAAATCCTTTTTAACACCTGGAAGGCCCGCTCCATAAGCATGCGCCAATTTCAGTTCCTGTCAGAAGCCTCAGGGGTAACAGTTACTTTTTTGCATAAATTTAAACCTCACATATGTATATTTTCAGTCGTCTTTGCATTTGAAATTTATTCGTATTTTTATTTTAATTTCTTTAATTTTTTTACTCTCCGTCCTCTCGAATAGTAATAATTTCTAAGTATATGAACATCGGATGGGATCGTAAAAAGTAATATCACTCATGGTTAGATTGAACCTGTGAGTAATATAAGTGCTGAGGTATTCCACACTTCCTAGGTTTCAAGAAGCGTAACTTCACTATCAGCGTAACTTCACTATCAGGTGCAGTTTAGTATCATATTCAGGACTCTCCTTTTTTCGAGGAGGTATCAATCCTCTCCTGGGGATACATTTACCGTATTTTAAGCTCCGTCAACGAGAGAGCAGTTTGAGGTGAGGAACATATATTATACTTTGATATTATCCCAAAGTAACGCCGGTCAATTTTGATCCTAGAAAAGACGACATGATTCCATTTCCGTAACACAACTTGGAACCATTTGACTCTGCGCGGCGTCAACACCCCACAAGACACCAACTATACGGCCAATTGCCTCCCATCTCGAAAACTATACAAGTTAGACGAGCCAGACACGCAGGACACTGCTGGAGAAGCAAGGACGAGCTCATCAGTGATGTACTCCTATGGACCCCCGCATATGGCCAAGCAAAAGCAGGACGACCAGCTCGAACATACAAACAGCAGTTATGTCAGGATACGGGATGTAACCCTGAAGACCTGCCAAAAGGGATGAATAATAGGGAGAAGTGGCGAGAGAGGGTCCGGGATATCCGTGCTGGCAGCACGACTTGATAATGATGATGATGATGATGACAGTGTTACAGTTACATAACAATTCCTGAAACCATTTAACTGTCTACACACAAATGATAAATAGGGAATCGAAATATTCGTGTTAGATAGAAACATTGAAACCATTCAACTGTATACAAAAGAATGAGCTCAGGCTCGTTTAAGAATGTCATCTATAAAATGGGTTTAGGAATCCCATATTTGATATGTATAAAAAGAATTTGTATAAAATAACTACCAATGGTTGATATGCCATAAAATCCAACCAAACCAAACCAAACCAAAGTATTCTGTAATATTAGAGACATAGCTGAAATTGAAAGATTGAAGTGAGTGACTGACTTATATGTCCTCATCTGTATATGTTTAGTTTTGGTTTGGTTTGGTTTGGTTTTATGGCATATCAACCATTGTAGGTTATTTAATGCCAAATCCTCTTTATACATTTATATTAAATATATATATGATTCGGTTTGGTTTGGTTTTATGGCATATCAACCATTGTAGATTATTTAATGCCCAATCTATTTTTATACATATAAACAATTCGATAACAAGCAATTAAGTTTAGCATAAGTATAGAACCGAATGCCAAAAACAGTTCTATTTCAAGCAATTCAGCAAATATAAATGGAACAAAGCATTGTTATGTATTAATAACAATTCAATTAAACATCGGTCACTTATTTTCATGCAGTTAAATATAAAAACAATTCTATCTCAAACAATTTTATTTTGCAGAAGTACGCAGTTTAGTTCTATTTGACCCATAGATAGAACCCTATCAGGTGTTCCCACTCCGGGCCTGTGTGGACCTGGGAGTGATGCAATAAAGGGATACACCACATTTTTATAAGCCTTAACATAAGACTAATTACGTTTTATGCAGGAAACCCGTTGAGGACTCTTACCCTTCTGCAGAGGTGCAGTCGGTGTATTCAGCAGCGCCAACCGACTGGGCCATGTAGATGTTTAAACGTTGTTAATTTAACGTAAGGATGTCATGGGTTTATGAGTCGGACAAAAAAAAACCACGTCATTAAAGTGTCATGCAGCCATTGATTGATTGAGCAATACATTTTAAGGCAAGTCAACATGTTTGGGACTATTTTATGCAGAGAGATAAAAACACCCAGTTCATTGTATATTCATTTGGATTATGAACTGGACCCTAAGTAAAATCGTTCCAAATCAAACGGGAACTGAGAAAGTTTACTCTGCATTCCTAAAATTTTCAGAATGGAGGCTTCACTATCAAATGCAGTTTATTGTCAAACATAAGACATGTAAGGGACAAATGTTTTCGGCTTTGCATTAATTTTGTTGTGCTGTGGTCTGAATGGTTTTTAACCTCCAGTTCATCGTATCTCTTTTCCATATTGAATATTGTTTCAAGGGTCTCGGCTTAAAATGATATTACTGTATCTTAAAGTTTCATCTTTTTGGCAAAGTTTTTGTGTTTATCCAGCTTTTTCCCTTTGCCACCATCACTTTGTCGTCTGCTGACATAGCAAAATGCACTAATCAACTCTCGTTTTGTCTTCTAGCTCGGATTCGGTGATCCCTTTGTATCCCAACTTCTCCAGATAATTTAATTTTCAAGTAGAGATTCTGGTTTGTGTAACGTTTGCTCGTATGGTGAAATTTCGATTTTTGCACAATTCCCAGTGGATACCTTTTCACATCCAGTCTGCTTTTATTCCTTTTGAGCTATTTTGTTGACTTCTCTTGCTTTCTTATTAATTGTTTCATCTCTCTCACCATATAGTCTACACTTGGTATTCTGCGTATTATCAATTATTGCCTGATATAATTAACTCCGATGGCGTTATTGTGTACTGTTGTAATGAAAAATTCAGTTTTTGTCGGTCAGTTTTTACTTCGTAATGGTGTTCTGGTTTTCTTATGTTCAATGTCCCCAGTTTGTCACTTAAAATATCCATATAGTTTCCATATAGTTATTTTTTTCTTCCAATTTTTCTTTTTTAGATTTTTCTTTTTTGATTTTTGATATCATGCATTTATTGCAGTTATTGGCTGCTGTACACAGTCAGTCTTTGCTCTTACTTATACATTCTTCAACTTTTTATATCGCTTTATCCACGATATCCTCAATGTTTGCAAGTCCACTTCCTCCTTTTTTTTTGTTTGGTCACGTAGTAACTAAGGATATCCTCGTTTAGATATAAGGCCTTGCACATCGTCATCAATTTCCTTATTCTTTATTTCATACGTCAGTTCCTCTATTGCCCCGTTTAATAAGGGTCCAGTGTGTCTTACAAGCGAGATAGCCCTGGTATTAATTTCTTTGATTAGATTCCTGAAGCAGCATTTGCTTTCAAGCGTTTTCCTTTCTTCTTCTTCTTCTTCTTCTTCTTCTTCTTCTTCTTCTTCTTCTTCTTCTTCTTCTTCTTCTTCTTCTTCTGTACATCTTTCGTATTTTGTGCTTTTATCTCCATTTGTTTGATGGTGTGCGTTTCTAATATTCTCAGATATTTGCAATTTCTCTTTTCGTCAAATGTTCTGAAGTTTTTTCTGATTGAGCAGTTCTGTGTTACTTTGAAAAAAAATTTTTCCACTGATTATCACGGCTGATTTTTCGCTCAAGTCCAAATGCACTAAGTATCTTCAGATCTCCAAGACTCTTCTAAGAATTCTTGCTAATCCGAAGAGTGTTGTGATCTTGACAGTTTCGAGTCTTCCACTAATCTCTAGTTCTCTTTATATCTTTTCTATATTTTTGGGGACGGTTCCAAGATCACAAACTCGACGAACGTTCTTAACCCTTTGGTAGAATCAAAGTTCATGCTAAACGTCTCATTTTCTTCTTTTTTTCAGCTGTGGTCCAATGGAATAGATAAGTCTACGATATGAAAGGTTTCTTTCTTTTTATTAATCAATACAAGATCTGATGTTCTGACTTGGATAGGGTGAAGCGATTTTATCTTCTAGAAGAAATTCTGCATATACCATATGTTAGCATTGTCAAATTTAATCATTTGCAGAATTCCTAGTAGATAGCCTTTCCAACCCAGTCATACGTACTTATGTATTACTGCAGTGACAGTTAGCTGCATTCGTTTATTACGTGATCAAACGTTTCATCTCTGCTTACAAAATTGCCAAAAGTTGCTACTTTCCTGTGTATTCAATATTATATTCACTGTTAGATTTTTATGCCTGCTTAAAAGAGGACGTTTTCACAATATTCTGAATGAAAGCAAGACTCCTCAGATCCCCATGACCTTTATAATCATTCTTGCTGACTTTAGTAGTGCTCGTGTCTTGAGGGACTTGCTTCTTCCTCTTACTTACCGAGTGTATTTTCCAGTTTCTTCTTGTCCATTTAATGGCTTTACACCTCTCTTTTTATTTCCGGGTCAGAATATTTTCCGATTTATTTCAGAGTCATTTGTCGCAGAAATGATTTTTCTCCTATCTGATAAGAGCGGTATTTTATATCACATTAAATATTTCGTTTCAATGCTTAGAAGAGGACCAGCGTATATATATATATATATATAGTAAAAAGTAAAGTTGGCGACATTAGTCGAGGGCGACCAGAAGGCTCTTTTTTCAATAGCTACAACACCGATGTGTAGGGGAGGATGCTGCTTTATTCCCTGGATTGCTCCACTTTACCCTTGATCATTACCTCATAGTGCTGAGGGCTAAGCAAGGTGGTATCAAATACCGCTTTGTGAGTCTTTGGTTTGACTCAACCTTGGATTGAACACCTGTCTCCCAGATTATTCCAAAATTTATTAGTACAAGACTTTTTCTTACTATTAAAGTTTAATCCAACTATGAGTTTGTATATCTATGTATAAAATGTTTTTTGCAATTTAAAATAGTCTCTTTCTGTTGATAGCGTTTTGTTTAAAATTTTTGATGACATTAGAATTAGAAAATAATCCATATAAATCTTCTTACTATCTCAGTTTAATCCAACTATATGTTTATATCAACCGGGACATTGGCCCAGCGGTTAGAGTGTTCGCCAATGGCCCGGGAGACCTGGGTTCAATCCCAGGTCGAGTCATACCAAAGACTTTAAAAATGGAACTTGATACCACCTTGCTTAACACTCAGCATTATAAGGTACGGTTCAAGGGTAAAGTGGAGCAATCCTGGGAATGGATTAGCGCCCTCCCCTACACCTTGGTGTAGTAGCTATCGAAAAGGGAGCCTTCGGGTCCCCCTCGACTATGGTCGCTAACTTTACTTATATATATATAAAGGATCAAGTTAAACGGTGTGTGGTGATATGTTTATATATCCAATTATAATTTTTCTTTCTTTTTTTTTGCTATTTCAAAAACTTTAAGTAAACACTCTTTACACTTAGAAAAAGAACATGATGATGGTCAAGGAAGGGTCCGAAATTTTCGATAAATTCAACTACCAACATCAACCTAAAATCAAAGCAATTGTCAGGAAACTTGAAAGTACCCTACTAAAATTAAATGGAGATCACATGTCTTTATCATTTAATTACACCTGATTGAAAGAAAGACTGCATCCCGACCACACACACACACACACACACACACACACATATATATATATATATATATATATATATAAGAGAATTAATTTTTCATTTATTGCGGACTTTTTGTCCTCATTTTGGTAGTTTTTGTGTTGTTTCTTCTTCACTACGTTTCGGCCAAATTTCCCGAAGGCGCCCGTGGCGCAGTGGATAGAGGCGTTGAGTCTCTACGGTTCCAGGTGAGCATTGTCAGACGATAGCGGTTTCAATTCCTACCTAAGCCGGCCAGATATTTACTTGGCCAAAAACGTGGTGCGATAGACAACAACTAGAGAAGGCAGTTATTACTGGGGATACGGTTACAAGACTCTGCATTCCTATCCGAGGTTGCGGTTCTTCACCTGAAGAAGGCCAGAGGTGAAATTTGGCCGAAACGTAGTGAAGAAGAAACAACACAAAACTACCAAGATGAAAAATTAATTCTCAGATTAAGAAGCCTCATCTCAAAATGCTTCCAATTAAAACTATATATGTATAAAGAATAAGAAGAGCCAGATCTACATCACGTGGCAAGCCTCTGAAATTAGAAAACCTGTTGATATATATCGGTAGCAAGATCTTAACAACTGAAAGTGATGTTCATAAGAGCATAGCAATGACATGCCCCGATGTTGAAAGGTTTTCAAGGGAATCTGATCTCTCTGATTAGATAAAACATCCTTTCTTCCAAGCTGTGTCCGTACAACTGTATGGATGGACCACTGGGAATATAATGGAATGCCAGAAGAAAAAAAAAACTCAATGGTATTTACAGTAGAATGCTACATGCATTTTTGAACAAATCCAGGAAGCAACACCCGATCAAACAGCAGCTGTACTGTCATCTGCCTTCCATTTCACAAACCCTTCTTGTAAGACGAAAAATACATGCTGGGCACTGCCAAAGAAGTGAGGGAAAATTCATAAGAGACGTCCTTTTAAGGATCCTTACAGATGGACGCACCAATGTTGGCCGACCAGCTAGGACTAATATGCGGAGCCTGGATATAGTCTAGACGACCAACCAGGAACGATGGAAGATAGGGATAGATTGTCTGTGTGTGTGTGTGTGTGTGTGTGTGTGAGAGAGAGAGAGAGAGAGAGAGAGAGAGAGAGAGAGAACTTTGTACCATCAGCTCAACTTAATGATGAGAATGATGATGATATATACGTTCGAAAACTTCTAAACCTCACCAAGAGAGAAGAACCATAGACGAACATTTTTGGTGAGGCAATTCGCTAACACGTTTTAAAAAGTAGAAAACAAATTTAGAATCATGTCTTGGTTTCTGTGCGGGTGAGGCTCATACAAAAGTGAAAAGATGCATTATACATCTTATCTGATTGAGACGGACACACACACATTCATTTTTCTCGTGAAAATCTGGAAAAATAGAAATTATATATTCCAGCTGAAAATAATTACATTATTTCTGAGATTCAAGGAAAAAAAATCTAAAATTTCTTAAGTTTAAAAAAATGCATGTGAAAGACAGACAGTCAGACCGACAGAGACAGAGAGAGAGACAGAGAGAGAGAGAGAGAGAGAGTGTGTGTGAGAATGAAAAAGAGAAAAAAGAGTGCGGAAAAAGAGAGAGGATGAGAGAGAGAGAGAGAGAGAAAGAGAAAGAGAAAAAACAAGAAAGAGAGAGTGAAAAAAAGAGACATTGTGGAAGAGAGAGAGAGAGAGAGAGAGAGAGAGAGAGTATGAAACAGAGAGAGAAAAGAGAGACATTGTGGAAGAGAGAAAGAGCCAGAAAGAGAGAAAAAAAGAGATATAGTGAGGGAAAGAGAGATAGAAAAAGAGAGAAAAAGTGAAAGATTTTGTGTGAAAGAGAGAGAGAGAGAGAGAGAGGGAGGGAGGGAGAGAGAGCGAACGTGTGTAAAATCTGATGAGGAACTTTTCAGCATCATATCTTACCTAACGTTGGGCATATCTTAGAAATGTTCATTTAGTTTAAGAATTCTTGTAAGAAAAATGGTAATTTTTTACTTTATTTTGATGAAAATTATGACTACATATAAAATGTATACCGTAATTATTCATTTATTAGAATTATGATTTTTTTCTGATTTTTCATTTCTTTCACACTGTCACAAAGAATTATCCAATGGAAATTATTTGTTAATAAATTTGTTTATCCTAATGTGATCTTATTTCAGAGGAAGTTTGTTGCATTTGTTCGTAAACGAGTCCATACGTTTATTCTAATTACTGTGTAATTTTTTTTAATCTCAAGATATAATGGGCACTATAAAAATTCTTTTTTTCAGTCCTTAGGAACCAACGAAAAGGTTGAAGAAATATTAAGTGGATGTTTATTTTTCTTTTAAATCCTTTCTTTTAATGATGTTTTTGGTGTTATCACTATTGGGATTTTTAAATATTATCAGTTTTAAGATTTGTAGATGTTATCAGTAATAGGATTTATGGGTCTTATCCGGACTGAGATTGACATAATGGTTAGAGTGTTCGCTAATGGGCCGGGAGTCCTGGGTTCAATCCCAGTTCGAGTCATACCAAAAACTCAAAAAATGGTACTTGATGCTACCTTGCTTAACACTCAGCATTATAAGGTAAGAATCAAGGGTAAATTGGAGCCATCCAGGGAATGGAGTTACGCCCTCACCTACTCCTAGGTGTAGTAGCTATCGAAAAGGGAACCTTCGAGTCACCAACTTTACTTCGCCAACTTTACTTTTATAAGTATTACGATTTTTAGATCTTATCTATATTAGGATATTTGATGTTATCATTAATAGGATTTTTAGATGTTATTAGTAAAAGGATATTTGATGCTATCAGTAATCATCATCATCATCATCATCATCATCATCATCATGTCGCGCTGCAGGCAAGGATCGCCTGACCCTCTCCCATCATGCTTCTCTACCGCCTATCGCTCCAGGTAGGTCTTCAAGGCTATATCCAATATCGGGACAGAGCTGCTGTATATAGGTTCTAGCAGGTCGTCCTGCCTTTCTTAGTCCATGTGCAGGAGTCCACAGGAGAATAACGCTATCAGTAATAGGGCCTTTTTATCTAATCAGTGAAAGGATAATTATATCTTTTACATATTAGTATTTTTAGATCTTATCGGTATTGGATTTTTTAGATCTAATATAAAGATAAGAATGTTGCGAGCAATATTGAACAAGTCCTGGCGGCAACACCCCACAAGGCACCAACTATACGGCCACCTGCTTCCCATCACGAAAACTATCCAAGTTAGACAAACCAGACATGCAGATCACTGCTGGAGAAGCAGGGACGAGCTCATAAGGGGTGTACTCCTATGGACCCCCTTATATGGCCGGGCAAAAGCAGCACGACCAGCTCGAACATACATACAGCAGCTATGTGAGGATACGGGATGTAGCCCTGAAGACCTGTCAGAGGCGATGAACGAGAGGGAGAAGTGGCGAGAGAGGGTCAGGGATATCCGTGACTGTGGCACGACATGATGATGATGATGATGATGATGATGATGATGATGATGATGATGATATCAATAATAGGACTTTTTTAGATTTTTTCCATATTAGCAATTTTAAATTTTTATTTTTAAAAGTTAGCAATATTTGGATTTTTAGATCTCATCAATATAAGGATTTTTAGATCTTATTAATATTAAAATTTTTAGATATTATCAATATTAAGATTGTTAGATATTATCAATATAAGGATATTTGATATTATCAGTAAATAGGACTTTTTTAAGAATATAATCCGTATAAAGATTTTAGATTTTTTCCATATCATAATTTTAAAATTTTATCAGTATTGGGTTTTTTAAATGTTAGCTATATTAGGATTTTTAGATCTTATCAATATAAGAATTTTTAGATCTTATTAATATTAGGACTTTTAGATGTTATCAATAATAGGATTTTTAGATATTATCAATATTGGGATTTTTTTATGTTATCTTATTAGAATTTTTAGATCTTATCGGTATTGTGAAAATTAGATATTTATCAATATTAGACTATTTGATGTTATGAATAATAGGATTTTTAGATGTTATCAGTGATAGGATTTTTCGATGTTATAATTCATAGGATATTGGATGCTATCAGCAATTGGACTTTTCATCTAATCAGTTTAAGGATTCTTAGATCTTTTCAATATTATTTTTTATAGACCTTATCAGTATTGTGAATATTAGATATTATCAATATTAGGATTTTAGATCTTATCAGTAATAGGATATTTGGTGTTATCAGTAATGGGAATTTTAGATCTTTTCACCATAAGGATTTTTAGATGTTATTAATGTTCGGAATTTTATTCAGATTTTTTATTTTATCAGTATTTTCATATTCATGATATCACAAAAATAATGTTGATATTTTATTTGGATGAGGAATTTTAGATCTTATCAATTTTGGGATTTTTAGATATTATGACAATTAGGATTTTTTAATATTACCAATAATAAGATTTTTCGATCTTATTAATCTCAGAATATTTGATGTCAATAATGGGAACTTTAGATTATATCAGTATTGAGATGTTTTTTATGTGGTTCTTCGAGAAAAATACGTAGAATAAATTGCTTGTGTAGTTGAGAGATAAAAATG
>OY757932.1:23516619-23534119 GCA_963585895.1 Sepioteuthis lessoniana | reverse complement strand
CATGGTACACTCATAGGCTGATGCACCGGAAGAGAGTGACCTGTGAACTGCATGACAGTTATTTCCACTTGATGACGATCAAACATGCGATTTCAAAGATCGAGTGGGCGATCGAGTAGGTGTTGAACTATTATATAATTCAGTCAAGACAGAAGGGAGACAGTTCGAATTCCAGTTACAGTTGGAGACGGAGTTATAGACGAGTGTGGAAGGGAAAAACCACACCCGGCCGAAGGGGCCCTCGGGAAGCCCTGATGAGTTGGGGTTGCTGATAAGATGCAGTAAAGAAAGCTAGCACCCAGCAGAGTGGACCCCAGGGCCTCCGGTTGAGCATCAGGAGAACAAGAAAAACACATCGCTGACGGCCATAAGAGTAGGGGTCAAAATGTTGCAGTTATGTTCGGTCTCCAGCTCCCTCTCACATGCAAACCTTGAAGAAACCCTTTTTGAACCCTTGCAATAAAGTGAGAGGTACATATATTTGTTAAAGAAGTCTTCTATTTATTGTTGGTGTCGTTGTGATTCTGTAGATGACAATATAACAATATTATACGCCGTGTCCATTTCCTACGACGATAACCATTACACCACGAATACCTCCATGTTTTTTTTGGTCAATGTATTAAAAAAGTAAAGTTGGCAATCGTAGTTAAGGGCAACCAGGAGGTTCCTTTTTCAATAGCTACTACAGCGAGGTGTATGGGAATGCGCTACTCCTTTCCCTGGATTGATTCGTGCCTTATTATGTTGAGTGTTAAGCAAGGAGGTATCAAGTACCATTTTAAAGTCTTTGGAATCACGTGACCTGGGATTGAACCCAGGTCTTCCGGGCCATCGGCAAACACTACCCTTTAGACCAGTGAACTGGTTTTATTATAATTTTGTATAAATCCATTAACTCATCTTTAAAAAAAGTGATAAATCTTAACTCTCCTACGATCAATCATTTAGGAACATGAACATAAAAATAGACAATTTCCTTAACCTGTCTCAGTTCAAGATTGGTTATTAAACAAAAAGTCAAAATTCGTTTTTCAAAATCAGTATGATAATAAATTTTCACTTGCCACCTATGTAATCAATATACTGTTTATTATATAATAATAATACTCATTATCATATCACGCAATCAGCACAGATATTCCTGGAGTTGTCCTCGTGGTGTAATGGTTAAAGCGATGGACCGCGAAATCATAGTAAGCGAGTTCGTACTCCAGTCCCGCTATTACGTTCATTTTCTGGCAAATACCATTTGGAAAGTTATGAACCCCCTTATCCTCCCAGTTATTGGTTAAATAGTACCACTACTATTCATGGAGAATAGCTTTGGCATTAAATAACCTACAAAGGTTGATATGCTATTAAACAAAGAAACCAAACCAAACCAAACCAAGCAGATATCCCTGACCCTCTGTCGCCACCCCTCTCTATCGTCCATCGCTTCCGGCTGGTCATCAATGTCACATCCCGTATTAGCACAGAGTTGTTGCGTGTAGGTTCTGACTGGTCGTCTTGCTTTAGCTCGTCCATGTGAAGAGTTTCACAGGAGTACTGTAGTTATTAGTTCCTCCCTACTTCTCCAGCAGTGTCCAGCATATCTGGTTAGTCTACCTTGGATAGTTTTCGTGATGAGTAAAGCTGCTGCTTTGTGTGGTGCTGCCTCCAGGACATATTCGATATTACTCGCAGCATTTTTGTGTAGTTGCCGTCAAGCTTTTTCTCCCTACCTTTCGTTAGCATCCATGTAGTACATCTATACAGCAGTATCGAGACGACTGCTGCTTGGAAAAAAAACTGCGTTTCATTTTATCTGTTATGTCTGACTTCCATATGACCGATAGCTTATCGATAGCTTTCCATGCGTTTGCTAGTCGCGTGCTGATGTTTGTCTAGGTAAACAGGTTATAATAATAGATATATATTAGATTTTATATATTTAATACCATGAAAGTTTTTCTGCGACCATAGGTTTCATGATATTTTGCAAGCAACAATCACCATCCAGATAAATAAAAAAAATCGAAAAATGATATAGAGCACTCTCCAAATTATTTTAGACTTGGTTCGCCACAAACCCACAAAATGATTTAGTGACAACCAACACTGTTACAATAAAATTAATCATATTATGTTATAATACCTTTAACAATAAGTAGTATGGTAAAAAGTATTATTTATCCTTGTGGGAAGGAGTGTGGTTTATTTGTATTATGGCAAATCAACCTATATGGGTTATTCAATGCCAACGGCATCTTTGTAGAAGAACAGTTGTGTTATTCAAAACATGGCTACCGGAAAAGAGGGGGTTTCATACATTTCTGAAAATTCTAGATTAAGCGTGAGTTCACGGACATTTAAAATGAAGAGACCGTCGAAAAAAAAAAACACATACGTGGTGCCTTCAATAATTTTCCAGAATTTTTTTGTACAGGCATTTAAAATTCTTGTAGACTCTTGAAAATTCACTATGTTATTGCTATACGTCTTATGACATGACTGACCAATTTTTATGATTTCAGATTCAAATAAACAGCGAAGGCAGCAATTGGAATACACCCTACTAAAGCCTGATTGTCACAGCTGGTGAATTTCAAAAATGAAATATCACAGTTTAGAAGAGAGATATGCAATAAAAATCTGTTTTAAACTTGGAAAAAATGCCACAGAAACGTATGAAATGCTTCCGACTGCTTTTCGACCATTTTGCATGGATCAGGCAATAGTTTTTGAGTGGCATAAGAGATTCAAGGAAGGCAGGGAGTCTGTGAGGAATGATGAGAGGTGTCGGAGGAGTAAGAAAGTCAATAGACCTGAGTTGATGGGCCAAAGGGTTAGAGTTAGGGTTACTATGTTGAGGTTTTAAGGGAGTTCAGGATGAGATTCCGTCGGAAGAGGCCAACACTATTCAAATTTGGTCAGTCGCATTTCCATCAGGACAATGCACCAGTGCACAGCTCCATCCTTGTCACAGACTATTTGACCCTCCCTCCAGGCCTTGCTCCCTGTGACATTTGGTCATTCCTAAGCTCACAGGCTGTCGTTATGAGACAATTAAGGAGATGAAAGAGGCTGTGACGAAGTTCATTGACACGCTCATAGAAGAGGACTTCCATGGGGCTTTCCAGAAATTGTTGGAACGGTACAACAAATGCATTGCAGCCGGAAGAGGTTACTTCGAAGGGGACTAGAGACCCATGTGTGTACTATCAAATAAATGTGCCCATACGAAAAACGTCTAGAAACTTGTTGTATGCACCTAGTATTTATAAACTTGGTTTCTGGTTTTCATTGTTGAATGGTTTATCAACTTCCCAGGGCTATTTAATGCCAAAGCTATGTTGAAGTAGAACAGTATTAGTTCTATTTAATCCATCCATCGGTTGATTTGAGAGTTCATATCCTTCCCAAAGATAAGTGTGCCTTCAAATGTAATATATACGTATTTATAAACTTACGTATGCACCTGAAAACTTAATCTTATGTACTTATAAATTAATCTTAACCATAAACTAATAATCTTAATTATGTACTATTAATCTTAATCTGATCCGTGACCTACACTTTGGTGCAAAAAGATAAGGCCACCACCAGAAATTAGGATTGATCCACTTTTTTTCTTTCAAAAATTCTTATTTTTATAAATGTATTTAGTAATAAAATTATCTATTAAATTTAAAAAAAAAATTTTTTTTCTTTGATTATTATTTCAGAAAATATTAAAATTAGCATGTTGCAAAAAAATAAGTCCACCTATGAATTTATTAAATAAAACTTATTACGTAACTCACAGAGTTAAAATTAATTTTTACTTAAAAATTAGCAATAAAAACAAAAAATAAATCATGGGACGTTGCAATTCTTTTACAGATCACGAGAAAGGAACGATCGATGCTTTTGAAAAAGATGGACATTCTCAACCATAAACTTAAAATCTTTATCTTGTACTATCAACCTTAATCTGATCCATGAACTAATAATCTTTATCCCAACAATGTTCTTATTAACTTAATCTTACCCATAGTTTATTAGCTTAATGCTATCCACACACTAATAATCTTAATCTTGTAAATATACTAATAACCTTTATCTCATCCATATAGTGATAATCTTTATCATTAGAATGAACTAATGACCTTAATATCATCCATGTACCGATAACCTTAATCTTATCCATGTTCTCATTGTCTTTATCTTGCGTATATCTTTAAAGCCTTAATCCTACCTATGTCGGTATAACCTTGATCTTAGACCTGTACTCGTAACCAGTCCAGGAAAGGGACAAATCAGAAGTGGAAAGAGTAGCACTCCATTTAACATTGACCTTGTGTCACATCTTGTTTGTGACGTAGGTGTTAGGTAAATTCATACACTTGGTTTTTATTCTTATTGATGACATATTGTTGAGTGGGAGTAACATATAAGTAATCGATTAGAAGTGCCGCTGGTATCATGGTTGTCATCGTTGAAAATGGATACGGTGACACGAGTTCAAAACCTGGACGAAACATTTTTCATTTCCCACTGGACAAATAGTCTAGGCAAAGGCATAAATTCAATTTTAGGTATGGATAAATAGTAGGGCAGACTGGATTTATTAGTCTTGCGATGGCAACCAATCTAGGTGATGGAAAACTCTGACTTCAGACTCTGCTCAAAATTGACCTTCATTCACATCCTACCAAGGTGGGGGGGGGGTTGGTTGATACACACTGCGAGAGAAAGTAGCGAACCGATAGGGTTTATTTACTTTTATTTTGAACTAATACCTGTAGTATAGATAAGGTTATATTTCTTCCCGTTTTAGAGCAGGAAAAGAGTCTGTAGTTTTCTTTGGTTTCTTTGTTTAAGGGCATATCAACCTTCATTGGTTTTTAATACCAAATCTATCCAGATATTTGTCAAGCGCCCCAAGAATGCGCGAATATGGTAGTGGCCGTTTTTTTTGTGGGAATACCGAATCTATCCTTGTAGTATAACTGTTGTTGTCCTATTTACCCTATATCTGAGATGTGGATAAGACAGTTCATGTCTTTCCCAAGGGTATTAGCGTGAAAATTAATGTAATGTCGAGACTAAAGCTCGAACTCGCTTGCAAATATGTCACAGTCCAACAAGTTAGCCTCTACGCCACATGAACTTCACTAAAAGATCAAGTAGTCGAAAGAAGAAGAAGAAGAAGAAGAAGAAGAAGAAGAAGAAGAAGAAGAAGAAGAAGGTTTTATTCAATCACTCTGCCACGGGTAGGGTGTGACACAAGGTCAACATTTACACAGAGTAATGCATGTAAGAAATCAGAAATTTACTTCCCCAAGAGTGATTATCTTAGGCTAAAAAAAAAAAAAACTCTCTTAGTATTTACTCATAAGTGAAGCCGAAAATGGCTTCACGCTTTTTTAAATGTTGAACAGCAAAAAGTCTTGTTCAGCAATTGACCTCAACTCACAGATTTCATTCATTATTACTATAGCCTTTATGCCAAAAGATTGGGTTGGTTTGGTTTGTTTGGTTTTATGGCATATCAACCTTTGTAGGTTATTTAACGCCAAATCCATTTTTATGTAAATAATCTGTTCGATTTAAAACAATTCAGTTTAGCATAAGTACACAGTTTAATGGTCAAAAACATTTCCATTTCTAAATAATCAAGCAGTTGTATGTAACAATTCAGTTAAGTGTAAATACAGTTTTAATGTCGAAAAACAGTTCTATTTGAAATAATTCTGTTAAGCATAAGCACGCAGTTTAAATGTAAGTACGGTTTAATTGTAAAAGTCATTTCTATTTCAAACTATTCAGTTTTACTCAAACAATTCATTTCAGCATAAGTATGCTGTTAATTCTATTTAACCCATAGATAGGACCCTTATCCGGTGCTACAACTTTGGGCCAGAGTAGACCTGGGAGCAATGGCAATGAGGGGGTACTCCGCATTCCTCAAAGCTCCAGCATTGCTGGAACCTCACCATCAGATTGTTTAGTGTCATATCCAGGACACTCGTTAGGGGGGTCTTACCCCTCTGCAGAGGTGCAGTCAGTGTATTCTACAGCCCCAGCTGACTGGGCAATATGCCAAAAGGGGAAGGAGTTTTACCATGTTAAAGAAGTAATATGAGTCAAAGAAGATTTGGTTATGTTGGATTTTATGGCACATCAACTTTTGTTGGTCATTAAATTCCAAATTCATTTTAGTACATATAAACATTTCGATTGCAAATAATTCACTTAAGTATAAATGCATTTTTTAACACAGAGATAAACAATTCCGTTCAGCATAAGTACACTTTTTGGTTTACTCACTGTTAAATGGAAAACAGTTTTATTTCAAACAATTCAGTTTACCATAAGTATAACCCATAGAAAAAACCCTCTCAGGTGCTAGCACTCCAGGTCAGAGTGGACCTGTAAGCCAAGGCAATGAAGGGGTATTCCACATTCTTCAAAGCTCTAGCATTACTGAAGCCTCACCATCAGATTGTTTAATATTATATCTGTTGTATACTGTGTCGTTATTAACAACGAGGAACACGTATGTATATAAAGATATAAGATTATATTTTTATTTTTGACGATGATACTTGTGTGGAGCAGAAAAGCAATCTCAGAGAGTTCGCGCACACGAAGGAGCTGTCGGGAGACCGAAGAGCCTGTGAACAACTATACATACACATATGCATATGCATGCAAAAACATATTCAACACAATAAAGACGAGCGGACACAGTTCTTTAGAAAAATATACCTCTCACTTTATTGAAAGTGTTGTGTGTGAGAGGTGAGTTGGAGACCGAACAAAGACTCCAACATATTGACCCCCAACACTTCTGGCTATGACAGCCTTTCTTTCCCGTACAACAGGGCTGCTCAACCGGGGACCTGGGGCCCAGCCTCTGCTGGGACATGGTTCTCATTCCAGCATCTTCTCTCCAACTGGTCTGAACTTCCTGTCACTGGGGTTGTATAATAATTTGCCGTCCACCTACTTCTGGCGAGCGTCACAATTCTCACTTAATTCATCCCTTCGACAGTCTCGGTTATCCCCTGATATCTTCGACAGGATGCACCTGTTATTTACACTGGTGCATTTCTTCTTTTGACAGCTTGGCCGGGGTCAATATGTTACATATCCAGGAAACTCGTAAGGGGAACTTACCGGTCGGTATAATCTGCAGCTCCCAGTCGACTGGGCCAGAGTCAAAGAAAAAGAACTGCGTATTTACTAAACTACTCCACCACGATCTGGGTGTGGCACAAAGTCGATTTTTAGCAGATTCGGAGTTCAGAATTTTCCTTCAATTAGACTGAATAACCCAGCCGGCTTTACGAGTATTTGCTCCAAGCAGTGGAAAAAAAGAAATAGATTCATGTCGCTTCTAAGAAAAGAAACCAACACAGCATCGTCCAGGATTTGAACTCAAGTCTTTAATTTCATTTCCTATGCCGATAACCGTTACTGTAACATTGAATGGAAAAGAGGAAGAAGGAGTTTCGTTGGGAAGAATAATAATAAGAAGAAGCTATAACAAAAGTCACCGACTTTCAATAATATATTAATGTGAATTCCTCATAAAACGTTACTAGTATTGGCAACGTTTAAATGCATTTTGCGGACTTTTTTATTGTTGCGAAATGCATCTCCATTCGATTTGAAAAGTCATTCGTCATTTAATTTGTAAATCCTCCATATTATTGATATATTTACATATGAATTACTTCTTCTTCGTCTTCTTCTGCTTTTCGTTTTGTCTTTTTTCCAATTTTTTCACCCGACCCCACCCTCTATAGATCCTACCAATCGTGACGGGTGAGGAAGCGAAGTTTTCCTCCATAAAGCCAGCCGTTTTCTAAGCCTTGCCATTGATCCAATGGAAATTAATTCCACAACCCTTTTGTTATCTGCTTAAATTGGGCCCATTGTTTTCTTTGTTGAATGGAAACATTCACCATGTCACCGATTCATTTCTCTTCCTCTTCCAGGCGCATTTTCATTCGCTTATACATTAGACACAATGCATTTCTACATACTACTTGCGTCGAAATTCACCGTTTCATCATTTTTTTTTTCTTAGTTTCGATATAAGCTATTTCTTGCTGAGCTATTATTGTTTTCTCTCTTCCTTTAACACGATTCTTCCATGAAAATTATTTAAGCTCCATTCAATATTCTTTCGTATCTCATAATCTTTAAAAAATGAAACTTATTTCAGGTGACTTAACTTTGAGGTTTGTTTTTGGCTATGCTGGGGTCGATGACTTAAAATGTCGCAATATATCATCGTGGCCTGCTCAATCTCGTCTTTTAAATGACTTAACCCTATGTAACTTATTTTCGGTGACTTAATCTTGAGATTTGTTTTTGACTATAATCGGGACGATGATTTAAATTGTCGCAAAATATGACTGTGACCTACTCAATCTCGTTTTTTGAATGACTTAACCCGATGTTGTTTTGTGGTTAAAAAAAGATTGTCAGTCGTAAGTTTTTTCGGGTTTTTTTCGAAACAGTACGAGTCTATTATCATAATGATTATCAGATGATATGGATGGATCTAAAAAAAGATTGTTTTATTTGGAAATTAAGATTAAATCAAAAAAGTAAACGAGGAATGCGATTAAAATGTTGGCTTTGATGTTGCAGTTATAGCTGACAGTCATATTTTATCTATTGTATCGAGGGCTAATGGAATGATGGGCGGGATGGCTATAATTTTTTTCGAGGGAGCAAATGCTTTAAAACTCCAGAAACCCTAATAAAACCTCATATAGTATTCTGAACCTAAGTCTGGACTGCTATGTCGAGACTTGGAAACTGGAGAGTAATATTGAGATTAGATGGCACCCAAAGAAAAGTGACAAAGATAATCACAATGGTTAATGATTACAGATTCAGGAAGAGATTTTAATAATCGGGACAACTTCTTACTAGAAAGAAGAATTTGTCATTATCTTTCAAAATAATTTAATTCTAAATATGGGAATTTTTTTTCAGTATCTCTCCTAAAACTGGAAATTTACTGTCAAGGCAAATTCAAACATTTAAGCCAACCTCCGATTTTGAAATTGTCTTTAATTGGAATCATTTTGAGATAAGGCTTCTTAATCTGAGAATTAATTTTTTATTGGTTTTATTGTTTTTATTTATTGCCGACTTTTTGTCCTCATCTTGGTAGTTTTTTTTATTGTTTTTTCTCACTACGTTTCGGCCAAATTTCACCTCTGGCCTTCTTCAGGTGATTTACCGTGACCTCGGATAGAAATGCTGAGTCTTGTAACCGTATCCCCAGTAATTACTGCCTTCCATAGTTGTATCGCACCACGTTTTTGACCCAGTAAACCTCTGGCCGGCTTGGATAGGAATTGAAACCGCTATCTTCTGACAATGCTCACCTGGAACCGTAGAGACTCAGAAAGAATAAACAACACAAAACTACCAAAATGAGGACAAAAAGTCCGCTATAAATTTAAAAAAAAAAAATTTTTTTTAAATCTTCCAATTTTGAATTTTTTTCTTAATACTGATATGTTTTTGAAAAAATTGCTTAATCAGTTCAAAACAGGATTAATGAAATAAAAAAAAAGAGTTAATTAAATTAGACGATTTAAGAAGAAATGGTTTTTAAAAAAAGAGGGTATTCTGGGAAATGTTGGATTATTTACTTGAAAGGATTTGATCTGTTTATAGGTATTGTATTCATCATCATCATCATATCGTGCTGGCAGCACGGATATCCCTGACCCTCTTTCGCCACTCCTCCCTATCGTTCATCGCCCTAGGTAGGTCTTCAGGACAACAACCTGTATCCTCACATAGCTGCTGAATGTACGTTCGTGCTGGTCGTCCTGCTTTTGCGCGGCCGTGTGTGGGGATCCATTAGAGTACATCTCTTATGAGTTCATCTCTGCTTCTCCAGCAATGTCCTGCATGTCTGGTTCGTCTAACTTGAATAGTTTTCGTGATAGGGGGCAGGTGGCCATACAGTTGGTGTCTTGTTGGGTGTTGCCGCCAGGACTTGTTGAGGATTGCACGCAGCATTCTTGTGTAATTGCCTTGTTTTCCCGGGCCATTGGCCTTATGAGTACAGTGTTCAATCCAAGTCCGAATCATACCAACGACTCAAAATATTGTACTTGATGCAGCCTTTTTTAACTGTCAGCTTTATAAGGTAAGGATCAAGGGTAAAGTAGAGCAATCTAAGGAATGGAGTAGCGCCTTCCCCTAGCTATTGAAAAGGGAGCCTTCGAGTCACCCTTGACTATGGTTGCCAACTTCACTTCACTGTAATATTTGTAAAACATCTTATGTTTTAAAGGTTGTTGTGAAAAGATAGTAAAAAAATGCAGATATCTAATGAGGCAAACAAATAATTGAAAATAATTAATCACAAGTTAAAAAAAGAACGTAAACTAAATTTAAATTTTTTTTGTATCAAGTAATCCTATCAAAGAAAATATTTTTAAAACAGATCTATTTGAGCCAGAGATGAAATTCTAACAGCGACTAGCTCTCTGGTCAGAGTGGACCTTGGGTTAATGACAATGAAATGGAAACTCAACATTCCCTTGTACGCCAAAACTAGACCCTCAATACCAAATGTAGTTTGGGGTCATACTGAACATACCAGTTTGTATAGTTTTTTTTTTTTCCACTAGAAGGGGTACTATTGCATTCTGGTTAGTGAACGCTTGTAATATTAAATAAAGGACAAACCACGATATGCGAGGAAATATATATATATATATATATATATATATATACAATAGAGAGACTATTAGTAGACAAGAACATAGGATTAATAAATACAGAATAAAGATATAGTCCAACGATAGTATTGTGTTCCGTTATTACGGTAGCAAGTAAAGTGATCTAGTGCGCGCTCCTGTCTCCAACGCTCTAATACTATTCCTACAAGAAGCTGCTCTACACCTTCTAGTCTGCCGTGGTATAAGTAGCTACTGCTATATATGGCAGATGGACTAGTTCATTGTGTGGAAAAGGGTGGGTGAGGCCCAACAGGTACAATCAATGTATTCAAATGGAACTGTACGTGATCAGACTTTGTCAGATTGCTGTAGACTAAAAAGTGAATATTTTGAGCGAACACAAAAAAATTGCCGTTGGTAATGTTATTTTATTTTATACGCTCTATAAGGAAACAGTAACCTTGACTTACAATTAATTTCAGAGTAAAATTCTTATGTCATCAAATGAAATTGTATATTTCTGGTAATTTCAGAATGCCGTGTATAAACTCAAAATTCTCCTTTCCAAACGTGGCTCAGACGGCTGCGGGTGCAGAATTACACCAACTGCATCTCTTCAGTGTGGTAAGACTTTCCCACCGAGTGTTCCAGTCGACTGGGGTGGCAGAATACACTGACTGCATCTCTGCAGAGGGGTAAGGTTCCCCAACGAGTGTCCTGCATATGACAGGGAACAATCTGATGGTGAGGCTTCAATAATCCAAGAGGTTTGGGGAATTTGGGGGACTTCTTCATTACTATCGCTTCGAGGTTCACTCTGGCTCGCTGTAGTAACACCTGACAGGGTCTTATCTATGTTTAAATAGAACATTGTACTTATGCTAAACTGAATTGTTTGAATAGAACTGTGTTTCCATTTAACTATGCGTAAACAAAAAGTGTACTTATGCTGATCTGAATAGTTTGAAATAGAACTGGTTTTGGCATTTAAGTGGTGTACTTGGCAATGGAACTATATATATATATATATATATATATATATATATATATCGATACGACCGCTCCAGAGATGCAGGACACTGCTGGAGAAGCAGGGACGAACTCATAAGAGATGTACTCTTATGGAGCCCCACACATGGCCGTGCAAAAGCAGGACGACTAGCTCGAACATACATTCAGCAGCTATGTGAGGATGCGGGATGTTGTCCAGAAGATCTGCCTGAGGCGATGAACGATAGGGAAAAGTGGCGAGAGAGGGCCAGGGATATCCATGCTATCAGCATGACATGATGATGATATATGTATATTAGATAAACTACAATGGTTGAAATGTCATAAAACCCAACCCAACCAACCATCCTCTCCAATCATTTCAGTTCGAACCTAGTCTTAAATCGCACTATCTACAAAGCTGTCGGGATGGAGGGGTCTTAACGAGTGGAAATTGTCCCGAAAGCACAGTTTTATTCATGGATCGTCTCACTTTATATTCGAAAAAGTGTTGTGATGTATATAAGTTGTCTGAAATTTTAAAATGAAGCTTATTGATTTTTATCGTTCAGGGTTTTCGGACAATAGTCTTTATTATTTGTTATATTTTCAACGTTTCGTACGATACACTCTCCAATCTTCTCCAGGTGTTTGTCTACACGGGAGCCAACGGGGAACTTCAAACTACGTCCTTTACTTCTTCCACGAGGGTTGCTAGTACTGATTCCGTTAACCACTTACGGGTGCAAGAGTTAAGAATACTTCTATTCTTACTGACCTGCTGTCAGGATTGAACCTATAACCAGCAGATTATTGTTTCTTTAGAAACTTAAGGAACCAACGCCTATAACAGTTACGCTATGTGTCCCGCTGGACAGTCCAAGTTGAATTTTTGGTACCAATAAATTTAACGTTCTCACATCACAATGATTCCTACTAGTATGTATGATTTTTTTTTACCTGAGCTCATATTCTAATTGTTTTTATTTTTGTTTTGTTTTATATAGTCTAAAAATAGGTGTTTACCAAACCGAAAAGGAATCTTTACTGGTGACGTGTGTGTCGGTCTCTTGTCCGGAAGAACAATAATGACAGTTGATTAAATGTAAATAGTTTCACAACTATAGTCAACTATCGTATGACATATGCAGTTATATGAAACAGAATACAGCGTTTGGACTGGTTATATGTGTATAGATATAAATTCAAATTTAAGTAGTCAAATGCTTGAGTCATTTGCTGATGAATTATTGGATATGTGATTTGGAGTTTTCTCTCAACCGACTTCTATCAAAACCGCATGCGTGCACTGCCTCTCTCAATATTAAACGATCCGTTCTTTTCGCAATCAAAACATAAAAAAAAACTCCTCAGATAAAAATAGCGATATATTGTTTGGATATATCTTTGTAATTAAAAAGTATTCCCCCGTTGAAAATGCGTCCGAAATCGACTTGACCCACTTGGCTAGAGCTGCAGAATACACCGACTGTATCTCTGCAGAGGTGTAAGACTTCCCCAAAGAGTGCCCTGATATGATACTCAAAAATCTGATTGTGAGAGTAACCTATTTGCTGTGATGGCTAATTATTTTATTATCTGGTTTGGTTAGACCGCGAGTTTTTCAGTTTGCTGTTAAGTTAGCTAAAATCTTTGAGCGGAAATGTAAATCAAATTGAAAAGTTTGAGCGAGTATATAACGATCAACACAGGAAGACCAAAATATAGACAAAATGGATTCGTCTCTTGTCATAGGATCGATTGGGAAAATGAAAACAGTGAATTCGGGACACGTGAGAGATGACGCAATAAGTTAGCAAGATGTCACAACCCTAAACATATCCTGAATTTAGAATATATATATAAAAAAAATAACGAATTTTGAAAGACTAGTCGGTCAGTTGTCAGTAAGATGTTTCCGTTTAGAGAATTCGGTCAGGCTGGTGGAGAGTGTTTTTGTGTCTGTTCATAGACTCTTACAGATTCTCTCTCTCTCTCTCTCTCTCTCTCTCTCTCTCTCTCTCTCTCTCTCTCTCTCGTGTTATTATTTGTTGCCTGAACATCGAACGCTAAATGATTAATTGTTGACGGAATGTTCTTCGTGTTTTTGAGTTGCCAAAACCCAAACAACTTTGTTTTAACGTTTCACCCCCAACTGCGGGGAAAAAATTCCAGATGGATTGCGGTATTCCCTATCTGTGGATCTTTCAAGCAAAAACGTGGTCACAGAGAAGATTGATAAACAAGCTATCTGGTAATGCACTTGGCGCCGATACCAGGATAAGACCAAAATAAAAGTACGGTGAAAACTATAGTACCACATTTGGCACCCTTACCAGGATTCGACCATGGAAATCTACAACACTTTCAGACGCTGGATTCGACCATAAAAATACACAGCACAGACATAAAAATGATTCGACCCTGAATGTTTTATAGCGACATATACCTACACAATACATATACAAATATAAGCGCAAATATAGTCAACAATAATATACAAACTTCAATGAACAAACGAACAAACTTCTTAATAAAAATATACCTCTCAAACTTGATTCGAACGGGTTGTGTGTGAGAGTTGAGTTGGAGACGGGGACAGACTGCTACATATTGACCCAAAGGTCTTCTGACCATAGCAGCATTTCTTTCGTATTCTGGCTGGGCTGCTCAACCGTGGGTCACTGAGGGCCCAAGTCCTCTGTCTGGAGCTGGCTCTCAATTCGGTATATGGTCCCTAACTGAAACTGGAACTCGAACTGACTGCAACTCAAACCGTCTGTGGCACCTGGTTATATAATTGCTTGACATCAACCTGCTTCCTGTGGGCGTACGCATCTGCACCGAATTCAACCACGTCCACAAGTCAAGGTGATATTCCGATATCTTCAAACGGATGCATCGGTTTCGCTGTTCTTCTTCTTATTTACACAAGTGCATCTCTTGATTGACGGCTCGGTCGAGGGTCAATATGTTACATGAATACCCATAACCAAACGATGGTACAACATTTGTTGCATAGCCGTGATACAACTATACACATATACATGCGCATGAGGAAAGATAGTCAATGACAAACGGACACAATTCTTTAGAAAAAAATACCTCTCACACTTTATTCGAAATGGTAGCGAAAGGGTTGCAAAAGGGTTATGTGTGAGAGGGGAGTTGGAGACTGAACAAAACTGCAACACATTGACCCCCAGTTCCTCTGTCTTTAGCTGCACTTCTTTCTCGTTCTACTGTGCTGCTCAACCGGGGGCCCTGAGGGCCCAGCCCTCTGCTGAGAGCTGGCTCTCACTGCCTCGAAGTGCAACAACTGACTCCAAACTAACTGAACTTTCTGTCGCACTGGGTTATATCATTGTTTGTCGTCCACCTGATTCCTGTGAGCGTCGCATCTGCACCTAATTCAAAACGTCCACAGTCAAGGTTATACCCTGATATCTTCGACCGGATGCACCTGTTCCTTGATCGACGGCTGGGTCGGAGGTCAGTATGTTACACAGTTGATGCCGTGCAAACATATTAAGTATATTGTTTGGTACGAGTAACAGCACCAAACTATAGTTTATATGAGGCTCCAATAATGCTTGAGCTTTGTAGAATGTGGAGTACGCTTCATTGTCATTGCTCCAAGGTCCTCTCTATTCTAGAGTGGAAGCACCTGATATGGTCCTGTCTCTGGGTCAGATAGAACTGTTTGATATTTAAATTGGACTTATGCAAAACTGAATTATTTGAAATAGAACTGTTTCATGAATAAAAATTGATTTGGCATTAGATAACTTACAAAGGTTGATATGCCATTAAACCAAAACAACCCTAACCCTAACTAAACCAAATCGACTGTTGTTCAAATCAAGTTTAAGGCTCATTTTCTCTAAACTCACTATTTCAAAACAATATTCCAATATTGTTAGCCCATCACGCTATTACCTATGGTCAACTCCGAAATCCACAATCATGGTTTGAACCTGGTCTTCTCAACAATCGATCTTTTCTCAGAATGAACTACAAAATTCTTATTTCAAATTAACCCAATTCCGACTGCCGTAAAGAAAGATATCATTACAATATTCTTAAAAGAAAGCTAACTTGCATAACAATCACTTAACTTCGTCATAGCTATAGTTGCACATTGGCGTGTTTCTCCAAGATTTATTAAGAATTATCAATTTGTCCAAAAATGAACGTTCGAATCCGCTGACTACGATTCCACTGTCAATCGCTTAAGTAATTAGACCATGAGCCACCCACCCCCCGATTGTCTTGACTCTTCTAGACCTGAACACTTTATTTCATATATATACATATATATATATATATATGCATTTATATAAATATATATATATATATATATATATATATATATATATATATATATATATATACTGAGAAAATTAACTTCTTTGGTGTCATTATCAATTTATATTAGGTATATGATGAACCACTTCAGATGTTAAATGAAAAAAAAAATTTGGGGTCTTATAGTGCTTCCGGCAAGAATATATATATATATATATATATATACATTTATACACACACACACACACACACACATATATATATATATATATATATCATCGCGTCCGCTGTTGAGTCTCCGAGTTTCCGCGAATGTCAAATTGTCTTTATGGCGTGTAGATAATCACTTTCCCAAAGCAAAGACCCTGAAGCCAAATAGCTGGTGTCAACAGGCTTATTCTCCGTGGGAAGGTGTAAAAAAGGTTGGTTCCGTATTCTAAAGTTAACTCGGAGAAGTTAAATCTACATGGAGTCTCGTGAAATCTGACAGGCAAAGGGCTAAACTGTAAGACGCTGATAATTTAAGGCTTAGTCTTACAGCTGAAAAAAGGCCGCTAGGAGGAAGTAACTACTAAGGTAACAGAAGATATGTGCCACACGACATATATTTATGATCATATTATTTATGACTTTTGGTCATCGATGTTACTCATGTTCATATCTTTAACAAAATTTAAGATATATATATATATATATATATATATAGTACAATTAAATGGAGACTCAAACTCGGTTAAGTCGTCATAATAAATTTATATCGGCGGAGAATATTGATGGTATATTCTCCGTCTCGTCAGATGACTCTTTTACATGGTCTGTCCTGTCGCAGAGATGCATGTAAAAGAGTCATCTGACGAGACGGAGAATATACCAACAATATTCTCCACCGAAATAAATTTATTATGACGGCTTAACCGAGTTTGAGTCTCCATTTAATTGTACTATATATATATATATATATATCAGATATGGGTTGTTGAGTGGGTGTTGACGGCTTAACCGAGTTTTTAAGTCTCCATTTAATTGTACTATATACGCTCTGAATATGAATTTTGTTATACCCTAGAGAATGAATAGGGAACTAACAATTGCCATACATAGAGCACTCTCATAGATCTATATGATTACCCTCATATATTCTATATAAAGAATAATCTACACCTACTGTCCTTGGACACTGACTGGATAATTTATATATATATATATATATATATATATATATACAAACCGGTCACATTAGGATTATAAATTTATTTCCGTTCTCTTATGTATTTTTGATAAAATAAAAAAAACACGAAAAATATTACCAGGACTTCTTCAGATCTTATGGATAAAATAAATCAGAATAGACACAGGAAAGAAGAGTTGGATAGAAGAGGGTTGAAGAGTTTTACCTGGAAAATTTACATGTTCACTTTTGAATAGTTTTCTTGTCCTGATGGAATTACTCCCAACACCGGTTTAACTGGACCAAATAATTCACCCTCTTCTATCCCCTCCCACCC
>OY757932.1:23484956-23512456 GCA_963585895.1 Sepioteuthis lessoniana | reverse complement strand
CACCATCTCCATTATCTATCTATCGCTTATCTATCATATGGACGTGCCCGTGGTGTAATGGTTATCGTCACAGGATATGGACACGGCGATACGAGTTCAATTCCTGGAGAAGACTGATTGCATTTCACATAGCACTAATACCCTTGGGAAAGTTATGAATCCAATTATTCTCCCTCCAGCTATGGGTAAATAGTAGGGCAGACTAGGTTCTTCAGCCTTGGTGAGGAAACTAGTCTAGGAGAAGGAAAACTCTGAATTCAAACCTGCTAAACTCTGCTTAAAAACTGACCTTGTGTTATATCCTGCCCGAGCGGAGGGGTTGGGTAAATAGGATCGCTTATCTATCATATCTTTGCATTTACAAAACTGTTTTTTGGCGCCAAACACACAGACATACAGATACATACATACATACATGCATACGTATGTGTGTGTGTGTGTGTGTGTGTGTGTGTGTGTGTGTTTGGTGCTTCTTGATATATATATATATATATATATATATATGTAAGAAGGTTGTTTCCATGTCATAAAGATTTAATATACTTGTAAAAGTTATGAATTGTACTATATTATTTTGAGTACATATGAGTAGAAGAGCAAACAATGCTGTTTAAACTTGGAAAAGAAACAAGTCTAAAGGAAAAAAAAACCCTCCGTATTTACATCTGTTTAACACTGATTAAAAATTAAGTTTATGTTGCATCATTTCCATTGAAGATGGGGTTGTGTAAAACAAACAAACACACACACACACACACACACACACACACACACACACACACACACACACACAAATAAACACACACACACACACAAAGAAAACAAACACACACACACATAGATAGATAGATAGATAGATAGATAGATAGATATAAAATCAAACTTCATGGCGTTCAGTTTCCTATGTTTGTTTGGATAGATAGATAGATAGATACATAGATACACACACACACACACACACACACATATATATATATATATATATATATATATATATATATATATATACATTTGCGCTCACATATATATTCACACACATTTATACATATACATATAGATAGATAGATAGATAGGCAGAGAAAGAGAAAGAGAAAGAGAAAGAGAGAAAGAGAGAGAGAGAGAGAGAGAGAGAGAGACTCAAACACACGCAAAAACCCCTCACACACATATGTATATTTATGTCCGCATATATATATATATATATATATATATAATCCTAGTGAATAATCATTTGATTTGATAAGGAAGGTTTCATGATAATCCCATATATATAAATTGGCGTTGAATAGAGAGGACGTCGCCGAAAGACTACGTACACAAATTTCGAAAAAAAAAAAAAAACTAAAAGAAGCACAAATCGATTAACGGACAATGATTAATATATCGACAAGAAAAGGCGTGAACTAAAATGATTAGAGGCAAGCAAATAATAAAGAAAAACAAAGGAATAATTTCATGCTTAAGACTTTTTTTGTTTTCTTGTAATCGCCCTGGGGCTTTTATGAATAATGACAGATCAAAGATCTTGGAAAAATCGGTGAGTGTTCTGGCAGAGGTGGGAGTTGCTGTTGACGTTGTTGGGGATCTGGAATGTGTGGGTGCTTGGAGAATGGATGGAGTTGGAAGATTGATATTAAATACAAGGCATGACAGAAGGAATTAATTACTAAAGAACAGAGGCATATGAATGAGTAGCAGAATGATGGTCGGGAGGCGGGAAGTTATTGTGAATGAATAGAGGAAAATAATTAAAAATAAGAGGAAAGAAAAAAAACTACCAGAAAGAAAAAAACAAGGTTAATTAAATACATTTCTAATAATGCTGTTTTATAACATTTAAAATAGTCCTTAATAATTTATAAAATCCTCTAATTTCAATTTCTTAAACACAGAGGCAATAAACATATGAGAGAAACGCTGAAATAAAAAAAATGTGTTTGTTTCTATTGGTTTCCGTGTTTAATGGTATGCCATACGTCGTGGGTTACTTAGTCCTGAAGTCTTCTTTGTAGAAAAATAACAATTGTGCTCTTAAACCCATAGCCGGGGGTGTATAAGGGGGTTCATACACTCCTGGGTGTTAGCTGGAGTCCCCAACCCACGTCGGATACAAAAGTCATCGATTTGTGAAGGCATGTGTGTGAAATGTATGATGATAAGCGGATGGTTCAAAAAGTTCCAAAATTTTGCAAAAAAAGACAAATAAAAAAAATAAAAAAATTCTGTAGATGGACATTTTTATTGAGTCAATACACGAGCACTTTTTATGATTCTAGAAAAATCTCATATAGGTTTTTTTCTAGTTTTATAAGAAATTTTAATGTATTGCCACGATAAAACTGTTCAGCTAGAATCTTCATTCTGGTTGTAGCTGAAAACTGTTTGATCATCACTGGAATATCATTAGCCCAGTCAGCTGCGGCTGTAGAATGCACGACTGCATCTCCGGAGAGGTATAAGACTCCCCGAACAAGTGTCCTGAATATGACATCAAACCATCTGATAGTGGAACTCCAGCCCTGAAAATTTAGTACAAACTTTGTGCAAACAAATGATTTAGATTATATTGTGACTGTGATTTAGCAATACGTAAAACCATTTAAGAATGTTTTTTTTTAAAGTGTAGTTACATGTCATGTATATATTCAACATATATGAATAAAGAAGATTTGACATTAGATAACGTATAAATGTTGATAAGCCAAAAACCCAACCAAACCAAATAATATATATTTAATATAGCTGTATATTTCCATAAAATCCAACCAAACCAAATCATATATATCTAATATATTTGTGTAAACACGATTTGTCGTTCAATAACCGACAATGATTAATATTCCATAAAATCCAACCAAACCAAATCATATATATCTAATATATTTGTGTAAACACGATTAGGCGTTCAATAACTGCAAATGATTGATATTCCATAAAATCCAACCGAACCAAATCATATACATCTGATTATATTTGTGTAAACACGATTTGTCGTTCAATAACCGACAATGATTAATATTCCATAAAATCCAACCAAACCAAATCATATATATCTAATATATTTGTGTAAACACGATTAGGCGTTCAATAACTGCAAATGATTGATATTCCATAAAATCCAACCGAACCAAATCATATACATCTGATTATATTTGTGTAAACACGATTTGTCGTTCAATAACCGACAATGATTAATATTCCATAAAATCCAACCAAACCAAATCATATATATCTAATATATTTATATAAACACGATTTTGCGTTCAGTAACCGACAATGATTGATATTCCATAAAATCCAATAAAACCAAGTCATATACATCTAATATATTTGTATAAACACGACTTGGCGTTCAATAACCGCAAATGATTGATATTCCATAAAATCCAACCAAACCAATATATATATATATATATATATATATATATATATATATATATATATATATATATCTGATTATATTTGTGTAAACACGATTTGGCGTTCAATAACCGACAGTGATTGATATAACTGTTCAGTTTTGAGGGATCTTATAGCATAACAACCATCGTAAAATCCAACCAAACAAAATCTTATATATCTAATTTATTTGTATAAACACGATTTGGCGTTAAATAACCGACAATGATAGATATTCTGTAAAATCGAAACAAATCAAATCATATATATCTAATATATTTGTATAAAAACGATTTGGCGTTAAATAACTTAACGCCAATTCGTGTTTATACAAATATATTAGATATATATGATTTAATTTGTTTCGATTTTACGCTGGTTGATATGCTATAACACCCCACAAAACCGAACAGTTACATTGTTTGAAATAAGTAATAATAATTAATATTCAACAATTATAACTTCATGTAAATATAGATAATGCAAATGATTTACAGCAAAAAAGCATCGTGTATTTCCGTAGAATACGAACATTTGTCAATCATATTAATTTGAACTAGGGATTAGACCATTAAAGGATTACTTTTCCAAATCATAGAAAACCTAAAAGTAATGGTACGGAAGGGTGCTACACACACCCAACAGATTCAAAACTGGGAGTTTATTATCATTCGCAGTTTAGTGTCATACACAGAACACATTTTATAGGTTGGGAAATGTTCTTGTCCCTCAATAAAGTATACTATCAACGTATTGTAAACCACGTCAGCATGGCTGGTAATTTTGTTTCAATCCAAAAGAGGATACAGCACACTTCCTGTGTTTACTGTTTATAAATATTATCAATAAGAAAAAACACCTAATCTAATATTGTTATTTTCTCCAGTAGGGTTCCTCTAAATGGGGTGTGCGTTTGATAAAGTAAAGTTGGCGACCATAGTCGAAGGCGACCCGATGGTTCCATTTTAAATAGCTACTACACCGAGGTGTAGGAGGAGGGCACAACTTTCCTTGGATTGCTTCACATTTCCCTTGATACGCACCTTATAATGCTCAGTGTTATTCTCGCTCCAGCTATGGGTAAATAGTAGGGCAGACTGGGTTCTTCAGCCTTGGTGAGGCAACTAGTCTAGGGGAAGGAAAACTCTGAATTCAAACCTGTTAAACTCCGCTTAAAATTGATCTTGTGTCATATCCTGCCCGAGCGGAGGGGTTGGTAAATAGGATAATGCTCAGTGTTAAGCAAGAAGGCACCAAGTACCATTCTTTAAATGTCTTTGGTATGACCCGACCAGCGATTGAACCCCAGGTTACCAGACCACTGGTGAACACTCGACCCACTCATCCAATGAGACGGCAATTAAATTCTCAAGATTCTTGTTTAATAAAACGGAATTAATTTCTCACGGAAACTAGCACAAAAATATTATCAAATATGATGAAATACAAGACAATCATGGATTTGAGAACTAGTTATATGCCCAGGTTGTATTTTTATCTTGCATTTTCTCTGTGTAACAAAATGCATTCAAAACTTATTGGGACCACAAGGTATTATTGTGGTGTCCTTCAGCCCCCAAACTACGCATGCAACAAAAGTCATGATCTTAAAAACGTTTTTTTTTTTGCGGCACTCGTGTATCAAATTTTTACAAAGCACCATATATTAGAGTTTTTGGAAAGAAATTACTTTTTACCAGAGAGTATATATATATATATATATATATATATATATATATATATATATATAATTAAATTACGTGTACAGAAAATTTTGTACAATATAATAAGCAGAGACACCATTGGTAATTGTAGTCGGGGAACTTAAGTAAAACAGTAAAACAACGAAGGACCCTTTTCGTCCGGTTCTTTTCAAGTTAGGAACACCGGAAATTTAAGTAAAAACGGGGTATATATATGCAATATATAAGCAGAATGGCACATAGGTGGGGAGTAACCCCTGTATCCAGGAGTTCCCCAAATATATTAAGAATATTATTGTTTAACTGCCTGCACAGAGAGGGGAAATTCATAGAGATATGCATCACCACTAGAAATTTAAGATGGGATTTATTTCTTGCCCTGTGCAGGACTGAAAAACAATCATCTTCATAACGAGTTCTGCAATTATTTATAGTGAGCAGATGCTCACCAATTACCGAATCCATTGCTTGGGAATGCCCGGATGTTAGTCAGCCTGACAAAAGAGATCTGGGTATATGCTGCCTAACCCTCACTTCGAGACGTTGACAAGTCATACCTATATATATCGAATTAGACCGACAAGTGAATTTATAAATTAAATTACTTTGTTTAAAGATAGGTAGCTTGTCCTTTTTGGTAGAATTAAAGGCCAGCCTCGAAGTGAATATTGGTCTTAGGTAAACAGCATGATGGCAATGATACACAGAAGAGGCAATCTTATTTGCAAAGGATTCGGTACAAGAACCAACTCAAGGGAGTCTAAAATATACAGGGCATTTCAAAGGACCAAAAACTTTATTCGTGTCCCTGAATTCTGTCACCGTATACTTAATGTTACTCTCAATGACATCCTCTGGGTACCCCTTATCTATAAAGATATCCTTGATAGTTCTGAGTTCATTTTCAATCTTGCACTCTCTACAAATGTTAAGAGCTCTGTAAGAAAGACATCTAATTAGATTAAGCTTCTTAGATTTGGGAACAAAAGAATGCCAATCCAAATATAGCCCAGTAAATGTGGGTTTCTTATAAACGGATGTGAGGAAAGAAGCATCTCCTCTTTCAACTGGCACATCCTCCATAGTAAATAATAGGGAGGAGTGTAGCCGATTCAATGTATCAAAAAATTTCAAAGCATCGCTACGAGATTTCAAGGAAACAATATATATATATATATATATATATATATATATATATATATATATATATATATTGTAAGTTTATTTAAATATTATCAAAAAAATGATATCAACTTCATCTTCAACTACTGCTGCTTAACAAACTCAAGAAAAGGCTAAATCGCTAAGATGGGAGGTTGTTCTACATCCACTGTACTCTCTAAATTTAGCCCCTATAAATGTTCGATCACAAATAAATATTTTTAAGTGGTATGACATTCAGAAACAATGACGAAAAATAAAAACGGTCTTTCAAGAAAATGCTCAGATTTTTAATTTCATGGAATTAAAAATCTGTTGCAGTCCTCTGAAAGTTCTAATCTTTACGAAAACCAAGGAGATGTGTTCACGGGGTTAAAATAGCAATCTTTTTCTTCATAGAAAGATCCTGTAAAAATTAATAACACTTTCTTTTCCATGCACCATTTCAAATTGTTTTCGATTGCATTAAATCTTTGAATTGTATGAATTCGATATCTGAACTAATTCTTCAACAGCAAAAGAAAGACATGATTTCTATTGGTTTTAGACCAAAAGTATACGTCATTAAACTTAATACGGTCTGGTCTTAGTTCCTCTATTAAGTTGAAGACAATTTGGTGATCCATTTAGACTATCTTTAGCAATTCATTTCAGTTAAACAGTCTATCCTATAAACTACAGTCATATTTCAGTTTCATTTAGCATCATTATCACTGCCGAAGTTATAAACTTATCTTATTTCCTCCGTAGACATTTATTCTTAGGAGGGTTAAAGTAATAAGTTTAATCATATCATGATGAAAGTGGTAACTTAGCCATTTTAAACTGTGGGGTGTCCGGCTTGACCAGCAGACCATTAATAATGAATTTGTTGTGGAGTATAGTTGAAGAAATACTGTTATCTCTAAAGAATGAATACGTGAAAAATACGTACAATTCAGCAAGTAGTATTGCCAGCAAAACTAAAATTCATGAGAAAAAGTGGTAAAAACACAGTGAGTGAGTTGCATTTATAGAAAGGTACTTTTTGACACGTAAAAATATCAGAGAATTAAGGGAGTTCGAAAGAGATTAAGATCTATTGAAACAATTGGTTTCCTTGGTGTTTGTTTACAATTATATGAAAGTAAACTTACGTTCTTACATGCTGAGTAATATTTTGTGTTGTGTTGAATTCACAATGAGTCTATTTAGCACCAGAAATCTCTCTGAGGGAAAGAACAAGTATCTGTGTCTTGGAAATTATGTGAGTAGACATTGATTTCATCGCTCTTTTTTTCTTTTATAATAGGAACTGTTTTAATACAATTGGGTCGCTATCGAATAGTAAAAGTCCTTTTGCAGACAAGGAATTGGTTGGTTGAATGGATGTTTGAGTTTAATGGCATATCAACCTTTGTAGTTTATTTAACCCCAAATCCATTTTTATGAATATAGTTCTATTTCAAACAAATTAGTTTAGAATAAGTACGCAGTTTAAATGTGAAAAACATTTCTATTTCAAGCTATTCAGTTGAGCCAAGCAGTTCTATCGTTAAATGTCTAAACAGTTCTATATTAAACAATTCAGTTTAGTGTAAATACAGTTTCTAAGTCAAAAACAGTTCCATTTCAAATAATTCAGTTTAGCATTAGTACGCAGTTTAAATGTAAGTACGGTTTAATCGTCAAAAACATTTCAATTCCAAGATATTCAATTTTGTCAAAAAATTAAGTTGAGCATAAGAATGCCATTATTTCTATTTAACCCATAGATAGGGCCTTATGCTACCTCGCTGGACCAGGGTGGACCTGGGAGTAATGGCAATAAAGGGGTGCTCCGCATTCCCCAAGGCCCCAGCATTACTGGAACCTCATCATTAGATTGTTTAGTGTCATATCCTCTGCAGAGGCGTAATCGGTGTTTTTTACAGCCCCAGTCGACTGGGCAAGTAGAGAAGGGGTGTAATTTCACAAATTCAATTCACACTTGTTGCCCCATAGTCCTTGACTAATATTGCTTTGCCAGGCAATAGATTTTTTGTGCTGGGTCATAATGCCCACTGCATCAATTGCGACACCACTGTGTCGCTATCAAGTCATCATTTGTAAAAGTCCTTGGAAAGACAAAGGATGTTATTCCATAAATTCTACTCTCGCTTATTGCCCGATTGTCCGTGACTTATATCAAACTTATGTTGCTTTGCCCGGTGATAATTTCATGTGCTGGGTTCTAATAGGCACTGTTGCAATTGCAACGCCACTGAGTCACCATCGAGGCATCATTAGTAAAAGTCCTTTGGAAGACAAGGGAGGTAATTCCGCAAGTTCGATTGTGACTTGTTGTCCTTGACTTAATGTTATTTTGCTCGGTGATAGTTTTAATTTGGACATTCTGCTGAAAACCAACCAAGAAACTTCGTTCGATTTGAACGGTATAAATTCTTTATCATCTGAATTTCAATATCGACTATTAACAAATCCAATCCACTCCTTGACTTCTTTTTTTTTTTTTTTTAAATAAATTGTGTTCTAAATCAAAGATAGTAAGTTTTTATAATTGCTATCTGAACACTTTTCAACCAAAACAAATATTACTATGTGTTATTTATAATTAAACTCTATAGCACTGATATTCTGTAATGAAAAACATGATCAGGTAACAGTGAAAATATTAGCAGAATGTCGTAATACAAAAATAAGTTTTTAACAATTTAATGAAATGCTGTTAAAAACTGCTATTTCATACACACACATATGAAAATCCTCACGTATTTGTTAATCTATCAGATTTTAAATTTTGAAATGAATTAGAACATCAAAAACTGTAAAAGTGAAAATATTGACATTCATGGCGTGGTTGATCTTACTGGCAAAATATGTAAGAGAGTCTTTATTTCAAAGACAATAGTATTTCTTCACCTGATATCAGATAAAATAACCTAAGCTATAACTTAAAATCTGGTAAAGATGATAAAGTTTGGAAAAGAACTGAAGACCTAAAAAATATTAAAACCCATAGGCGCAATTAGTATCCTACTTTCAACCTATTTAATTGCTCAGTTGGTTGTAAGTTTTAAGATTCTATTTAGACTTAAAAGTCAACTCAGGGCACTGCTATTTTTAATCACATGCCTCTTAACCAAATGGTCTTGCTCGAGTGTAAGTTGATTACCATGATATAGACACACATGATTTATATATATGCGGATAAATATTTAAATATGAATATTTACATAAGAAAACGTATTTAGAAACACTAACATTAAAGCAGAGGTTTCAACTATAAACCATTCTTTTCCTATCAGTGCATTAGAGCCTTTTCTTTTAAGATTCTAAAATTGAAATATCTCAATGATGGTATGGCTATAAAACTGCGATTCATCACGAGTAATAGGCCTATGATAGACAAGAGATGTAATTCCAGTGTAACTTACTGACCTCCGACCCAGCCGTCGATCAAGGAACAGGTGCATCCGGTCGAAGATATCAGGGTATAACCTTGACTGTGGACGGGTTGAATTGGGTGCAGATTTGACGCCCACAAGAATTAGGTGGATGTCAAACAATTATATAACCCCGGGACACAGACAGGTTCAGTTAGTTGGAGTCAGTTAGTTGGCGTTAGGATGCTGTCGTGAGAACCAGCACCCAGCAGAGGGCTATGGGCCCTCAGGACCCCCGATTGAGCAGCCCAGTAGAACGAGAAAAAAGTGCTGCTAAACACAAAGGAACTGGGGGTCAATATGTCGCAGTTTATTCAGTCTCCAACTCACCTCTCACACATAACCCTTTCGCAACCCTTTTGCAACCATTTCGAATAAAGTGTGAGAGGTATATTTTTCTAAAGAAGTGCGTTTTGTTCGTCATTATTATTGGCTATATTTCCGCATGCATCTGTATATGCTACACCAGAAGTGCAGTTGTAAAGAAATATCAGTTACTTATGATTGTTTAATTCCTCATCTGTGAGTCGTTCAATATTTCCCAGATGCCTTCTCAAACTGTTTATGAGATTCTATGTCTGTGGTTATCTCACTTAATCAGACATCAAAACATAAAAAAATTATTCAACCAAGTCCCAAAACAGCCACCAACTTCTTTACAAATACTAATGCGAAATAAACAGTCACCATCTTCTTTACAAATAGTAATGCGACTCTGTTATTCAGATACAAAAAAAAGTCTTCATTCAGACTGTCTATAATTCTCGCATTCCGACGAAACCAAGAGGAGAGAGGAAAACCTTCTAAAAAGTTTATGAACAAATTTCGCTTGCAGCTAAAAAGAGACACCCACTCATCTTAGCACATCATCCACCAACTCTCTTCGTTTCCGATGACATTAGTTTTAGGCAACATCGAAAACCCGCCCATGATAACACTATCATTCCAACCAAGGCTATAAGGATGATATTAATAAGTAAATTTGGCGACCACAGTTGAGGGTAACGTGAAGGCTCCCTTTCCAATAGCTACTACACCGCGGTGTTAAGGAAATCATAATTCCATTCTTTAGTTTGCTCCACTTTACCCTTAATCTATACTTTATTATGCTAAGATAAGTATCGTTAGCTTTTTAGTTAAGTTAGGTTATTGGGTTTAAAAGCATATCAACTTTTGATGATTGTTTAACGTAAAACGTTGTTTATATATATATATATAATTTTTAAGTGAATATCTGTAACACGATTAACCGTGTTGAATATCAATATTTTAAAAGTAATGTTATTCCGATACGAAAATGTCTTCATTCAGACTGTCTACAATTCTAGCAGTCCGACGCAGTGACGTTGAGAGAGGAAGACCTTCTTAGGGTTTATGAACGAATCTTGCCTGCATCTACAAAGAGCAACCCTCCCCGTGACCAGATAGATTCACACATGCGTCCAACACAACTTGTCTATTTGGGTTTCAAATCCTTAATTCCCCTATTAATCCAAAATTATCTTTTCTCATAGAATATACTCTTAATTATAGCATCGGCAAGTCATATCATAACACGTGTTATTAACTGTTATTTCCCTACGCCGTTTGAGAAGCCTTGACTTTTTTACCTTTAACAGCATTCGACCTCAACAATGATTTGAAAACACATCCCCTGGCGATCTACAAAACAATTTGTCCAACCTGACATCTTTCATATATGCAAGAATTATACCATATGAACTTTTGCGACTTTTTACGCTAAAAGATGTGTAGCCAGTCCACAAACTCACGAAACACGATTAAAAAATAATTTATATAATTAATTACCACCCTAATTATTTTACATAACTTGTTGGTAACATTATTTTTAAACGAGCCATAAGTAATTTGTTTGTACACAGTTATATGGTTTTAAGTATTGTAATCTAACACAAATAATTCTATTAACATACAATTAACTAGTTTCGGGCATTGCAATTTTATACCAATAATTCATTTCTGAATTAAGTGTTTGTTTGCACACAGTTAATTGGTTTCGAGTATTGGAAATAATTAAATTGTTCTATCTGACACATAGAGGGGACGCCATAAAAGTAGTTCGACTCATGTTCAGAATGGACCAGAGCGGACAGAAAATGAAGTGATGTACCACTTTCTACAAAGTTTCAGACTAAATATTTACCAACCGATTGTTTAGTATCATATGGAAGACACTTGTTACGTTCCGCTCTATGGTCAAACAAACGACAACACGGAATTTATATATAACAATATATATTTATTTTCTCGAGGGACGCTTGTGTGAAGTAGGAGCAGTCAGGAGAGGAATTAGGATCGTTCGTCGATGAGGCTTGAAGTCTTCGATGTAAGGAGACGATGGCCGAGACAACGCACACAGCGTGGCGACGAGAGAGGTTTCGTGAACCGCGGGATCCTTTACACTGCCTTCTGTTCAATTCGTCGGCCTTATATTACCTTCAAACTCCCACGCGGAGATATGGACACGCCTCCACGCCTCCGCAATTTCTTCCGATATCTGGCGATCGGGATGTGTTACTTCCGCAATCTTTGGAATGGCCTGTGTGATCGTCATCGAGCGGAAATTACTGTCATGCAGTTCTTAGGTCACTCTCTTCCGGTGCATCACTCTGAAGTAAGACCTTCACCTTGTCCCATATTATAAGCCAAGCACACCTGCACGATTTCCTTCGATTATTGACCATTTGGATGTGTCACTTTCGCTATCTTCGGAATGGCAGGTGTGATCGTCATCGAGCGGAAATAACTATCATGCAGTTCATAGGTCACTCTCTTCCGGTGCATCACTTTTTTTTACGGCACAGTGAGAATTTTTACCTAGTCTCATATTGTGAGCCAAGCTGTATTTTACACACTCCCTGGGAGACAGTTCGCTAACCCCTCTATAGAGATACAGTTGAATTATTTTTCAGAACTAGCCGACTAACCTCAGGAATGTTCAGCCCCTAATCTTGGTTATACTTTTGAAAGAGGCCCTATATTTCTTAGTATATGGCTCATGGTGAAATCACCGTTTCTTTCTGTTCGAGCCGAGATTAAATTCTTTCTGCTTTTACTAGAACATACACTTTTAGTTGAAGTTTATGGAGTATTATAAGCACATTTTACCGGGACATTGGCCCAGGGGTTAGAGTGTTCGCCAATGGCCCGGGAGACCTGGGTTCAATCCCAGGTCGAGTCATACCAAAGACTTTAAAAATGGAACTTGATACCACCTTGCTTAACACTCAGCATTATAAGGTACGGTTCAAGGGTAAAGTGGAGCAATCCTGGGAATGGAGTAGCGCCCTCCCCTACACCTTGGTGTAGTAGCTATCGAAAAGGGAGCCTTCGGGTCACCCTCGACTATGGTCGCTAACTTTACTACTTACTATAAGCATATTTATCCTCTATACCTTATACTCAACCTTATACAGATAGATAAATCAGTTATATTATAGCTTTTATCATAGAATCTGTAAAAAGTTAGCGTTCCTGTTTTTTTTTTACGAACCAAATTCTATTCATTACGCACAATCCGCCAAAAAAGGCGAGAGGTTTTCTGTGATTTATTTTTCCTAGATCATTTGCTCTTCCTAGACTAGACAGCCGTTTCTGCTTTACTATTTACCCACTGTAAATAACCCTTACATAATGCATTATTACTGTTTAGCATCATATATTTCGTAATAAATTTTTGGAATTTGTAAAATCCGCAGTTAATGTCTGATCGAATACGATTGGCTTATTTTGAAGTTGTACTGATATAGCCCCGCCCCTGGCTGCTATTTATAATGATAGCCTAGGGGCTCGGGACTTTTCTCTTTTACTTTTTGGCTCTTCAGCAGTTTGGCACTCTTGAGCTCCTGTTTGGACTATGCGACTAAAGATACTTTGTCTCAATGCTGGTTGCTTGGACTAAAGACCTATAAGCCACTTAGGCACTTAGGCTCTTTTTCGTCTTTTGTGGGTATGAACTTGTTAGAATAATGAGCTTACACTAGGCTTATAGTGATATTGTTTGCTTTTCCTTATAAGTAGAAGGTTGAGTTTTAGGTCTGGAGGATAAATTCTGTAGTAATAGCCAGTAGACTTCAACTAAAAGTGCATATTCGAGAAGGAGCAGAAAAAATTTCATCTCGGCTCGAAGAGGAAGAAAGGGTGGTTTCGCCGCGAGCCATATTCTAAGAAATATAGGGTCTCTTTTCATAAGTCTAAGCAATACTAGGGGCTGATTATTCCTGATGTTGATTTTACATATAAAGGATGCATTGCAAAAAAGATCTAAACCCGGAAAATTGGCTTAAAGAAACGAACTTTGAGATAAAATACCTGGGAATGATATCTTATCCTTATTTGCTTAGAGTATGAAGCTGTAAGAGGTTGACGGAGCTGCGTCTTGGAAATTTGTCGTATTTTCATCCACCCCATCAGTTTATTTGTGATGTACAAATTTTTTGGTTGTTTGAATGTATATTTTTTGTTACCAAAGTTGAATGTTTTTGTTGTATAGGGTCCAGTACCACGTGACTTCCGGTATCGTGGAGGTATAAAAGACGTCGTGTTTCTTAAGCACGAGCGTTCGGCAAGATCTCGGTCAGTATTAAGACCAACTTCGGACGGAACACCCACCATGCGTGGATTATGATATTTGCTGGACTGTACCACTTTAGTTAATAAATAATCAACTCTTTATCTCACTGTGTATTTCTTCCTTACCACGATACGACAGCTGTCGACGAAGGATATGAAGATTCGAATTTACAACGAACTACACATAAAGTGACGATCAAGAATACTCAACGGAGGACTTTAAAAATTGTATGTTGGAATTGTAAAACGACAAGAAATACAACGACAAGAAGATTCAAATAGACTCCATGAGAGCATTAAACGACAAGAAGAAAGGTTTGGGAAAATACTCGAATGTTTTACAAAACAAAACGACCCGGGAAATTTGAATATATTCTCGCAAGAGACGGTAATAAATTCAGTTGGCGAATTTATTTACAAACAAGAAGAAGTGACATTCGATGCATTTTTCAGGAGGTGCAAATCAATTTTTGAAAAATACTGTGAAAAGTGGCCGCACGGGAAAAAAATGAGACTTTTACTAGGCAAATTCGGGGCGGCAGAACATATAAAATATGTAAATTTTATTCTGCTGAAGCATACCGGTGAAGTGACGTTCCAAGAAACTATCCAGATACTAACAAAAATATTTGGGGAACAAAGTTTAATACTCGTTGGCAATGTCTCAACCTGACGAAAAAGGATTTAGAAGACTACAGAACTTTCACCAGTACAGTTAACAGGCACTGTGAATGGTTCCAGCTTAATGAAATTACACTAGACATGTTTAAATGTTTGATTTTCATTCAGGGATTAACCTCAACGTCTAAAAAAAAGTTCGTACAAGGCTATTAATCAAGTTGGAACAAGACCAAAAATAACTTTGCAAAGCTTAACTGAAGAATGCCTGCATATTTTAAATTTGAGAGTAGACGCAGGAAAAGTTAAAGAACTGGATATTTCAAATACTCATACATTAAAGAACAAACCAGAAGGTAAGAAAAATAAACCTTTTGCAAAATTAATCCGTGTTGGAACGAGCAGCCGCAGGCATTGGCCTCCATGTCAATGCACACGAAACTTAATATATGTGCTTTAATCCAGCAGGCGACATTTCCACACTAGAAGGAACCTCTCTGAAACTAGTAGACAAATTCACCTACCTAGGAAACAGTATCTCGTCAACCGAAAATGACATCGACACGCGGCTAACGAAGGCATGGACAGCTATAGATAAGCTATCGATCATATGAAAATCAGACCAGACAGATAAAATGAAACGCAGTTTCTTCCTGGCAGTGGTCGTGTCGATACTGCTATATGGACGCACTACTTGGACGCTAACAAAACGACTGGAGAAGGAGCTAGACGGCAATTACACAAGAATGTTGCGAGCAATATTGAATAAGTCCTGGCGGCAACACCCCACAAAGCACCAACTATACGGCCACCTGCCTCCCTTCACGAAAACTATCCAAGCTAGACGAACCAGACATGCAGGACACTGCTGGAGAAGCAAGGACTAGCTCATAAATGATGTACTCCTATAGACCCCCACATATGGCCGAGCAAAAGCAAGACGACCAGTACGAACATACATACAGCAGCTATGTGAAGATTCGGGATGTTGTCCAGAAGACCTGCCAGAGGCGATGAACGATAGGGAGAAGTGGCGAGAGAGGGTCAGGGATATCCGTACTAGCGGCACGAGATGATGATGATGATTATGGTTATGGAGAATTACATTTATTTAAAGAGTGTCCCTTTAAAGACAAAAAAATACCATACTTGCGTGTACAAAGGACATAAATTCTCACACTGCACACTTAGAGAGGGAAATTATTCAAAAAACAAAAAACCGGCACAGTTTACTGCTGAACAAGCAACAACTAAAAAAGTTCATCGAAAATACATAGATATTGGTCTCAACAATGAAAAAATACAATTTCAGATACACACTGAGTATGATTAAACTATAATTAATGCTGAAACTTCGATAAAAATAAATTGTCCAACCCTGAGTAACTAGAAAAAATAGCAAAAGGTGTTACCGGAAAAAAAATTAGAATTCATAGAAAAAAAACTTCATAAATGCTATCGTTAATAGAAAAGAAAGAAAATTAAAAGCATTTGTCATGCAAAATGCCCAAAATTTATTTCGAACGATTGGATTGAAGAATTCGACCAAGTTAACGTCTCAATAAATTCTTTCAGCAATAAAATAGATGGTACTACGAGAAGTTCAGATAAACTGAAAAAAGAACTAAAAATGAAATTTCCGGAAATATTTTCTGAAGGACTTCGATTTTTTTCTAAAGTCAAGGAAAAATTCGAAGTAAAAGAAAATGTAATGCCAGTTTTTCGATCGATAAGACCAGTACCCTATGCATCGGTTGGAATTATTGATAACAAATTAGGAAGACTTGAAAAACTGGGAATAATAGAAAAAACTGACAAGACGTTATTCTATTATTCCCAGTTTTTCAAGTCTTTTGTAGCTCCAACTGTATATGTAAAGAAAAAAATTAATAAAATTAGAATCATTGCAGATTATTCAACTGAATTTAATGATTGTCTAAAAGAAATAAATTACGCCCTCCCAACAGTGGAAGAAATTTTAGCAAATTTTCGAGGTTAGATTTATCAGAAGCTTATTTACGAATACCAGTGGAAGAAAATTGTGCAAAATTATCAACTATTAAAACACATAGAGGTATTTATAAAATTAATAGACTTTAATATGGAATAAAGGTAGCTCCAACTATTTAAAAAAAATAATGGATACAATGTTAGCAGATCTGGAGTTCACAACAGCTTATTTAGATGTTATTCTAATGAAAAGTAAAAATCGAGAAAATCACGCGAAACATGTAACTGAAGTTCTAAAAAAAATTAAAGAATTTGGTTTTATATTAAGTATGGAAAAATGTGATTTTTGTTCTATCAAAGATCAAATATCTAGGACAAGTAATCGACGAGAAAGGCTGAACCCCTGATTCTAACCGAGCGGACGCAATAAAATACATGCTTGCACCGACTAATGTTGCAGCATTACAATCATCTTTGGGGCTGGCTAACGACTAAAATAGCTATATACCAAATATGCATATATTAAGAGCTCCGTTGAATCATTTACTCAAAAAAGACGTGAAATGGAATTGAACAGACGAATGTAAAAAAGCATTCGAGAAATTAAAAACTGCCCTAACGTCAAACATAGCTTTCAAACATTACAACCCTAAAAAACAGATATATGTTGGTAGCGACGCAAGGAATTCTGGCTTAAGGGCAGTTATACTTCATAAAGAAGATAATAAACTAAAACCGATTTAACATGTATCAAGGAGACTCTCAGCAGAAATGAACTATTAGCAGTTAGAAAAGGAAGGTTTAGCTATCATATTTGCGACCAAGAGATTTCATAAATACGTACGTATTAGAGAATTTCTATTACAAATGTATCATCGCCCATTGTTAACAATAATTCGTTCTAAAAAAGGAATACCAACACACACTGTGAACCACTTACAAAGATGGGCTACGATGCGGTTAAATTATTCTTTTAAAATGAAATTCTTACCGTCAAAAGAGATCGCAAATGCGGATGTATTATCCAGATTAATACCAAAATATACATAACCGCTAGTGGAGACCGTTATTGCTTTATTAAAGTACGAAATGAACGTTAAATACTTTTTTATTCAATACAGTTACGCTCGAGGAGATAAAATCTAAGACAAAATTTGATAAGTTCATTAATCAAACCAAAAAAGAATTAATGAACCAGAAAGTTAAAACAAATAACACATTTTCAACGTGCAACGGCATATTGATGTATGGAGAACGGGTGGCCATACCCGCAGTTTTAACAAAGACAATTTTGAAAAATGTCCATACAGGGCACACGGGAATGAGTAGCATGAAGGCTCTCATGCGGAATTATGTATAGTGGCCGGGTATGGATAAAGACATTAAAAACATGGTGAAATCATGCAAAAGCTTCGCATCGGTAACAAAAGCACCTCCCTTAAATTTCAATTCATGGCCTAAGACAGACAAACTGTGGTCTCGTCTTCATATTGACTCTGCCGGTCTGATAAAAGGAACACAATTTTTTGTCATAGTAGATAGCTTTACGAAATGCCCAGAAGTTTTAAAATACAAAATGTCCAAGACAAAAACAACAATAAAGGTGTTACAAGAACTGTTTGCAAGATACGGATTGTCAGAAAACAATGCATCTGACAGTGGCACACCATTTATATCAAAAGAATTTGAAAATTTCTGTATATTGCTCTCGATAAATCACCTAAAATCGGCACCTTACCATCCAAGTTCAAATGGATCGGTGGACAGATTTATCGATTGATTTCAAAGAGCAATTAAAAAGGCAAATGGGATCGAAGCAGAAAATGAGGAATCACAAGAATTTCTATCCATTTACCGAATAACACCAAATTCAAATACTAACGCAAATATGACCCCAGCAGAACTGATGTTTGCTAGGAAAATTCGATCAATAATCGATAAATTAATTCCGTCAAAAAAAAGGAAATAAGAAAAAAAAACTAACACCTCTTATAAAACTAATAGTCCTGGGGAAAAGTTTATTTCCTTAATTATCATTTAAGTAAAGCAACCTGGTTAAAGAGTATTATTGAAAAAAGAATTAGCAATATGATGCACATAATAAAACATCCAAGATGGAAGGTTTACAGACATATTGACCAAATAAAAAAAAGATATACCCTAAACACAAAAGAAGGAGTTGAAGAACCCAATGCGTCATTTATAACATGTTTGAGGTATCTAGACCCTCAGCAATATAGCAATATCGTACGAGAAAATGAAAACGTATCCCAAAAGGAACTATGGAAATAGATCCTAAAATGTAAAAATATGATGTCCTACGGACATATTAAATTTGTTTTGGGAGGAGAGATATTGTATAGGGTCCCGTACCACGTGATTTCCGGTATCGCAGAGGTATAAAATGCATCGTGTTTCTTAAGTACGAGCGTTCAGCAAGATCTTGGTCAGTAGTAAGACCAACTTCGGACATAACACCCACAGCGCGAGACTTATAATATTTACAGGACTGTACCACTTCAGTTAATAAATAATTGACTCTTTATTTCAGTGTGTATCTCTTCCTTACCACGATACAACAGTTTTTCAACATGCATAAGGAAAAGCATGCAATGTGGATGTGTATATGAATGTCAAATAGGTGTAAAGTCTATTCCCTTTGAAATAAATTACTTTTGAGGGAAACTTTTGTTTTTTTATTAAGAAATATAAACTCACCTCTCTTTTCAGATAACAAATATATAAGCTGCCCTTTCCTCTTCGTTTTCTCCTTTCTTTATGCCTAATTTCCTTCCCTCTCCCTAACTAAACATGTCTTACAATTCGACAATTTCTTAGCAAGACAGAAGTAATTAGACTACTATAAAAACTTTCGATCAAATTAATTTTGGTAAAATTGTACAAAGAAAGCGACGAGTATATATTTACTTTTGTTAATTTTAAGTACGTTGGTCGTTACAATTTTAAAACCTAAATAATATCAACCTAACCTGTTATCATTTACCTTTTAGGTGGCATATATTACACTTTACATATTTTAACGAAACTTTTCCTTTTTATATTTTTTATTTATCCATTCACTGTAGATGACTAGGCCAGAAGATGGAAAAAGTTACAAATTTTCCTTTAACAGGGTATGCCTCTTTATATATTGAAAAGTAGTCCATAACGTCATTATGAATTTCGATATAAGGTTGGTTAATTGCTTTGTTGTTTGTTTGTTTTACGGCTTATCAACCTTTTTGAGTCATTTTGGGCCAAATTGTCATTTTCATAAAAGTTCAAACAATTCGGTTTACTATAAGTACAGATCTTTTTTTACACACAGTTAAATGTCAAAACAGTTCCATTATCAATTCAGGATAGCAAAAGTACACTGTGTAAGCCTATTTGACCCATATATAGGGCCCTATCAGATGCTATCACTCCGTGTCAGAGTGGATCTGGGAAGGATGGCAATAAAGGATTACTCCGCATCCCCCACAGCTCTAGCATTACTGGAACATCACCATCGGATTGTTCAGTTTCATATCTAGGACACTTGTGGGGGGGGTCATACCCGTCTACCGAGATGCAGTCAGGGTTTTCTACAGCCCCGGCCAACTGGCCAATCGATCTAAGACTCGGAGTATTTAGAATATATCTTCATTTATTTTTGTATTTTTTAAAAATAGAATGTAACTGTGAAGAAAAAATAAATTACCTTTTTTAAAGGGAATATCACATATAATTTATAAATCAATGGTCAATGAAGAGAACAAGGGAAAATATAATCCTATTTACCAACACCTCCGCTCGGGCAGGATATGACACAAGGTCAATTTTTAAGCGGATTTTAACAGGTTTGAATTCAGAGTTTTCCTTCCCCTAGACTAGTTACCTCACCAAGGCTGAAAAACCAGTCTGTCCTTCTATTTACCCATAGCTGGAGGGAGAATAATTGGATTCATACCTTTCCCAAGGGTATAAGTGCTCTGTGAAATGCAATCATTCTCGTCCAGGATTTGAACTCGAGTCGCTTGGTCCATTTCCTACGACGATAACCATTACCCCACGGGCACCTGGGGAAAATATGATAGACATTTAATAAATGAATTGAATTTTCCTTAGGAAATCAAAAAGTAATTTTTCATTTAATGTCTTGGAATACTCTCAGCATGACCATCTTTGCAGAGTGTTGTTCACAGGAAATTCCTATAACGTAGAATCAGTGGGTTTGTACTTAATGGGTTGTGTATTAGACTCAGGCTCACAGTATCAAACCAGCGTTTAAACTATTTATTACCATTTTTTAGTAAAACATACCTCCCCGGCCTTTTGGCTGGGCCGTCTGGCATTCGTGTCGGATGGGATATCAAACAATGGCAGATTCAAGGCCGAAAGGCCCCCAACTTCGGTTGGGCCACCTTCAGGTGGGCAAGCTGCAACCTTTGTTCCCTATGTATAGCACTAGACCATGTTGTCTAGTTTAAGCTGTAACCCGGCATACGTGGCCGGATCCAAATTTGGATTCGTGAAACTGCTCGTCTCATTAGAGCCACATTGCACTTAGTAGGTCGATGAGCTGCACAGTCTAGCAGGGTTCGAATCTCAGTTCGTTCCCGACCTTCCCCTCCCCTTTATCACCACTTTAATCGGCCTTCGGGCTTTTGACCTTGTGTAAAGTCCTGTCTGGTGGAAGGCAGAGACAAATACAATACTTCTCCGTATACATCATATATTCTTATGAAAATTGCATATAGATTGTACAATCAAGCTACCAAAAATTTAATGACATGACTCTGTTCATGCCAGGGAGACTGATTTGCCACCATTTTGAATAAACGTTAAGGAAATATTTTTGCTAGATTAAAAAGAAAATTACTATAAACTAAATTTCCAATACAAAGTTTAAATTTTTGTAAAAAGAATATCCAGAAAAATGCTTTTTTTTAAATTAATAATCCCTTATTTATTGAATTTCCCTCGTATTATTTTTTTCATGAAGATTTGCTGAAAATTCTTTTTAGCAATATTTCTTTTTTTCAGTAAACTCTTGTCCTCTCCATCATAGAAGTGAAAAACTAAGCGAATTGAGACACAAAGCAAAAATCATTTTTTAAAAAGTAATTCAAGTAATGAAGTTGTTAGTTTGGTTAGAATTCGGTTAAACAATAGAGAGATAAACATGTAGAAAAATGTCGTATTAACTGTTTCGTCTGCCTGCATTTCGTTAAGTTCCGAAAATGGTAAATTCTTCAGAAAAAGTAACCTCTATTTGTTTTGTTTGTTTGTTCGTTTGGGTCTTATGTCATATCACCCTTTGTAACTTATTTAATGCCAAATTCATTTTATACAAATAAGCAGTTCTATTTCAAACCATTCAGTTTAGCATGAGTACACAGTTTAATTGCCAAAAATATTTCTATTTCAAGCTATTCAGTTCACTCAAACAGTTCTAATTCTACCAATTCAGTTTAGTATAAGTATAGTTTTAGTTTTCAAACAGTTCAATGTCAAAAAACTCTATTTCGAATAATTCAGTTTAGTGTAAGTACGATTTCAATCTCCAAAACAGTTCCATTTCAAACAGTTCCTTTTAGCATAAGTAATTACACAAGAATGCTGCGAGCAATCTTGAACAAGTCCTTGTGGCAACAACCCACAAGACACCAACTGTACGGCCACCTGCCTCCTATCACGAAAACTATTCAAGTTAGACGAACTAGACATGCAGGACACTGCTGGAGAAGCAGGGACGAACTCATAAGTGATGTACTTTTATGGACCCCCACACATGGCAGTGCAAAAGCAGGACGATCAGCACGAACATACATTCAGCAACTATGTGAGGATACGGGATGTTGTCCAGAAGACTTGCCTGAGGCGATGAACGATAGGGAAAAGTGGCGAGAGAGGGTCAGGGATATCTGTGCTACTAGCACGACATGATGATAATGACTAAGTTTAAATGTAAGTACACAATTTCCAACAATTCAGTTTAAAAAACAGAAATAATTCAATTTCTAGCAATTCAGTTTAAAAAACAGAAATAATTCAATTTCTAGCAATTCAGTTTAAAAAACAGAAATAATTCAATTTCTAGCAATTCAGTTTAAAAAACAGAAATAATTCAATTTCTAGCAATTCAGTTTTGCATAAGTATGTTGTTTAGTACTATTTCCCCCATATATAAGACCCTATCAGGCGCTACAAGAGTGTACCTTGGAGCTATGGCAATGAAGGGATATTACACATTTTCCAAAGCTCCAGCTTTTCTGGAACGTCATCATCAGAATTTCAGTGTCATATCTGGACACGCGGAGGGAGTGGTATTATCCCTCTGCAGTAATGCAGTCGGTGTATTATGCAGCCTCAGCCGTCTTGGCAAAGTAACCGTTAGGAAGAAAAAATTGTATATATATATATATATATATATATATATATATATATATATATATATATATATATATATATCAAATAGGATGATATATTGATTTTACATAATTTATACCCACATGTGGGTGTATATTCATTTATATTTTTATCCAAATATGTTTGGGTGTGTTGCTATATATACGTATATGTGTGTACATGTATGTGTAGGTATGTCCTATGAACATTTATACATATATATGTGCCTGTACTGCTATATATGTCTTTACGAAAGCATGGACAACTATCGATAGGCTCTCGATCATATGGAAATCAGACCTGACCGATAAAATGAAACACAGTTTCTTCCAGGCAGCGGTCGTATCGATACTGCTATATGGATGCACTACTTGGACGCTAACTAAACGGCTGGAGAAGAAACTAGACGGCAATTACACAAGAATGTTGAGAGCAATATTGAACAAGTCCTGGCGACAACACCCCACAAGACACCAACTATACGGCAACTTGCCTCCCATCACAAAAACTATACAAGTGAGACGAACCAGACACACAGGACACAGCTGGAGAAGCAAGGACGAACTCATCAGTGATGTACTCCTATGGACCCCCGCATATGGCCAAGCGAAACCAGGATGACCAGCTCGAACATACATACAGCAGCTATGTGAGGATACGGGATATAACTCTGAAGACCTGCCAAAAGCGATGAATGATAGGGAGAAGTGGCGAGAGAGGGTCAGGGATATCCGTGCTGGCGGCACGACATGATGATGATGATTGCAATATATACATATATGTGAATATGTCTATATACCTCTGTGGATGAGTTCATATGAATATTCATTCATGTAAATTTGTGTGTGTAGTTATAAGTGCATGTATGTGTGGCTGTGTATATATGCTTTTACATGTGTGTCTGTGTGTGTCTCTGCGTGTGTATGAGAATCACTAAAATATATATAACAAAACTTGAATTGATATATAGGCACCATAGGAAAACAGTGAGAATTTAAGAGAGAGAGAGAGAGAGAGAGAGAGAGAGAGGGAGACACACACACACACAGACTCTGGGAGGGAGGGTGAAAAACAGAAAGAATCATTAAACAAGTGAATGCCCAAGAAAGAAAGAAAGAGAGAGATAGAGAAAGAGATAGAGAGAGGGGGTAGAAAGAGAGAGAAAGTGAAAGAGTGAGAAAGATACAGAGGCAAACTCTGGGAGGGAGGGTGAAAAACAAAAAGAATTATCAAATAAGCGAATGCCCAAGAGCGAGCGAGTGAGAGAGAGAGAGAGAGACAGACAGACAGACAGACAGACTCTGGGAGGGAGGATGAAAAACAGAAAGAATTATCAAACAAGCCAATGCCCAAGAGCGAACGAGAGAGAGAGAGAGAGAGAGAGAGAGAGAAAGAAAGAAAGAGAGTGAGAGAGACAGAGAGTGTGTGAGGAAGAGAGAAAGAGGAGAGGGTCAAGGAGATTAGTACAAAAAAGACACCAAACTCATTGGAAGAAGTCAGTTGTTTAATTAGATATTCGTAGACTTTTTTTTTCTTATCACAGTCTTCTTTCCAAGGGCCAATGTTGATGCAGTTTAAGTGAATATACTACAGGTTCAATTCAGGAGTATAAAGTTTATGTAACATCGAAAAGGTTGGCGGATATTAAAAAGTATACAGAAAACATCCTACTGTTTTTCTCTTAAAATAAATAAAGGACACACAAACATACGTATACATGAAAACATACAAGAACTCTTTCTGTTTCACTCTTTTACACACGCACACACACACACACACACACACACACACACACACACACACACACACACACACACATAGTCTCTCTCTCTCTCTCTCTCTCTCTCTGTTTCACTCTTTTACACACACACACACACACACACACACACATACAGAGTCTCTCTCCCTCTCTCTCTATATTTCACTCTTTTACACACACACACACACACACACACACACACACAGAGTCTCTCTCTCTCAATCACTCTGTTTTACTCTTTCACACACACACACACACACACACACACACACACACACACACACACACACACACACATAGTCTATCTCTCTCTATCTCTCTCTCTGTTTCATTCTTTTACACACACACACACACATACAGAGTCTCTCTCCCTCTCTCTCTCTCTCTCTCTGTCTATTTCACTCTTTTACACACACACACACACACACACACACACACACACACACACACACACACACACACACACACACACACACAGAGTCTTTGTCTCTCTCTCTCTCTCTCTCTCTCTCTGTTTTACTCTTTCACACACACACACACATAGTCTCTCTCTGTCTCTGTCTCTGTCTCTCTTTCTCTCTCTCTCTCTCTCTCTCTCTCTCTCTCAGACACACACACACGCATGCACTCACACATACGCATTTTCTCTCTCACTTTTACACATTCATACACTCTTTCCCGCTCTTACACACACACATACATGAACATACACATACACACGCTCTCTCTCTCTCTCTCTTTCTCTCTCTCTCTCTTTCTCTCTCTCCCGCACACGCACTCTCACAGATGAACTAACACATACATTTGCATACACACTTTCTCTTTCACACAGGTGTACATACAACTCAAACACGTCACATACACACACAGTTTCTCTCTTTCTTTTACACACACACATACACAAACACACACATACATACACACTCCTCCCTCCCTCCCTCCCCCCTCTATCTCTCTCTCTTAAGCATTATCACACATATACACTAACGCACATACATACAAACCTCTCTAAAATAATCACAAAAACATATACACCAACACAAACACTCTATTTCTTTCTCTTTCACACGCACATATACAAACACACACACGCATTCTCTATCTCTCTTTCTTTTCTCTCTCTCTCTCTCCCCCCCTCTCTGTCATTCCCTTACACACACACGCACATAGTCTCTCTCTCTCTCTCTCTCTGTTTCACTCTTTTACACCCACACACACATACAGAGTCTCTCTCTCTCTCTCTCTCTCTCTCTCTCTCTGTCATTCCCTTACACACACACGCACATATACAGTTGAATCCTTCAGGTTTGCTAGTCTCTCATCCAACTCTAATCTAAACACAATAACTAAATGTTTACAAAATAGGGAGTCTGGCAGTCACATGTCAGGAGTCAGAAATTTTCTGACGGCCAAGACAGAGCTCTTCTGTTTGTGTAACATGGCACATAGTCTTGTGGACGTAGGCAGGGTCATGCTGTTGCTTCTCTCGCAATGCAGTATAGGAGTACCTCTCCAGAGACTTGATATAGGTATCTGTGTTGAGTCTGATTTTGAATTGTTTTTGTTTGGTTTTATAGCATATCAAGCATGGTATGTTATGTAATGCCAAATCTATCTTACATATACAAACAGGTCTATTACAAACAATTCAGTTTAGTATAAGAACACAGTTCAGTTCTAATCAACCCACAGATGGAGCCCTATCTGGTGCTAGCACTCAGCGTCCGAATGTACCTGGGAGCGATGACAATAAAGGGGTACTTCGCATTCATCGAAGCTCCAGCATAACTGGAGCCTCAGAAAAAGTGTTTAGTTTCATATCCAGGACACTTGTTGTGGGAGTCTTGCCCCTCTGCAGAGATGCAGTCGGTGTATTCTACATCCCCAGCCGACTGGTAAGTGCTGATTTTGGGTCTATGCGGGAAGATGAATGGAGTTATAGTGTCACGATTGCAAGTGACCATTTTAAGCGACTTGAAGTGGATTGAGTGTTTAGTCTTTTTATCACAATTGGCACGACAAGTGGGGACAGAACTAGCAAAAGCTTGCTATAAAATGTCACTATCTTATTCTAGTAGAAATTTTAATCGTTTTAGAAAAAAAAAACAAGGTCTGTTCGGTTGATGTGAACGCCAGAGTTTCATTACAAGCTTTGTAGCGTGTTTTTTTTACTCTTGTCTTTAATGGGCAGTGAGAAAACATTGCAATTTTCTCAATTTGTATATAAAATCTCAAATGTCATTGGTGGTGGTAGGGGTGCCATTGTTGTGTAATGGTTAAAGCACTAGCTTCTAAAGAAGTTCGAACTGTAGACACGCTATTACTTTCACTCTCGGACAAATACACTTGGGAAAGGTATGAATCAGCTTATCCTCCCAGCTATGGGTTAAATAGTACAACTAGTGGATTTACCCAAGAACGTTGATATTCCATTAAAAAATAAACTATCAATTGTCACTACGTATTACCTAAGAAACATAGATAAGAAAAGAAAGAGAA
>OY757932.1:23469956-23482456 GCA_963585895.1 Sepioteuthis lessoniana | reverse complement strand
GCTCATTATCTGGTAAGCTTCTGGGGTTGTGGCCACTTGAGGGTATTAGTGATAATAGCGAAGTTTCTGAAGGAAGCTCTACGGTAAAATTAATCCCTTGACGTTAAAGTTGACCGGATTACTGTAATCAAAATACACCCCTTTTGGCAGAACTGAAACAGCGATATGGCTTCTTCATTTATTTCACTCTCCTTCAAGATTATCGACAATATACCTCTCAATTCATCAATCTGTTCATCTGTCCCTTTCTCTTTCGCTCACTCTCTCTCTCTCTCTTTCTCTCACTCTCTCTCTTTATATATATATATATATATATATCCTCACAAGCATTAGATTTTCTTGTAGGCATGTCTTATTGAAAATGACTGGCGAGGGTTTACAGTTTAGCCCTTTTTTCAGCTTTTTTTTTTGGCGAACAAGATATGACGCAACTGTGGTAGATGTAGGTTTGAGAAGTGTCGAACTTCACTGTTAATATATTGAAAGAACGGATTCTTTCGACCATATTCAATCATTTTGGCGGACAAGGTGCTCCTGAGTTGTGAAGGGCTAAATGAATTCCTTGAACAAAGGATAAATACAGAACTAAATAGCTCAGGAGTATCTAATTTTCTTTAAAACATATCTGAAAAAAATCCGCTTCGTATATATATATATATATATATATATATTAGGCTATTATCTATCTATCGATCTATCTGCATGTTATCTAACTACCGACCTCAGTACAGCCGAATAGACTGGGGCCGTAGAATACACCGACTGCATAGACTCCCCAATGAGGGACGAGTCGGTGCGAGCTGAAGAATACACTGACCGCTTCTATTCAGGAGGCACCAAGTACCATTTTTTGAGTCTTTGGTATGACTCGATCTGGGATTGAACCTCGATATCCTGGACCTTTTGCGAAAACACTACTGATTAGGCCAATGATATTAATGTCTTTAACTACTCTTGTGATATTTCATACCAAGAGTTTATGGAATCTCGTTCATTTTTAAAATTTTTGCTGTTGTTGTTTCTTATTTTTTTTTTTTTTTGTACTCGGTCCTGTCAAATGGGAATAGTTTTTGGATAGGTTTATTTGACTCCTAGATGGAGACCTAACAAGTGCAGCCACTCCAGTTCAGAGTGGACCTTGGACAAATGAAAATCAAAAGGTACTTCACGCTCCTCATATCTCCAGGACTAGAACATCAGCGTCACATGCAGTTTTGTATCATACTTATGACAACTACTAGAATAGCGTCATCAGAACTGATTTTAATACCCGCAAATGCAAATAAAAAGACAATGATACGTGCTAATATATTTGATTTATTCTTATATATTCACGAAAATGTGCTCTTGTTCTCTATATTCCCTTTAGATATAAAGTAATTTACGAAAAGTAACAAGGTCTGAAACAAGATGGTGGGGCACTCTTTTAAAATCGAATTCTTATATTATTATAAAATTTTCATATATACATAATATTTTTTACTATCACATATTAATCTGTCTATCTATGCAGATTGATAGATAGGCAGAAAATATATGGCTGGGGGAAAATATTTAGTATATGAAAACGTATATTATCTGTTCCATCTTTTATAAGCAAAATGAAACACACACACATACACACACATTTATATATATATATATATATATATATATATATATAAGTAACTTAAATCGCGAGTCAGAAATCTTCTACTAAAGTTTCATCTTAATTTTATAATTGGCTCCGCTGGTGTTGAGCACACTTGTAATTGCAGCATTGCAGTTTCGCGGAAGGTTTTAGTTTTCTTTTGACCAACTGACTGCGTATCCCTTGATTTTTTTCAAGGGGTCGGACGAGGTTGGCCTTTTCTTTCTTTTTGACCTATAATATTTTCTTTTTCCCCCGGGCGGTGATTCGAGATACTTTTATCTCTTGTTCCTGTTGGATTTTTTTCTTTTTGTTTCTGGTAACGTGAATGCTGGTAGATATTTGATTAGTGAATATATATATATATATATATATATATATATATATATATATATATATATATATATATAGTCATCCACAGACAGATCTGTTTCGTTCTATCAGAACTCATCAGTGTGGCTAGACAGTAGTATATATCTTTTTATCTTTCAATAATTGCCTGTTTATATATATATATATATAAAGGCAATTATTGAAAGATAAAATGAGATGTATATATAGACAGATATATTAATTGATAGATCTTAATAGACAAGTATAGATAGAGATGTGTTTCATATTGACCTTTCACAGACCCATCAGTCGGGGATTTCGTGAGCAGGTTGCACCTGTGTAAACACGGGAACAGCGGAAGTATATCACATGGTTTGACAACCAGAAGGGATGCTTAGGCTTTATGAAATTATATGAACGCAGCCACCCACAGACGAAACAGACCGTCAGTCTCGAAAGTCAGGAGTTACAGTTAGAAGAGCAGTCAAGCCGCGCTGGGCACCGGTGAGGGAAAGGAAGTCGCTTCCGTTTGAGAACCTCCCGGAAAAGAAGCGATGACTTAAGGCTCTGTATATAGAATCAATGTGGTTTACAAGTTATGGGTCAATATAGCAGTCATCTGTCAGTCTGTGTCCTAGTAATTCGTCCCCCCCCTCTCTCTCTCTCTTTCTCTCTCTGTCTCATGCCTACAGAATTTTGGACCTTTCAAATAATAAATGAGAACTGAATTGTTATGAAGAAAAGTATTTTGGTTCTTCATTCATTAACTTTTGTCTGTACAATGGATAGATAGATCGTGTAACGCGCGCACTTATTCAATTGTAAACCTTACGAATAAACATTCTCGAATATTTCTCTTAATATTACTTGGACTAAAAGACAAAGACGTATCAGACTTATTGTTGTGTTTTCAGTTTTTGCAGAATTTTACATTCATATTTTTGAAACGGAATGAATTTAAACTAATTGAATAGCAGTTAGTTATTAGTGTCTGGTTTGAAGCTTGATTTGAAAAACATTTAATGACAAATTGAAACAGAACACACAACTACATATGGCCAAACAAGGACGCGGTGGTAAGAATAGAAAAAAAGAAAGATGTATCAAATATTCATGTTTTAATTTACCGTTGAATTACACTTGACGTTAAAAGATGGTCGAAACAGAGGTTGAAGAGCTTTAGGGGTATGTAGAAAGTGAGTATTTCAGAAATTTAGTTAACACAAAGGAAAAATAAATGTCCATCTATCTATTTATCTATCTAATTTCCTTAATTTTTCTACGTCCGATCATTTTCTATCTATCTATCTATCTATCTATCTAAGTCTCTTCATTATCTATCTATCTATATATCTAAATGATCCATCGAACACAGTTATAAAAAAGAAAGACAGGAAACACCACTACCGTGATAATTTTTGCTACCCATATGTTTCTTATTCCATTTCACCTCGCACTAATGCTTTTGAGAAAGGCATGGACACATCTATTTTTATCGGCTATAGTATATAGTATGGCAGACAGGGTTCTCTAACTTCCCTCAAGTAACTTCTGAGAAACATGCGTTCAGTTTGAATTATTTGTTATAACCCATAAAAAAACTTCCAGTTTTACATAAATAACCATGGACGTTGCTTTTTGGTATTGATAAGCTTTATAATTCTTATAAAGACAGAGCTTATAGAATAATGCCCCATCCATGAAACAGGGCACCGCGCCAATGTTGGGTATATGTATTTGTCTAATTATTTGTAAACGTATTTAAAAGTCAGTCCTTTCTGGATATTGCACTAGATATTAGAGCTCATAGAAGCAATGTCCCATCCAAGAAATAGGACATCTTGCCAATGTTGGATATAAGTATTTGTCTAATTATTTGTAAAAGTATTTGATTGTCAGCCTTTTCTGGGTATTGCACTGGATATTACAATCTTTATCGACTCTGAAATTGATACAATTGAATTGTGAGTTAACTGGAACTAAACCCCCTTCACGAGTTTGATCTCTTTATCACTGTTAACATGTCACACTTTTTAACAATTCAAAACAACTGTTCTCTAATTAAAAAATAACCTTGTATTAAATCCTGTCTCCAGTGAAGGTGTTGGATGCATATGAACCTGCCTGATCTGAAAATCGGCTTCTAAATACTTGGTTTTGATAAACGTCAGCAATTATAATTATCATATAATTGCGGAATGATTTTTTTTTATATAATCATTTTTCGTTGGTTATATCTTAACATTCAGTTTAGTTAGGCTTAGAACTATTCGGCTTTGTGCACGTGCAGGTACACACATTGAGCGCCGGTGTTCATGCTCGTGCGCCGAGGATGTGACAATCATAGATGTCATACTAAAACCCCCAGATAGGAAATAGGAATGGGGATGTGAATGACGTCATGCCTGGAAGCGATGTGCAGGGATTCTTGGTGATTTTGAAAAAAAGCAGTGAGTTAAGATTTGTCACTGGACGAGGCCGGTTGGGATTTTAAGCTACGCGAGGTGAGTCCAGTTTGTGGCCTACGGGATGCGCCGCGCATTGTTGGGTCAGATGGAACAGTCAGCATAGTAAAAATTGTGCCTTTCTCTCCCCGTGTCGAAAAGCTTAAAAGTCAAGAAGGTAATAAAAGTTTCGTACCTGAACTAAAGAACGTCGTCAGTGTTTCGGGATTCCTATGCATGTGAAGATTCTACGTATCCGTATATTCGTACTATTCGTATGTTGGTCCTATTTTGGTGAATATGCTACATAAATGAGATAAATATTTGTGTCCGAATCTTCGAATCAAACTTTTGTTGTAGAGTATATTCATCGAATTTATACCGGACATTGGCCTAGAGTTTTCGCCAATGGTCCGGGAGACCTGGGTTCAATCCCAGGTCGAGTCATACCAAAGACTCAAAAAATGGTACTTGATGCCTCCTTGCTTAACACTCAGCATTATAAGGTACGGATCAAGGGTAAAGTAGAGTAGCGCCCTCCCCTACACATTGGTGTAGTAGCTATCGAAAAGAGAGCCTTCGGGTTACCCTCGACTATGGTCGCCAACTTTACTTTATATTCATCGAACGCATGACACATTTTACATATTATAATGGCTTGTAAGCAAGTTAATCTTGCATATCATTTCTAGTGAATTTTATTTGTACTAGGTGGCCTATGCTTATAACTTTTCACCACTACTAAACAAAACTCAAATCAAAATATAAATTGTCAAGTGTTACTTCGAGTTTCAAAAATTCTATAATAAAAAATTACAATCTCCTGGTCAAGTTATATCAATAACAAGTATAGGATAAACATAATATATATGCCAAGAGACGCAAATGAAATTTGGAATTTGTGTTTTCCCATATATTTTAGGGCCAACACCGTCTACGGTTGACATCCTGGATGATTGGTCGTTTAGTTGTTTGGGTTTTATGGCATATCAACCTTTGTCGGTTAACACCAAATCCATTTTTATACAAATAATCAGTTTTATTTCAAACATGTAAGTTTAGCGTGAGTACACAGTTTATTTATCAAAAGCATTTCTATTTCAAGCGATTCAGTTTAGTCAAACAGTTCTATTTCAGCCAATTCAATTTAGTATAAGTTTAGATTTTGCTTACACACAGTTTAATATTAAAACATTTCTATATTAAAAAATCCAATTTCGCGTAAGTATAGTTTCAATGTCAAAAACAGTTCCATTTCAAACAATTCAGTTCAGCATAACTACCAGGTTTAAATGTAAGTACACAATTTAATTGTCATAAACATTTCCATTTCAAGCTATTCAGTTAAGTGAAACAGTTCTAATTCAAACAATTCAGTTTAGCATAAGTGTGCAGTTAAGTTCTATTTAACCGATTGACAGAGCCTTATCAGGTGCTAACATTCCGGGCCAGGGTGGACCAAGGAGCAATGGCCGTGAAGATGTGTTCTGCATTTCCCAAAGACCCAGCATCATTGGAACCTCACCATTAGATTGATTAGTGTCATATCAAAGACACTAGTTATGTGGCGGGGGCTTACTGCTCAGCAGAGGTGAAGTCGGTGTATTCTACAGACCCAGGTGATTGGGAGAAAAACCCTGGACGAAGCTGTTGGCATTTTCCATCGCACTAATACTGTTGAGAAATGCTTGAATCTTATTTTCGTTCAAGCTAGGTGTAAATCATACAGCAAAGTGGGGACAATCAGTGTAGGAGAAAGAAAATTCATTATTCAAACCTCCGCTTTGTATTTAAATCGTTTTGCGTCCTACTCGTGCCTAGGGTGTAGGTAAATATGTAGTGAGTTTTTATCTGATATTTACGATCAGAAAATAATGTACACTATCTTATCTACTTGACTGAAAATACTTACGAACAAAATGTTTTACATGTCACTCCTAATTCTCAGAATTTTTTAAATACTTTAAGAGTCTTACAATCTAAATTTTAAAAAAATGTTTTTGATATCTGTACAAATATAATGAGTAATACTTTCTGGAAGATAATTTTTGTAAAAATCATAAATGTCTTTTACGTTAAATAGACTATAATTAATATAAGTTGGCGACCGTAGTCGAGGACGACTCAGTCTCTTTTTTCCTTATCTACAACAACGAGGTTTAGGGAAAGTTCACAACTGCTTTCCGTAGTTGCTCCACTTTACCCTTGATCCGTACCTTATAATGCCGAGTATTAAGAACGGTGGCATCAAGTACCATTTTTAGGTCTTTTGTATGACTCTACCTAAAAGTGAACTCCAATCTCCAGGACCAGTGGCGAACACTCTACTCACTAGGCTAATGAAGCAACCTAAATAGAACGAAAATAAATACTGTGCTGAGTCAGACATTTTGTAATATCATCCAAACGTGAGGCTGCCAACCACACTGGATCGTGAGATGCTAAACCCACCTGATCCTATTTACCCAACCCCACCGCTCGGGCAGGATATGACACAAGGTCAATATTTTAAGCGGAGTTTAACAGGCTTGAATTCCGAGTTTTCCTTCTCCTAGACTAGTTGCTTCACCAAGCCTGAAAAACCCAGTCTGCCCAACTATTTACCCATAGCTGGAGGGAGAATAATTGGATTCATACCTTTCCCAAGGGTATTAGTGCTATGTGAAATGCAATCAGTCTCGTCCAGGATTTGAACTCGAGTCGCCGTGTCCATTTCCTACGACGATAACTATTACACCACGGGCACCTCCTAATAAACCCACCAGATACTCTCCGAATGCTACTCACCGGACCTGCCTCGATGGCTGTGAGCATGGCCTTAGAATTAAGTTTTAGGTTGACGATTTTGTTTGCTTGTAGACGTTGTTGCAACTTGACTGAAATTTTTCTAACCATTGCCATATTTGCTTTTTGCAGAGATAATTTTGGTGGATTTCACAGCGTTATCGTCTAATTTTAACTTGTAAAGCATAAGTTCTGGAATTAGACTACACTGGAGGTTTATGGGTGTGGTTTTATAACCACATATGGAGTGCAGTCATAGAGAATGCATCAGAGCACCAACTATCAAGATATTACTCATCACAACGGGTACCTTTCGCGACGTTAAATGTTTTGGTTTAGTTTAGTTTGTTTTGTTTGGGTTGGGTTTTATATCACAATAACTATTGTATGTCATTTAATGCCAAATCTTTTTATACATATATATTAAATATATCTAATTTGGTTTGGTTTGGTTTTATAGCATATCAACCATTGCATGTCATTTAAGACCAAATCCCTTTTATACATATCATCATCATCATCTTTTCGTGCCACTAGCACGGATATCCCTGACCCTCTCCTCGCCACTTTTCCCTATCGTTCATCGCCTCTGGTAGGTCTTCAGGGCTACTTCCCGTATTCTCACATACCTGCTGAATGTATATTCGTGCTGGTCGTCCTGCTTTTGCCCGGTCATATGTGGGGGTCCATAGAAGTTCATCACTTATGAGCTCGTCCCTGCTTCTCCAGCAGTGTCCTCCATGTCTGGTTCATCTAACTTGGATAGTTTTTGTGATGGGAGGCAGGTGGCCGCATAGTTGGTGTCTTGTGGGGTGTTGCCGCCAGGACTTGTTCAATATTGCTCGCAGCATTCTTGTGTAATTGCCGTCTAGCTTCTTCTTCAGCCGTTTTATAAGTATTTAGTTATATATATATATATATATATATATATATATTAGCTATATATTATTTGGTTTGGTCTCATTTGGTATTATGGCATATCAACCATTGTAGATAATATTTTAAAACAAACCTGAGCTTATTTTTCTTTACACATTTTTAAATGATTCACTTAATTAAAAACAATTCAGCTGAGCAAAAGTACATTTTTGTTTTACACTTAGTTAATAGTAAAAACTGTTCTATTTCAAATAATTCAATTCAGCATAAGAACAGAGTTTAAATGTCAACCAGTTCTTTTTGACCAATAGAGAGGACCCTATCATGTGCTACCACTCTAGGTCAGAGTGGACCTGGGAGTGACGGCAATGAAGAGGTTCTCTGCATTCACCAATGGTAAAGCATTACTTAAGTCTCATGATCAGATTGATTAGTGTCATACAGGACACTCGGTGGGACCCTTACACTTTAGCAAAGAGGCAGTCAATGTATTCTACAGCCCAAGCAGTTTTGCTCACATGATATACCAGAATATTGCAAAAGTTTTGACTCCCTTTTGTATGTCACACATATCTTATGGATCATCAAAACCATTCATTGAAACTGTACTTTACTGAAGATGCAGCCAGAAGAATGAATAAGACAATGTATTTACTGACAATGTTTGTCTATATTTTTTTCTACTGGCTGAACTCAGGAATCATATAAGTGTGAAGAAATAGGTAATTCCATTTTCACTCGAATAATGAAATTCAGAAACCTTTATTTTATTGAATTCTGGCAGGTGGAAAAGATTTTTTATTTGCCTATGAAACAAAGATGGTAGGAAGCAAATAGCAAATGATATCAAGTGAAAATAAAGCAAAACACTACGAGGAACAAAAATTAGTGAATGCGTCTTTTCAGTGAGAATCGATTTCCTTCGACTATAATACGGATCGATTCTCTTCCGTATTTATGATTGGTCCTACTCAATCACAGCAGATAGATCGTCAAACCTGATTATAGGTATAAAGAAATGAAATTATATATTGTCACTTACCCCAAGGTGACAAACAGTCTTACACATAATTACAAGAGGAAAGACAGTAACATCTCTTGAGAAATAGACGATTTTTTGTTCTTTTTCAACAACTAAGATTAGCTTTCTTTAAAAAAAGAGGCAATTTCTGTTCAAGTCTTCTGAGAGCCTATGTTTACTAGATTCGTTACTTGAATCATTCAGATTGTTATTTGAAGGGTGTCCCCGTAGGGTTAAGGGTCAAAGTCATGAACTGTAGCCTGGGTGTAAGCGTGTTCGAACTTCAGTCGGGCTGTTACATTCTCTTACGGAATCATTGCCTTGGGGATCGTATGAACCCCTTTATTATCCGAGCTATAGGTTAAATAGTCCCCTTTCTATTCTTCTTCTTCAAGTTTTGGCTTTGGTATTGAATAACCCTCCAGGGTTCATATACCATTAATCAAAAGAAACCAATCAGATCTTTATCCTCTTTGTTTATCCGTTTTAGATTACTTACCTTATAGAAGATAGATGAGATTTGAAAACTAATTTGGCAGAGCGTTGGTATACGGTGAAGGGCTTCCGCAGATAATTATCCAAGTAACAGAGACTGCTTACAATTCAGGGAGCTACAGAAAGAGCCAATTGTTGTGTGAATACATTATTGGCGAGGTAATTCGCTATCTGAATTGAGAAAAGAACGTTATAGCGAGGTACCGAAAGCAGATGTTCCGTTGGGCCGGACATTTCTGAAAGTTCTGTGAAAACAAGTGAATCCTTGAATTTCTCCAGTAATATCCGAGGGACCGAAATGATTACTTGGAAGACCTTAACGACGATTGAAAAGATGAAAGTATCAACTATTCAGTCAGCATGGTTGATGGGCTAGTTGATGGATTTTAGCGGCATGTTAAACGGTCTGCAGTTATTTTATGCTTACGTTGTACATCTATATTTATGCTTTTTTGTTGTCAACTTTTCTAACAATATTTAGTGACGTCATTAATCCTGTTGAGTCATTGCTTTTAGGTCTACGTCTTTATAATAGGTATGAATTTATTTTTTCTAAAAAAGGACAAAAAGTCAACTATTTTGATTGGTTGGTTGTTTTACAGCCAACCCTCTTAGGGTCTTTGAACGCTAAATTAAAATCTAAACAAACAGTTTTGAATAAGTATACTTTTTGTTTACAAACAGTAAAAAGTCAAAATAGTTCTCTTTCGAACAATCTCGTTTACCATAAGTACACAGTTTAATTGTCAAAAACATTTTTATTTCTACATATTCAGTTTAGACAAACTGCTCTATTTCAAAGAATTATGTTTAGTATATGTATAGTTTTTCATTACGCACAGTTAAATGCCAAAACAGTTCGATTTCAAACAATTCACTTTGGCATACTTAAACAGTTCCATTCCAAACTATTCAGTCGAGCACAATTATGTAGTCTAAATGTCAAAACAGTTCTATTTTAAGTAATTCAGTTTAGCATAAGTACGCAGTTTAGTTCTAATTGACCTATAAACAGGACCCTATCTGGTACAACAATTCCTGGTCAGATTAGACTGGGAGCGATGGCAATGAAGAGGTACTCCTCCTTCCCAAAATATCCACATTGTTTGGTTGTTTTTTATCATATCCAGGACACTCGTTGCGGGGTGGGGTGATCTAACACTTCTGTAGAGAAGCAGTCGGCTCATTTTACAGAACCCAGCACATTGGGCAATCATCTATTTTGACATTTTCAAATAGATTCGTATTATTATTTGCGTCTAAAGCACTTTTTTCGGGTGGGAATGAAAGATTCATATTCAGTCAGAAAGTATTATTCAGTCAAGGTGTTTGATATGTTAAACACCCTGGTTGTTATACTTGTTCGATTAAAAAGAAATTAGTAAGTAAAGTTAAGTTGTCTCCCTTTAGTCGAGGGCGACCAGAAGGCTCCCTTTTCAATAGCTACCACATCGAGGTGTAGGAGAGGGCGCTACTCCTTTCCCACAATTGCTCCACTTTACCTTTGATACGTAGCTTATATTGCTGAGTGTTAAGCAAGGAGGTATCAAGTACCATTTTTAAGGTCTTTCGTATGACGCGACCTGGGATTGAACACAGGTTTCTCGGATCACTGGCGAACACTCTACACAGTTGGCCAATGAGCTGGTTTATAAAGGAATGCATGATATTTATATTTAAGAATGGCAAGATCAAAATTCGAATGGCCTGGTATAGCGGCTAGCGATATGGAAAAATCATACAACAATGTTTTAGGGAACATTAAAGTTGTATGATCGAGTCATAGTAATGTAATTAGGAACGCCGTCAACCTCAACATTAAACCTTTTTATCATCATCATCATCTTGTCGTGCCGCTAGCACGGATATCCCTGACCCTCTCTCGCCACTTCTCCCAATCGTTCATCGCCTCTGGTAGGTCTTCAGGGCTACATCCCGTATCCTCACATAGCTGCTGTATGTATGTTCGAGTTGGTCGTCCTGCTTTTGCTCGGCCATATGTGGGGGTCCATAGGAGTACATCACTTATGAGCTCTTCCCTGCTTCTCCAGCAGTGTCCTGCATGTCTGGTTCGTCTAACTTAGATAGTTTTCGTAATGGGAGGTAGGTGGCCGTATAGCTGGTGCCTTGTAGGGTGTTGCCGCCAGGACTTGTTCAATATTGCTCGCAGCATTCTTGTGTAATTCTTCTTCAGCCGTTTAGTTAGCGTCCCGGTAGTGCATCCATACAGCAGTATCGATATGACCGCTGCCTGGAAGAAACTGCGTTTCATTTTATCGGTCAGGTCAGATTTTCATATGATCAATAGCCTATCGATAGCTGTCCATGCCTTCGTTAGCCGCGTGTCGATGTCCTTTTCGGTTGATGAGACGCTGCTTCCTAGGTTGGTGAATTTGTCTACTAGTTTCAGAGAGGATCCGTCAAGTGCGGAGTTGTCGCCTATTTGATTATAGCACATATATTCCGCTTTGTATGCATTGACATGGAGTCCAGTGCCTGTGCCGGCTCGTTCCAAACTATGCAGTAGGAACTTAAACAATAAACCAAATAGGGAAACATGTTAAGAGGCAATTGAGGGTTAATAATTTATTTACTTGATTTACTATATGCGTGTGTATATGTTTGATATATATATATATATAGAGAGAGAGAGAGAGAGATTCATTTAAGAAGGTTTGTTTAAATAATGATGATACATGTTTTCGACATAATATCATTAGGATCCTGTCAAGTTTCCTGGCAAGTGTTTTGGTTTTAGGATGGAGGTAGATGAATTTCTAAAAGTTGTCTCAAGCACTTTCTGACCCTTTTTAGGCCATCATCATTAATTTTTAAAATGTAAAGAATTTTCCTTTTAAAAAAATATTTTTGAGTTTTTATGCATTGCAAAAAAATATTACTCTGTGTGTGTGTG
>OY757932.1:23417456-23467456 GCA_963585895.1 Sepioteuthis lessoniana | reverse complement strand
TTAATCATATATCTATGCATTATTATACAAATCCCTTTTCAATCATTGATTGATTCATTTTGATGGAATCTTAACCTATCTACTCATATTTGATTTCGAGAAGTTAGCGAATCACGTTTATTATATGTTCATTTTGACATTGTTTGTTAAGTTCTTTCTTAAAAGGTGTTTCTTGTTTTTGTAGATTTTGCAAAAGTTAAGGCAATATCCAACAATGCTACCTAATGCATGGGGATTCCTCGTGGTATAATAGGTAATGTTCTAAACTGTAACCTGATAATAGGAGTTCAATCTCCAGTTCATTTTCAGACCAATGAATATGGTTCATATATGAACTTCCTACTCTCTACCCAACTATGAGATACATATTTCTTCTAAGAGATTTGCTTTGGGATTATACGACCATGAAAGTTGAATATGCTATTAAACAAAGAAACCAAATCTAGTAGATACATCATCATCATCAAGTCATGCCGCTGGCACGGATATCCCTGATCCTCTCTCGCCACTTCTCCCAATTGTTTATCGCCTCTGGCAGGTCTTCAGGGCTACATCCCGTATCCTCACATAGCTGATGTATGTATGTTCGAGTTGGTCGTCCTGTATTTGCTTGGCCATATGTGAGGGTCCATAGGAGTACATCACTTATGAGCTCGTCCCTGCTTCTCCAGCAGTGTCCTGTATGTCTGGTTCTTCTAACTTGGATAGTTTTCGTGATGGGAGGCAAGTGGCCGTATAGTTGGTGCCTTGTGGGGTGTTGCCGCCAGGACTTGTTCAATATTGCTCGCAGCATTCTTGTGTATTAGATACAAATAACTTACTTTTTTTTCAATGGTATATCAATCTTCCTGGGTTATTTAATTCCAGAGCACTCTGTGTACAAAAACAGTGGTGATATGATTTATCTCGTAGCAATAGTCGGGAATAGGGTGTTTATACATTCCCAAAAGTAATGAATCAGAAAGTGACAGTAATTGTGTGATTGGAAATAGAACTGCTTAAGACGATTTTACAGTGCAGCACGTTAGCCACGACACCATAAAGACACATTTTTGCATTGTATCAAGTAACTAATAATAATAATCTTTTGGAGGTGCCCGTGGTTATCGTCGTAGGAAATGGACACGGCGACACGAGTTCTAATCCTGGACGAGACGGATTGCATTTCACATAGCACTAATACCCTTGAATCCAATTATTCTCCCTCCAGCTATGGGTAAATAGTAGGGCAGCTATGGGTAAATAGTAGGGCAGACTGATTTCTTCTGCCTTGATTAGGCAGCTAGTCTAGGAGAAGGAAAACTCTGATTTCAAACCTGTTAAACTGCGCTTAAAAACTGACCTTGTGTCATATTCTGCACGAGCGGAGAGGTTGGTAGATATAAATAATGATAATCTTTTGTAAATTATTGAAAAGTTCCATTTAATCCATTGATAGATCACTAAAAGGTACTTCCATATGGGATTAAATACCATAAATAAGAATTTAACCCTCCTTGATATTCTGAATAGGAGCCTCACCATCAGATGCAGTTTTATGTCACGCTCAGGGCAGTCGTTTTTTGGAGGGGAGGGGAGGAAGTCTTATTACTCCTCCGGCGATACAATACCCTGCTGAGAATGGGGGCTATTTTTTTCCAATATCTAAGAAAGTAAGTTTTGTTAGAGATATCAAAAGCAGAAAAATGTGACTTAACCTGCATTTTTTTTATTACAAAAATACATCTTTATCGAATCACTTCAAATATATCCGTGTTTTCTTTTCTTAATATTTTACGTCAATTTTTAGCAGGGAACTGAAGATCACAGGGTTGTTGTTTGATTGTGATTTTTCGGAGGTATCTTTCGGATCTTTAGATGGACTTATATTGATTTCTGGATTGGACTTTTTCTTTTTCCGGATTTTTCTTTGTTTTCGGGTTGTTTTTCTTCAAATATTAAAAGCTCGTTTTTTCTTCTTTTTCTAGGGTGTTAGTTTTAGCAGATAAGTTATTTTGAGATTCATCTCTTCCCGGCATATAGCCTTTAACTTCTTTTTCATTCTTTAGTTTTTTCTCTCGGACTATTCATCGCTTGTAGATTACCGTTTGCATCAGGATTTTTTATCATGCATGAATTACTGTTAATGTTTGATTGACTTTTCCTTTCCATTTTTTTGTCTTTCCTTCCTTTTGTAATTCTTGACTCAAGCTTGATTTAATCTCTTCTTCTCGGCTGAACATTAGCTTATCTCTGAGGGTATTTTTGAAATCATCTTCTGGTTTTGTTTCTGCAGACGATACTCATGTCGGTTCATGTCGAAGCAGTAGCCTCTCTTGATCTGCCGTTATCTCAAACAGGTGGAGCTGATCTTTGCTCCTGCCTGACTGATCTGGATCAACATAACTAAAAAGAATCGAAACCAAACGTAGATGCTTATTTGTGTATTACATATGTGTCACCGGAGAAAAAAAAACGGATTTCTTTTCTATGAAAATGTCGCTTTTTAAAGAGTATAAACAAAATTAAAATTAATCGATTATTTATTTTGGAAGAATGAAATTTTGAAGAAAAAACTGTCACTTGTTAATGAGTGTAAACATAATCATGTTGTATCATTCATTTAATTTCGAAGAATGAAATTTTGAAGAAAAATGAATGGACCTTCTTTTTTTATGAAAATGCCGCTTTTTAATGAGTGCCAGCAACATAAAGAAAATACATCTTTATTGAAACCGTTTTTTACTTATCGAAACAGACGACCATTTATAAATTCTTTGTTTTTAGACGGATTACTGAAACCACTATCTTTCCAATTTCTGAAAAAAAATCCATATAACCAAAACGTTAAACAATGATGGCGTAAGGTTTATTGTTGGAGGAAGTGGAGTCAGCTACCGAAGTGAAATCGAGAGCGAGGCTAATTGCATAATACATAGCGCTAATACCCTTGAGATAGATATGAATTCAACTATTATTTCTATTATTATTAAATAGTGCGGCAAACTGGATTTTATACTTGAAGCAACACCCCATTAAACAACAGCTGGATGGCCACGTATCTCCCATCTGAAAAACAATCCAAGTAAGACGAACAAGACATACGGGACACTTCTGGAGAAGCAAGGACGAAGTCATAAGTTAACGTTCTCTTTTGGACACATTCATATAGACGTGCTATTGTTGGACGACCAACAATAACTTACCTACCACAGCACTGTGCGGACACAGGAAGCAGTGTGGAAGAACCTCTAGGAGCGATGGATGATTTGGACGAACGGAAAGAAAGAATTGGTGAAATCCGTGCTAGCTGCGTGACTTGATAATGGTGATGATGTCGACCAGTCTAGAAAAAGAAAACTCTGAACTCTGAGCTCCGTCATTTTTCCTAAAATACGCTACATAAGTGACACCCTAACGACCAGCAAAGGTTACGCATCAGTATAATATTATTTCATGTAATACCTATGTGTTTATTTCTTAATATAGTTAACACTTATTCATCAAATAAATTCACTCCTACCAGTATCTATTATAAAGAAAAGCGAATTTTCTTCATAACCAAAGATCCCAGAAAAATATTATTTCTAGGAGAGTATCAGACAAATGAAATTGGTGTCTTTAGCGTCGAATCAACCGAAAAGGACATCGAAACGAGGTTAACGAAAGCATGGACAGCTATCAATAGGCTATCGACTATATGGAAATCAGACCTAACCGATAAAATGAAACGCAGTTTCTTCCAGGCAGCGGTCACATCGATACTGCTGTATGGATGCACTACCGGGACGCTAACAAAACGGCTGGAGAAGAAACTAGATGGCAATTACACAAGAATGCTGCGTGCAATCCTCAACAAGTCCTGGCAGCAACACCCCACAAGACACCAACTGTACGGCCACCTGCCCCCTATCACGAAAACTATTCAAGTTAGGCGAACCAGACATGCAGGACATTGCTGGAGAAGCAGAGATGAACTCATAAGAGATGTACTCTTATGGATCCCCACACACGGCCGCGCAAAAGCAGGACGACCAGCACGAACGTACATTCAGCAGCTATGTGAGGATACAGGTTGTTGTCCTGAAGACCTACCTAGGGCGATGAACGATAGGGAGGAGTGGCGAGAGAGGGTCAGGGATATCCGTGCTGCCAGCACGATATGATGATGATGATGATGATCCTACACAAGTGAAACATTATTGTAAAATACTGGTTTAGTTTTGTTTGGTTTGGTTTTATGGCATTTCAGACATTATAGGTTATTTAATAGCAAATTCTTTTTTTAATAAATAAAACAGTTCTATTTCAAACAATTAAGTTTCTCATTAGTACAATGTTTTGTTTTATTTAAACCACTGATAGGATCCTATCAGGTGCTACCTTTTCGGTCACATTGGAAATGGGAGCAATGACAATAAAAGGGTACTCCGCCTTCCCCAAAGCTCCAGATTTTCTGGAGCTTCACCATCAGATTGTTTAGACTTATAATAAAGATACTCGTTGGGGAAGTCTTACCCCTCAGCAAAGATGCAGTCAGTGTATTATTCTTCCTCAGCTGATAGAGCAAACTAAAACACTGCTGAAACATTTGTAAACAAGAATAAATTTTCAAAAGTTTATAAAAAATGATTTCCTATTTTTCTAGCCCAGTCGGCTAATCCGGTAGAATATACCGACTGCATCTCAGCAGACGGGTCAGATACCCCACTTCAAGTGTCCTGGTAATGACCTCAAACAATTTGTTGGTAAAGCTCCAGTAATGCAGGGGCTTTAGATAATGCAGGGTACCCCTTCATTGCCATCCCACACAGTGTTATGTTTTGACCCGGCCAAAAATGCCATTCAAGGTGATGCACCGGAAGGAAGTAACACATTCCAATGGCCAGTAATCGAAAGAGATCGCATGGGCGGATTAAGGCTTATAATATGGGACAAAGTGAAGGTCCCACAGTGCCAATACAGACTGATGCACCAGAAGAGAGTGACCTCTGAACTGCATGACTGTTATTTCCGTTTGATGACGATTAAACATTCGATTTCAAAGATCCAGCGGGCGATCGTGTGGGCGTTGAATTATTATTTAACTCAGTTGAGTTCGAGTCCAAGAAGCAGTTGCCAGGAGTGTTCCAGACAGTTGGAGACGAGGGGTGGTAGTGAAAGCCACACCCGACCGAGGGGGCCCTCGGAAACCCCGATGGAGTTTGGGGTCCAGAGAAGATGCTGATAAGATGCAATAAAGAAAGCCAGCATCCAGCAGTGGGCCCTAGGTCTCCGGTTGAACAGCACTAAAGAAAAAGAAAGACACAATGTGACGGTCAAAATAGTGGGGTCAAAATATTGAAGTTTCTGTTCGATCTCCAGCTCCCTCTCACATGCTAACCCTGAACAACCCTTTCGAACCCTTGCAATAAAGTGAGAGGTAAAATATTGTTAAAGAAGTCTTCCTGCATCTTTGTCACTGCGTCGTTTATTACTGCATCTTTATCATGCGTCTTTTTGCCTGCGTCTTTGTTGTTGTGTCGTTGTGATGGTGTAGATGAGTGTATAACAACAGGTCCACTGAAAAAACAAGATTTGGCATTAAATAACCAAAAATGGTTGACATGACATAAAATCAAACTAAACCTTCTTTATCGACTGTTAAGCATTCATATTGTTGGTCTACTTTCTCTTATTAATGGCATGTCAAACTTCGTGTGTTATTTAATACCAGGATCATCCTTGAAGAGAATAGTTGTTAAGTTATTCAACCACTAGCTCCGTAGGACATAAGAGTTCATACTTTTCTCTAAGATAACGGTAAAAAAAAACAACATAATAACTTGATTGACGTTCGGACTCGCTAACTACGATGTTGCAATCTGCCATGTTAGCCGCTTCGCTACGGGAACTCATGTTGTACATCCGTAATTCAAATATAAGCAGAAACATAATCAAACATAAAATACGAACTTCAATAAACGAAAAAACACACTTCTTTATAATAATATATCTCTCACACTTTATTCTCGAAAGGGTGATGTTTCTTGTGTGAAAGAGATGAGCTGGAGACAAGGACAGACTGCAAGTTCTCCTTTTGACCATAGCATTTTTTTCTCACCTTGGCTCGTGGTTGCTCAAAAGTGAGGAACTGAGGGCTGCAAAGCCCTCAGTCTGCAAGCTGCTTCTTACTCTGGCATCCTGTCTCCAACTGATTCGAACCGTGTGTGCACCTGGTAATATTGTTGTCTAACGTCCACCTGCTTCCGCTGTTTTCCGCTTATTTATACCGGTGCATCTCTTGATTGACGACTCAGTCGAAGGTCAATTTATAACACTCTCCCCTCATATTTTTCGCTATAGAGTTTTAATGCTGTAAGGAATTTTACAAAAGGCTATTTTTTATTATATCATGACGGATCAAAAAATATGGTCTTGATAAGAAAAAAATAAAGACTTGAGAAGAAAAAGAAATACTCATTTTTTACTAACCGGAGGTTAGTGAGTTCTACTTGCAAGAAGTACAAGATCATCTGCATAGTCTGCATCATAAATAGTTTCTGTTTCATATCACCTGCGTCTAAAATGATAATACTGGATTTTTAGCCGGATGGGGTATCGAAGATCAATGTCAGATTTGAGGCCGGATAGCCCCCAGCTTCAGTTGGACCACCTTAGATTGGGCGCACTGCATTGATAGCACAGCGTAGCACAATACTACTTTGTGACAGGGTAAGCTATGAACAGGCACACGTGTTGGATTTACGTGACACCTTATGAGTCCAGGTCTAGCAAGCTCATCCGGCCAAAATTACACTAAGTGAGCCGATGATAAGTATAAGTCAAACATGGCTCACTAAAAAAAAGACCATGTGTCAAATCCTGTCCGGTGGGAGGCAGAGATAAATAAATAACACATGCGTCTGGACATCTTTTTGTGTGAAACCATTTACTTCCATTGGATATATTTAGGTTCATTGAGAATACTAAGCAAAGTAAAGTTGACGACCGTAGTCAAGGGTGGTCCGAAGGCTCCCTTTTCGATAGCTACTACACCAATGTGTATGGGAGGGCGCTACTTCTTTCCCTTGATTGCTCCACTTTAGCCTTACCTTACAATTCGGAGTGTTAAGTAAGGTATAATCAAGTACCATTTTTGAGTCTTTGGTATGACTCGACCCGGGATTGAACCCAGGTCTCCCAGGCCAATGGAAAACACACTAACCTTTATAGCAATATCCGGTAAATGTTTTGAGTATAATCTTAGCAAATTGTGCCTGTAAATTTTGCTCATATTTCTCCTATCAAAACTAAGTGACTATATCAAGAAGTCTATCTCACCGTCTGTAAAACAAACCATTGTCTTTGTGTCTTTGTCGAGAATCTTTTCCATGGTTATAGTTAAGTTTAAAAAAACATTTGCTGTCAATAGTGGTTCTATCTTTCCTTTATGTATGGAATAAAATGCCCGGGAGAAATCAATAAACGAAAGTATCGCCTTGAGAAATTTCCGCGTACTCCTTCGATAATATGACGAAAAACATAGAATAAGAGAAGTTGAAGATTAATTGATCCGAAGACCGTTCTGATTTTTATCAGATATTTTTCTACCTCAGGTTGGTTAAAAATAATGGTTGGTTGGTTGGTCATATTTTTCGGCATATCAACCCTTGTTGATTATTTAATTCCAAATCCTCTTTATACAAACACATATTGCATCAAGTCATCAGCCCAAATACCTGGGACTGTAGAATATGCTGAAAGCATTTCTACAGAATGGTAATAAGTTGGTTGGTTGTTTGGGTTTTATGGCATATCAACCTTTGTAGGTTATTTAACGCGAAATCCATTTTTATCAAAATAGTTCTATTTCAAACAATTCAGTTTAGGATAAGTACGCAGTTTAAATGCAAGTATAGTTGAATTGTAAAAAATTCTATCTCCTGCTATTCAGTTTAGTCAAGCAGCTCTAATTCAGCTAATTCAGTTTAGTTTAATTACAGATTTTGCTTACACCCAGTTAAATATCAAAACAGTTCTATATTAAACAAATTAGTTTAGTGTAAGTATAGATTAATGTCAAAAACAGTTCTATTTCAAATAATTCAGTTTAGCATAAGCACGCAGTTTAAATGTAAGTACGGTTTAATAGTGAAAAACATTTCTATTTCAAGCTATTCAGTTTAGTCAAACAATTCAGTTTAGCACAAGCATGTCGTTAGTTCTATTTAATCCATAGATAGAGCCCTATCAGGTGCTACCACGCCGGGCTAAAGTGGACCTGGGATCAATGGCAATGAAGGGGTACTCCGCATTCCCCAAAGCGCCAGCATCACTGGAACCCCACAATCAGATCGTTTAGTGTCATATCAAGGACACTCGTTCTGTTTGTGGGGGTGGAGTGCTTACCCCTCAGCAGAGGTGCAGTCGGTGTATTTTACAGCCCAAGTCGACTGGGCGAAGAATGGTAATAGCTGCCAAACAATTGCCCTTGGTGTGGCACTAAACAAGGTCCTGGCTATGGATCAAATAGAACTGTTTGATTCTTTATTCGAGGAGTATTCTCCTTGAAAAATAAATGACCTATCCCTCAAACTAAATAAATCTATTATCCCTCAAAGTCGTTTTGAGGGATAGTACAAAAGAGCGAAGGTTTAAAAGTCACAAACGACACAGCTTTATATTAAAGAATTAATTTAAAAAAAAAAAAAGAACAGATTTGAGAAAAATAAAAGAGTTTAAGATCCAAGAATATGTAACACTTGTACCAAGTTATGGTTAACGAAATCAGAACAAGCGACTCCCGTGGATTCAATCAAGTACCTGGTTTGAAGTTCCCTGTAGGTTCCTGGGTTCGACAAACAGCTGAAGAATGCCAGAGGACATATCCATAAATAATGTAGCTTTTTTGTTTTTCATTTTTTTCAGATTTGTGTCAAGTTCGTTTTTGGCTACGGATGTGTTACAACTTGAGTTTTGGATGGTGCGATGTTACCATTTTATTTTTGGCAGCAAAGGCGTTACAATTTTATAAATGGACTCTGAGACATTACCATTTTATTTTAGGTTACAGAGGTGTTGCAATGTAATTTTTGGGATCCTGAAACGTTACAATTTTTTTTCTTGTCTTCAGAGACCTAACATTTACATTTTGTGATACTGAGGCGTTACACAAGCGGTATAATGTGATTTTGGATCCCGAGACGTTATATAACAATTTTTGGCTTCAGGGGTGTCACAATTTCATTTTGGGATATAGAGACGTTATTATTTTAATTTTTGGCTTCAGACGCATTATAATATGATTTTTGGATCCTGCGATGTTACCATTTTATTTTTAGATACCGTGGTGTTACAATGTAATTTTTGGATACTTACGATGTTACAATCTTATTTTTGCTTAAAAGAATAATAATTTTTGGGCGGGTGGATGACAACAGAGGCGATGTTGTTTTATTTTTGGCTAGAGAGGCTGTGCAGTTTTGTTTTTGTTGTGATACACAGTTAATTTTGGCTACAAAATTAACTGTGTATCACAACAAATAAAAAATGATCCACAACACAACAATAAAAATGATCCAGCTTCGTCTCAGAAATTTACACAACTAAGAAGCCATTTAACTGTGCACAAATAAATGGTTGGTATTAGGTAGAATTATTACTTTTAGATTGTAATGCATTAAAGGATTTAACTCTGCAAAAAAATTATTAATTTTATTAACTGTTTGCTAACAAAGAATTAATATTAAATCAGATTAGATTTAACGTGGGATTTTCCTTTTAATCATTTTTATTTGATATTTTGAGCAATAATCAATAAAATGTTTGCGAAAGCGAAGTACACAATGTTATATTTATAGGTTATTTTAACAAAAAGTTTTGACGTAACATTTCTGCAATCATCCTCCTGAACGCTGGAAAGACAAAAACAAAACATATCCTTAAAGTATTATTCAAATCACCTCGTAGATATCATTGAAGAAGTGGACTATAAGAAAACTGGAATAACAAGTCAAATTATTGGAAGTTACAGTTTTGGAGTGAAATATTCTGACCGTCTCACCCTGTCAATCAAATTCCGCGATCCCAGTGGCAAAAAGTCTGCTCGTTAAATGGGTAATATATAAGTACTATTATTAATAAAAGTAAATACTAATTTTGAAAACCAACACTTAAACGCATTTAACTATGTGCAAATAGATGATGGTTTGGTTTTTTTTTTTTTTGTTTAATGACATATCGACCCTTTTTCATTATTTAATGCCAAAGCCATTCTCCTAGAAGAAACGTTGTGGTACTATTTAACCCATAGCTGGGAGGATAAGGGGGTTCTTACCTTTCGTAAGGGTATTTGTCTGAAAGTGAACGTAATAGCGCGACTGGCGAACGAACTCGTTTACTACGATTCTGCAGTCCATCACTTTAACCATTACACCACGAGGACCCCCATCCATAACAAGTGTCCTGGATATGATACTAAAAAATCTGATGGCGAGTTTCCAGTAATGCAGGAGTTTTGTGGAAGTACCCCCTCACTGTCATCCCCCCGAGGTCCACTCTGCCGGAGTGGTAGCATCTGATAGGGTCTTATCTATGGGTCAAATTGAACTAAACTGCGTAGATATGCTTAAGTCAATTGCTTGAAATTGAACTGTTTTGACATTTAAACTACGTACCAATGCTAAACTGAATTGATTGAAATGGAACTGTTATTGACATTGAAACTGTGCTTACGCTAAACTGAATTGTTGAAATAAAACTGCTTTGACATTTAACTTTGTGTGAACAAAAATGCTCATACTAAACTGAATTTTGGTCGTAGAACTGTTTGATTAAACTAAATAGCTTAAAATAGAAATGTTTGGGCAATTAAACTGAGAACTAATGCTAAAATGAATCTTTTGAAATTCAATTGTTTATTTGTATAAAAATTGACTTGGCATTAAATAAGCTACAAATGTTGATATGTCATAAAACCGTGAAAAAGAAACAATCAACCAAAACAAATGTATTCCACAAATAATGTAGTTTTTTTGTTTTTCATTTTTTTCAGATTTGTGTCAAGTTCATTTTTGGCTACGGATGTGTTACAACTTGAGTTTTGGATGGTGCGATGTTACCATTTTATTTTCGGCAGCAAAGGCGTTACAATTTTGTAAATGGACTCTGAGACATTACCATTTTATTTTAGGTTACAGAGGCGTTGCAATGTAATATTTTGGATCCTGAGACGTTACAACTTTATTTTTGTCTTTAGAGACCTAACACTTTTATGTTTTGATACTGAGGCATCACACAAGCGGTATAATGTGAATTTTTGATCCCGAGATGTTATAAAATAATTTTTAGCTTCAGGGGTGTCACAATTTCATTTCGGGATATTGAGACGTTATTAATTAAATTTTTGGCTTCAGACGCATTATAATATGATTTTGGGATACTGTGACGTTACTATTTTATTTTTAGATACAGCGGTGTTACAATGTAATTTTTGGATACTTACGATGTTACAATTTTATTTTTGCTTAAAAGAATAATAATTTTTTAGGCGGGTGGATGACAACAGAGGCGATGTTGTTTTATTTTTGGAAAGAGAGGCTGTGCAGTTTTGTTTTAGTTGTGATACACAGTTATTTTTGGCTACAGAGACGTTGCAATTTTATTTTTGGACATGGAGGCTTTGTAATTTCATTATTGGCTTAGCAAATATTGCTATTTTATTTTTGGCTATGGAAAAGTTGCAGTTGTTTGTTTTTATACAACGGGACGGTTGGAATTTTATTTTTGGCTACCGACGCTTTTCACTTTTGTGCTTTGTTATAGACTAGTTGCAAAATTATTTTTGGCTTGAGAGGCGTTGCACATTTATTTTTGGCTAAGGAGGCATTGCTATTTTGTTTTTTGCAACAAAGATTTTTAAATTTTATTTTGGCCAGAAAGCCATTGCAATTCTATTTTTGGCTACAGAAGCTTTACCGATTTATTTTTTGCTACTGAATAGTTGTATTATTTTTTTTTTAACAAAAGACAGGTTGCAATTTTATTCTAAGCAACAGAAATTTGCTATTTCATGTTTAGCTACCAAGGCCAAGAAATCATTTATATATATATATATATATATATATATATATAGGTTTTGTTTTGTTTCTTTATTTAATGGCATATCAACACTTGTTGGTTATTTAATGCCAAATCCATCCTTCTAGAATTGTAGTGGTACTAGTCAACCCATAGCTTTGAAGATAAGGGGATTCATACCTTTCTCAAGGGTATTTTTACTAAAGTGACAGTAATGGTGCGACTAGAGTTCGAACTCGCTTACTAAGAGTCTGCCGTCCATCGCTTTAACTATAACTCCATGAGGACGCACCATACGATCAATAGATCCGAAAGTTAACACTCAGGAACGGAAGTTTGTTCTCTGGGTTTCTTTATGTAAAGTTTAATCTCATGATTACTCGTATTTCGATTTGAAGAACAATATTTGATGAACAAAACAAATGCATTACTGATCATTGAATTACGTTCTCAATAGTGTATATATATATATATATATATATATATATATATATGTATATTTAGGCAGCATTTCTTCGTTAATGCAAATTTCATTAAACATAATAGACATTTTATGCCTACGTATTCTCTTTTGGATCCGTTCGAATTCCCGTATTTCTTTTATCGTATTCGGGGAGAATAATAAACAAAAACTTCAGATTCTCGAAGCACTATATATTAGAAACCTGCAACCAGCACTTAATGGAATTAATTTTCAAACCAGTGCTAACGTACTTAAATGTCTTTAGCTACTGGCACTATTTACAGAATTACATTTAAAAGCAAGCGACATAATCTCCAACAGCAAAGACGTCCTTACACAGTAGTAATTTGCTAAAACAAAAGTTACATCACTTTTGTAATAGATTCTCCCCTGATGATGGCCCAAAGTCGGGCAGAAAGTACAAGGGATACATACAACTATGGACAATATATAAATCAATTTCCTCCGAATACGATAAAAGTAATACGGGAATTCGAACGGATCCAAAAGAGAATATGTAGGCATAAAATGTCTATTATGTTTAATGAAATTTGCATATATATATATATATATATATATATACTATTGAGAACGTAATTTAATGTGGATGACTATAGAGATTTATACTCCCTTACCCCCGTATGTTTGAGTTCTCTGGCGAATGAAGTAATCGTGTTGCGATTAGCGTTTATCATATTTACCCAACCCCTCCGCTCGAGCTGGATATGACACAAGGTCAATTTTTAAGCGGAGTTTAACAGGTTTGAATTCAGAGTTTTCCTTCTCCTAGACTAGTTACCTCACCAAGGCTGAAGGACCTAGTCGGCCCCACTATTTACCCATAACTGGAGGGAGAATTATTGGATTCATACCTTTCCCAAGGGTATTAGTGCTATGTGAAATGCAATCAGTCTCGTCTAGGATTTGAACTCGTGTCGCCGTGTTCATTTCCTACGACGAAAACCATTACACCACGGGCACTTCCATTCGCGTTTATTGCAAGTCTCTTCATATATGAATTGAGGTCTCGGTAGCCGTTAAACGGATATATGTAAACAATAGTAATTGTGATTCATAACCGTTTAAATTTTACTTCCTTACTACTGGCTGCTCGTGACTGAGTTGTTAGAAGCTTGGATTGGCGCTTGAGTCAACCGGGTTTCGATCCCAGCTACGGGAAGCCAATATCTCTATCCACACTGATGAGTTCTGATTGAACGAAACATATCTCTCTGTAGATGACTATATATATAAAGAGAGATAAAATTTAAAAGACAGTTTACATGTATACAGGAGTGGATTGATTTTTTGAGCAGCTATTTTTACTGTGTTTCAAGACATATTTTAACTTAAAAACCGTGAAAAAAGATTGCAATGAAATATAAAATGGATTTTTATATCGTAAATACTTTTCATCATTTGGGGCACCTTGGGTAGTGCAATAGTGAGCAAGGTTGACGAGCAAACTTACACGAGTGAGTTCGAGTCTCATTGGGTGCCCTATTTATCTGCCCTTGTGCCATATGTAAGCAAAAAACCTTTGTAAATTACTACTTTTCATCCTTCATTTCTGAACATTCTACAATGCTTACTTAGTAAGATCGAGCGAGCGAGCGAGAGAGAGAGAGAGAGAGAGAGAGAGAGAGAGAGGTGCAGGCAGATGAACTGACAGATCGAAAGACAAACGGAAAGACCGATACAAAAAAGGCTGTCAAAAATATATATAGAAGTATATAAGTATGAACCATGCAAGGGAAACGAAAATAATTGGACTCAGATAGCAATAACTACATTGATATTCAAAAACAAATTGTGCAACATAGACATGAACTGAGAATATAGAATATGTGTTATGTAATTGTTCTCAACCACACTCAGCACTCTAGATGGTGGATGCGCTGTACATTTAGAGTGGTTTAATTTATAGATGACGGGGTAGAGTTAACTGTTGAGGAAGCAAAGTCCGAGGAAGCATTAGCGTTCGTTCATTGGCTAAAATTCAGACTCTTGGGACTTTGAGAGATACTAATTTTATTCCATTAAGACCGGGACTAGGTAAGGAAAGTCAAGTAGTTTGAGATATCAAAACTGCGGCAGTAAGTTAGAAATGAAATTTGTGACCCATTCCCTCAACTGATGAGACAAAGAACACCATGTATACTATTATAGGACCGGACATAATAATGCAACTTCTGTAAGCATACCTCAGCAGATTTTAATAGCGACTAATTTGTGATCCATTCCTGGCATCGTGATGGAATGACAACTTCATTGATACATCCAATTATATATATATATATATATATGGATGTGTGTGAATATATACATATATATATACAAGAAGGCACATATATATATATATATATATATATATAGAGAGAGAGAGAGAGAGAGAGAATGATGACTTGATAGATGAATACGAAGATAGATAGATAGATAGATAGATATGAACATAAATTGACGGTTGTCTTCATCTTCATTGTTTTATTCCCGAGGTCTCGGCCAATGCGTTCTTCGATATTACCCAGGTCTTTCATGTCGAAACAAAAGAGATGTATCCAATATCCCGAGTCCTTATGTGATAAAAATTATCAAGCTTCATCTCCGAAAATTACACAAAGTATAATTAGATGTGTATATTAAGGGTTATGAACATAGATAGATAGATAGATTAATTGCTATAGATTGATTGGTACAGAGTTATAGACATAGATAGATACATCGATATATATATATATATATAGAGAGAGAGAGATATGAACAGAAATATATTGATAGATAGTTTTATTGATAGATTTATGTGAACATAGACTGATCGAAATATACAAATTTTTATATATATGGAGAGAGAGAGAGAGAGAGAGAGAGAGAGAGAGAGAGAGAGAGAGAGGGGAGGGGAACAATGATGGATCAAATAGTCTTACTTCCTACAGAAGAATCAACTAATGAAAGCCATTGTGACATGCCGTTCAACCACGCGCTGATGACATGAAGACCAGAGTGGGGTTAATCTCTCTTCTAGTTGCACCATCTCGGCAATCTGGACCAGAAGTCAAACGACTTCAGGTGATTGACAACCTCCTGAAGTTAAAACGTCCGGCCAATTCTCAAGACATCTGTCAAAATCATTGTGTGCAGTGTGATGGTAGACACGTCGCTAAAAGTGTCTTTGACTGTCCACAAAATACCATGAAAAAGTACACAAAGGCCTTTTCAATGGATTGCTCAGACTAACAAAGACACTCACAGCTGTTGGTACTGCTGCTGCTGTTGTTGTTTTTCGGGAAGTTGACGTTTTCGCACCATGCCAGTTTATTTGTCGAATCAGTGGGGAAGGGGGTATGTTTATTTTTCGACGACTGATCCCTCAGCGACAATGGAGGGACCTGTATGACGGGGTCGTTTTCCCCGAGAGAAATGGTTTCGAGTCGCTTCTCTCCTCGTAGGCCAACATTTCGCAATGATTTGCATTCGTAAGTGCTTTCAGAAGTTGATTTACATGCTTCATGACCTCCTTTTTTATTATTCTTACTCAGTATATATATATATATATATATATATATATATATATATATATATTACTCTGGCTGACAAGTGAGTGGCGGCTAACGAAATAAGACGCGTATTTTCTGACTTGTTGAAAAAACGTTTTTTCATTACTCAGCATGTATTGAATCCTACTTCAATACAACGTGGATACCTCTGATGGCATAATGTTTAGCAAGCTACACAAGCAAACCTTCACGAGTGCGTTTAAATCTCATTACGTGCCCCATTCATGCAGCCGTGTGCCACAACTGATCAAACCGCTTTGTAAATTACTCCTTCAACACAACGTCCACACGCAAACATATATATATATATATATATATATATATATATATATATATATATATATATAACCTCTGATGGGATAATGTTTAGCAAGCTACATAAGCAAACGTTCACGAGTGAGTTTAAATCTCATTGCATCCCCCATTTATGCAACCTTGTGCCACATCTGATCAAACCGGTTTGTAAATTACTCCTTCAGTACAACGTCCACACGCGCACACACACACACACACACACACACACACATATATATATCTATATATATATATATATATATGCGAAGGTCATTCAGTAAATAAGGAAAATTATTTAAAAAAAAACAATTAAATATTTTACAACAGAATTTTGAAGCATTTTAAACAGACAGTAAACCAAAGTAGTCCAGGCTTGGAGCGAGGTCAGTAATCAACTGGCTGAGATTTTCATGTGAAACTTACTTTAGTATGTGCTATGTGGAAGGATTCCCGAATTGCGAAGTGGCCATGCTAATAATCTCTGTATCGATCCATGTACTGCCGGATGTGTAGAGTGTTTATCATTGGTTCCAGAGACCAGGGTTCAATCCCTGGTTGAGTCATATCAAAGACATAAAAATGGTACTTGATACCTCTTTGTTTAGCACTCAGCACTTTAAGGCATTATCAAGTATAAAGTGGAGCAATCCAGGGAAGTGAGTGGCGCCCCCCGTACACTTTGGTGTTGTAGTTATTGAAAAAGGGTGCCTTCAGGTCCCCCTCGACGACGGTTGCCAACTTTACTCTGTGAGATGTGTACATAGTGTTTCAGTAAAATAAAAACAAAAAAAAAGCTGATTAAAATCGAGCTAAAAATGGGTTCGCCACTTCGAGCTTGCATCTATAAGACAGTCCAAAAACTATACATAAAACTTACAATACATGTGTAAGCATTATGAATGATTATATAGCATGGATTGGCGATATATAGGCTTATATAACATAGGCTATAGAAATGCTCATAAAGCGTGAAAAGCTATTAGAATGTCTTCTTGACATTGATAGACCATGGCAAAACTTTTATAGGATTAATAGGTTATAGAAAAAGCTTATAAAGTGTATAGGCTATTGATAGGCTTTAATGACATGGACTACTAATCCAGGGCATATAAAGAAGCTATATCTTTTTTCATTCGACCTGTCTAAAGAAGATTTTCGGTAACATACGGCAAAATCACATCCCAGACACCGAAGTTTTAACTCGGGCTTCTCTTCCAAGCATCTACAACATCTTGATGCAATCACAGCTTCGCTGGGCCGGTCATGTTATCTGCATGAAAGATCACCGCCTCCTGAAGAAACTGTTCTACGGCGAACTGTCTCAGGGCAAGTGCTCCCAAGGAGGCCAGAAAAAAAACGCTTCAAAGACACTAAAGGTCTCCATGAAATATTTCGGTATCACCCCTAAATGCCTTGAACATCAGAGACATATGGTGAAAAGTTGTAAAACATTGGGCGAAAGTCTGTGGAGCGAGAAGAAACACAGCAGATGAGATGTGCAGAAAACTTAGAAAATGCACTGTCACATTAGCCAATGCCGCCATCATTCCTTGTTCTCTCTGCCCAAGACTCTTCTGTGCATTGATTGGTCTCATTAGCCATCTGCGCTCTCATGGATCCAATCCTCAATCCTAAGTTGGATCAGAGGATCCTCATCGATTATGATGGACAAAGAAAAAGAATGTCAGAGAAAGCTATAGCAAGACTTTGATGATGACCAGAATACAAAAAGGTGTATATAGCATAGTAGATTTTAAGGCGTGTATAGCACTGGGTAGCTATAGAAACGTATATATAAGATGGACAGACTGGTTTGTATCTCTGTTTTATTTATATCCTTGAACATGAAATTGAGTTCTAATGACTGAAGATCTGAAGAGAATGTTTAAACGACACATGTAAATAAAATATTCACCATATTGGTCCACTTTCCACCACCTTTTCTAAATGTGTTAAAGTCATCCCAGATGAAGTTTTTGAATATGCTATACTTAGTTCAGGCTGTCTTTTTAGAATAGGACGCCTTAAAACTACCTCTAACCCGGTTTCTTGTACGAAATTAGTCCCCGGTACAGATCATCAACCGTTGACCACATTTTCTAATACACACAATTTTTTTTTCTCACAGAATGAAGCCATCATTTTGAAAACTTGTATTCAAATTATTTTAACTTCTTCATAGACCTGGAAAAAAGTAGTTGTGGACATTACAATCTGCTTTCAATATGAAGTTCCATTTAAGCAAGGGAAACGCAGCGGGCACATCATCGAAAACGGCAGCAGTTAGCAAAAATGGTCCAACAGAGAATATGATATTCTGTGCACTGCTTGTCTTAAGAAACTTATCGAATCAAAATATTACTGATGACTTTTTAGAAAAATTTAGACGGTGGAAATTTGATATTCAGTTCGGTATTAAATTTGTTTCTGACATGTGTGTAAATATGAGCACGAAATATATTCAAGTAGAAAACCACATTGCCGACACAATAGAAAGGAATAGAGGTATTTGTGGGGCTGAATATATAACTAGCAGGACTGCCGAGTCGAAGTAAGTTAGTTTGAACTCCTGTCGAACTTTAATATTCGGACTAATACCCTTCGGAAATATATGAACCCTCTAATCCTCCCCGGCTATGGGTTAAATTGTATTACAGTTGTTCTACGATTTTATGATTAAATTGTTCTCCTTGCGAGTTTTTCACACTAGTATTAGCAGATGGTCTTTGACTAGAATCTGAGTGACAGCAATCTTTCTCAAGTCTCCTGGACTCATCTCAAAACATTGTCTGATATCAACAATGCAGCAGACTTCCGATTTCAACCTTTCCCTACTTCTTTCCAAGCATTTGAGTGCCGTTCCAAGAGTTGGAGCCCGTTCCAAGCCTTTTGGTATCGTTCCAAGTGCGCAAATTACAACTGGTATCACCGTCACTCTCATTTTCACAGTTTTTTTTTTTAGTTCTCTTGCAAAGTTTATGTAATTTTCGCTCTTTTTGCTTACTTGGATAATCACTCTCCAATCCTCTGGGACAGCAAAGTCCACTATAGGGAAAAGTTGTAATGATCACTACGTCTGGTCTTCAGGCCGAGATTAAGTTATCTTTTGGTATTTCTAATCCCAAGAGAATATAATTATTTATAAAAATGACAATATACACATCGAATTCAGAGTACGATGACTTACAATTGCTAGTCTGGATTGTAAATAAAACGTATGTGTGTGAAAATTCTCGTTGTAATAATAAACAAATTTAAGAGCATAGAAAAATCTTTAAAAATCAAAAGTAAGTAACGGTTTGATCAAACATAATTTACACATTGATCACAATATTAATTTCTTAGATGTTAATTTGTGACACGACCTGTGGTTAAATTAATATGTAAAAATTAAAATTCGTGAAATACACGAAAATTAATACATATATATCTCTAAAACAAAAATATCCTTAAAATAAGTATATTTTTGTTCAAGTCTTAAATTGACCGAAAAAGCTGGTTAATTGTTCGTAAAGGTCAGTTCAGTGCGAGACGATTGTCTTTGATTTTAAAGGTCAGCGAATGTATCTAATTTTTCGGTTGTCAACTAATTTCATCGATCATTATGATGAAACGAGTTCTTTCGTAAAACATATTTTTCTAATCCTTATCTTAAAGGTCAATGTCAAAAGGGAGATTTAATTTTGCTCCACCCGAAATAAAGGTGAGCTGGACATGCTTCATTCAATCAGGCGAGGCTGAGAATTTATAGTTCACCCCCATTGCTCTAAACCTGTTCCTATTGGTCAAAACATCTAAAAAAAAAAGGTTTTCCCTATACCTGTAATATGTAATGCTGAACTAGGATTGGCTGATCAATGGGAATATGACACTTAATTGTCTCTTATTGAACAACCAATCAGAAACTTTTAGTCCAGATATTAATCTATAAAAATAGGATGGTAAAACGAATCATCAGTGAAGATGAGAAAAGGGGCCAAGAAGAAATTCAAGACTGTCAAAGAAGCATCCCTTCCATTCTAGAGGCGAGGCATTTTGAACAATTTTCAGACTTTACAAAAATTCAAGGTACCAAACTTTAGAGACATGAGTGTCATTTTAACCGCAACTCATCGTCACCCTTCCTCTCTCGATATTTTTTCTTCGTTTATCTTGGAAAGCAAACATCTTTTGCTTGTTATTCATATTTCAATAAAAAACATTTTTCTTGTTTGTTAACAACGGGTTTTCTCTATTCTTTGTGTAACTAGACAATCTAACCAACAATGTTACCAGACCGTCAGAAGAAGATCCGGTTGAATTGTGTCAACCCCACTTCGTGAATCTTTCAAACACAACGTGGGCACAAAAGGATTTGACAAAGCAAACAATAGGAAACTAATGTAGTTGTCACAAACACAACAGCCACAAGTACTGTAACTAGTAGTTGCACCACATTGGGCTCCGTTACTAGCATAGGACCATAAATTTACTTGGCATAATGTTTAGAGTGTTTGCCTTATGGCCCGGAAGACATGTGTTCAATTACAGGTAGAATCATACTAAACACTCGAAAATGGTAGTTGATGTCTCCTTGCTTACCACTGAGAATTATAAGGTTAGGATCCAGGGAAAAGTTGGGCAATCCAGGGAAAGCACCCTTCTACACATAAGTGTAGTAGCTATTGAAAAGGGAGCCTTTGAGTTACCCTCGACTACGTTCCCTAACTTACATACTTAGTTTTATTTCAAGCCACAACGGATTTTTAGATATCCTTCACCTTATTTTGGTAGATTGTTGCTAAAAGTGGCATAATCCCATATCTAAAATAAATCAGCTCCATCGTTTATAGATCGATAGTCGATTGATATTTTGTTGATTAATGACCTATCAACATTCGGGGTCATTTAATGCCATATTCATCCTCCTAGAAGGACAATAGTGGTACTATTTAACCCATAACTGGGAGGATAAGCGGGTTCATACCGTTTTCAAATGCATTTGTCCGAAAGTTAACTTAATAGCGTGAGTCGAGTTTGAACTCACTTACTACGATTCCACTGTCCTGTACTTTAACCACTAGGCCTCATAGTCGAATTAAAAAGACGGAGATAGAAAAATGGTTAACGCTGATAAAGACGGATAGATATAGTTTGGGGTGTTTATCATTTGTTTACCGGACATTGGCATAATGGTTAGAGTGTTCGCCAATGGCCAGGGAAACGTGGTGCAATCCTAAGTCAAGTTATACCAAAGACTTGATATACCAAATGGTACTTGATGTCTATTCAGATTTCTGTTATGTTTCGTCCATTTCCATAGTTTATTCCAAAATTGTTTTGGTTTCTACCGTCCCGTTTACCGGACGACTGGTCTAATGTGTTGAGTGTTCGCTAATGGCCAAGGACATAGGGGTTCAATCGCAGGTTGAGTTAGACCAAAAACACAAAAATAGTACTTGATGCCACCTTGTTTAGCATTCAATACTATAAGGTAAGTATCAAGTAGTAGCACCCTTTCCTACAACTCGGTGTCCTCGTGGTGTAATGGTTAAAGCGATGAACTGCGGAATCGTAGTACGCGAGTTCGTACTCCAGTCGCGCTATTACGTTCACTTTCGGGCAAATACCCTTGGGAAAGGTATGAACCCCCTTATTCTCCCTCCAGCTATGGATAAATAGTAGGACGGACTAGTTTCTTCAGCCTTGGTGAGGCAACTAGTCTAGGAGAAGGAAAACTCTGAATTCAAACCTGTTAAACTCCGCTTAAAAATTGACCTTGTGTCATATCCTGCCCGAGCGGAGGGGTTGGTAAATAGTACAACTCGGTGTAGTAGCTATTGAAAAGTGAGTCTATGGGTCACCCTTGACTAAGGTCACCAACTTTACTTACTAACCCCCCGGTTGTTTATTTATTCTTGTGAACTTTGTACCTAATTATTCCTAGATGTGTCTTTTGTAATTTGAAAAATTCCTTTTTTATATGCATTGTTTAATCCTGTTACGGCCCCATTTGAATTTACGTTTTTTCTCAATTATCATTTGATTTATTTCTTCCAGTTATTTCGTCAGAATTGTCAGCGGTTATATTTTTTGCAATCATTTCATCCCGTTTAGTTCTAGGGTGTTTTACCTTCCTTAACAGTTTCGATTGCTGCCACAATGTAACATTTGTTTTTTTTAGATATCTGAATCAATTACTTTATAAGTTTTAATATTGTGACGTGGTATGCTACCGAGAAAGAGGAAAGGGGAGGTCAATTACCCTACCCTTCTATGTTTAAATCAACTGGCACTAACCTTGACCGTAAAAGGAGATATGAACAAAAGTCAATTCCTTGCACTCTATGACCTGCAACCTGTTGAACAAAGAAACGAATCCAGGTCACTCGAGCATCCTGACCTGATTGGAATAGGGGGTGTCCTCGTGGTGTAATGGTTAAAGCGATGGACTGCAGAATCGTACTCCAGTCGCGCTATTACGTTCACTTTCGGGCAAATAACCTTGGGAAAGGTACGAACCCCCTTATCCTCCAAGCTATGGGTAAAATAGTACCACTACTGTTCTTCTAGGAGAATAGATTTGGCATTAAATAACCTACAAAGGTTGATATGCAATTAAAAAAACTCTGATTGGAATAGTGGGGGAAGGAAAAATATAAATAATTGGCCAGACGACCGTTAGGCCACAAAATGCCATCTTTTTCGTTAGAAGAAAATTTGGAAAAAAAGTTTAGTTCTGGACAGACATTGGCGAGAGAGAGACGCCAATTTAGCCAACTCCGGAAGGAAAGTCTCCCGTAAAAAGAACAGAACAAAATCTTTGAACAGAAGTCAGCAGAAAGGCGCTGATTCAGCCGATTATGGAGATGTCACTCACCTGTAAAAAGAAAAGAATATGAACATTTAAACCTCGTCAAAGATAAGTAAAACCTAAACTATTTTTCCTTCTACCCTTCCTAAATATTGGAATTATATTTATTCAAAAAAGAAAGAGAGAAACTGAAAGGATTCTGTTTCATCAACAGTAAATTAGTGAATGAAATTTGTTACATGCTTCAATCCGGCGACTTAGGCATTTTCTCAAGTAAAAGAAAAAAGAAAGAAAGAAAAAAGGAGAAAGAAGAAAAGGACTGTTGAGAGATATTTATGTTTGATACTGCCTGCTGGCTTAATATAGTCGGTATTTTAAAAAGAGAAGGAGAAAAGAAACAGGAACTGTTTTTTAAATCGTATCATTATTTGTTTGATCGTCGCCTATTAAAGCTTTGTTATATTTTCAAAGCACCCTTGTGTTGAAATCTTTTGGTTGTGTTATTTATCTATCGAGTCGCCTTCTTTTGCACATATCTATTTCAGCTTCGGATCGCTTTTATTAATTTTCGCTAAATGTCTTATTAACCTTAAAACATTTCAAGGGAATTTTGGAAATTTGACTACAGTTAATATTTCCTAACCTTGAAGTCCATGTTTACCGTTATCTGAGGGGGTAGGAAAACAAAGGACTTGGTGGAGTATGTGAAAGTGAATTGGAAACCCCTTTTCCAGCGTCGGAGATCAGTCTAGTCCTAAATTAACCTCCACATTATTTGCCAGTTTACCATATGCCCGAAATAGGAGTCTTGACTAGGACTTATTTTTGCGGAGGCCAGACTACACTTGACGTCACATGCGCATAAAATGAACTCTCGTCTGGGATAATTATTCATGCAGCGTCACAATATTGATACACAACATTAGAAATACATGCTTTCCTGACAGGACTTCTAATACTCTGTATCTTTTCAGTGGAGTAAGCCTATTTCACCCATTGTAATTGTATCCTGAGTATGACTCTAAACTCAATCCTGTAGCGAGGCTCCAGGTTTAGAGATCTGTAGAGTACTCCTTAATTACAATTACTCTTAGGGCTTCTCTGATCCGGAGTGGCAATGTCAATAACATTCCCATGTATGGGTCAAATAGATTGGTTTTCAAATTATTTGGTTATCGGAAGTTGCTTATGGTGTAATGGTTAACGTGCTGGAAAATGGAATCAGAGAAAGTGTGTATGAATGGCATGAAATAACCCACAATTGTTCATTTGTTTGTTTGTTTTACGGCATATCAACCTCCTTGGTCATTCAATGCCGAATCAACTTTGAAAGTTGGGGAGACGGAATAGTCTGTTTGTAACATACAGATGCTTGCGGGAACATAGTCAACACAATAAAGATGAAGGATACACACTTCTTTAGAAAAATATACCGCTCACACTTTATTCGAAATGGTTGGAAAAGGTTTACGAAAGGGTTATGTGTGAGAGGTGAGTTGGAGACTGAACAGAGACTGCAACATATTGACCCCCAGTTCCTCCATCTTTAGCAGCACTTCTTTCTCATTCTGCTGGGCTGAGGGCCCTGAGGGTCCAGCCCTCAGCTGAGAACTCGTTCTCACTGCCTCGAACTACAACAACTGACTCCAAACTCCAAAGTAACTGAACTTCCTGTCACACCGGGTTATATCATTGTTTGACTCCCAGCTGCTTCCTGTGAGCGTCACATCTGCACTCAATTCAACCCGTCCACAGTCAAGGTTATACCCTGATATCTTCGACCAGATGCACCTGTTCCCTGATCAACGGCTGTGTCGGAAGTCAGTATGTTACATGTTATATTGGAATTCATTAGTAGAGAAAACGTATGTGGAAAGAATTTGGTTTCATTGAAAGTTTATTCGTAGGGAATCATCTTGTAGTACCTTTTTTTGCGGAGAGGTACAGCTTAAGGTAAGGATTTGATTTTGTTGAAGTATTTCTTGTAGAGGAACAGTTTATAGAAGACATTTTGTCTCGTTGAAAGTTTCTTTAGATTTTCTGTATAAATCCACCGCTTTTAGAAATGACATTACATTACTCATTTCATATACATTTTTTTATTTTTAAATAGATAAATTATATTATGAATTGAACTACCATGACCAGAAAATCAGGCAAGCACTGCATCCAACATACGGAATGACGGGGCAGCTGTTACGACCTTATTAGATCTCATCGGTAGTGTATACCATGATCTTCCATACTAGAGATCAAACATGCAACCACTAATAAGGTCGAAAGAGCTCTCCAGTGATTTTGTAAGTCGCACGCAGTGTATGCTGGGGTTTCTGGTTATGGTAATTCAATTTATATAATTCGGTTAAATTTTTTGGAACAACTCCTTCATGTCGTTTGAACTATAAAAGGCTTCGTTTATATGGGCCAGGTCGGTATATTAAATGAGAATGTGTTTCACCGTGTATATAAATTGTCATATATCAAAGAACCCAAAACAGAATCTACAAAAGGTATGTGAATCAGCATAATCCCCGACAAACTCTCTCTTCCTCCCCTCTCTCTCTTTCTCTAACTCTCCCCCCCTCTCTCTTCATCCGTTTCTATCATCAATCACTCCAGGCAGATCCTATGTCCTCACATTACTGATGTAAATAAGTTTTGGCTGGTTGCCCTACACTGACAAATCCATGTGAATGGGTCTATGAGAGAAAGTCACTATGAGACCATCTTTGCTTCTCCTGCAATGCTCTGCATATCTTGATCGCCTTATTTGGATGATTTTTGAGATGGAAGGTAAGTGGCCGTACAGTTGTTTCGTATTGTGTTTCTTCCACGATTTGTTCAAGATATCTCGCAGGATATTTGTGCAGTTTCCATTTAGCGTTTTCTCAAAGCCTTTTCTCAGCGACAATGTGATACAAAAGCTGCTTGGAAGAAATCTCGTTTTATTTCCTCGGATCGACCAGTCTCCCATTTGATCGATACCTTCTCGAAAGCAGCCCACGCCTTCACAAGGAGCATATTGACATTAAGTTTATTGGAGGTGATGTTACTGCCGTGGTACGTGATTAAAGTAAAATGTGTACGATTGCCTGACACTTGACTCAAAATATCCACAAATGGAGTTAAAATTTATTCATCAATAAATCATAAGAAATACACTGTTTTTTGTTCTAAATTAATGAAATATCTACGGGATAAATATATGTTTGAGAAACTGATTTAAAAGAATTTTGATCAGAAATATTTTGATTTTGAAATTTTGATATTGCAAATAAGGATGAACTGTGTACCTGTTTGAAATGTTTTAAAAGAATTTTGAACTGAAATATAAGGATGAATTGTGTACCAGTTTGAAATGTTTTTGAACATATATTTGAGTGCCGTATATAATTGACAATCATAATTAATAAAGTGACTTTGGTGCAATATAGTCCAACGAGGGTTGAAATGCAATAGATGAGTAAAAGCAAGCACGCATCCAATCAACTAATCATCAAAAAATAAAACCATAAACAATCAAACGATTTCATTTAAAAATTATACTTCCATTTTAAATTTTTAGAAAAAATGTTTTCCATTCTAGAATTTAAGTCGCATCAAGAACGAAATCTCTCACTCACCTTGGACGCCCTGTGTCTGCTGAAATTTCTTAAAGTCCACTCCACAAAAATGGTGAATGCCGAGGGGATTAAAGTTTTTTTTTTTTTTTTTTTTTTTCTGACGGTTATGTATGATTCTTGATTCATGTGTAGCCCGTTACTTTAAAATGGCTTCCTGTCAAATATGACTCAGTGGAAAGTTGGATAAATATCCCCCAAACATTAAAGAAGGTGAGTATGGCAGTGATATCAAACTGCATCTGATGGTGAGGTTCCAGTTTTGGAGATCTGCAGAGTACCTATTCATAACCTTTCCTTCCAGATACAATCTGTTTAAAAAAAAAGATCTATTTCAAAAGTATTTGCATTAGATAAGATCGTGTCCAAAAGATCTCTTAAGCAACAACTACACAAAAAATGTAAATATAATCATATTTACCAACCCCTCCGCTCCGTCAGGATGTGACACAAGGTCAATTTTTAAGAGAAGTTTAACAGGTTGGAATTCAGAGTTTTCCTTCTCCTAGACTAGTTGCCTCACCAAGGTTGAAGAACCTAGTCTGCCTTACTATTTACCCATAGCTGTAGATATAACAGTACAATAAACACAATTCCTTTACTCCTGTGTATGAAATAACCCATGCCTAGTTGACATGCTGTTAAATTCAATCAAACAATAAAATCTAACATTCGCTTCAAAACACCAGGGAAAAATAAAGAAGGAATATGGTAAGAATCTAAAGGACATTATGCAGCACTTTAAAAAGAAGGAGAGGTTCTGAGATAAGTGAGTGAGGTCTCAAGGCGAATACATTGAAAGGGACATATAAAAAATTTCTCTTCGTGGGCTGTTTTTTCGTGATTATTATAGATAAGAAACAACTCTGAATTCAAACCTGTTAAACTCCGCTTAAAAATTGACCTTGTGTCATATCCTGCTCGAGCGGAGAGGTTGGGTAAATATGATTATAGAGTTTAATTCATATGTAGTTCTTAGTGCCCTATTTGACTATATCACTAGCTAACGTACTGGATTACGAAAATGTAGGAAATGAGGATGAAATTCAGTCCTTTTTTTACATTCAATTTTGAATTTATACTCACGAAAAATGTGTAGACACTATGGACTAATTAGTACCACTAATTCTTTTTCAACAAAGATGCCTTTGAACTTAAATTACCCACAAAGTTTGATCTGTCATTAAGCAATGATACTAACCCACCAACCTTATAAACGGTTACAGAAACTATAAATATATCTGAGAGAAAATAGATATCTAGAATTATAAAAGTCACCTCTACAACAAAACATATCTAAGACTTGTTAATATTTCACTGCAACTATTCTTGACGTTGTGAAACGGGGCTAAATCAGGAAATAGGACAGACCGACAGACAGACAGATACAGAGAGACAAAGAGACGGTGATAGAGACATAAAGTTGTGTAATCTCTATTAACGATTAGAAATTATTTGGGAAAAAATAGCGAGAAATAAATTAATCACGTGGGAATATTTAACAATTTTAAATTCAAACAGAAATACAACAAACAATAAACACGTCTGATGACAGACACCATAGTTAACAAAAACCAACTTTCAAACGAAGAGTAAAAATATTAAAATCGAAGCAAAATTTTTAATTGATTATTCTTTCTGTCCAATATATGCCCAAGAGTCAGCAGAGAAATTATTGGTTATTGATTTTAATATTGCGTAGTTACGGCAGGGGAAATGGTCGTGAGTGGGGTTTGGTGAACAAATTTGTTCAATTTTTCTCTCAGCGACTGCCATTCATGTTACAGTCACTTTTAAGTGGCGTGACCCATATTAACTTTGCAATGGTGTCTTCGTTGTTATAAATTGGATGACAGAAAATGGAATCTAAGAAAAGAATTGATATTTATTTTAAGACATGGAAGAGATTATAATACGATGTCCCCTTTCATTTGATAATATGTTACTCACCCCGATGTGATAACAATGAAATGAATCAATGAAAAATAAGTGTTTATGAGAGATTTACTGGCAAGAGACACTAAAACCAATAAACTGAATCAACCATCACAATATATATATATATATATATATATATATGTGTGTGTGTGTGTGTGTGTGTGTGCCTTTGCGTGCGCTTGTGTGAAAGTATATATATATATATATATATATATATATATTGTGTGTGTGTTCGAACGTATATATATATATATATATATAAATATTTATATGAAACTTTTATTTAAACATGTTTGAGTAAATAGGACTGTCACTCTGTGTCTGCCTATTTTGTCTTCAATCCGTTCATGACGCCGATTGAGTCCTTTGATTTTGGGATGGTATATATTCAGGAAGGCGGCGTTTGTTTCCCAAGTACTTTCAGTCATGTCTTGGGTTAAGTTCGAGGTAGCCGTTGATCAAATAACATGTACTATATACATATTGATCAGTACCTTATAACTGCGAGTGTTAAGCAAGAATGCATCAAGCATCAAATACCATTTTTTAAGATCTTTGGTACTATTTGTCGTGGGATTGAATCCTTGTCTCTCAGAGGATTGGTGAACACTATAACCACTATGCTAATTGGTCTCTCAATCACTCTCTCTTCCCCCCTCTCTCTCTCTCTATATATATATATATATATATATTTACAGATTAGGTCTTTGGTATGAATATATATATGTATTAGGTCTTTGGTAGAGTGTTTGTCAATGGTCCTGGGTTCAATCCCAAGTCGCGTCATACCAAAGACTTTAAAAATGGTTCTTAATACCTCCTTACTTAACACTCAGCAATATAATGTACGTATCGAGGGTAAAGTGGAGCAATCCAGGGAAAGGAGTAGCGCCATCCCCTACACCTCGATGTAGTAGCTGAAAGGGAGGCCTCTGGTCGCCCTCGTCTACGGTCGCCAACTTTACTTACTAGGTCTTTGGTAGGATTGGTTTGGTTTGGTTTCTTTGTTTAATGGCATATCAACCTTTATAGGTTATTTAACGCCAAAGCTATTCTCCTAGAAGAACAGTAGTACTATTTAACCCATAGCTGGGAGGATAAGGAGCTTCATACCTTTCCCCAGGGTATTTGCCCGAAAGTGAACGTAATAGCGCGACTGGAGTACGAACTCGCTTACTACTATTCCGCAGTCCATCGCTGTACCCATTACACCACGTGGACACCCCCCCCGTCTTTTGTAGGAATATATATATATATATATCTATATATATATATATATATAGTGATATATGTATATAGTACATGTTATTATATATATATATATATATATATATATATATATTCTGCGGAATCGTCGTAAGCAAGTTTGTACACCGGTCGCACTATTGCGTTCACTTTCGGGCAAATACCCTTGGGTATAGGAATGATGAGTCTTGTAACTGTATCCCCAGTAATTACTCATCATTCCTATCCGAGGTCACGGTAAATCACCTGAAGAAGGCCAGAGGTGAAATTTGGCCGAAACGTAGTGAAGGAAGAAACAACATAAAAAAATTGCAAAGATGAGGACAAAAAGTCCGCAATAAATAAAAATCAATTCTCATAACTTGACGTTAGATAGTTTACACTTTTCCTGGGGGAATTAATACAAAAGAGAACATGAAAAACGCCACCGATATTCAAACTCGTTTACTACGATGTCACAGTCCAGCATTTTAGCCACAACGTCACATGACTCTACGCAGTGACAGACAAAGAGAGAGTGAGGCAGAGAGGGGAGCATACATTCTTACCTATATACGTACATAGTGACTCCCTCTTCTTTCCAGAAGAAAGCTATCGCCTCAATTCCACTAAAAGTAGCCATCGGAGAGCTTGTGATCCCTCAGGCTAAGATCAAACTCCCCAGCTGAGTTGCATATGTGACCAAGATAAATATTTATCGTTGACATTAACCCCTACATTCTCATACGACTATCTATCGCATCTGATTTTGACCATAAGCAAATGCCTAAAGTGCAAAACCAGATCACGATGAGAAAAGTTTGCATCGTCATACAATCCCTTGTTTCCCGTCGACTAGATCACCATTCGAGCTACAGCTAGGATCGCGAGAAAGACCACACGCTTCTCACCCTGAAACGGAGGAAGAACGTTGTCTACGACGTCGAGCAGCAGGAGCTGTTTGGGTTCGATGCGAGCCGTCCACTCCCCGACGTGATCCAAAAACGGGCGGACTCGCTCGCAGTAGTAGAAGGCGTGCTCAGCCGTTTCTTCCAAGCCACTGCCGCAGCGAGGGCAATCAGGCATGTCTGCCAGGCCCGTTTTGGAGTTCAAGCCAAGAAGGGGTAACGCATTCCGTACAAGTCGCCAGTTGATAAATAAATATTTATCGTTGACATTAACCCCATACATTCTCCTACGACTTCTCAAGGCTGCTCTACATCCTCATATTTTATTATAGAAAAGATATGAGTTACCGCTCATTGGCTATTAAAAGACTTTTAGATGTTTGTTATAAAAGAATTATACATTACAAACTTGTGGCATGTAGGTAAACAGCAGGTTCCAAAAAAAAAAAAAAAAAAGGGAAGATGGTATCCTTTCTGGAAGTTCACTTAGGGATTTTGAGACACAAGGGATTATACGAAAACCAGAGACAAAAAAGCAGATGTCCATTGTATAACATTTATTTTAATTCGATAACTGTTGCGTTCTGGTTCTTCGTCGCCAACTGTTGCAGGGCGAACGAATTTTGTTGCTGCGTGAGTTTGATTCCTCGTCGCCAAACTGTTGCGTTCTGGTTAGTGAAGGCTTTTAATATTAAATAAAGGACAGACCAAATCATGGGAGGAAATAAAGTTATATTCTCAGGAAAAAGTATATACAATAGAGAGACTGTTAGTAGACAAGAACATAGGATTAGTGAATACAGAATAAGGATATAGTCCAACGATAATATTGGCTTCCGTTATACGAAGCAGTGGTATTTGTTGCTCGACCCACCTAACGGGCAAGTGTGGCACGAGGCCTTTTTTGGTGGGTCCGGGCGCATGGCCGTAGCCCACACGCGCCCGGCATTTCCTAAAAATGCCTACGGCCTCGTCGGCATTCCCCTAATTAGGGGCGCCTCAGGCGCCGGGCGATTAACCCAACCCCCCTCGAAAGGGGTCAAAATCCTGGGGGGATGGCCCCCATGAGGCCATAGAAAATTATCCAGTCAGCGAGCCACACCCGGCCAGATCCGTGCCGCCGCCAGCACAGACGACCGAATTGCCACCCGGCAACTGAATGCCACTTCGTTGGACGCAGCGGCGTTATTTGATCCATGCCCAACTGAACGTGAAAGTGTGACACAAGGTCTTTTTTTGGTGGGTCAAGGCGCAGCGCCGTAGCCCACACGCGCCCGGCATTTCTCAAAAATGCCTAAGGCCCCGTCGGCATTCCCATTATTAGGGGCGCCTCAGGCGCCGGGCGATTAACTAACCCCTCTCGAAAGTGGGTAAAAGCCTGGGGGGAAGGCCCCCTGAGGCCGAATGAAAATATTCCAGTCACCGAGCCACACCCGGCCAGATCCGTGCCGCCACCAGCACGGCCGACCGAAGTGCGACCCGGCAACTGAATGCCACTTCGTTGGACGCAGCGGCTCTTCACCTTCTAAGTCTGCCCAGCTATATATGGCAGATTGACTAGTTCATTGTGTGGGGAGAGGTGGGTGATACCCAACAATAACAAAGGATAAAACACATAGAATAAAATGGAAAAAAAACAACATATATTCCGAATAATCGGAAGGAGTCACAAACACTAAAATGTGCGAGCAAACATTCACATATAATATGATTAAACCACAAAAAGTCTTATCTGCCATGATAGAGTAAAATGTCTGCTCGCATACCATCGTGCCCGTCGTCAGTTTTAAGGGTTGATGCGATATTTTTTCCATGTCAGTCAATATCAGTACCAAACACCTTTTCGTCACTAATACATTTTCATCTTCGTTGATCGTTGATGTCGTCTTATATTCTTTCTTTATAACGATTTCGTTTTTATTAGTGATGTCTGGCGAATAAGACATCGAAAAGAAAGCACCGTACAACAGAAGCCACATGCAAATGACTGAAAAGTATCCCGGATCAACGTCATGTCCTGTTTCCGAAGTACTCATTTCAAGGTTGAGAGTTCGATTCTTCGTTTTTTAAATGCTATTCCACCATCGTAGATCACTTCTATATTGATAAATTGGCTATCATTTGCTCCTACTCTCCGAATTCTATGCTTTCTTCCGGCTGGTTATACATGTTATCTGCTTCCACTTGTCAGCCCACGTGAGCTGTCTTCCTTTTTACACAGCTCGAACATCCTATTCCAGAAATCTCTGATTGACGACTTTGTCAACGGTCAATATGCAACATCAGAAGGTTATAATTGAGAAGATAAAAGGCACGCTTTATCATATTTACCAACCCCTCCGCTCGAGTAGGATATGATACAAGGTCAATTTTTAAGCGGAGTTTAACAGGTTTGAATTCAGTATTTTCCTTCTCCTAGACCAGTTGCCTTACCAAGCCTGAAGAAAACAGTCTGTCCTACTATTTACCCATAGCTGGTGGGAGAATGATTGGATTCATACATTACCCAAGAGTATTAGTGCTATGTGAAATGCAGTCAGTCTCGTTCAGGATTTGAACTCGTGTCACCGTGTCTATTTCCTACGACGATAACCGTTACACCACGGGCACCTCGCTTTATATCCAAATCGTAAAGAGTCACTAAAGTAACAGGAAGTAATCCATAACAATCTCTTGAAATAAGTATATCACAAGTGTTGTATCGTGATAAGGAAGAGAAATAAAGAGCTAATTATTTATTAACTGAAGCGGTACGGTCCAATAAATGTTTTAAGTTTTGCGTGATGGGTGTTATGTCTGAAGTTGGTCTTACTACTGACCGAGATCTTGCAGAATTTTCGTGTTTAAGAAACACGACGTCTTTTATAGCTCTGCGTAACCGAATTTGACCGTTTTTGACCAAGTAAACCTCTGGCCGGCTTGGGTAGGATTTGAAACTGCTATCTTATGACAATGCTCACCTGGAACCTGGTCAAAAGCGTGGTGCGATAGACAACAACTATGGAAGGCACTAATTACTGGGAATACAGTTACAAGACTCATCGTTTATATCCGAGGTCGCGATAAAAATCACTTGAAGAAGGCCAGAGGTGAAATTTGGCCGAAACATAGTGAAAGAAGAAACAACACAAAAAAACAAAAAAAAAACAAACAAAAACAAACAAACTACCAAGATGAGGACAAAAAGTCCGCAATGAATAAAAATTAATTCTCAAGATTAAGAAGCCTCATCTCAAAAAATGATCCAATTAAAGACAATTACGGATATTTCTAGCATGGATTTTCCACTAGAACACAATATCTGAATGTTAAAAGACCCTTCCTTCAACGAGGGTCCTAATTAAGCTATCTGATAGTGAGGTTCCAGTTTTGGAGTACTTCCTAGACATTGCTCCCAGGTCAACTCAGGCCCAAAATTGTAATACTTGATAGCTAACTAATGCTTAAGGAAATAGACATAATATGGGTAAATAGAAGGTGCAGGGTGATTTCTTTGGCCTTAGTAAGGCAAACCATCAAAACGAAATGAAATTCTGATTTAAAAACCAATTTTACTTCTCTTAAAGATTGACCTTGAGTCACATCCGAAGGAGTTAGATAGATGCACAAATGATATAATTAGCCCAGTTGGCTGGAGCTGTAGAATTCACGGACTACATCTTTGCAGAGGAGTCACCCAACCACAAAGTGGATCTGGTGTTCTGGATCTAACACTAAACAATCTGATGGTGGGACTGATGCTGTAGTTTTCGGGAATTTGGAATACCCCTTCCTTGCCATTATTCTCAGGTCCAATCTGACATGGATTGGTAGCACGTGATAGGGTCCTTTCTTTGGGTCAAATAAAACAGTCTGACGTTTTAACTCTGTGCAAACAAATGCTATGTTGAATTGTTAGAAATAGAACTATTTGATCATTTAACTGTGTGTAAACCAATGAATGGCTTTCAACTGAATTGTTAGTGATGCATAGCAATGCAAAGAAACATTGACCTGTTTACAAACGAATGAGTAATGAATAGAAATATTAGAGCTAAATGCAATATTTGACATTTTTTTTAACTGTGTGCCTTAATTGAATTATTGTAATGGCATAGGAATACTCGGAACCATTTTACTTGGAGGAAAGTAATGTATAGTGTAGAATAGAATGACTAGAGTAATTAATGATTAATACTGAGCTGAAAGATTAGGGTTGGATCATTATACTTAAAAACATTTAACACTGTAGAAAAATACCAAAAGTAATGTGCTTACAATTTAGTTCTACCTCATTTAAAAAAGAAATTACTTACGAACTATTCACTAACAAAATTATATATATATTTTTTTCATCATACAACGTGTGAAAGAACATGCAATACCATGTCCTCATCAGCTGCCAACCAGGGTTGATAACACAGTTTCGGTAGCTCAAGGCGGTACTGCCCCTCCTGACGCTACCAAACAGCTTTTGCCACCGGACAGGGTATTAAGAGAATTATATATATATATATATATATATATATATGCCAGATCAATTAAGAACAGAGACTACATTGTTTCTGGTCTTAATTATATATATATATATATATATATATATATATATATATATATATATATATATATAAAACTGTGTGCAAACAAATGATTAATAACAAATATAATTATTCGTGTTAAGCAGAAAAGACGTAAAACCATTGAAATTTATGCAAAATGGTTTTAATTATTCAATTTAATCTTAATCATTTTTTGTACACATTAAAGTGGTTACAAGTATTGCTAGTTAAAACATAATTGCCTATTGAACAAAATTCAATCGTTTGTTCCGAATTAGATCGTTCCAAGTATTTCAATGTAACACTATCAATCAATTCAATTGAATAGCAGTCATTTTTTTACCACACATTAAAATGATGAAATAGTTTTATTTCGAACATTTCTGTTTAGAATCATCAGGACTATGAGGGGTGATATTAGTGATGTTAAATCAACGATGGATGTTTAAAAATACAAAAAAAAAAAAAAAAAAAAACTAGGGAAAAGTTGTATAACAAGAAAAAATTGTCTGTTTAATTACTGAATCAGCGTTTGTTGATTTAAATTACGTCATTTGACATATTAGGAATATTGGGTAGAATTTATGTTCCGTTTGTTCTGAAGGAAGTTACTTACCAAGTAACTGAAACCCACCAAAAAGTGAGAGGTTAGAAAACGCTCCTTTAACCATTTTTATTTCCACCGAGCAGTTTTAACTTCATGATTGTTTTGGGGTCATCAGGAGAGAATGTGCACCGTTTCGGAGGTAATTTACTAAGCTTTTTGCTTAGATGTAGCACATTGCCACATGAATGGGGCTCCCAATGAGAATCGAACTCACTCGTGTAGGTTTGCTAGTCTACCTTACTAACCATTACACCACCCGAGGTGCCCTGTGCACCGTTTCGGAGCCTTCCTCTCGACGGTGTTATTTGGAAATCGCCCCTCCCATTAAAGCATCCTGTCAAATGAACGTCTCACGGCGAAATGTAAAATTTTCAAATTTGCTTGCGTAAGTAGAATATTGTTGCGCATTCGCGAGAAGGTGATGCTATAACGTGTTTATTTTTAAATGTTCCACAGGACGTTTCTTTTATTCCATATCCACATTGAACAGTTTTCAGTTATTTCTGTAAGGCGTTTCATACTTTTGCTTCTATTACACCGATTGATTCCAATTTGTTCCAGAAATTGGTACAGGGTGCCTACAACGAAACCTCTTGCTCCAATCTCCACAGCTTTAACGGTAACGCTATACCGTTTGTTTATCGAGAAAGATTTCAAATTAAAAGTAGGAAGAAAAAGAACGACAAAAAGAAAAAGAGAAAGTATAAAACTATGATATATGTTGAAAATTTTAACTTAAGACGGAATATATTGATGCTATTTTAAAATGTATTTTCTCAAGTAAGGAGAAATATTATAAAGCGAGGACGAGTATTTAGGGAATTACAGAGTGAAATAGGAACGGCTTCCAAAATTCGTCTTAGTCTTTTATTACGAATGTAAAGGAGCATCTTTGCAGAATTGAACTCGAAGTTTTGATTAGATTGAGAAATGTGTTGAAAAGGTGCATTAAGTTACAAATTCTTATGTCTCTTTTATGTTCTTTCAAGCAAACAAAGGATCCGACATGTTTTACCAATATATATTAGTTTACAATTCTTACAAGGGATACAATAAATACCGGCGTCTGAAAATATGTTGCGTTGAGGGCTAAAGTGTACTTATTCACGGATCGTTTTAGAAGGTAAAGAGGTAGTTTTGATATTGAGTTTATTTAATTTGTTTATTATGCTGTGAGAGGAAGAATTGTTTGGCAAAGTTAAAAATCTGAGTGTATTAAAAAATTGGTGTATAGAAGATTAAGGAAGGAGTTTTCTATGTGGTTGAATTCATCATTTAATTATTTCTAGGAACAGATACTTGCCCAGTCGGCTGGGGCTGTAGAATACACCGACTGCTTCTCTGCAGAGGGGTAAGACCCCCTCTAACGAGTGTCCTGATATATGACACTAGACAATCTGATGGTGAGGTTCCAGCAGTGCTGGAGCTTTGGGGAATGTGGAGTACCCATTCATTGCCATCGCTCCCAGGTCCACTCTGGCCCGAAGTGGTAGCACCTGATCGGGCCCTATCTATGGGTTAAATAGAACTAACAGTATACTTATGCTAAACTGAATTGTTTGACTAAACTGAATAGCTTGAAATAGAAATATTTTAGACAATTAAACCGTACTTACATCTAAACTGCATGCTTATGCTTAACTGAATTATTTGAAATGGAACTGTTTTTGACATTAAAACTGTATCTACACTCAACTGAATTGTTACATATAACTCATTGATTAGTTTGAAATGGAAATGGTTTTGACAATTGAACTGTGTACTTATACTAAACTGAATCGTTTGAAATAGAACAGATTATTTACATAAAAATGGATTTGGCATTAAATAACCTACAATGGTAGATATGACATAAAACCCAACCCAAACAACCTTGGAACAAATACGCAGAGTTCTGAGATTTAAAAAAAAGGCTATGATGATACCTCTTTTGCTGTTGTTGTTGTGGTGTGAATAAAAATGTATTTGGTCGCTTTTACAGATTGTTTTACGGCAAACCTTGAATGCTAGTTTGTTAATATTCCTAATAAGTAAAATGTCCAGAAAAGGTTGGGTGCTGTTGTATTCAAGTTCATATGTGAACTTTATAGAAGGTTCGATATTGTTCAGTCTGTCAGTTATGCTATGTAAATCAAGATCATGTGAATAAATAAGTAGTATGTCGTTGATGTATTTGAAGTAATGTGCAGTATTGGGTATAATATAGTGAAAGGGGCCAGATTCTAAGAATTCTAGATAAACGCATTCAAGAACTTCGCTAAGCAGAGACTCCATTGGTAAACAACATTTTTGTTAATAAAATATATTTTTGTATTGGAAGTAGCAGTATGAAGTGAATAAGGTACAATATATATATATATATATATATATATATATATATATATATATTTCACTCTCTCTCACTATATATATATATGTGTGTGTGTCTGTGTGTCTGTGTGTCTTCGATATGCTTTACAAGCCGTTCTTATATATATATATATATATATATATATATATATATATATATATATATATATTCACTTTTCTTATCGCATATCAACTTCTGTTATACCTTTGATAACAATATAAAAACATTTCTACCGTTTTTTTCCCGGAAAATACCCTTAGTTACTTGGTAGTCTAAAAAAGGTTAGTAAATAAACAACATTGAATTTGTATTTTCATTTGTCTTCTCACTTTCGTATATATAATTTCTTTACCTGTTTATTTAGCTGGGTGGTTCACATTCGTCCCATACGGGGTATCCGAGATCAATGTCTGATTCAAGAACGAATGATCTTTAGAAGTATAACATATATATATATATATATATATATATATATATGTATATATATATATATATATATGTGTTTGTGTTTGTGTGTGTGTGTGTGTGTGTGTAATTTGGCAGCAGTCTCCCATTTAAGCATCGGCACAATTTTGGTAAATGTTGGTAAATTACCAATAAAAACTAAGTCACTCGTCAGGAAACTTGAAATGATCTTAAAAAACTATGTAGAAAAAAATTGTCTTTATCCTCTAATCGATATATATATATATATAAAGTAAAGTTGGCGACCATAGTCGAGGGTGACCCGAAGGCTCCCTTTTCGATAGCTACTACACCAAGATGTAGGGGAGAGCGCTACTCCTTCCCATATATATATACGTAAGTTATTTAATAAATGAAGTCAGTTTTGCTTAAAGATTTGCAATAAAAGAAACACTGTTTATATTTAGGAAAATTTCAAAATATTTCAAAAAATTTCCTAGAAGACTGAATGGATGTCTTTCTTTTGTACTTGCTGCGAACGGAACTTTTTCATTTAATGGAGAATGAGTGTGTGTTGCTATCATAGGATTTGTTTGACTCAAGGTCGTTGTAGCAAATATATGATGACTCTGTTAACCTTTTACTAAAATTTATTACACCGTAAACATACTACAATCTTCGGTAAATTTCCCAAGGTTTTCAGTTCCCAGCTCAACATTCTATGTCAGAACCCTCTTCAAACCAGCAGCATACTGACTTGCCGCCGTTTTAGATAGCCTGAAAACTCAAATCTTTGCGAGTGCAAAATGATTTTTGCTATAAACCAGTTCCTAACAATGCAAAGTTTTCATTTATGAAAAAAAAAAATTCTGAAAATAAAATTTATTTTACTTTTCCCAACCAAAATGGCAAATAGTCATTAAATGGCCTTCGTATATATATATATATATATATGGGGGGAGAGAGAGAGAGAGAGAGAGAGAGAGAAAGAGAGAGAGAGATTCATGCCTATATACATAGGGAGAAATAATCGACGGTTTACATAGTTAGATAGATAGATAGATAGATAGATAGATAGATAGATAGATAGATAGATATTCGAATATAATTCTTATCTCTTGATCGGTGAACACAGACTAGATTGACGCCTTCTCAATTTAATTTTGTGTTCTCAGATGATTTTTTAAGCTGGCAGCAGAAGCAACAGTACTTTGAAACAGAGGCAACATGATTTGTGTGAAGGCTTAAAAAATTACTCAATTCGGTTACTGAATAAGGCTTTTATACACTGCACTGTGTCTCTTCAAGCTAGACAAAGGCTCACAGAATTTACTGCAACTGACGCGACTGGTATCACCTAGCGTCAAGGGAAGTGTGCTCTGTAACCATCCCCATAATTTATCTTATTGACATATCTAGCCTTGTATATATATATATATATATATATATATATATATATATATATATATATATGTAAATATGGACATTAAATCCAACAATCAAGAAAGTTGTAAAAAATAGAATAATCCAAATTTCATGAATTTATTATGAAAACCAACGATGAACGTTCCAATTTTTTATAAACTTTTCAGGACTTTAAAATCATGAAAAATGTTATTCAACAGCGATGGTTGTTTGTTGGAATGACAGGAGAAAAGAAAATATATATAAGTCCTTCTTTATATTCACTTTCTTTTCTCATGTTATTCTAATTAACATCCATCGTCGTTTAAACAATAATTTTCAAATTCTTGAAGGGTTGAAGAAGGTTATTAAAACCGAAACGTTTATCGTTGGCTTTCGTAATAAATTCATCAAATTTGGATTATTTCGTATTTTCTACTTTATTCATATATGTACGTCTATCTTTCTATCTCTCTATCTATCCTTATTTACCAACCCCTCCGCTCGGGCAGGATATGACACAAGGTCAATTGTTTAGGCGGAGTTTAACAGGTTTGAATTCAGATATTTTTTTTCCTAGCCTAGTTGCCTCACCAAGGCTGAAGAACCCAGTCTGCTCTACTATTTATCCATAGGTGGATGGAGAATAATTAGATTCATACCTTTCCCAAGGGTATTAGTGCTATATGAAATGCAATCGGTCTCATCCAGGATTTGAACTCGTGTCGTCGTGTCCATTTCCTACGGAGATAACCATTACACCACGGGCACATCCATCCATCCATCCAACTATCTATAGATCTTTGTGTGTGTGTGTGTGTCTACAATGATCTAGAAACGTACAGGCAAACATAGGTTTTAAAAGCATATTAAGAGACTAGTGTAATAAACATGCTGGCTAGATTGATAACTACAATGGTAAAAACAGATCACAAGATCAGCCACCAGAGACAGACATGCATATTTGAATATTATAATAGGAGTATACGTGTTGTTTGTCGTAGACTAGATAAATCAAACAAAGTTTGATTTTAAAACGCTATCTTCATTTTCTTTCAAAATAAAAGATGGTCGTCAGAACATAATCTAACTAAAACTATTTTTATTGAAATGATGGAAGGGAAGAGATTTGACTCTGTCTTTCAATTACGTTTATCTTCTTTTTCATTAGAAATTGCTTGTTGATTTCTGAGCAGACTTAAGTATTTCATATATATATATATATATATATATATATATATATATATATATATATATATATATATATGTGTGTGTGTGTGTGTGTGTGTGTGTGTGTGTATTTAGGCAGCATTTCTTCGTTAATGCAAATTTCATTAAACATAATAGACATTTTATGCCTACATATTTTCTTCTGGATCCGTTCGAATTCCCGTATTACTTTTATCGTATTCGGGGGGAATTTGTTTGGGTATTGTCCATAGTTGTATGTATCCCTAGTACTTTCTGCCCGACTTTGGGCCATCATCAGGGGATAATCTATTACAAAAGTGATGTAACTTTTGTTTTAGCAAATTACTACTGCGTAAGGACGTCTTTGCCGTTGAAAATTATGGCGTTTGCTTTTAAATGTAATTCTGTAAATAGTGCCAGCAGCTAAATACATTTAAGTACATTAGCACTGGTTTGAAAATTAATTCTATTAAGTGCTCAACTACCCTGTCGAGGAGACTTACAATGCACCTTTCTGACACAAGTTCAATAGCTCAGCATTTAAAAAAACATTCATGCCCAACAACACAACTACGAAAAATTCTCACCGATAACACAACAATACTCGAACATCAAAATAATAAACAAAAACTTCAGATTCTCGAAGCACTATATATTAGAAACCTGCAACCAGCACTTAATAGAATTAATTTTCAAACCAGTGCTAATGTACTTAAATGTCTTTAGCTACTGGCACTATTTACAGAATTACATTTGTTGTCTAGGAGTTGTTTGCCTGCTTATTACTATTAATGATAAAACCATTTCAGGTGTGCTTGGCAACGCCAACCGCCCTTGACATACTTCAATTTCCACACCTCTCCTTTATATCAACTGATTCGAGAAAGAGAGAGAGATAGAAAGAGACAGAGACAGACAGAGACAGTCAGAGAAAAGGAGAGAGATTCTACATTTGGGAAAATATGAATTTGATCAGCCACTGGGTCCAAATTCGTAACAAAACGTATAAAATAACCCACAATGGTTGATATGCCATAAAATCAAATCAAACCAAACTAAACCCCACAAATCACCGGCTTAAGGTCACATCTTTTCATCGTAAAAATTATCTAAATAAGGTGAACAAAATATGCGGACCACTGATGGAGGAGCAAGTTTAGGCGCAAAGTAGAGTGTTCGCTAATGTTCCGGAAGACCTAGGTTCAATCCCTGGTCACGTCATACGAAAGACTTTAAAAATGGTACTTGAAACCTCCTTGCTTAACCCTCAGCAATATAAGGTACGTATCACAGGTAAGATGGAGCGATCCAGGGAAAGGAGTAGCGCCCTCCTTTACACCTCGGTGTAGTAGCTTTTGAAAAGGGAGACTTCTGGTCGCACTTGACTACGGTAACCAACCAACTTTTATGTATAGATATCTCGGTGTTTGCCGATATGCATTTAGTTGCATTAGTTCTGTACAGACAGAGGATATCTCCCGGGAACGATGCATAAATAGGGATGGAGTGGAAGAGAGAGAGAGAGTGGGACAGAGAGAGAGAGAGAGAGAGAGAGAGAGAGAGTCATAGAACTTCGTGATATTACCACAACATGATATCTATCAATGTATCTATCAATCTGTCAGAACTACTGTATGACTGTGACGATTGGAATCTAGCAAAACGCTAGGAGAAAAGGCTAATCAAGAACTATGGGAGGACGCGTGCAGTCATGAACAAATCTTGGAAGCACCAGCCTCCAAACCAGCATCTGTTCATGATTGAGTTTTTCTTTCTTACTTCTAAATACTGATACACAAGTGTTGGTTGATTATTATTCAATATACCTTTAAAACCCTTAGAAAAGATATAATTCCAACGATTCAAATTGATATATAATCTCAGATTTAATTTTTCCCTACAATATTAAAAACGCAATTGTGAATTTTTTATGGTAACAGTTTTAAAATTCATGTAATGTATTAATTTCAAATCAATGAATGATCAAATTTTGTTCGTTTATGAATAGCATATTAGATTTTTTATTGATTTTATCCAAATGGATTTATCGATCAGATTATCAGTCGGTCAGATTTAATAAGAATAAAAAAAAAAAGCTATTACAAAAATTCACTCTGACATTAATTGTCAAAAAGAGATTGGGAGAGGTAAAAAAGAAAGAAAGAAAGAAAAAAAGAATGAAAAAAATACCCCAGTTATGTTTGTTTAAGAGAAAATAAACGACAAATATATTATTCTGCCTCATTCAAAAAAGCTCTGATTATTTAAGTAAAAGACAAAAACTGAAAAAAAAAAAAAACTTTATGGAAACAAGAATGAGAGAAACAAATCAAATGCTAATTATGACACTATCTTCTTTCATATCAACAGTCCAGAAAAATGTATTTGTAAAATGTTATTCAATTTCTCTTTGCAAACAGCATTATAAAAGAATAATGGAGAAGTTCTTAAAAAAGGTAGGACTAATAGAGTAAACACTTCTTACTCTGTCTCATAACACTTTTTTATCACATCTGATTTTATGTATATATATATATATATATATATATATATATATATATATATATATATATATATATATATATATATTCTTTAAGAAAAACAACGAAACCTGACACATAGGATTATAAATTTATTTCAATCCTGTTACGCATTTTTGAAATTTCCAAAAACACGAAAAAAGTAACAGGACTTCTTCAGATCTTTTTGATAAAATAAAAACCTAGAATAGACACCTATTCTAGGATTTTATTTTATCAAAAAGATCTGAAGAAGTCCTGTTACTTTTTTCGTGTTTTTGGAAATTTCAAAAATGCGTAACAGGATTGAAATGAATTTATAATCCTATGTGACGGGTTTCGTTGTTTTTCTTAAAGAATTTATTGCTCTGTATTATTGGTACATTGAGCTCTTTACCAGGAAAATTTTAAATATTCATTCATGAATAACTTCTTGTCCTGATGGAATTACTCCCAACTCCGGTTTAACTGGACCAAGAATACTATATATATATATATATATATATATATATATATATCATCATCATCATCATATCGTGCTGGCAGCACGGATATCCCTGACCCTCTCTCGCCACTTCTCCCTATCGTTCATCGCCCTAGGTAGGTCTTCAGGACAACAACCTGTATCCTCACATAGCTGCTGAATGTACGTTCGTGCTGGTCGTCCTGCTTTTGCGCGGCCGTGTGTGGGGATCCATAAGAGTACATCTCTTATGAGTTCATCTCTGCTTCTCCAGCAATGTCCTGCATGTCTGGTTCGCCTAACTTGAATAGATTTCGTGATAGGGGGCAGGTGGCCGTACAGTTGGTGTCTTGTGGGGTGTTGCTGCCAGGACTTGTTCAGGATTGCACGCAGCATTCTTGTGTAATTGCCATCTAGTTTCTTCTCCAGCCGTTTTGTTAGCGTCCATGTAGTGCATCCATATAGCAGTATCGATGTGACCGCTGCCTGGAAGAAACTGCGTTTCATTTTATCGGTTAGGTCTGATTTCCATATAGTCGATAGCCTATTGATAGATGTCCATGCTTTCGTTAACCTCGTTTCGATGTCTTTTCGGTTGATTCGACGCTGCATCCTAGGTACGTGAATTTGTCTACTAGTTTAAGAGGGGTTCCTTCTAGAGTGGAGATGTCCCCCGTTTGGTTATAGCACATATATTCCGTTTTGTGTGCATTTGGACCGTTCACACAAGGAGAACTCGACTCGGTTCTCAGAAAAATTAAAAATAGGAAAGCTGCAGGACTGGACGAAATTCCCCCGGAAGTATGGAAGACCAGACAATTCGACGACATACTGCTCCGACACTGCAACGCAGTATACAATCAAAATCCGATAGATAGATGGACGAAGGGATGCATACTCCCCTTCCCTAAAAAGGGGGACCTCGGATTAGCCAAAAACTACCGAGGCATAACACTTACATCCATAGCTGCCAAAATCTACAATGCCCTACTACGAAACCGCATAGAACCCAAAATCGACAACATACTTAGAAAAAACCAAAATGGCTTCCGAAGAAATAGATCTACGACCTCACAAATACTAACCATCCGCAGAATCCTTGAGGGTGTACGGGCAAAGAACATACAAGCGACATTAATATTTGTCGACTTTACCAAGGCTTTCGACTCCATTCACAGAGGAAAGATGGAACAAATCCTACTAGCGTACGGCATACCTAAAGAAACCGTAGCGGCAATAACGATTCTCTATAGAAACACTAAAGTAAAAGTACGATCACCAGATGGAGACACAGAATACTTCGACATTGTAGCAGGAGTACTACAAGGGGACACGCTGGCTCCGTATCTCTTTATCATTTGTCTAGACTACGTACTTAGAAAATCGATTGACAAAATCAAAGAGAATGGCTTCGAACTGACGAAGAAAAGAAGCAGAAGATATCCCGCAACAACAATTACCGACGCCGACTACGCCGATGACATAGCGGTACTGGCAAATACACCTGACCAAGCCGAAACACTTCTGCATAGCCTGGAACGAGCAGCAGCAAGCATAGGCCATATATATATATATCTATATATATATATATATATATATATATATATGCGTGTTTGTCTGTGTCTGTGTCTGTGTGCTTGTGGTGCAATGGCTAGCGTCGCAGGTAATGGACACAACGAGTTCAAATCCTGGACGAGACTATTTCACATAGCACTAATACCCTTGGGAAAGGTATGAATCCAATAATTCTCCCTCCAGCTATAGGTAAATAGAAGGGTAGGCTAGGTTCTTCAACCTTGGTGAGGCAACTAGTCTAGTAGAAGGAAAACTCTGAATTCAAACCTGTTAAACTCCGCTTAAAAACTGACCTTGTGTCATATCTTGCTCGAGCAGAGGGGTTGGTAAATATGATATATATATATATATATATATATATATATATATATATCTGATATGACTTAATAAGTATTACTTGATGCCTCCTTGCTTAACAATCAGCATTATAAAGTACAGATCAAGAGTAAGAGGAACAATCCGGGGAAAGGAGAAGCACCTTCCCCTACACCTCTGTGTTATAGTTATTGAAAAGGGAGCCTTCGTGTAGCCCTTGACAAAAGTCGTCCAGTCTACTTACATATGTATATGTATGTGTGTGTTGGGGGGTGGAAATCTACCCAAACCATTCCTCAGACATACAAGGTCAAATTTTTAACTGGTTTGAATTTTTTTTTATGTTTTTTTTTTCTTTTAGACTTGTCATAACAAACTGAAAGAGCCCAAGTTGTATTACGATTTAAACAAACGTTTTCGCGTTATATAAACGCAAACAGTCTCCCCCATAGTTTGAACTCGGTTCACCCCGTAGATTTCTGTTTACAATACTTTTACACAACATGCCTCTGCACAATATATATATATATATATATATATGTGTGTGTGTGTGTGTGTGTGTGTGTGTGCCTGTATGTGTGTTTGTGTGCATGTGTGTGCATGTGCATGTGTGTGTTTGTGTGTGTGTGTGCATGTGGGTGTTTGTGTGTGTGTGTGTGTGTGTGTGTGTGTGTGTGTGTGTGTGTGTGTGTGTGTGTGACTCATAAAGTGCCGGACTATCGGGTAAGTCCTCCTGGATTAGTGCCGAACGTATTGGTTTACAACATGGCAGTAACTAAGTTCGAATTCAAGTCGTGTTATTACGTTCCCTTTTGAACTAATATCTAAGGGAAGGGTATGAATCCCCTTATGCTCCAAATTATGGATTAAAGATTACCACTAATTTTCTTTTACAAAGATGGATTTGGCATTAAATAGCCCGCGAGCGTTGTTTAAATAAAGAAACAAAGAAAAAAAAAACAAAAAAAAAAAACAGACTTATTTTCCTTAGAAAGAAGACCTCCATACACAATGTTATTGCATTTCTACTCAAAAGAGATATCATTAAGTATTATTTATGACCAAAATCTATGGTACTGAAATTACGTAACCGAAAAGATTGTCCAATCAGCTGGGGCTGTAGAATACACCGACTGCTTCTCTGTAGTGGGATATAACCTCCTCCAACGATTCTCCTAGATATGACTCTAAACAATCTGATGGTTAGGCTACAGTAACGCTGGAGCTTTGGGAAAAGCAGAGTACACTTTTATTGCCATTGCTCCCGGGTCCACCCTAGCACGGAGTGGTAGCAACTGATAGAGTCTTATCTACGGGTGAAATAGAAATATACTGCGTACTTATGTAACATAGATATATATTAATACGTGAAATATACGGATATGTAAAAACGTTCATAATGTTCATGAGTATAAAATGTTCATACGCACAGAAATCTGAAAAATACAAAACACTGACATCTCTCTTGGTACGGGTATGCAACTTTTATTACCTTCTTTAAGTTTAGGTTTTCGATACGAGGAGAGAGAGAGACACAATTTTTTCTATGCTGACTATTCGTCCATCGTCAGCTTTTAAGTCACTGACTCAACCAACGCGCACGCGCACCCCGCAATCCACAGACTCACTGGCCTCACCCATGTCCGAAAAATCAACTCGCTTCGTCTAAGTCCAAATCTCAAATCACTGCTTTTATTCAAAATCACTAAGAATCACATCCCCAGTTCTATTTCCTATCTGGGGTTTTTATTGTGACATCTGTGATTGTCACATCCTCCCCGCGGGCGTGTGAACAACTGAACTCAATGTGTGCACCTAACTAACTCGAATGATAAGATATATAAAACGAAAAATGATAATATAAAAAAAAAACCTTCCGCAATTATATGACACTTATGATAAACTGAATTGCATAAAATAGAACTGTTTTGACATTTAAAATGCGTACTAATGCTAAACTGAATTCTTTGAAATAGAAATGTTTATATGTATAAAAACAGATATGGCATTAGTGACCAATAATGGTTGATGTGCCATGAAACTAAACCAAACCAAACCAAAAAGAAAATACTGCATGGGTAGATGCATCGATATAAAGAGTATACTTGATTCTGGCTATTTTCATATTAATATCTATAAGAAGAGTTTCAGTGCAGTAAAATTTCGTTAGAATACTTAATAATATACATATGAGTGGTATATTCAATTTTAGATCTCAGAATATTAAAAAATTTGGTTAGAGAGCTTCGATGCTACGGTATTAGGTTATAAAATTACTCAATAATATATATAAAGCTTCACTTATTTTTGGACTGCTACATATACGTATTTGGGTTTTGAGTTTTTTAGGGTTGTCAAGTTTTCAAATGAGTAATGTATAATCATATACTTTTAGAATTTGTAATAGCCGAATGAAAATAATATATATATATATATATATATATATATATATATATATATATATTATACAGAGGCAGCAAGTCGTTGTCTGAACATGTTCGGTTAAAGATGGTGGATCGTTTCCTTCTCAAAATCTTTAAGTGGAGACGTTCGAGTCTTGCAATTTTTTTTTTCTGCCGGAGTCAAGGCGCTCAAAAAGTATCCTATACAAGACCAATCCCTTTCGACCATTTTGCTCATCTTTGAGGGTTGTTTGTTGCTGTGATTTTTGTTTATATTCATTTGCAGTATTTTTTTTTTTCAAATAGATGGGGTTTACTCATTCTCTTAGGGTTGTTGGTTAGTTTTTGAATCGGTTTAACACAGTAATATCTGTGTTAAATTATTTAGATTTTTTAAAAGTCTTTATAGTTATTGCTTCGAGGATATATTTATATATATATAAGTGTGTGTGTATGATGTTTCAAAATGTTTGAAATAATTTGAGACGTACTGGCTGTTTTAGAAAAATTATGTTTTCGTAATTTAACAACTTGATCAATTCTCGTCTTTTATTGGGAATCCTTTTTAGATGAGGCTTCTTAATCTTAGAATTAACTTTTATTTATTGCAGACTTTTTGTCCTCATCTTGGTATTTTTTTTGTTGCTTCTTCTCACTACGTTTCGGCCAAATTTCACCTCTGGCCTTCTTCAGGTGATTAACCCTGACCTCGGATAGGAATGCTGAGTCTTGTAACCGTATCTCCAGTGATTACAACGTTCCATAGTTGCTGTCTATCGCACCACGTTTTTGACCAAGTAAACCTCTGGCCGGCTTGGGTAGGATTTGAAACCGCTATCTTCTGACAATGCTCACCTGGAACCGTAGAGACTCAACGTCTCTATCCGCTGCGCCACAGATATTTATATCGGACTTTTTGTTCTGGTCTTGGTAGTTTTTTATATTTTTTTTTGTTGTTTCTTCTCACTACGTTTCGGCCAAATTTCACCTCTGGCCTTCTTCAGGTGATTAATCGCGACCTCGGATAGGAAGGCTAAGTTTTGTAACCGTATCCCCAGTAATTACTACCTTCCATAGTTGTTGTCTATCGCACCACGTTTTTGACCAAGTAAACCTCTGGCCGGCTGGTGTAGGATTTGAAACCGCTATCTTCTGACAATGCTCACCTGAAACCGTAGAGACTCAACGTCTCTATCCGCTGCGCCACGGGCCCCGGAGTAAAAATCAATTCTTGATCAATTCTCGTTTACATGATTTCATGTTTTAACTGTGTGGGAAAAAACAAGTAAAAATTCTTGGATAGCTGTTAAAACACTTTTTTCTTTTTCTGAGAAAGGCATTTCTATAGTTGAAAAGAAAGAAAATACATTAAACAGAATTGCTTATTATCATACTGGA
>OY757932.1:23252456-23412456 GCA_963585895.1 Sepioteuthis lessoniana | reverse complement strand
ATTTTAATCAACTGGAGCTCATGTAAAGAAAAAGGTTATTAAATTAAAAATTAAAAACAAAACATGTATGTAAGATTATAACTTATATTGCTTACCATGGTAGTTAAATCTAAGTTAAACATTATTTAGAGTAGATACAAATTTATGAAACCATGTTACTCAGTGCAAACAAATTGACATTAATGCAAAACGGTAAGACAGCCCTGTAGTTGCTTGCAAAAGTCTGACATCGACATTCTAAACTATTGACGTTAAAAATGTCCTAAACCCAATAAATCAACCAACAACCCCATCCCCCCAAAAATAAACAAACAAACAAAGAAACAAACAAAACAAAACGAAAGTGAGTCAGAGGAATTCAATTTGAAATTTCCCCCGTCGACAATTTCGGAAAGAAAACGCTATTCCGTTTTGTCGATAAATTTCTTCAGACTTTCAGAGTAAAGCCCTTCCTGTCGATGAGGTTTAGAATACGATGACTATTGCGTCTGCACTTTGCAAGACCCTCGAGAATAAGTATTGTTCTTGCTATAAGGTTTACATTTTCAAGATTCTAAGATATTTCTTTATATTATAAAAAAAACTCTGGAAAATTGTTGAATCTAGAATCATTTCAAACTACAATATTATCAAACAGAGAACTGATGATTTCAATGACTCCTTATTTAGTTAGACTGGTGGTTAAAAGCTACACGACCTTTTTTCACCGTTTATAGATAGATAGATAGATAGATAGATAGGAGCAAACTAAAATTGACTGATACCAACAGACATTAAAACAGATTGGGTGAATAGATAGGCAAACAGATATACTGAGTTGCTGGCAGATAGATAGATAGATAGATAGATAGATACGAGGTGCATACGATAGGTTTCCAGGCTTTTTTCCTATGGGCATTTTTATTGATAGTACACACATGAAACTCTAGTAATCTCCTCCGGCTGCAATGCACTTGTTCTACCGTTCCAACAACTTCTGGAAGGCCCCGTGGAAGTCATCTTGTGTGAGCGTGTCAATGACCTTCGTCACAGCCTCTTTCATTTCCTCAGTTGTCTCATAACAACAGCCTCTGGGCTTAGGGAATAAGCAAATGTCCCAGGGAGCAAGGTCTGAACTATAGGGAGGGTTGAAAACTGTCTTGATGCCCATCTTGGTCAAATCGTCTGTGTCAAGGATGGAGTTATGGACTAGTGCATTGTCTTGGTGGAAATGCCATTGACCCAATTTGAAGAGTGCTGGCCTCTTCAGACGGAATATCTTCCTGAACTCCCTTAGAGCCTCAACATAGTAACCCGAACCCTAACCCTAACTCTTTCGCCAATCAACTCTGGTGTATTGACTTCCTTACTCCTCCCACACCTATCATCATCCTTCACAAACTCCCTGCCTTCCTTGAATATCTTATGCCACTGAAAAAATGATGCTCGATTCATGCAAGATGGTCGAAAAGCAGTTTGAAGCATTCCATACATTTCTGTGGTATTTTTTCCAAGTTTAAAACAAAATTTTATTGCAAATCATTCTTCTAAAGTGTCAGATTGCATTTTTGAAATTCACCAGCTGTGATAATCAGGCTTTAGTAGGGTGTATTCCAATTGCTGCTGTAGCTGTTGATTTGAACCTGATATCCTAAAAATTCGTCAGTCATCTCATAAGATGTATAGCCATAACAAACTGAATTTTCAAGAGTCTACGACAATTTTAAATGCCTATACGAAAAAAGTCTGGAAACTTACCGTATGAACCTCATAGATAGATAGATAGATTAGTTCTTTTCTGTTGAAATTGGATAAGGATTCGTTTTGCTTGATTTAATCCTTGATTTTGAGCAAATCCCGAGAGTTTATTTTATGTGCGAATATCTAATGGCGCTTGGGGGTAACATTTTATCCAAAGATTTTGTGATGGTATGGAGGACAGTTCTGATCCACTGCCCAGTCGGCTGGGGCTGTAGAATACACCGACTGCTTCTCTGCAGAGCGGTAAGACCCCCCCCACCCAATGAGTGTCCTGTATATGACACTAAACAATCTGATGGTGAGGTTCTAGCAATACTGCAGCTTTGGGGAATGTGGAGTACCCCTTCATTGCCATCGCTCCCAGGTCCACTCTGGCCTGGAGTGGTAGCACCTGATAAGGGTCCTATCTATGGGTTAGATAGAACTATGTGCTTCTTTCACTATACTGATTCTTGCATTTAAACTGCGTATTTAAGCTAAACTGAATTGTTTAAAATAGAACTGTTTTGACATTGAGACTGCGTACTAGTGCTGAACTGAATTGCTCAGAATAGAACTGTTTTTGACGTCTAAACTGTGTACTTATGCTGAACTGAATTATCTGAAATAAAACTGTTTGACATTTAACTCTGTGTATTGCCCAGTCAGCTGGGGCTGTAGAATACACTGACTGCACCTCTGCAGATGGGGTGAGACCCCCCCTAACAAGTGTCCTGGATATGACACTAAACAATCTGATGGTGAGGTTCCAGGAATGCTGGAGCTTTGGGGAATGCGGAGTACCCCTTCATTGCCATTGCTCCCAGGTCCACTCTAGTCCGGAGTGGTAGCACCTGATAGGGGTCCTATCTATGGGTTAAATCGAATTAACAGCATACTTATGCTAAAATGAATTGTTTGAGTAAAACTGAATAGTTTGAAATAGAAATGACTTTTACAATTAAACCGTACTTACATTTAAACTGCGTGCTTATGCTTAACTGAATTATTTGAAATAGAACAGTTTTTCGACATTAAAACTGTATTTACACTTAACCGAATTGTTACATACAACTGCTTGAATAGTTAGAAATGGAAATGTTTTTGACCATTAAACTGTGTACTTATGCTAAACTGAACTGTTTTAAATAGAACAGATTATTTACATAAAAATGGATTTGGCGTTAAATAACCTACAAAGGTTGATACGCCATAAAACCAAACAAACCAACCAACCAACCAAACGAAACCAGTTCTGATCCAAATAGCAATTGGTCTAATTGAAATTCGAGATTACGAATAATAGAAAGATCGTAGATTTTAGGAATTGTGGAGGTGATACTTAATAAAGACAATGATTTGCCTTCTTACTTAATATATTTTATAAGACTTATTGACAATGTTCATGTTTTCATTCATGGTTTCTCACTATCTCTTTCATTCTCTCTCATTCTCTCTTTCTCATTCACTCACTCTCTCTCTCACTCTCTCTCACACACTTTTCTTTCTCTCTCTCTCTCTCTCTCACTCTCTCTCACACACTTTTCTTTCTCTCTCTCTCTCTCTCTCTCTCTCTCTCTCTCTCTCTCTCTATATATATATATATATATATATATATATATATATATATATATATGTGTGTTTGTATGTGTATTTGTGTGTATCTGTAGGTGTAACAATTATATATAGATAGGAGTTTTTCTTTGAGATAATTTTGATTAATAAACAGAAACAAAAGTATTTTTGTTAATTTTTCTGTCTTCACACATAGCGACATAATCTTAGTTTCAATCTTAAACAAAAATTGTTCATTTTTTTCTCTCCTCCCCCTTTACACTATTACCAGTAGTTATCAAGTGTTATTTTTTTTGTTGTTACTTTTCAGTTTTTTTATACGTATTTTTATTTAATTTTTGTCTTGTTGCATCAGATACGTGTTTTGTGTGGTTCTATAGCGAGCATCTTGTCCGTTGTACAGTCATTTTATATGGTTGAACGATATATATATATATATATATATATATATATATATATATATGCATAATTCCTGCACATTTGTCAACATGACTTTGACGTCAACTCTGCTAAGATGCTCACTTACATCCATAATAAAAATCTTAGACGAATTTTCGAAGCCGCCGCTATCTCATTCCTTAATTCCCTAAATACTCGTCCTGGCTTTTATAATATTTCTCCTTACTTTAGCAAACACATTTTAAATTCCTACAATATATTTCATCCTTACTTAATATTTTCCGTATATCTCATAATTTCCATGCTTTCTATTCTTCTTTTTCTTCTTTCTTTCTCACTCGAAATCTTTCTCGTTAAACAAACGTACATAAATTCTATACAATATTCCTATAAGTCAAATGACCTAACTTAAACATCAAACGCTGAATCGCCAGTTAAACGGCCAACTTTTTTCTTTCTATACATATTTTCTCCTAGGTTTTTGTATTTCAAATTTCTAAACATCCATCGTTAACTAAAAATTATTAATATCACCCCTCATGGTCCTGATGATGGTTCAGTAGAACCGAAACGCTATAGTGTCGACCCGTTAATAAATCATTCCTTCCACTTTGATCGCTGTTATCAGTTTATATATATATATATATATATATATATATATATATATATATATATATATATATATATATATATATATATAACAATCAAATAATATTAGCAGTTATCATTCACTACCAATTTTACTAACATTAAAACTCTTTGTTCAGTCGGCTGGGGCTGAAGACTATAATGGCTGCATCTCAGTTGAGAAGTAAGATTCCCGCAACGAGTGTTCTAGATAGGACACTGAAAAGTCTGATGGTAAGGTTTCAGTAATTCTGGCGCTTTGGTGAATACGGAGTACCCCTTTATTGCCATTGCTCCCAGTTCCACTGAAGCCCGTAGAGGTAAAAGATGGTAAGGTCTATGGTTTCGTTTCGTTGTTTTAGTGGCATATTAAACTTTTTAGGTAATTTAATTCCAAAGCCATCCTTCTAGAAGAACTGTTGTGGTACAATTTAACTCCTAGCTGGAAGGATAAGTGGTTCATATCTTTCCTAAGAGTAATCGTCCGAAAATGAACGTTATAGCGCGACTGGAGTTCGAACTCGCTTACAACGATCCGACAGTCCATCGATTTAACCATTACACAACGAGGACAGCTCCGCCTATATATGGGTTAAATGGAGCTAAACAGTGTACTTATACTAAACTGAATTAATTATAATAGAACTGTTTTGATATTTAAACTGTGTACCGGACATTGGCCTAGCGGTTAGAGTGTTCGTCAAATGGCCAGGGAGACCTGGGTTAAACCCTCGGTCGATTCATACCAAAGACACAATAAATGCCTCCTTAGCATTATCAGGTACGGATCAAGGGTAAAGTGGAGCAATCCTGGGAAAGAAGTAGCGCCCTCCCTTACACATTGGTGTCGTAGCTATTGAAAAGGGAGCCTTCGGGTCAGCCTCGACTATGGTGGCCAACTTTACTTACGATAAACTGAAGTGTTTGAAATAGAACATTTTATATAGATAAAATGGATTTGGCATTAATTAATCCATAATGGTTGATATGCCATAAAACTAAACCAAATTAAAACTTTATAACCAAAAATATGTATAAGTACTAGTTCAAAAATTAATATACTCCTCATATTTAGGTATGTGTTCATGCAATTCTGTTTTGGTCATATACTTTTATTTCTGTAGATTTCGTTATGCATGAATGCCAGTTAGCATATGTGTTGATATCACATTGTTAATCCAGATAGTCAATGATATCGTAAACAATCTTATATAATAAATATAATAACTTTTGAGCGATACTGCATTTACAAATCATTGTTTGGTACACGGTAAGAGATAGTGAAAAAAGGATCGATGAGAAATTTCTCATCGGCCAGTTATTTGATAAAGTCTGATCATTATCTTTTTACGATTTGCGCAAAAAATATAAGACCACCAACAAAATTACAGAAAAATATATTTTTTACAACTTTCAAATTATGAAAATCAGATTTATGAAAGATAAGCCATTAAGAGAATTAAATCTAAAATAAGAAGACGCCCTTCGCAATAGAAAAAAAAATGTTCCAACCTTGACAAAATTATAATTAAAAACAGTACTAATGTAGTTAAAAGTCCTTAGCAAATGTTACCATATATAAAGCCAAAAAAAGAAAAAGAAAATACCAGGATAAATAAGACGCTGTATTGTACTTTAAAAATATAGATATTCCCTGATGATGGCCTGAAAAGGACAGGAAAGTACTCGGGAACCAATTAATTCCGGAAAATTTTCTAAACAATTTCAACTTGATATCAAAACAACTATACGGTTATGTGAAAGGATAAAAAATATGCAGAAAAAGAGGTCTGTAATGTTTTATCATATATATATATATATATATATATATGTGTGTGTGTGTGTGTGTGTGTGTGTGGAAGTAAATAATGGATTGTAATCCGACAATATGTAAAGAAAAATGGATAACAAGGTAATCCAAGTAGAAGGAGAGATTTATTGAGAAGCAAAGTCGACACTGTAGAATTTCGGTTCAAATTAACATTCATCAGGAATATGAGGGATGATATTAAGGATGTTAAAACAACAATGGATGTATAAAAAATGGTTAAAACATAACAATCAAGGGAAAAATTGTATAAGAAGAAAGAATTAGCCAACTTTTTTTCGTTATACAAATTTTCCCTAATTTTTTATATTTAGCACATTTTTTAATACATCCATCGTTGATTTAACATCACTAGCATCATCCCTCATAGCCCTGATGATGGTTCTTTAGAACCGAAACGCTATAGTGTCGATCTTGCTTCTGTTGTATACTCATAAGCAGATGCATAAACATAACAACACAATAATAAAGACGAGCGACACAGTTCTTAGAAAAATATACCTCTCATTTTATTTGAAAGGGTTGTTTGTGAGAGGGCGTTGATGACCGAACAGAACAGCAGCATATTGACCCCCACTCTATTGGTCATAACCGGGTTTCTTTCCCGTTCTCCTGGGCTGCTCAACCGGAAGCCCGAGGCCCAGCCTGTCTGGGACATGTTCCTCAATCTAGCATCTTTTCACCATCTGGTCTGATCTCCAAACTGATTAATCTGAGGCCCGAGGGCTCCCTCTGCTGGGATCTGGCTTTCTATACCACATCTTTTCTCCAATTGGTCTGGTCTCCAAAACTGATTGAATTTCCTGTTCACTACGTTATATAATAGTTCAACATCCACCTTCTTCTTGTGGACGTCACAATCGCACTCATTCAACCCGTCCACGGTAAAGGTTATATTCTGATATTCCGTGAGCGGATGCACCTATTATTTACACATGTGCACTTCCTATTTTGACAGCCCGGCTGGGTCGTAGGTCAATATACAACACTTCTCAATAAATCTCTCCTTCTACAAGGATTACCTTGTTATCAATGTTTCTTTATATATATATAGATATATATATATAAAGCATGTGTGTATGTGTGTGTGTGGTAAGTGTATATGAATACGTACGTATGTACATTTACGGGGCTTTAAAAAGTTCTACTTCTCCAGATTTTAGTATTAAGGCACACCTCTCATTTTTGTATCGGTCTCACCTGTACAGAAATTAAAATAATTCTCTAGAGCATTTTTTTAATTTTATAAGGCATCGTAGAATGTCGTAAGTACCATAACAATGATCAGCTCATGCAGTATTTTTCGTGATTAGACTTACAACGTTTTTAACAACTCTCGTATATATGTTGCTGATTGGTTGTTTGGGTTTCATGGTATATCAACATTTGTAGGTTATTTAATGCCAAATCCATCTTTATACAAATAAACTGTTATATTTCAAACAATTCAATTTAGCAACGGTACAGAGTTTGATTATCGAAAAACATTCTATTTCAAGCTATTCAGTTAAGCTAAACATTTCTAATTCAAACAATTCAGTTTAATATACGTAACGTTTTTTTTTCTATTTTAAACAGTTTTGTGAAGTACAATTTCAATGTCAAAAAAAGTTTAATGTCATACAATTCAGTTTAACATGGGTACGCAGTTTTGTTCTATTTGACCCATAGTTAGGACTCTGTCAAGTGCTACCGGACCAGAGTGGAGCTAGGGGCAATGGCAATGAAGACGTACACCACATTCCCCAAAGCTCCAGCAAAACTGGAACCTCACCATCAGTTTGTTTAGTGACATATCTAGGACACTTGTGGTGCGGCTTAACCCTCTGCAGATGTGCAGTCAGTATATTCTACAGCCCCAGCTGACTGGGCAATACACAGAGATAATTTCAAACAGTTTTATTTCAGATAATTCAGTTCAGCATAAATACACAGTTAAGACGTCAAAAACAGTTCTATTTCGAGCAATTCAGTTCAGCACTAGTACGCAGTCTCAATGTCAAAACAGTTCTACTTTAAACAATTCAGTTTAGCAAAAATACGCACAGGTGCAGTCGGTGTATCTTACAGATTCAGCCGACTAGGCAAACCCTCATATATATATATATATATATATATATATATATATATGTATATATCCCCTTCGCACAAGCAAGATTCGATCCAATCCAAACAAAGTGCCTGTGGCGTAATGGTTATCGTCGTATGAAATGAACACGGCGATTCGAGTTCAAATCCTGGGCGAGACTGAATGCATTTTTACATAGCAGTAATACCCTTGGGAAAGGTATGAATCCAATTATTCTCCCTCCAGCTATGGGAAAATAGTAGGGCAGACTAGGTTCTTCAGCCTTGGTGAGGCAACTAGTCTAGGAGAAGGAAAACTCTGAATTCAAACCTGCTAAACTCCGCTTAAAAACATTGACCTTGTGTCATATCCTACCCGAGCGGAGGGGTTGGGTAAATATGAAGATTCGATCCAAACTCAGTTTTGTGTAGAATTTTATAGACTTGAATTCCTTTCTTGTTTTCCTTCTCTTGGATCATTTAGCAAACTAATGTTGAAGAATCTACTCTACTATTTAAACTTAGATGAAAGGCGAAAAGTTGGATCTTGTGGGGATTGTATGTAATTTGGTTATTTCAGTGGATATGCATCCGTATTTTTACGGGTATTGCTCCCAATATTATTTTCTCCACAAATACAACACAAAACCTTACAATCGCGTGAAAGAAATGGAATAGAACACAACGAACATTAAACAACAAACAATTTAATATGCATATAAAAGAATATGAAAACAAATAAAATACATGATGTGTAAATGGCTTTTTGGAAAATAAAGTTTGGCAAGAAGAAAATAAATTTGTTTAAAGGTGTGTGTATGTTAACAGAGTCCGTAAATAAGTCGTTCTTACTTACATTAAGTTCATATCGTGTCGCGTTGATGAAAGAAAGTTTGTCGTTTTTTTTCTTTTGAACGTGTTTCGTGGCCATCTGTAGCTAGGTCATGAACTTTGATTGTGGAAGAAAAGGAATTTGCCGGACAAAGTATCGGCTACTCCTTTACTAATTTAATGGCTAGGCTTGGTGTGTCTTAGGTTTAGTCATCGCGTCTGCGTTATTCATACCGTAATAGTGGATCAAAGAATCGTCCTAAAATTTTGGCGCGTAGACATTTATTGACCAATCAGATTTGTATTTTACTATTTTATTTTCGAGCCTAAATATTTTCTGTTAGTTGACTTCCGCTCCTATTTTTCTAGAATGTTATGTTCTATGTTTTTAGCTAATTGGTTGAAAAATATAAAAATGTAACTTAAATGCTATTTCAGTTTTGATCCTAAATTTCTAGAATGTTCTTAAGTGTGTTTTTATCCTATCCTATTTACCAACCCCTCCACTCGGGCAGGATATGACACAAGGTCCATTTTTAAGCGGAGTTTAACAGGTTTTAATTCAGAGTTTTCCCTCTCCTAGACTAGTTGCCTAACCAAGGCTGAAGAACCTAGTCTGTCCTACTATTTACCCATAGATGGAGGGGGAATAATTGGATTCATACCTTTCCCAAGGGTATTAGTGCTATGTGAAATGCAATTAGTCTCGTCCAGGATTTGAACTCGTGTCGCCGTGTTCATTTCCGAGTTTTTATTGCTTATTTTAAGACTAGAAAAAATGTGTATCCCATAATCTATACCTTTCCCAAATTAATTAGTACCATATGAAATGCAGTCTCATCCAGGATTTTAAATCGTGTCACTTTGTCAATATATATGCGTGTGTGTGTATGTGCGTATGTGAGAGTGAGTGTGTAAATGTATGTGTGTGTGTGTGTGTCAGAAAAAAAGTGTGTAAAGGATTCATTAAATCACTGATCCGCAATTTAAAAAAATTCTACCTTGATTTAAAATGTACTGAAAAAAGAAAGGTAATAATAATTAGAGGGGAATGAAAAGTTCATGCATTGAATGCAACAGTTTATCTTTTTCTGAATCTATCTAATATATATTTGTCTGATTAAAATATATTCGAATGAGTATATCACAACATGAAAGGAAAGTAAATTCATGTGCTGATACGTATACGACTGCGACTAAAAATTCTTCAGTAACGAATGTAACGTTAGTAATAGCACTTTAATATAAAGAAAAGAATCCCATTCAATTTAAATTAAACAAGTAATGTTGAACATGTGAGGAGGAAATATGACATCCAAATATATTTGGCCGTCAGCAGATGATGGTAAGAGGCAAGAATCAGCGGACGAGAGTAGTAAGCATAATAATGGAAAGAAAGACTCTCTCTCCCACCCTCTCAATCATTGCAGGGTGATGAGGGTGTTGGAGGGCCTCACTCTCTATTAGCCATGTGTGTGTCGTCGGAGAGGCAGCCATTCGACCATATTTGGTACCAAAAAAGGACCCGCCAAGAAAATCAGCACGCGGTGAATTTTCAGACTACGGAAGATAAGTTAGTTGCCGTTTATTCCTCGAGGGATGAAGACGCATAAGGAATTAACTTTGTTCGTCGAAAAACGAATAACATAATTTGGGATATGAAGAAACCCAAATTCCAAATTAATGCCGCGCAGAGAACCCTGAGAGAAAAGAACTTATCTTTTTAATGAACCAGCTCTCCGAGACATGGTAAGTCTTGTTAAAGGAATACACAAAGGAAAGACTTGTTCACGAGGAAAGGAACAATGATTAATCCTGGTTTTATCAGAAATAAGACGTGCGTTCTTCCACTGACGTGTTATGGAAACCCAATAACGAAAGAAAAAGGAGAAAAGAATAAACTCCTTAAAATCCCAAGTAAATAACATGCAATCTAAGTATATTCAACTTTATCCTGCTTCATTCACACTGAAATGATAAACTTGAGATTTGGAACACGAGCTCTGCCATTAAATCCCATAGTCCGAAGGAAAGCGGACCGTGTCTATCGTTGTTGAACTACCTTCTCACCTTCCGCCTTTACCAGATATTTTATGCGGGGCTTAGTCATGGATATAGATATGTTAGTAGAGGCTCCTCCGTGATACAGAAAGACCTTCACGCTCCTGACTTTTACCTGAATTGTTTTGTTTCTTTGTTTGTTTGTTTTTATGTAATAAAAGAGTATTGTTATTATCCCTGTTAACTCAAATACAGTTGTTCAGAGTCCTTATTTTCTTGAGGAAGATTTGTGTTTGTCGAAGACCTTGTATTTGAGGAGGAAAGCTGGCTTGTTAGCTGTGTTTACTTTTAATAATTCACCTAGAACTAGCATAGTAGGTTTAAAATGTGGTTCTGCTTGGGAGTTGGTGATATCTGTGACATTAAATAGCGTTCGGAAAACATCAGACAACAACTGTGCCCACCTTCAACTGGTTGAATTGGCACCCTGAAGCCTGTTGGGCACATGGCGGCGGAGCAAATGATATAAATCCTTAAAGAAACAGAATGTAAAATATTTTACTCAAAAGAGATTAAAAAAAAAAGAAATGAAAGTAGAGTAGAAATATAAAAATAGCATATATTCTTCTTATTTTATTATTCATTGTAGTGAGGTAGGCAAGAAATTAAATAGAAAAGTTTATTGATTTGTTTATTATTCTAATTGGTTGAAAAATGCATTTTTAACAAGCTTGAAGGGAAAAGATTTCTTAAATTATTTTGTATTTTGATCTGGAAAGTTTTTCGCTGCAAGGAAAAAATTATCGTCTGCGAATCTCAAAGACACTTTTTTTAAAATTGTGCTCAAACCATTTGCTCAAAAAATACAAAATTACAAACAAAAAAATTGCAGCTTTTCGAGCTTTTTTCCACGGAAATTAACGCTTTTTCATAGCATGGAAACCAGTTATATATATATATATATATATATACCTGTTGAGAAAAGAGATACTGGCAACCAGGAATGTGAAAACTAAAATATTTGTTACCTCACCTACCTTAGCTGATCCATTACAGTGAGTTCCATATATATATATATATATATATATTTTGTTTCGCCAATGGTCTGGGAGACCTGGGTTTTTTTCCCAAGGTCGCGTCATATCAAAAACTTTAAAAATGGTACTTAACATTCAGCAATATAAGGTACGTATCAAGGGTAAAATGGAGCAATCAAGGGAAAGGAGTAGCGCACTCCCCTACACCTCGGTGTAGTAGCTATTGAAAAGGGAGTCTTCTGGTCGTTCTCGACTACGGTTGCCAACTTTACTTACTTTATATATGTATGCATATGTGTGTGTATATATGTATATATGTAAATAAGATAAAAATATTAATGATATACTTCTCCGATTATGTGACACCGTGTATTAATAAAAGCACAATCGAAAAATGAATAAAGGCTGCATCCTTCCTTTTTCAAGGAAAAGTGACTCCGGAATCACTGAGAATTACATTGTTATCATCCTTTCGGCTACAGTTGCTAAGATTTAAAATATCCTGCTCCTCAATCGTATTCAAATTCATATTGAGGGAATTCTTTGGAAAAAAAAAACAGAGCTTTTTTTCGTATAAATCAATCTAAAATTTCTTAGATGTGAAAACATCGAAGGAGAACGTACAAAGAATATCGAGGGAAAACCATAAATTATTTATTTCTCAAAGGTATTCGATTCCATGCATGACAAAAAGATAAAGCAAATACTACTAACGTTCAGTCTCACCAAATAAACTATTACTTCTGTAATACTATTACTTCTGTAATACTATTACTTCTGAAATACTATTACTTCTATAATAATGTTTTACATAATCAAGAAAGCACCTGATCTGTTTTTGGATGTATTCTGTTTGTTTGTTTGTTTGTTTATTTTCTTGGTATACGTTAGTCAGTTCATTTTACGACTTCTTAAATTTCTGAACGTTGGTTTGGTTACTCCTATGCTTTTCGCTGTCTGTTCAGCGGAATGTCTGACATCCGTGCCGGACGGTTAAGGCTACATGGTAGACTTGAGGCCGAAAGGCCTACAACTTTGGTTAGGCCACCTTCGGGTGGGCAAGCTTCAACATTGACACTTTTGCCACCCTTGTATAACATTAGAACTTGCTGTCAAATTTAAGCTTTGACCAGGCATACGTACTTGGACCCAGATTTGGGTCAAAGACTAGCTAGGCTCCTCAGACCCACATTGCACAAAATGGGCTGATGGTCGGCATAGTCAAGCAGGACTCGGGCCTCGGTTCGTGCCCGAGCTTCTCCTCCCCAATAAATCCCCACCATAATCGACTTTAAGGTCATTGACCTTGTGTCAAGTCCTGACTGGTGGGAGACAGTGACAAATATCAGGTTCCTCCGTTGGCATAGGGAATACGTTTTATGTCTGCACGCTTTTTCCTAACCGCTAATGTCTCTTTGTTTAGTTGGTATGCATTCTGCAGCCGTTTCTAAGAGGACATTGACGAAGTTTTCATCTTTTCCATTCGGAGAAGATGTTTCTGATACCTCCTGAAGTGCATCGAATTTTTTCTTAATATTAACGTGTATATATATATATATATATATATATAATGTTAAGTAGGGACCAGTCATAGAGTACAGCTGTGGTTATTCGGGCCGCATTTCTTCGTATGCTCAGTCATATCTTTGACATGATAATTCGGTGATCGAAGGACATGCCCTCGCAAGAGGAATATACCTCGCAATTAATGCCGTATTATTACAATTCTTTTTTTATGAGAATATAGTCTATCTGTGCTTTGACAATATTTATGTAGGTGTAAGTCCATACCTGACAGATAAAATGATTCGCAGATTCTTCCAACCAGCGGTTGTGTCGATACTACTACATGGATGCACTACATGGACGCTAACTAAACGGATGGAGAAGAAGCTTGACGGCAGCTAACACAAGAATGCTGCTAGCAATGTTAAATAAGTCCTGGAGGGAATACCCCACAAAACAGCAGCTATACAACTACCTAGCACCCATCACGAAAACTATTCAAGTTAGACGAACCAGACATGCAGGACACTGATGGAGAAGCAGGGACGAGCTCATAAGTGATGTTTTCCTATGGACCCCCTCATATGGCCGAGCGAAAGCTGGACGAACCCGCTCGAAACTACATACAGCAAATCTGTTAGGTTACGGGATGTATCCCTGAAGGCCTGCCGGAAGCGATGAACGATAGGGAGAAATGGTGAGAGAGGGTCAGAGATATCAGTGCTGGTGGCACAAGATGATGATGAGGCCCATAGTTTACCCTTTATTTTCTGAAAATTAGTATAAAGGCATGATAATTTATTTTCTAGCTATATAACTATAATCTGTTTAGACTATGTATTTTGAGCTTCTCGCTAAAACATATGCATAAGCCGATTTTCAACTGTAGAGCCGAGAGCAAGGAGCAGGAAGCATTGGCCTGTTGGTGAATAGAAATGAAACAGAGTTTATGTGTTTTAAATAAGAAGGATCTATAACCCCTTTACATGGCTACACGGGATAGAGAAAAACAATCACCCTCCCTCACAAAGAAGAAAGAGTGGGAAAATCAATATAAAACATTACGCAAATAATCAATTGAATAATTTTTGATTCAATCACTGGAGAAAAAAACAAAAAAACGGTTTTATGACAGGTATGCAATCATTATGTCATATTATTGATGATTATTAATAAATGCAAGCCTCAAGACATTTATCATTTTTCCTTTCGGATGATTGCAGTAAAGCACAGAACTCTGAGTTACGGATCGTTAAAAATGAAAAACGAGTAATAGAAACATCAGCAGCAGCAACAATCACGGCACCAACAACAACGTTTAATACTAATAAGCAAATGCAGAAAACTAGCAACAAAGGTTTCACGTAATCTTGTGATCTTTAGGCAATTACAACAAACTGGTATATGAAAAAGAATTAACAAAGTGGGTTACTCAGCTAATTCAGCAGTCGTTAAGATAAGTGATTGCAAATGCCGTTTAATTCTTTGTAGGGCTGTTAATACCTATACGAAGGTTTGGTTGGTTGGTAAGACATATAAAGCAATGCATGTTATCCTGATATATATATATATATATATATATATATATATATATATATATATATTTGAAATCCATTTTGTCTTAAAATATATTACTACTTATTAATCTAGCATAAAAATTCAATCCAACAATATGAAAATATTAGGATTCACATTAGGTGATGTTATTTCGTTGGAAGGCATATCAAACATTAAATTTTAGTTAATGCCAAAATTGTTTAAAAGCACCCCCCCATATATATATATATATATATATATATATATATATATAATATTTGGTAGGGAATAATTTTGGTAATATTTTTAAACGGTTGGGATGACCGTATATGTGCTAGATATTGATATGAATAGTCGATTGTCCAGCTCGAGTTTCATTTAACGGCACATCAACGTTTGATATCTATTTAATGCCAAATCCTGTTCACACACACATACACACACACATGTATATATACATATATATATATATATATATATATATATATATATATATATATACTTACAAATATATATATACAAAGTAAGTAATTTGGCGTCTGTATTCGAGGGTGATCCGAAGGCTCCCTTTTCAATAGATACTACAATGAGGTGTAGGGGAGGGCGCTACACTTTTCATTGGATTGCTCCACTTTCCACATACATTATAATGCTGAATGTTATGCAACGAGGTATGAAGTACTATTTTAAAAAAAATCTCTTGTATGAGTCAACCTGAGATTGAACCCTGGTCTCCCAGATTATTGGGGAACACTCTACCCAACTGGGCAACTAGCCGCTCAGTATATATATATATATATATATATATATATATATATATATATATATATATATATATATATATATATATATATATATATATATATATATATATATATATATATATATATATATATATATATATATATATATATATATATATATATATATATATATATATATATATATATATATATATATATATATATATATATATATATATATATATATATATATATATATATATATATATATATATATATATATATATATATATATATATATATATATATATATATATATATATATATATATATATATATATATATATATATATATATATATATATATATAGAGAGAGAGAGAGAGAGAGAGATATATATATATATATATATATATATATATATATATATATATATATATAATTTTGGTAATAATTTTTAATCGGTCGGGATAATCATATATGCGTTAGATCATAGCATAACGAGACGATTGATCAGATCGATCCTCTAAAGCCACCTCTCTAACGTAATTAAAGCCAAATTGGAGGCTGAATGACAATGATGTGTCTAGGACTGCTTAGCCAGCAGGATCTAGTCCTCAACAATTACGGGTGGCCACTAAGGGTCATCAGCTGGCCGCGTCGGATGGTTGTCTTACTGTCTGCAGAGGTGAAGTCGGCGTATTCTAAATCGCTCGCCGACAGACCAATTATTCGAAGAGAGAATTAAGTAATATATATATATATATATATATATATATATATATATATATATATATATATATATATATATATATATATAAAACAGTATACAGTTGTCACTATGTCACTTGGCGGATTAGAGGCAGATCAAAGTGATCAATATAAATAGAACTCCTATTATACAATCTAACCCAGTTGTCTTGATGGCTGATTGGATTAATGATTTTATTATCTGGTTTTGGTTGGGTCGCGGGTTTCTCAGTTAGCAGTTAACCTAGAGAAAATCTTTGAGCGGCAATGTAAGTCACACTGGAAAGTTCAAGTTTGTACACAAGTGACCAACACAGGAAGACCAAATGTAAAAAAACAAACAAAAAAAAAACAGATTCATGTCTTCTCATAGCTTTGATTGGGAAAATGAAAGCAATAAATTCGAAGAGATATGTGACAAGATTCAATAACTTAGTGTGATGACATCGCACTACAGATATTAGATATATAAACATAAGCAAATTTCGAAAAGGTTGTCAGTATTTGGAAGCATTTGAAAGTAGTGGGAGACGTCGGTTGGGGCGGGGGTGTCTCTTTGTATCTCTGTTCATAGACCCTTACATCTCTCTCTCCCCCCTCTCTCTCTCTTTTGTTACTGTATCCAGACTGAACATCGAACAGTATATCAATAAAACGACAATTTTCTATAAAAATAATCGACATATTACTGTTACACCAATACGTTCCGATAAATGATTGTTAATTGTTAACAGAGAGATCTTGTCTTTGAGTTGGCAGACAATCATCCCGACCGTTAATAGAAGTTCTGGATGAATTGTATCATTCCATATCTGTGGATCTTTCTAACACTGTGTGAGGATTGAGGAGACTGATAAACAAACCACCTGGTAACGCATTTGTTGCCATTACTAGGATAAGACTAAAGTTAAAGTACAATGACAACTTACCTACCACATTTGGTGCCGTTACCAAGATAAGACCAATTATTATTATTACCTTGGGTACCACAAATGTTGTCTTTCACAACGGTTATATATTTGGCGCTGGTATCGGTGTTAATAGTTGTGACTGTGATATTGTTACAGACGTGACTTACCAAGATATTTTTACAGTAGAACCGTACCCAATCACAGTGTTACATTTGGTGCCAGAACAAGATATATTACCATATTTGATACCGGACCAAACGATAGTACCACAAACGGTAACTGTCCAAAACCATACTATCACATTTGGTCCTGTGCCAGAACATAGTGTTACATAATAACGAATATATATACATTAGTTTTTTTCTACATATTTAATAGCATGGACGCTTATCTGAGACCACTGGTTTCATGCCTTCTTTACACGCAATCATCAAGCAGAAAAAGAACATTTTTAGAGAAATCGAAAAAATCAATACGATAAAGTCAAAAGAATTTTACATAAAAATCTACACACACACACACACACACACACACATACACACACGAGGTAAAATATATAATCCTCGTAAAAAAAATCTATTCGCTATATAGTTTAGATTTTTTCGGTTTCTCCAAAAAATGTCTTTTTCGTCCTGGTGATGTCCGCCTAAAGACGGCATGAAATCAATGGTCGCTAATAATATATATGAAGATTATATATATATATATATATATATAAAATTAACTTTACTTAAAATTAACTTGAAGTTAGGCTTCCTGATGATCCGATAAGGTGAAACTTTAGTAGAAGATTTCCGACTCGCGATTTAAGTTAATTTTATAATTGGCTCCACTTGTGTTGAGCACTTTTGTAATTGTAGCATTGCAGGATTCGTGGAAGGTTTTAGTTTTCTTTTGACCAACTGACTGCGTAACCCTTGATTTTTTTCAAGGGGTCGGACGAGGTTTGCCTTTTCTTTCTTTTTGACTAATATATTTTTCTTTTTCCCCCGGGCGGTGATTCGAGATATTTTTATCTCTTGTTGCTGGAAGGGTTTTTTTTTCTGGTACCGTGAATGCTGGTAGATATTAGATTAGTAAAGAAAAAATATATATATATATAAATATATATATATATATATACTTCCTATACGTATGTGTGTGTGTTCATATGTGTGTGAAATGATTTGGTATTGATAATAATTATCTATCTTCGACTGCACTCCTCCTTCAAGTGAATTTGAACTCTCAGTCACCTTTTCAATCATACATGCATGCACACTGACACACACATGCATACGCACGAATACACTCAGACATTATCACACATACACACACACACACACACACACACTCACGCACACACACCAATTTCTCTCTCTCTCTCTCTCTCTCTATATATATATATATATATATATATGAATATAACGCTAACATTTTAACAGAACACTGTTTTCGTTACCACCAAACTTGTTTCTTGTTTTTAAATATATATTGAATATATTATTAGTAAAGACATTTTGTCGATAAACACATATGAATGAACAAACAGTTATGTTTCTAACAATTCAATTTAACATAACACAACAAACATATGTTTCCAAGTATTGCTGTGTATGACTAACAATTCAATGAAACATGAGTTATTTGTTTACACATGGTTAAATGATCAAACAAATCTATTTCAAATAATTCAATAAAACATTAGTCCTTTGCTTCCACTCAGTTTAAATGTCAAGCGGTTCTATATGATCCAAAGATAAGACCCTAGAAGCTGCTACCACTCTCGGCGATAGTGGAACTGGAAGCGACAGCAATGAAGCGGATACTCCACATTTCCCAAAGCTCAAGCGTTACTGGAGTCCAACTCAGATAGTTTCATGTCATTTCCAAGACACTCGTTTTGGGTTTTACCCTTCTGCAGCGATGCAGTCGGTATATTCTACTGTTCTAGCCTAGAGCTTATTTCATTCCAAGAGCTTTCCATTTCGCTGGTAGCAACCGTTAATTCTCTCGTTAGAGAACTCAAAAGCCCCAGGGGAAGCGAACAAGTCCTGGTGGCAACACCCCACAAGGCACCAATTATACGGCCACCTGCATCCCATCACGAAAACTATACAAGTTAGATGAACCAGACACGCAGGACACTGCTGGAGAAGCAAGTACGAACTCATCAGTGATGTACTCCTATGGACCCCCGGATATGGCCAAGCAAAAGCAGGACGACCAGCTGGAACAGACATACAGCAGCTATGTGAGGATTCGAGATGTAGCCCTGAAGACCTGTCAGAAGCGATAAATGATAGGGAGAAGTGGTGAGAGAGGGTCAGGGATATTCGTGCTAGCGCCACGACATGATGATGTTATATATATGAAAGTAAATAAAGGATTGTAATATTTTTCTATATATATATATGCGTGTGTGTGTGTGTGTGTGTGCGGCCATGTGTGGGGACCCATAAGAGTACATCTCTTATGAGTTCATCTCTGCTTCTCCAGCAATGTCCTGCATGTCTGGTTCGCCTAACTTGAATAGTTTTCGTGATAGGGGGCAGGTGGCCGTACAGTTGGTGTCTTGTGGGGTGTTGCTGCCAGGACTTGTTCAGGATTGCACGCAGCATTCTTGTGTAATTGCCATCTAGTTTCTTCTCCAGCCGTTTTGTTAGCGTCCATGTAGTGCATCCATATAGCAGTATCGATGTGACCGCTGCCTGGAAGAAACTGCGTTTCATTTTATCGGTTAGGTCTGATTTCCATATAGTCGATAGCCTATTGATAGCTGTCCATGCTTTCGTTAACCTCGTTTCGATGTCCTTTTCGGTTGATTCGACGCTGCTTCCTAGGTACGTTAATTTGTCTACTAGTTTAAGAGGGGTTCCTTCTAGAGTGGAGATGTCCCCCGTTTGGTTATAGCACATATATTCCGTTTTGTGTGCATTAACATGGAGGCCTATGCTTGCTGCTGCTCGTTCCAAACTATGCAGAAGTGTTTCGGCTTGGTCAGGTGTATTTGCCAGTATCGCTATGTCATCGGCGTAGTCGGCGTCGGTAATTGTTGTTGCGGGGTATCTTCTGCTTCTTTTCTTCGTCAGTTCGAAGCCATTCTCTTTGATTTTGTCAATCGATGTTCTAAGTACGTAGTCTAGACAAATGATAAAGAGATACGGAGCCAGCGTGTCTCCTTGTAGTACTCCTGCTACTATGTCGAAGTATTCTGTGTCTCCATCTGGTGATCGTACTTTTACTTTAGTGTTTCTATAGAGAATCGTTATTGCCGCTACGGTTTCTTTAGGTATGCCGTACGCTAGTAGGATTTGTTGGGAATGTCTTTGCTAGACAGCGTGGAGCCTCTCAGGTTTTGGTGGGTAAGGGAACAGTCCCGTGACGTAGCGTAGTTTCCTTGTTGTTAGCGGCGAAACCTCTGGTAAATTGGTCCATCGCTTTCTTTTTACAACTCCTAACTGGACAAAAACGGGTATGAATGTTTTTTTGGGAGAAAGTATTTGATTGGTTAAAAAATCTATGGGCGTGAATTTAGTGTATAGTGGTTTGGATCCTTTTTTTTTTAGAATATTCTAATGTTTGTTGATTGGTTTAAAAATCTATGGGCGCAAATTTTGTGTATGTGGTTTGGATGCTTTTTTTCTAGAATGTTCTAATGTTTTTGATTGTCTTAAAGATCTATGGGCGCGATTTTGTGGATGTGGTTTGGATGCTTTTTTTCTAGAATGTTCTTATGTTTGTTAATGACCTTAAAAAACTATGGGCACGAATCTTGTGTATGTTGTTTGGATGCTTTTTTTCTAGAATGTTCTAATGTTTTTGATTGTCTTAAAGATCTATGGGCGCGATTTTGTGGATGTGGTTTCGATGCTTTTTTTCTAGAATGTTCTATTGTTTGTTGATTGGCTTCAAAATCTATGGGCGAAAATTTCGTGTATGAGGTTTGGATGATTTTTTTCCAGAATGTTCTAATGTTTGTTGATTGGCTTAAAAATCTATGGGCGCAAATTTTGTGTATGTTGTTTGGATGTTTTTTTTTTTGAATGTTATAAAGTTTGTTGATTGGCTTCAAAATCTATTGGCGGGAATTTTGTGTATGAGGTTTGGATGCTTTTTTTCTAGAATGTTCTTATGTTTGTTGATTTGCTTAAAAATAAATAGGCGCGATTTTGTGTATTGTGGTTTGGATGTTTTTTTTCTAGAATGTTCTAATGTTTTTTGATTGGCTTAAAGATCTATGGGCGCAAATTTTGTATATCGTGGTTTGGATGCTTTTTTCTAGAATGTTCTAATGTTTATTGATTGTCTTAAAGATCTATAGGCGCGATTTTGTGGATGTGGTTTGGATGCTTTTTTTCCAGAATGTTCTAATGTTTGTTGATTGGCTTAAAAATCTATGGGCGCGAAATATATGTATGAGGTTTGGATGCTTTTTTTCTAGAATGTTCTAATGTTTGTTGATTGGCTTAAAGAACTATGGCCGCGATTTTGTGTATGTGGTTTCGATACATTTTTTCCAGAATGTTCTAATGTTTGTTGATTGGCCTAAAAATCTATGGGCGCAATTTCATGTATTGTGGTTTGGATGCTTTTTTTCCAGAATTTTCTAATATTTGTTGATTGGCTTAAAATTCTATTGGCGCGAATTTTGTGTATGTGGTTTGGATGTTTTTTTCTAGAATGTTCTAATGTTTGTTGATTGGCTTAATAATCTATGGGCGTGATTTTGTGTATGTTGTTTGGATGCTTTTTTTCTGGAATATTCTAAAGTTTGTTGATTGGCTTAAAGATCTATTGGCGCGATTTTGTGTATTTTATTTGGATGCTTTTTTTCTAGAATGTGCTACTGTTTGTTGATTGGTTTTAAAATGTGAGTGCGAATTTTCTGTATGTGTTTTGGATGCTTTTTTTCTAGAATGTTCTTACGTTTGTTGATTGGCTTAAAAATCTCTTGGCGTCATTTTTTGTATGTTGTTTGATGCTTTTTTCTAGAATGTTTTAACGTTTGTTGATTGGTTTAAAAATGTGAGTGCGAATTTTGTGTATGTGGTTTGGATGCTTTTTTTCTAGAATGTTCTAATGTTTGTTGATTGCTTAAATATCTATGGGCGCGATTTTGTGTATGTTGTTTTTATGCTTTTTTTTCTTGAATGTTCTAATGTTTGTTGGTTGGCTTAAAAATCTATGGGCGCGATTTTGTGTATGTGGTTAAGATGCTTATTTTCTAGAATGGTCTAATGTTTGTTGATTGGCTTAAAAATCTATGGGCGTGATTTTGTGTATGTTGTTCGGATGCTTTTTTTCTTGAATGTTCTAATGTTTTTTGATTGGCTTAAAGATGTATGGGCGCGATTTTGTGTATGTGGTTTGGATGCTTTTTTTCTAGAATGTTGTAATGTTCGTTGATTGGTTTAAAAATGTGAGAGCGAATTTTTTTGTATGTGGTTTGGATGCTTTTTTCAAGAATGTTTTTTGATTGGCTTAAAGATCTATCGGCGCGATTTTGTGTATGTGGTTTGGATGTTTTTTTTCTAGAATGTTTTCTTGTTTGTTGTTCGATTTAAAGATGTTAGTGTTAATTTTGTGTATGTATATGAAATTTACGCTACAGAGGAAACAAATAAATAAAAATAGAAAGATAATGATCACAAGAAGGAGAGACAAGAAAGAAAGAAAGAAAGAAAGAAAGAAAGAAAGAAAGAAATATATAGAGACAGATATCAGAGCGGTTGTGCCAGAGGTTATTGGCCGTGACAGATATTCAGTTTTGGAGAATCTGTGCCAGAGCAAAGTAGACAGGGGGAGGCTTCAGCCATTGTAAAGCGTATCAAATTTCATCAAAGACGTGACAAACCGAAATGAGATTGGTTAATGAAAAAAAAATGAACAGTCATCAAGAATTGAATTACCACCACCAGAAACTCCGCTGAACACCTACGCATGACATACGGGTACACTGGACAGCTGTTTCAATCTTATTAGGTCTCATCAGCAGTGTATACCGTGATCTCCACCCCTGGAGATCAAACCAGCGAACACAGATTATAGTGCCGAAACTCTACAACTGAGCCATCGGTTCAGATTGCACGGTACTACTATCTGTTGTCGCTGGTTCGATCTCCAATGGTGGAGATTACGGTATACACTGCTGATGAGACCTAATAAGGTCTAAACAGCTGTCCAGTGTTCCCGTATGTCGTACGTAGGTGTTTGGCGGATTTTCTGGTCGTTGTAATTCAATTCACAATATTAATTCCATTGCTTAAAAAAATATGTAAATCATCTAGATGTAACGAAGTGTGGTGGGGAAATATATATCTTAGTTTTTGTTACATCATTTTTATATATATGCATGAATGTATGTATATATACTATTTACCAACCCCTCCGCTCGGGTAGGATATGACACAAGGTCAAATTTAAGCGGAGTTTAACAGGTTTGAATTAAGAGTTTTCCTTCTCCTAGACTAGTTGCCTCACCAAGGCTGAAGAACCTAGTCTGTCCTACTATTTACCCATAGCTGGAGGGAGAATAATTGGATTCATACCTTTCCCAAGGGTATTAGTGCTATGTGAAATGCAATCAGTCTCATCCAGGATTTGAACTCGTGTCGCCGTGTCCATTTCCTACGACGATAACGACTACACCACGGGCACCTTCACTACACCTTGTATGTATGTATATATGTGTATGCTCGTTTGTGTGTCTGTCTGTCTGTCTCTTTTTCTGTCTTTGTGTATATGTTGTACTCCCTACATAATGGACTCGCCCTCCTCCATAAATATACGTAAACGAGAGTGTCAGACGGGGTGTGCACCAATCAGCGTGACACAATCACGTGTGATACCATTTGCACAGGACTCTCAGCTTTCTATCAACTAACTGCTGTTTTACTAGGCTTACTTGTATCTTGAATATATAAGCTTTTCTTTCAAAACTTTCTTGGTCCCTGTGTCTTTCTTGGTTCAGCATCACAACAGTATATATGTGCGTTTGTATCTGTATTTGCTTCTGTGTGTGTGACTCTGTTAGATAGAGGGAAGAAATTTGGTATTTCGTGCCGAGGCATTATCTTTATAAATCATGCACAGTAGCGGTCATAAGTAAAGAAATGGAGCAACAACAAATATCTATAATATTTTTACTTGAAGAATAATGCATGTTTGTAAATGAAATTTTCAAAAAATATACTTCTGATATATATGCATTTATTACATATGAAGTCTTCTAGATTTTCTTTTACAATAAATTAATAATCAACTGAAAAAAGAATATATATACATTTTGCCCTGGGAAAAAGTTAAGGGACACATCATAAATCTTTGTTAGATCAATATATAAACAAAAGAAATATTTTATTAGAATGCATTAGATTACTTCATTGCGTCTTCGACCATATGAGCCAATTAACTTCTTACAAAAGTTGGTAGTGATACTTTCCTATTCTTCTTTCAGAAAACCCCATAAATCATCAATATTTTGAGGAATCCTGCTCTGAGCTACCTTTCCTATGACTTTCGAAAGATATTCTAAAAGGTTTCATGTCTGGGCTTTGAGGTGGCCACTTCATAACAGCAATCTCTTCCTCTTTAAAAAACAGTTTCAGCTTTGTGACAAGACTCGTTGTCTTTCATAAATATTTGAGTTTCAACTGTCTCTTTAGCGTAAATGAGGTAAAGCAGTCTGGTGAAGAAGTGCTTTATAAACAGTGGAGGTACCCGTGGTGTAATGGTGATCGTCCGAGGAAATGGACTCGGCGACACGAGTTCAAATCCTGGACGAGACAGATTGCAATTCACATCGCGCTAATACCCTTAGGAAAGTTATGAATCCAATTATTCTCCCTCCAACTATGGGTAAATAGTAGGGCAGACTAGGTTCTTCCGCCTTGGTAAGGCAACTAGTCTAGGAGAAGGAAAACCCTGAATTCATACCTGTTAAACTCCACTTAAAAATCGACCTTGTGTCATATCCTGCCCGAGCGGAGGGGTTGGTAAATATGATAAACAGTGGCATTAATATTACAGTGAAAACCAACAATAGGTCTTACTTACGTTGATGAAATCATCCCTACACCGTAACGCTTCCCCCTTTAAATTTCACAGTATTCTTAACGCATTGAGGAGATAACCCTTCCCCATTTTTACGTCTTACAAACCTATTACTATCAGATACAAACAAGTTGAACTTAAGATTCATCACTAAAGGGAACTATATTACATTGTTCCTCTGTCGACAGTCAAGACGAAGCCTTTTAATGTTTCTTTGAAATCAAAGGTTTGCAATATTGAATCAGAGCCACAAATTTTTCCTTATTTAACCTACGAGAAACAGTTTTTCTTGAGATTGGCTTTCCTGTTTGCTCACAAAATGCACCGTACCGAAACGGTCTTTTAAAGACATTTTAACAATGATCCGATCTTCCCGTTTGGTAGTCATAGGAGGCCTGCCAGTTCTCGGTTTCGGTTCAAGTGTGTTGTCAGCTTTAAATCTACTGATTACACGATAAAGTTCGCTTTTTTTACCATCGCACGATGCCAGTAATTTCAGAATACGATTTGCCTACTTCATGATTTGCTGAAATGAGCTATTTTTGTTTTCAAGTTAAACAATTACGTGCTTTCGCCTCCATCTTGCTTAAAAGTGGTCCAACGATGTATGACAGTTAACTATAAATCATAATTAGCAATCAAGTTGTTTAAGAATTACCTAAATTACTATAATTCAACAGCGTTCCCTAACTTTTGACAAGGTAAAAGGTATATTGTTGTTTTTTTGTTTTTTGTTCCCTATTAATTTACAGGAAAAAATTTGAAAACTTTATATGTAATACATGCATATATGTTTCAAGTACATTTTGGGGAAATTTCGTGAACATACAGGCAAATTTATTCAAGTAAAACTCATTTAAATATTTGTTGTTGTTCCGTTCCTTAACTTATGGCCGCTGCTGTAGTTGTATTGTCTACTAGCTCTTTGGTTATACTTAACAACACCAAGGAGTACATATTTTTGTCTTCCGTCTTCTGTCGTAAAATAAACACTTTATAATCAATCCTCAATCAGAAAAGATAATTTCGTTTTGAAAAAATCGATCAATCATGAGCATTCCGACTTACAGCGAGAGAAAAAAAAGAAGGAAAAACAAAAACACATTCACACTCACAAATAAAAAAACAAATATATTAATGAAAGTGCAGAATGAAGACGCCATGTTTACACATCTCGTGAATCAACAGATGATTACAATTTACTTTGTAAGCCTCATTTGAATATTTCCGATTTGGATTTTGTTTACTTTTCCGTTTGGATTCACTTTATTCAGTATGTCCCAACTTTGTAGATTTTACTTCTTGAACAATGGTACTACATTCTTTGGCTTCACTCTCACTTTGATTGTCACTCAATTCACGTAGGCATCTTTTCGTTTTAATCTTTCATTCTCTACAAGTCTTTTCTTCCATCTCTTTCTCTCTCTACTTTATTTGCTCTCTATCTTAGAGCCACCTGTCTCTCTGTTATTCAGTCTCTCAGTATATATATATATATATATATATATCTGAAAAGAAAGATTGAAGAAAAGTCAACCACAGTTACAATGTTAGTATACATTTATTTCGACAGGTTTCTAATTACTGCCACATCAGGTGGTGAATATTTTTTTTTTTGGGGAGAGAAATCGGAAAATATATTTTATCTCATTTATGCACAAAATAAAGGAAGGAAGATTAAGAATAGGGAAAGAAAAAGAAGAAAACGCAAAAGGGAAAGAAAGGGGGAGGAAAAAAAGAAGGGAGAATGATCAGGTTTAATAAGGAAATGAAGTTAAACAAAAAAGACATAAAAGGTAGTTTCCTTGTCCGCCTTCCTCTACAATGTCAGTTTATTTGGTTTGACAACAGCTTTTTAAGTTTTAGTACATTTTACGGTCGTCTCTTTAATTCCCATGGGCCTGGTTCGAAGAGTTCATTGGCTGCTCATCTTACTTGACCTTTTTGTCTTTCAGTAGTTGCTACGTTTCTTTTTATTTAAACCTCAATGGTTGGTGTTAGAGTTGAGAAACACTATCACCTATAACAACTAAACAATAGAAATCCAATTGACCATTTTAAACTTATCCTTCGTTATAAGCCTCTTAGCATTCAACTAGCAAACTTTACTAATAAAGAGACCCAGTTATGTTGTTTAAGTCTCTATGGGTGGTGTTGGAGTTGAGAATTTGTTCTGTCTAAACACCAAAGTGAAAGTACGTTCAGCAGATGGAGACACAGAATACTTCGACATTGTAGCAGGAGTACTACAAGGGGACACGCTAACCCCATACCTCTTTATCCTCTGTCTAGACTACGTGCTTAGAATATCGATCGATAAAATCAGAGAGAACGGCTTCGAGCTGAAGAAGAAAAGAAGCAGAAGGTACCCCGCAAAAAACAATTACCGACGGCGACTACGCCGATGACATAGCGCTACTAACAAATACAGTCAACCAAGCCGAAACACTACTGCATAGCTTGGAACGAGCCGCCGCAGGCATTGGCCTCCATGTCAATGCACACAAAACTAAATATATGTGCTTTAATCAAGCAGGCGACATTTCCACACTAGAGGGAACCTCTCTGAAACTGGTTGACAAATTCACATACCTAGGAAGCAGTGTCTCATCAACCGAAAAAGACATCGACACGCGGCTAACGAAGGCATGGACAGCTATCGATAAACTATCGGTCATTTGGAAATCAGTCCTGACCGATAAAATGAAACGCTGTTTCTTCCAAGCAGCGGTTGTGTCGATACTGCTGTATGGATGCACCACTTCGATGCAAACAAAACGGCTGGAGAAGAAGCTAGACGGCAACTACATAAGACTATTGCGAGCAATATTAAACAAGTCCTGGTGGCAAAACCCCACAAGACACCAACTATACGGCCACCTGCCTCCCATCACGAAAACTATCCAAGTTAGACGAACCAGGCACGCTGGACACTGCTGGAGGAGCAGGGACGAGCTCATAAGTGATGCACTCCGATGGACCCTCACATATGGCCGAGCTAAAGCAGGATGGCCAGCTAGAACATACATACAGCAGCTGTGTGAGGATACGGGATGTAGCGCAGATGACTTACCAGAGGTGATGAACGATAGGGAAAAGTGGTGAGAGAGGGCCAGGGATATTCGTGCTGGCGGCGCGATGATGATGATGATGATTTTACTTTAAAATTCTTACCTGGTCGTAGAAGATATTTTCAAGAAAATCTAATAGCAATTAAACAATATAAATCAAATCGACCAATCTAAACGTATCCTTTAGTTATAAGCCCCTTAGCATTCAACTAGTAAATGCATCTAATAAAGAGACCCCGGCTATGTTGTCCTATCAATTTCTAAAATTAATTACTATGTTGACTAATTTCATCCAGTTCAAGCACCATGGTCTTCTAAAGTACAAATTTACTTCCACTCCTTTTGTCTCTGTCAGGTTAATTTAAATTTACTTCTGCTATACACACTAATTGCCATTGAATACTATCTAATTATTTTCCATTTTATTTGAGGGGTTATTCCTCGTTCCCTTAAGCCCCAAAATATTTTGATAGGTCCGTTTGGGTCTTAAAATGTGGATTCGAAAAGAAGTCTAGAATTATACAGCATTTGTTTCCAGTTCTCTGCGGAAATTCCTTTATAAGCTCTCGATACATCATTGCTATATTCCATGGGAGAAATGCACGCTTCGTATATTACGTTCTCCGAGTTACATCGTCTATCTGAAGAGTATCCCTCTTTTTTCCTATAATTAGAGAGTGAGCTAAGCGGCCGCTGGTTGTTCCCATTCGCTTTATGTAATAGTCTCCTATTATGGTTATTTATAATCTTATAAATATTACTTAAGAGTAACTAATTTTTACGGTGTTCCGATTGATTTTACTTTGTGTGTTGTACTTATTGAATATTTATCCAAAAGGTTTAGGAAGTACTCATATCATGAAAGGCATATATAATAATAGACACACATCCAGCACTCCCATATAATTATATGAAATCGATCGTATATTCTATAGATGAATATCCCATCCCTATAGTCTTCTGGACACTTACTGGATATATATATATATATATACATATATATATATATATATATATATATATATATATATATATAGTTTACGTTCATTCTCTCTTTCTCCGTCTATTATAATATTTAGCTGGAAATATCCGAATCTATCTATCGTAGACTCTCTCTCTCTCTCTCTGTATATATATATATATATATATATATATATGCGTGCGTCCACACACACACACACACACAAACACACACACATATATATATATATTAATTAGCAAACGACTGCGTCCATGAAAACGATTTTAGGAATTTACAAACGAAGGAGAGTGAAATATTACTCATATCGATGGATTTTTGATGATTAAATCGTATCATTTAATCAGTGAAATCAAAATCTTTTTCTTCCTTTTTATAAATATGTTAAAGTTTATGCTCGATTTAATGCCCATTGACATCTTAGTGACTCAGCATTCGGACGAAGAAAATAAAGGCTGCCACCCATGTAATGAAAAGCACTTCTAATGAATTGAGCAATCCGATATTCGATAGCTTAAAATATAAACAAACGAAAGTTGGTACAAAATGCGTTAAGTTTCTGAGATTACGTCGGTCACCGAAATAGCTGAGCGGTAAGTTATTGCTCTAACATGAAGTTAGACGGGTTTCACCCCCAACTTGAAGCGTCCAACGTGTCTACTTATCCTGAAGAGTAATGATACAACCAAACAGTCAGTCTGTCAATGACAATAATCACACTTATGTATATATATATATATATATATATATATATATATATATATATATCCAAAGGTTTAACCCCTGAGATTGAATGGTCTATTTTGTGAAAATCAAATACTCCAAATAGTTTTAACGGTAGAAGAAATTTATGCTTTGAAGAGAAAATTTATATTTTAAAATATAAGTACCCCGATAAGTTATTAAATAAGAGAAGCGAATTGATAGCTAGATGTAGACATAAAACTAAATTTAAACTATAAAAATTTAAAAACATAGAAATAAATAGTGAAACCAGGAAAAAAAAGTATCCAACATATGCACATAAAAAATAGGTAGCTAATTAAATGGTATCGAAATTGATATAAGTATTAATATTTCTCTTAAAAGTTAATTATCGAATTTAACATGAAAAGAAAATAAACTAAACGTATAAATAAAAAAGTTAAATTACCGTAATTATAACTGATAGAAGAAATTTGAAAAATTGAAATAAAAACTGAAATTCAATAAAACGAGGAGGTAACTCCTTTATCTCTTCCCCCCTACACCCCACGTGTTTATTCTGGTTTTAAATTTAAATTTAAATTTAAATTTGAATTAAATTAATTATCCATTGGATCTGAAAAAGTCCTGTTTTAATTTTTTTCTTCATGTTTTTGGTTCACACCAGAAACTGAAAATACGGGACCGAAATAAATTTATAATCATGAATTAACCGGTCTTTGTTTTTTTTCTTAAAGAAGATATATATATATATATATATATATATATATACCTTTGTAGAACATTTGGACTGTTCCCTTTTCTTCAATGTTACACTCTAATCGTTTCCACTGATGCGTCCTTTGGCCTTTTTCAGGTATTTCATATCAAACCGATGCAATTGTGGTAAAGTATACTAAGGTGAGACAAGCTGCCCACTAAAAGTAAAACTAGAAAAAACATCAAAAAACAGTATCTTGAGATGACATCAAAAAGTCGATTATTGCAGATCATATTTAAAAACGAAAGGGAAATTTTCTGCCCTTAGCAATCTGTACTTTCTAAGAGATAAAGATTATCAAGGATCATCAAAAAGATTTTGGCAAATATAAATATGTGTGTTCATATCTGTTTATCTCTGGTCGTACATTTGCGTATTAAAATCCCTGACAATATTATGTACGCACGCTCAAATACATATTTACGTGTGTGTGTGTACGAATATCTGTGATATGGCTCTAAGTGTTAATTCCAAGAAAAAGGTGTCCAATGTTTCCCCAGGCAAAATACAGCTTTAAAAAGTTGTAATAAGAAGTTTAGCAGTACAACTACATGCTCTTATATAAAGTTTCTTGAAATCATAATGATGTAATGATCCGATAGTAAAAACATCGAAGTAGATAAACCTTTTCAATTTCATATATTATAAAAATTGCAGTTAACTTAAACCATCAAACAAGATATACTAATCAAATACCCCTAATTAAAATGTTTTTGTTTTATAGCACATCAAACATTGTAGGTTATTAATGCCAAATTCATTTTATGCATATTAACAGGTCTATTTCAATTCGGTTTAGTATAAGTATGCAGTATAAATCTCAAAAACAGTTCTATTTCAATTCGGTTTAGTATAAGTATGCAGTATGAATCTCAAAAACAGTTCTATTTCAATTCGGTTTAGTATAAGTATGCAGTATACATCTCAAAAACAGTTCTATTTCAAACAATTCAGTTTAGTATAAGTACGCAGTATAAATCTCAAAAACAGTTCTATTTCAATTCAGTTTGGTATAAGTACGCAGTATAAATCTCAAAAACAGTTCTATTTCAATTCAGTTTAGTATAAGTATGCAGTATAAATCTCAAAAACAGATCTATTTCAATACAGTTTGGAATAAGTACGCAGTATAAATCTCAAAAACAGCTCTATTTTAACCAATTCAGTTTAGTATAAGTACGCAGTATAAATCTCAAAAACAGTTCTATTTCAATTTGGTTCACTATAAGTATGCAGTATGAATCTTAAAAACAGTTCTATTTCAATTCGGTTTAGTATAAGTACGCAGTATAAATCTCAAAACAGTTCTATTTCAAACAATTCAGTTTAGTATAAGTGTGCAGTATAAATCTCAAAAACAGTTCTATTTCAATTTGGTTTAGTATAAGTATGCAGTATAAATCTCAAAAAAAGGTTCCATTTCAAACAATTCAGTTTAGTATAAGTACGCAGTATAAATCTCAAAAACAGTTCTATTTCAATTCGGTTTAGAATAAGTATGCAGTATGAATCTCAAAAACAGTTCTATTTCAATTCAGTTTGGTATAAGTACGCAGTATAAATCTCAAAAACATTTCTATTTCAATTCGGTTTAGTATAAGTACGCAGTATCAATCTCAAAAACAGTTCTACTTCAAACAATTCAGTTTAGTATAAGTACGCAGTATAAATCTCAAAAACAGTTCTATTTCAAACAATTCAGTTTAGTATAAGTACCCAGTATAAATCTCAAAAACATTTCGATTTCAATTCAGTTTAGTATAAGTACGCATTATAAATCTCAAAAACAGTTCTACTTCAAACAATTCAGTTTAGTATAAGTACGCTGTATAAATCTCAAAAACACTTTTATTTCAATCAATTCAGTTTAGTATAAATACGCAGTATAAATCTCAAAAACAGTTCTATTTCAAACAATTCAGTTTAGTATAAGTACCCAGTATAAATCTCCAAAACAGTTCTATTTCAAACAATTCAGTTTAGTATAAGAACACAGTTTCAATGTCAAAAGACAGATCCATTTCAAAGAATTCAGTTTAGCTTACGTACGTAGTTTAGTTCAATTTAACCCATAGATGGGATATTATCAAGTGCTACCACTCCGGGCCGGAATGAATCTCAGAACGATGGCAATGAAGGTGTACTCCACATTCCCCAAAGTACGCAGTATAAATCTCAAAAACAGTTCTATTTCAATTCAGTTTGGTATAAGTACGCAGTATAAATCTCAAAAACAGTTCTATTTCAATTCAGTTTAGTATAAGTATGCAGTATAAATCTCAAAAACAGATCTATTTCAATACAGTTTGGAATAAGTACGCAGTATAAATCTCAAAAACAGCTCTATTTTAACCAATTCAGTTTAGTATAAGTACGCAGTATAAATCTCAAAAACAGTTCTATTTCAATTTGGTTCAGTATAAGTATGCAGTATGAATCTTAAAAACAGTTCTATTTCAATTCGGTTTAGTATAAGTACGCAGTATAAATCTCAAAACAGTTCTATTTCAAACAATTCAGTTTAGTATAAGTGTGCAGTATAAATCTCAAAAACAGTTCTATTTCAATTTGGTTTAGTATAAGTATGCAGTATAAATCTCAAAAAAAGGTTCCATTTCAAACAATTCAGTTTAGTATAAGTACGCAGTATAAATCTCAAAAACAGTTCTATTTCAATTCGGTTTAGAATAAGTATGCAGTATGAATCTCAAAAACAGTTCTATTTCAATTCAGTTTGGTATAAGTACGCAGTATAAATCTCAAAAACATTTCTATTTCAATTCGGTTTAGTATAAGTACGCAGTATCAATCTCAAAAACAGTTCTACTTCAAACAATTCAGTTTAGTATAAGTACGCAGTATAAATCTCAAAAACAGTTCTATTTCAAACAATTCAGTTTAGTATAAGTACCCAGTATAAATCTCAAAAACATTTCGATTTCAATTCAGTTTAGTATAAGTACGCATTATAAATCTCAAAAACAGTTCTACTTTAAACAATTCAGTTTAGTATAAGTACGCAGTATAAATCTCAAAAACAGTTCTACTTCAAACAATTCAGTTTAGTATAAGTACGCTGTATAAATCTCAAAAACACTTTTATTTCAATCAATTCAGTTTAGTATAAATACGCAGTATAAATCTCAAAAACAGTTCTATTTCAAACAATTCAGTTTAGTATAAGTACCCAGTATAAATCTCCAAAACAGTTCTATTTCAAACAATTCAGTTTAGTATAAGAACACAGTTTCAATGTCAAAAGACAGATCCATTTCAAAGAATTCAGTTTAGCTTACGTACGTAGTTTAGTTCAATTTAACCCATAGATGGGATATTATCAAGTGCTACCACTCCGGGCCGGAATGAATCTCAGAACGATGGCAATGAAGGTGTACTCCACATTCCCCAAAGCTCGAACATTACTGGAGGCTTACCATCAGATTCTTTATCGTCATTTACAGAACACTCATAGGCCGTTGGGAGATAAAATGATGAGGGTTCTTTTTATAATAATTCATTCGAGTCCGTGAAAGTTAATGGAGAGAATATCTCATATGAACGTAAATTACAGGCAGCTTTATCGTCTTTAAATGCTGTTCATCTTTTTATATCTAATATTTATTTATGTATGTTACTCTATGCTATTTAATATGTTCTGACCTGTCTGTATAAATATTGACGTTTCCCACCATCTAAAATTTATTTATGTATTTTACTCTATGCTATTTAATATGTTCTGACCTGTCTGTATAAATATTGACGTTTCCCACCATCTAATATTTATTTATGTATTTTACTCTATGCTATTTAATATGTTCTGACCTGTCTGTATAAATATTGACGTTTCCCACCATCTAATATTTATTTATGTATTTTACTCTATGCTATTTAATATGTTCTGACCTGTCTGTATAAATATTGACGTTTCCCACCAACTAATATTTATTTATGTATTTTACTCTATGCTATTTAATATGTTCTGACCTGTCTGTATAAATATTGACGTTTCCCACCACCTAATATTTATTTATGTATTTTACTCTATGCTATTTAATATGTTCTGACCTGTCTGTATAAATATTGACGTTTCCCACCATCTAATATTTATTTATGTATTTTACTCTATGCTATTTAATATGTTCTGACCTGTCTGTATAAATATTGACGTTTCCCACCATCTAATATTTATTTATGTATTTTACTCTATGCTATTTAATATGTTCTGACCTGTCTGTATAAATATTGACGTTTCCCACCATCTAATATTTATTTATGTATTTTACTCTATGCTATTTAATATGTTCTGACCTGTCTGTATAAATATTGACGTTTCCCACCACCTAATATTTATTTATGTATTTTACTCTATGCTATTTAATATGTTCTGACCTGTCTGTATAAATATTGACGTTTCCCACCACCTAATATTTATTTATGTATTTTACTCTATGCTATTTAATATGTTCTGACCTGTCTGTATAAATATTGACGTTTCCCACCACCTAATATTTATTTATGTATTTTACTCTATGCTATTTAATATGTTCTGACCTGTCTGTATAAATATTGACGTTTCCCACCATCTAATATTTATTTATGTATTTTACTCTATGCTATTTAATATGTTCTGACCTGTCTGTATAAATATTGACGTTTCCCACCACCTAATATTTATTTATGTATTTTACTCTATGCTATTTAATATGTTCTGACCTGTCTGTATAAATATTGACGTTTCCCACCAACCAAAGAAACATACTATTTTTATATTTGTTTGAACACATTGACTTGTAACTATACCAACTGCTCTTCCACATCGACGTAAAGTTTAATTTTTCTTAGATTATTTTTACTGATTTAAAAAAAAAAATTATTCGCTAATTGATGTTTCTTTACTTTACAAGTAAATCAATTTTTAACAGGTTCTGTTTATTTTTAACGTCCCTGATTCTTGCATAATTGCACTTAAATATAAGCTCGTCTCCTCCAATCTGAAATTATTGGAATCGCTGTACATTGTCATAATTCATTCTTGTACACTTTTTTATGATTTGTTCTGATAACAGATTGTGTTAGTTAATTAGAATTTCTATGAAATTGTAATTCTATTTAAAATTGATGTTTCTTTTTTATTTTTGGTTTATTTTCAATTTTCTTTCTGCTGTGTTAACGTTTCTGTTTGTCTTGTTTATAATTTCTGTTATTCGCTTGTTTTATGATCACAATGGACAACAAAAATTTTCCTACATGGATAAATTCAGATGCTAAAGACCTTCTCAAATTTGCTTATTCGGTATCTCACTAATAGTTTAGTTCACTAATAATTTAACTGATTAGTTTAGTTGACTAAACACTAATCATCAAGTTGATTATTTATGTAATTCACTTACCTTTTTAATGGGTGTCTTCGTGGTGTAATGGTTAAAGCAATGGCATGTGGAATTGCAGTAAATTCCAGTCACGCTATTACGTTCACTGTTGGGCAAATGCCCTTGAGAAAAGTATGAACCCCACTATCCTCCCAGCTATGGGTTAAATTGTACCACTACTGTTCTAGGAGAATAGCTTAAGCATTAAATAACCTACAAAGGTTGATATGCCATTAAACAAAGAAACCAAACCAAAACTTACCTTTTTTTCACTAACCATCGATCTAATTAATTCACTAACATATTATTTAATCTAATCATTGTCGAAGGATCATTTAATCCACCTATTTACTTAGCTAATCATTTTGATAATCAATTAATTCTCTTCTCAGTTAGTTTAATGAATTCTGTTTCTAATCATTAAACTGACTAATCATTTAATCCACAAATTAATCAGTCATTCATTTCTTTCAATCACCAAGTTTACTAATGGTTCATTTCACGTTTCCTTTAGTTAACTTTTTCTTAACTTTACTAGGTATTTAGTAAACCATTGATTTACGTATTAACTAGTTAATTAATGATTTAGTTTAAAAATCCTATCGTGGTGCAATGGTTAAAGCAATGGACTGCGGAATCGTAGTACGCGAGTTCGTACTGCAGTCTTGCTATTACGTTCACTTTCGGGCAAATACCATTGGGAAAGTTATGAACTCCCTAATCCTCCCAGCTATGGTTTAAATAGTACCACTACTATTCTTCTAGGAGAATAGATTTGGCATTAAATAACCTACAAAGGTTGACATGCCATTAAACAACCAAACCTAATCCTATCGTGAATCATTTTAGTTAATATTTAAATTGAATAGAAAAATAAATATTTTCCTCGGAGTTGGAACCTATTGTCTGCTTTCTAAATTAAATGAATTCTGTCTCGGTAGGAGAAGTCTCCATGTTGAAGGGATTAATGTGCTGGATTGTGACGTTGTAGTTCGTCGAAGCTCAAATCACACTCTTCCTTTAATTCGTGGTCATGCCTAGAATATGTGCGCATATATATATATATATATATATATATATATGTATATGTATTGTCATCCACAAAGAGACTCTTACGTTCTATCAGAACTCCTCAGTGTGGCTAGACACGTAGGACGCTCGAAGCCGGGATCGAAACCCATCCAACTTTATGTTAGACTAAGTCTCAGACCGCTCGGCCAACAACCGTACCACGTTGGTTAAGGGAATTTTAAGGTATTTAGGTAGCAACTGCTGCAGCAGCGTCCGTCTGTTTACATTTTTATACCCTATCGGCTTCCAGAGGGCTCAATTCTTTCGAAGAGCTGTGCATCATGCGAGCGGCGGCCGAAAATTCCTTCGCCAGATATATACATATGTGTATAGTATTTTTTTCATCCCACTATACGTTTTTAATTTCTTAATTATGCTATTTATTTAATTTTATAGTTATAATTTACTTATTCATTTATTATATATATATATATATATATATATATTTAATTCCATGGAATTTAGTCTAACTTTCATGGAATTAAATATATATTTCCAATAGATATTTATTTATTATTATTATATAATAGCTTTATCCAAGATATTAAGCACTCTCCATCTTATATTGCACTTGGTTCAACACAAAGTCATTTAGAGACAACCAAGACTATTGTAATATTTATTTATTCATTCATTTATATATGTGTGTGTGTGTGTGTGTGTGTGTGTGTGTGTGTGTGTGTGTGTGTGTGTGTGTGTGTGTGTGTGTTTGTGTGTGTGTGTGTGTGTCTAAAAAAGAAAAGAAAATGAAAAACAAAAGAAGAAAGGGAGGTAAACGACACCTGAATATATATACATATATATATATATATGTGCGCACGCGCGCGCGTGTGTGTGTGTGTGTAAAAAGAAAAGATAAGGAAACAAAAAAGAAGAAAGGGAGGGAAACGACATGTTAATATATATATATATATATATATATGTGTGTGTGTGTGTGTGTGTGTGTGTATGTGTGTGTTAATTTTTGTTTTTCTTTTGGCAGATTAAAGGTTTACGAAAAAAGGGTGGAAGAGAAGAAATAAGCGAAAGGCTGCCGACGTGTCTATTAAAACGATAAAGGGAAAGAAGGGGAAAAAGAATGCCAAAATATATTGGCCAGATCTTACACGTCTATTTAAAGACTACATGAAAGTAGATGTGAAGTTCTGTCGGGAAAACCACAGGTTGATCGATTATGGCGGGGCGTCCCAGTGAGAATATATGTTGGAAAAGGAAACACCCAAAATATTTGATGATCTGGGATTCCAACACTAATGAAATCTCGCCAGGAGTGACCATAATAAAGCCCAACAGTTTGCAGTCCTAATATAATTTCCAAAAATAATAATGAAAGGGATATCAACACCGAGTTCTTTCTGGTCCAAAGATTTTTTTTTTCGAAAAGGTATGATCCGCCTTATCTCCCCAGATTTAAAAAACAAATAGTTTTACAACTTTTCTTCTACAAGGATTAATTTGACATAAAATATCCCGCGAACTTTGATATGGTATTAAACAAAGGAGCAGAAACCAAAATCAATCCATACTCGATAATTTGGAACATATCCCCTATACACACATTAACACACAAACAAATACACGCCCACACGCACTTATATATATATATATATATATATATATATATATATATATATATATAAATTCTATTTACCAACCCCTCTGCATGTGCAAGATTTAAAACAAGGTCAATTTTTCAGCGTAATTTGAACCGAATTGAATTCAAATTTTCCTTCTCTTACCCTGGTTGCCTAAACAAGGCTAATGAACCCAGTTTACCCATTGCTGGATGGAGTATAAGTTGATTCATACCTCGCCCAAGTATATTAGAGCAATTTGAAATACAGTCAGCGTCATCCAGGATTTATATATCCTGGATATATATATATATATATATATATATATATATATATATATGTGTGTGTGTGTGTGTGTGGTTAAGATGTATGAACAGCACGGTTTTGAAGATTAATAATTAGCCCCGTCTGAATATCTTTGTATATTTTCTCCATGTTCTTTTGACTGTGCTTCCCGTCATATTTTATTCATGATATGCAAGGTACCAAAACATTTCTCTGCTTTTTGTCATTATTCTTGCAATTACTTTCTCTTGAGGAGGACTGTCATAAACTCGTCCTGAAAGAATAGATCCTTGTATGTCAATTAGAACAAGATAAACACGTGAAAGAATGGAAGAAAAAAAGACGAAGCAAAAATGAAAACAATTTTTATCCTTCAAGTTATTGTGGATGTCGTTTGAGAGGGACAACATCGGATTTGAAATGTACAGACGAAAGAACAATACAATCTTTAACGAGAGAGAGAGAGAGAGAGAGAGAGAGAGAGAGAGAGAGAGAGAGTTAATTATGAAGAATTCGAATCCAAAACCACACAGGGAAATAGAAATAATAACGTACAATTCAGGGCAGCGGAATTAAAAAAAAAAACTGTTCAGCTGCCGACACACAATATCAAATACTAATTGGAAACACTTATCCCACATCGACACACACATGTACGCAACTCTCTCGGATAAGAAAAAAGCATATACGCTTCATATAAACGAGATACACGTAGTGCAACGGTTATAATCGTCGGAAATAGATTCAGCAACCCCAGTTCGAATCGAGCTCAATCAGTGTGGCTCAGAATATGCCGATTATATTCCCTGCGGTGACGTAACCCAAACTTCAAAAAAAAAAAGATGTGCAGGGTCCGAAACTATCATCTTATTCGAGCGTCCATTCAGAGCTATTACTCCCAGTGCTACTCGGACTCAGAGTGGTAGTACATGTTACCTGTTAGTGTCCCATGTATGCTTTATTTTAACCTAAACTGCATTTGATGGTGAGGGTCCAGTTCTGAGGATCTTGGGAGTATGGAATACCCCTTCATTTCCACTATTCATTGGCCAACTCTGACCCGGATTTGTCGTACCTGAATGTAAACTTGATCTAAACTGTATTTTACGGTAAGGATCCAGCTATGAGGATCTAGGGAGTAAGGAATACCCCTTCATTTCCACTATTCATTGGTCAATTCTGACCCAGATTTGTAAGTACCAGAGTTTAACCTTGATCTAAACTGTATTTTACGGTGAGGATCCAGTTCTGGGGACCTAGGGAGAACGGAATACCTCTTCATTGTCATTATTCATTGGCCAACTCTGACCCGGAGTTGTAGTACCTAAACTGATTTGATGATGAGGATCCAATTCAGGATATCAAGGAAGGGTAGAATACTTTTTTATTGCCATAACTGCCTCGTCCCGGAGTTGTAGTACCGGTTAATCAACAATCTATTATTTGCACAACTGGCTGAGGCTGTAGAATACACCGACTGCATCTCAGCAGAGAGGTTGACAGCACCAACGAGCGGCCTGGATATATGACTCTAGGCAATCTGATAGTGAGGTTCCAGTGATGCTGGAGCTTTGGGGAATGCAGAGTATCTCTTCATTGCCATCGCTCCCAGGTCCCCTCTGGCCCGGAGTGGTAGCACCTTTCTATAAGTTAAATATAACTAATCTGCGTACTTATGCTAAATTAAATTACTTGATACAGAACTGTTTTGATATCTAAACTACGTACTTATGCTAAACCGAATTGTTGATATAGAAGTGATTTTGACATTGAAACTGTTCTTACACGAAACTGAATTGTTTGATTAAGAACTGTTTGACAAAACTGAATAGCTTAAAATAGAAATGCTTTTGACATATTCAACTGTATACTCATGCTAAACTGAATTGTTTGAAACAGAACTGATTTTCGTATGAAAATCGATTTGGCATTAAATAACCTGCAAAGGTTGATATGTCATAACACCTAAACAACCAACCAACTAATCTATCGGTTACAGAGATCTGGTTAAAGGAATGTTTGTATTTGATTAGTCCCTTTAAAAAGAAAAACAAAAAAAAACCTTCACAGCTCCACAAAAAGGGAAATATGGATGTTCAATAAATGTTACTCTCTAATCACTTGACATCAAATACCCCAAGACAGGTTAATATGCCACTAAAATCAACCTAATTATCACCAAGTTCGATTCACTACGAGACTGTTTTTTACTTCATGCTACTGCCATTAGGAAGGGCATGTACCAATCAGTTCTCCACCCCTCAGCTATGGGTAAATAATGGGGCAGGCTTTGTTTTGAGCCTTGGTTGGACAACAAAACTTGCTGAATGTAAAAAAAAAAAAAAAAAAATGACCTTGTGTCACAACCCTGTCCGTGGCGAAAAGGTTGCATAAATATATAAAGAGAAGTAGGTTTATTTTCATTTATATTTCAATGTAATATTTCTTTTTCGGAACTTTTCATTCATTCGTGTGTTTTAGAAGCAAAAAATCCGTATATTTTTAACTATTATTTTTTTTGAAGTCGAGAACACTTGTAGTTTAAATATGGGTGGAGGAGTTTAGTCTGTGTGTTTATATATATATATCTCTGTTTTTATTACGGTCCACTTGGTCCGACAGTCTTTAACTGCCTCTCGCAGACAATGTGTTGGCAAAATTCCAATAGCAATCCGCAAAGATCTAAAAGAACTCTTAAGTTTGGTTGAGTATTACACGGGTGTCGATTAAGAATGTTATTAAGGATGACATCTTGTTAGTTTATGGAAGAAATTAGATAATCTACATAAATTACTGATTTCATATAACCTGCAAAAAAAATTCTCATTGCATATAATCTGCTTAAAATACTTAATTCCTAAACTTAGATCTTAGTTCCTTTTAATTTGAATAATAATGTCATTTAGTTTGAATAATAGTGTTATAGGGTTTGAATAATAATGTAATTGAGTCTGATTAATAATGTCTATTTTGTTTAAATAATAATGTTACTGAGTTTGAATAATTATGTTATTTAAAAAGGATATTATTTTCTTTTAATCTGAATAATACTGTTATTTAAAAAGGATGTTATTTTCTTTTAATCTGAATAATAATGTTATTTAAAAAGGATGTTATTCTTTTTAATCGGAATAACACTGTTATTTAAAAAGGATGTTATTTTCTTTTAATCTGAATAATACTGTTATTTAAAAAGGATGTTATTTTCTTTTAATCTGAATAATACTGTTATTTAAAAATGATGTTATTTTCTTTTAATCTGAATAATACTGTTATTTAAAAAGGATGTTAATTTCTTTTAATCTGAATAATAATGTTATTTAAAAAGGATGTTATTTTCTTTTTATCTGAATAATACTGTTATTTAAAAAGGATATTATTTTCTTTTAATCTGAATAAAAATGTTATTTAAAAAGGATATTATTTTCTTTTAATCTGAATAATACTGTTATTTAAAAAGAATATTCTTCCAAACTGTTGCCGTGTTATAACTATTGTATGGTTATGCACCATAGCGGTATCAGATCAACATTATATTTTATACTTCTTTTCATTTCATTTCCCTGTTGGTATGACATGAAACTGATCTAAACTGTTTAAAGTTAAAGTTAATGTCAAATTATTCACTTTGAAACCATATTCACCAAAACAGGAGTTGACAGTAAATAACCCACAGGAGTTGATATGCCAAAACACACCAACAAATTGTGCACAGATAACGTAAGTAAAGTTGGGAACCTGAGTCGAGGGTGACCCGAAGGCTTCCTTTTCAATAGCTACTACACCAAAAGGAGAGGGCGCTACTCTATTCCTTGGATTGCTCCACTTTACCCTTCATCCTTACCTAAAAATTCTGAGTGTTAATCAAGGCGGCATCAAGTACCATTTTTTGAGACTTTGGTATGACTCTACCTGGGATTGAATCCCCGTCGCCCGGACTATTGGCGAACACTCGATATATTAGGCCAATGGCCCGGTTAGGAACATTATAAAACGATGATATTTAAATGATCTCTACTTTCCAATGACAATTTCATCTGATAATATGATTCAGAATAACATCACTGACTCAGCGACTCATTTTTGAGATCTTATAATCTGTATTCACCCGAGGATTACTCTAAAATTTTATCCTCGTTCACGTTCAGTGTAATGACTTTTCATCTAGCCAAAATAAAAATCTTACATTATTGAAATTACATTTCGTTTCAGAAAACATTTTCTTAAAAAAAAATGGACGGTACGAAGAGGCTGCATTTTAATATGCATTACGAATCTTGTAATTTGAATTCCTTAAACAAATATCAACAGAAACGTAAAAATACAAATCTGGTCCAGTTGGCTACGGCTGTAGAATACACCGACTGCATCTCTACAGAGAGGAAGATCCCCCTACAGAGTGTCCTGATTATAACACTAAACAATCTGAGGGTGAGTTTCCAGTAAGGCTACCGCTTTGGGGAATGTGGAGTATCCCTTCATTGCCATCGCTCCCAGGTCCACTTTGGCCTGGAATGGTAGCACCTATCTATGCGTCAAATAGAACTAAACTGTGTACTTATGCTAAACTGAATTTCTTGAAATAGAACTGTTTTGACATTTAACTGAGAGCAAACAAAAACTATTCTCATACTAAACGGAATTGTTTGAAATATAAATGTTTATATGTATGAAAATGGCTTTGGCATTAAATGATCTACAATGGCTGATATACCATAAAATCAAACCAAACCAAATGTACTTATGCTAAAGTGAATTGTTTGAAAGAGAAGTGCTTTTGACATTTGAACTGTGTACGTATGCAAAACTGAATTCTTTGAAATAGAACTGCTTATTTGTATTAAACGTATTTAGCATTAAATAACCTACAATGTTTGATATGCCATAAAACCAAACCAAACCAAACCAAACGTGCTAATGCTAAAGTGAATTATTTGAAATAGAACTGCTTTTGACATTTGAACTGTGTATGTATGCAAAACTGAATTCTTTGAAATAGAACTGTTTATTTGTATTAAACTTATTTGGCATTAAATAACCTACAATGATTGATATGCCATAAAACAAAAACAAAGAAACAATCTAAATATGCAAATAAGTCTACTGTTAACAGACAGTTCCTTCAGACGCCGAAAACTGTTTGTTTATATCTAGTTAAAAGTTGGTGACCATAGTCGAGGGTGACCCGAAGGTTCTCTTTTCGATAGCTACGACACCAAAGTGTAGGGGAGGGCGCTGCTCCTTTCCATGGATTGCTCCTATTTACCCTTGATCCATACCAGTTTTTGAGTCTTTGGTATGACTCGACCTGGGATTGAACCCAGGTCTCCCGGGCCATTGACAAACACTCTAACCGCTAGGCCAATGTCCGGTTGATATCTAATTAAAAGAAAACATTTTTCCAACCAAAGAGCTGACAATGGTGTAGTGGAACCATAACAAATTCTTGTATTCTAACATAATTCGGTGACCTTTTGGTTTACTGATTATAATGGTTTGGCTCCAATATTTTTACTGAAATTAGAATCATCTGTTAATTAAGGCTTATTTTGCCATGCAGCTGATTTTTTTTCCTTCACTGAAGTGTATAAATTCGAGAACACGAAAACGAATAGAAATGAAAGGAAAAAGAGATGCAACAGTTAATCACATGATAAACGAATGCAGTAAACTGATGAAAAAAAAAAGTACTACAGGATGGGTAGGAAAAATAATCCTGAGAATTGTGCAAGAGATGAGAATTTGGCTATAATAACAAAAAGGGATCTGCAGAAGGTAATCCGTGCTAGAAATTGGTGGTGTAATTGTTATCGTCGTAGGCAATGGACACGGCGACACGAGTTCAAGTCCTGGCCAAGATTGATTGCATTTCACATAGCAGTAATACCCTTGGGAAAGGTATGAATCCAAGTATTCTCCCTCCAGCTATGGGTAAATAGTAGGACAGCCTGGGTTCTTCAGCCTTGGTGAGGCAATTAGTCTAGGAGAAGGAAAACTCTGAGTTCAAATCTGTTAAACTCCGCTTAAAATAATTGTATCATCCTGTCCGAGCGGAGGGGTTGGTAAATATATATAATACCCTTGGGAAAGGTAGGAATCCAATTATTCTCCTTCCTGCTATGGGTAAATAGTAGAGCACACTAGCTTCTTCAGCCTTGGTAAGGCAACTAGTGTAGGAGAAGGAAAACTCTCAATTCATACCTATTGAATTTAGCTTAAAAATTGACCATGTGTCATATCCTACACGAGTGGAGGGGTTGGGTACATATGAATCCGTGCTAGAAATTGAAATGCAAAAAAATTCTGGGATTTTGACATAGAAACAGATAACATAATCCAAAAAGCAAGGCATAGTGGTAATTAACAACAAAAAAAGGAGCGTGTCTTCTTGGTGTAATTGTTAAAACGCTAGATTGCAGAATCGTATTAAGCGAGTTCCAGCCCCAGTCACGTTATTACGTTCATCTTTGCACAAATCCTTTTGGGAAAGGCATAAAACACCTTATCCTCCTTGCTATGGGTTAAATAGTACCACTACTGTCCTTATGGAAGGGTGGATTTTGCATGAAAGAAAACAAGAAGGTTGATATGCCATTAAAAACCAAAGAAACAACAAACAAAAATTAATTTACAATTAAATGGATTTGGCTGTTTCAAGAGACGATTGAGTGAAAATTAAAAGAAAACGAAATGTAAGAGAAATACTTAGATTTTGCCAGAAAGCTGAAAAAACGGTCGAAGATGATTCTGACGGTGATATCAATTGTAATTTTTATCCTTGGGACAGTCTTAAATGTCTTGGAAAAGAGACTTGGGGAATAGGAAATCAGAGGAAGAATTGGGAAAATCCAAGACTGTAGCATTAAGATCGGCTAGAACACCCCAAAAAGTTCTGGAGACACGAGGAGACTTGCCGTCACTCACACTAAGGTGAAAGACTTGTTGTCACTCCCATTCTAGAGAGAGACCATCAGTTAAAACAGATGTGAAAAACTACAAGAGAGTGAAAAAGAAATCACACCACAAAGTAAAATCGTAATAAAAATGAGAAGAAGGATAAGTACATGGACTTTGCCAGGGTAATGAAAAAAAAAAAAAAAGGAAACAAACAAAAAACTGTGGAATGTGAAAGTTACGGTGACATTAATTGTAATTGGTGCTCTGGGTAGAGTCACCAAAAGATTGGTACAAATTACGGCTTTAAAAAGATAGGCCAGAAGAAGTAAAGTTGGCGACCATAGTCGTGGGCCATTCGAAGGCTCCCTTTTCAATAGCTACTGCAACGAGGTGAAAATGAAGGCACTACACCTTTCCCTGGTTTGCTCCACATTACCCTAGACCCATACCTTATAATGCTGAGGGTTAAGCGAGGAAACATCAAGTACCATTTTGTGAGTCTTAGGTATGACTCGGTCAGGGATTGAACCCTGGTCTCCCGGGTCATTGATTAATTCTCCACCCATTGGACCAATTGGCCGTTAAATTGTGCTTGAATACTGAAAAGAATTCTAGAGACTTGAGGAGACTTGCTGTCACTCAAACTCAAGTGAAAAACCATCATAAATATACTAAGAAAGCGCTCGTGCTGTAATGGTTATACTTGTTGTAAATGGACCGATAACGTCAAGGCTTTTCTCCCCATATCTATGGTTAAATAGAAGGGATTACTGGGGCTCTTTAACCTAAGTATAGCAATTGGTCAAGGGGAAAGACAAAACTGAATACAGACCTGTTAAAATCCGCTTAAAAACTGACTTTATGTCACATCCCGCTCTTGCGGCAAAGTTGGTAAATACACAGACACATACACAAACACACTCACGCGCGTGTGCGTACATACACACATATGCAAGCTAACAAACCCTATCGCTCACACAGAAATCTACACACACACACACACACACAGACACGCATATATATATATATATATATATATATATATATATATATATGCTATTGCTCTGTTCATGACTGGCCCAGACTGGCTACAGAATATACCGACTGCATCTCTGGAGGCTGGTAAGATTCCCCCACCGAGTGTCCTGTAAATTACTCAAAACAATCTGAATGTGAGTGGTAGCACCTGATAGGGTCCTATCTACGTATCAAATAGAACTAAACTGTGTTCTTATGCTAAACTGAATTGTTTGAAATAGAACTGTTTTGACACTTAATTGTGTTTAAATTAAAAACTGTATTCATGCTAAACTGAATTGTTTGAAATCGAACAGTTTTTTGACATGATACTGTGTACTTATGCTAAACGGAATTGTTTGAGAGTTTAACTAAAATGACCGATTTTAGCGTTAAATGACCCGAAAAGGTTGATACGCCGTAAAACAAAGCAAAGAACTAACCAACCTATGATCTTGATAGTCCGCACTTAAACTATTTTTTAAGGACTGAAGTGAACACAAATGATAATTATCTTTACAATTCAACTTTGCAATAGAAAATAAACTGTTTGTATAAGGCGCTTAATGATATTTTTGGAAGGAAATCCTAAGATCAAAGTATATGGACATTCATTTTATTACAATTCCTGTCCGTATGACATGAAAAACACCTTTAGTTAAAAAAAAAAAAAAAGCTTTTAAAAATAACCAAAAAAGTCCACATGAAACGCACTAATTAGTGTAAATTGATGAAATTCTCGTTAAAAAAAAAACAGAAAATAAATGAATAGAACAAAATCTCTTGCATGAGAAATTTTTAGGAAAAGAAAAAAAAATATTCCCGTTTTTCAGTGACACAAGAAGGCTCATTAAATTCCACGAAAAAAGTTGAACACTAAAAAAAAATTAAGTTGACTGATGGATAAAACAAAGGAGATGAAAAGCGAAAAAAAATCCTGTTTAAGTTTAATCATTTCCGGATTTGTGCTGAGAAAATATGATTAAAGAAATTATAGAAAAAAATTGCTTGTATGACAGACAGAAACAATGAAGTCATACCCAGAGGGCGAAAAAAAAATGTTATTGATATTTTGATATCTGAGAAAAATCTTAAGACCTCAGTACCAAAAGAATTGTTGGGTTTGACAAGCACTTTTTAATACTGTGAATATACAGCAAAAAAAATTATAAAACAATTCCAACGATATCTAATAGACACACACACACACACACACACACACACACATATATATATATATATATATATATATATGTGTGTGTGTGTGTGTGTGCGCGCCTGTGTCAGCGTGTGTCTGTGAGTTTCCATTGATTTCTCTGACTCCGTCTCTATATTTATTTAACAGACCATCTCACATTTCTCTCTCACTCATTCTCTCTCTGTCTCTGTCTGTCTGTCTCTCTCTCTCTCTCTATATATATATATATATATATATGATAAAATGAGTAGAGACGTGGATATATCAAACATTTACAATGGGTTTGGTAGAAATATTTCGTTCATTATTCACGGAGGAACTTATTCAGACTCTTGAAAAAAGAACGAAAGTGTTTGATTTATCCAGTTTTCCACTTGTTTTTATCATCTTGGCAGATTCAAGAAAATCTACCAATTCTCTCTCTCTCTCTCTCTCTCTCTCTCTATATATATATATATATATATATATATATATATATATATATTGGCAGCATTTCTTCATTCTTCATTGATATATATTTGATTGTATAAAATAAACATTTTTTGTCTACCTGTTTTTTGTTAAACCTTTCGAGTTGCCGTATTGATCTTATGATTTTCAGCGGAAATTGTTTGATAAACCTTCCATAACTAGTTATTTTCCGAGTACTTTCTGCCCAAATTTGGGCCATCTTCAGGGGAGGATATATTACAAGTGATTTAACTTTTGTATGTACATTACTATTTTGTAAGAAGGAGCGTTTGATGTTATTCTTATGGAGTGTAAATTGTCTCTTCACGAGATCACGTCTATATTCCAAAGTGCTGTTATATTTAGTACATACAAAAGTTACATCATTTTTGTAATACATCCTATCCACCCAGAGCAGATGTATAGGAATCATAGCTGGTCGGCAAAAAACTAGCACATCCATATATTGGAGTTTATAAAAGAACGACGTTAATGAGTTGGTCTCCACTTCCCAAGCAGTGCCACCCATATCTTTTTCATCTTACACGGCTGGTTCGTGAGTGTGAGTTCGGTGACAGTACAGCTGCTTATGTCTAGGGTATTGCTTCAAGGATGTGTTCAAGAGAGCACAGAGCATTATTGTGTCCTAATCATAAGAACTGTGACACAACAAAACAGTCTGTCTGAGGATAACAATATAGACACTCCCCATTCGGGGATTGAGTACTCTGGCGAAGGAATATACAAGCTTGCATTTCACGTAATGCAAAGCTCTTCTAACGAATTGAGAACATCGGGTTCGATAACGCAAAATAGAAACAAACGAAATTTGATACATATGCTTTAATTCCGGAGCTAACGATAAGTCATGGGCTAGGCTTATGGGTATGTTATCAACTTGACGTTAAGTTAGTCAGCTTTCGATCCTGGCTTGGAGCGTATCGCGTGTCCATCCACAATGAAGAGTTGTGATACGACGGAAAAGTCTGTCCATGAATATATATATATATATATATATATATATATATATATATATATAATATAAAAGTGTTGGTTGTCACAAAATCACTTCGTGGGTTTACCTGCCTGATCATTGTTGTTTTGTAAAAAACTACATGAAACCCAGGGGTCACAGTCTAAATTCCATGGCATGAAAAATACAAATATATAAATCTAATATATATATATATATATGTATATTCTCAACCCCTTCGCAGGATAAGGGTAAAACCCAAAGTTATTTTTATGTGCAGTTTAATGGGTTTGAATTCTGGGTTTACTTTCTCTTAGACAGATTGCCAAAATGGGGTTAAAACCACAGTCTTCCCAACGATTTACCCATAGCTGCGAGTGGAATAATCAAGATTCATACCATTTGAAAAGGCATTATCTCTTTGTAGGATGCAAATAGCCTTATCCGAGATTTGAATTCGGGACACAATAACCTTTTCCTACGACGGTAACCATGAACGCCTATTAATTCAGCTGTTATGATTGTGAATTCAGGAATATTTGGTTTTGTTTGGGTTAATTTTATGGCATACCAAACATTGTAGGTTATTTAACGTCACATCCAAGTTTATACATATGAACAGTTCTATTTCAAATAGTTCAGTTAAGCATAAGTACACAATTTAAATGTCAAAACAGTTGTTTCAAACGATGCAGTTTCATAGGATAAGTACATAGGATAAATGTCAAAAACTGTTATATTTCAAACAATTCAGTTTCACATTAGTACACAGTTTAAATGTCAAAATAGTAACAATTCTATTTCAATCAATTCATATTAACATAAGTATACAGTTTATATGTCAAAAACAGTTCTATTGTAAATGATTCAGTTTAACATAAGCACACACTTTAGATTTCGAAAAACTTCTATTTCAAACAATTCAGTTTAAATAAATACTCAGTTGAAATATCAAAAACTCTTCCAATTCAAACAATCCACTTTAACATAAATGTAAACAGGTCAATTTCAAACAATTCAGTATAGCGTAACTACATACTTTAACGGTCAAAATAAGTTCTATTTTAAACAATTCAGTTCAGCATAAGTACGCAGTTTTGTTCTATTTGACCCATAGATAGGGCCCTATCAGGTGCCATTACTCCCGGCCAAAATGGACCTGGGAGGGATAGAATTAAAGAAGTGCTCTGCATTCCCCCAAACTCTACAATTACTGCATCCTTACCATATGTAGGAAACACGTTGGAGGGGTCTTACCCCTCTGCAGAGATCCTGCTGGTGTATTCAATTGCCCTAGCCGACTGGTCCTAGAAAATTCGGTTATTTTGGAAATATTTTTATCTATTAATATCTATTATCAAAAGTAATTTCTTGTATAACTTTGCCCGGTCCGCTGGGGCTGTAGAATACACCGACTGCACCTCTGCAGAGGGGAAAGACCATCCACCAATGAGTGTTCTGGATATGACACTGAACAATCTGATGGTGAGGTTTCAGCGATGCTGGAGCTTTTGGGAACCCTTTAATGCCATTGCTCCAAGGTCAACTCTGGCCTGGAATTGTAGCACCGGACCGGGCCCTATCTATGGGTTAAATAGAACTAATTGCATACTTATGCTAAACGGAATTGTGAAATGGAATTCTTTTTGACATTGTAACTGTACTTACAGAAAACTGAATTTTTTTATATAGAATTGTTTTAACATTTAACTTGGTATAAAGAAAATGTGTACTTATACTAAACTGGATTAGCTGAATTAGAACTGTTTAAATAAACTAAAGAGCTTTAAATAGAAATGTTTTTGACAATTAAACTGCTATTCATCCAACAGCGTCTGCATCCACTCTCAACACATATATATCATCATCCTCATCATCATGTTGTGCTGTTCGCACTGATTTCCCTAGCTCTCTCTTTTGCCATCCGTCTCTATCATTCATTGCTTCCGGCAGGTCTTCTAAGCTACATCATGTGTCCGTACAATCATTGTATATTGAACCGCTGGACAAACAACGAAAAACTCCTAGATATATAAAAAATTAATTCATATTTTTATTCTTCGACGGCGACGACTCTGTGTAGTAGTAATACAGTCAGAGAGAGAGAGAGAGAGAGAGAGAGAGAGAGAGAGAGAGTTCGGACATATCTTTCTTCTGTGGCGACGATCCTTATTATAAAGTAGTTCAACGGCTGGAGAACAAACGAGAGGACCTGACTGGTCTTCATGAGTGACTAGCGGGTCTCTCCCTTCGCTCGAGAGACCAGACGACGTCTATACTTCGCTTGAGCGACCACTGGATCTTTACCTTCTGTCCAAATTTACAGCACTTATATTTTCTTTTCAAGTCCCATGCGGAAGTATGAACATCTTCTTCGCCTCATGTATTTTTCTGTTTGTTGCTGGTTATCGGAACTTACATACTTTCGTTTTTTCCGGTAATTTGTTGATCTTATTTGAGAACGGAAATTTCTGTCACTCCATAGGCAATAGATTTTATTCCCTTTACTGTAAAACCACTTTGTTGATGTTATCTTGCGACCGCATTGAATCTGCTTAGTTCATTGTCGCCAGGTAAGCTAGAATATTACACGAATCTGTTGTTGATAGGTGTGAAGGTGTCCATTGGAGATCATTGCTTATGATCTCATCCTTGTTACTCTAGCCGTGCCCCACATGTCTTGTTCGTCTAGTTTGGATGGTCTTCGAGATGAGTGGTAGGTGGCCGTACATTTGCTGTTTTCAGAGGTGTTGCTTCCAGGATTTGTTTAATATAACTCGTCGCCTCCATGTACAACTTCCGTCAAGCTTTTTCTCTACGTTGAGTCAGCGACCCATGGTGCATCCATATTGTAGTATGAACACAACGGCTGCACGGAAAAAATACATTTTATCTTATTGGATAAATGTGACCTTTATATGGTTGATAACCAATTCGTAGTTGTGCGTGCTTTTGCTAGTCGCGTATTGATGTCATTTTCGTTAAATGAGACGCTTTTTCCGGGGTAGGTTAACTTGACCATTAGTTTCCTTCCATTGAGCGTACTTACGTGTTTTTATAGAGCAGAGCATCATACTAATTTAGAATTTGGAATTTATTCACTGAGAAAATGCTGCTGAAATCTTAAATATTTGGGAGGATTAGGAACATGCGGATTGTATCCATTTCAGACGGGTTAGAATTCTCACCCAAAACAACATAAGTTGCGTGGTTATAAGGCTGAACTGTATCTGATGTTGAACTTTGAAAATTTGGGAGTTCCACTTCCTTCCCAATAATCAAAGGTTTATTCTGACCTGGATGGCTGTACCTGATATGATGTCATCTATGGATCGAATAGACTTTTTTTAATTATTCATATTAGATCGTACCTTTGAACCAAAAGCAAAAAAAAATACTCTTAACAACTGCACAAAACTTTAAGTATGAACGTACCATGAACACGATTCCCTAGCTCCTGTACACAAAATAAACCTAAACGGGATGATATGACCATAAACGAAACTAAACCTGTGATTGAATGAGAGAAACAAGTGATTTCAATTGCATGTCAAAATGTGTAGGGTTATTTCATAGCCAGAGATTAGGGGTTTTAACCCTTGGTTTGGTTTGATTTTATGGCATATCATTTACTGTAGGTTATTTAATGCCAAATCCAATTTTATACATATAGTAAAAAGTAAAATTAGTGACCGCAGTCGAGAGCGACCCGAAGGCTCCCTAGTAAGTACACAGTTAAAATGACAAAATAATTCTATAGTAAACAATTCAGTTTAGCTTTAGTACAGTTTTTTTTCTATTTCACCCATAGATAGGACCCTGTCAGGTACTACAACTCCGGGTCAGAGTAAACCTGGGAGCGATGCCAAAAAAAGGGGTAATCAGCATTCCACCAAACCTCCAGGATTAATTGAGCCTCACCATCAGACTGAATTGTATAATATCCAGGACATCTGTTGGGGGAGTTTCACTCCTCTGCAGAGATGCAGTCGTAGTCAGTCATGAATGGGTCAGCTTGAAGTTTGGGAATCGTATTTAGTGAACATTAGTATTTACATTTTTTGTGTAGATGTTTCTAAGGATTTTTTTCTGCGCATGAACTTTTCAAATAAGCAAACTGTTTAACAGATCTATTAGACTTTAACAGGTGCCACCCCTCTGGATCAAAGAGGACCTATAAATAATGGCAATAAAGACTACTTCATAATGTTCAGATCTTAAAAAAGTTGATTTTCACCAACAGAGTTTACTGTAATTCTCGCGGCACTTCCATCTGGAAATGTCTTGCACCTCAGCCAAAAATACCGACAGGTTATTCTAAAACCAACCAGTTCTGTGACATCTTTTTTCATGGACTGTCAACAATTATTAATTATATTAATACTTGTTTTCGCGTATTATTGTATTTCTTTCAGTGGTGAATCCTACGATTCACAATTCAAAAATCATAGATTATATACTCTCAGAGAGTTCTGAACTCTCATCATAGATAAAAGACTGGTTAAACGCTCCCGCGGCTTTACGAACTCTGTATAAGAGAAGATTAGATTTGATTACTGTCTATTAGTTTTGTTGGTGGCTGGTTTGGATATTCACCTGATGAAGCCAAAATTTTAGACCTTTCTCTATACTTTTTATATTAATGTTAATGATAAAAATCAATTCCCGCTAAAACACTCACCGTGTTAACAGACATCGATAATTCATCATCATAGAAAGGTTTAAATAAAACCCAGACACATAAAATGGATCAACATGAGTGGAGAGTGACCCGAAGGCGCCCTTTTCAATAGCTACTATACCGAGGTGTAGCGAAAGGAGCTACTTCCTTCTCTGGATTGCTCCACTTTACCCTTGATCCGTACCTTATAATATGATTCATCCAGAGATTGAACACTGGTCTCCCAGGCTATTGGCGAACACTCTACTCATTTGGCAAGGGACCACCGTAGAAATTATGAAATAAGAATCTGACCTGAAACTAATCATAAAACAGATCAATATAAGTTGACGATCTTAGTCGAGAGTGACCCGAAAGCTCCTTTTCAATAGCGAAGGTGTAGCGAAGGGCGCTACTTAATTCCGGGGATTGCTTCACTTTACCCTTGATCCGTGTTAAGCAGGGTGGCATCATGTTCAATTTTTTTTAGTCTTTTGTATGACTCGACCTTGGATTGAACCATGGTTTCCAGACCATTGGTGATAATTCCACTCATTTTGCCAGTGATGAAATTCTTACAAACACGGACACCACGTGGATTTAATATGAAAGTTAATTACCCTGCCTTGAAATAGGCTTGATAGACTTTGACTGAAACAAACTCGTAATTAAGAAATAATCGGATCGGGCAGTCACGGCTAATTTTAAACACACTGCTCCCAAAGAACAAAATATACATCCCCAAAGAAAAACTCATTAGTCATGTGTCATCACTGAAGATATTCAAAGGTCAATTGAAAATTCTTGGAGGTGAGAAAATATTTTTCATTCAGAAATGGATATCATGCGTCATCAGTGCATTTTCATTGTTTTTTTTTAAAACTTTATGAACTATTAAAAAAACAAAAATTTTTCCACAAAAAATACTTCTTGCTATAATGGGACAATCTAGGGGAACGGAGGAGAACCCTCCCTTACACCTATAAAAAGGGAGGCTTAGGATCGCCAACTTATCCTTAACCTAACCGATAAAATGAAACGCAATTTCTTCCAGGCAGCTGTCGTATGTATGGATGCACTACTTGGACGCTAACTAAACGGCTGGAGAAGAAGCTAGACGGCAATTACACAAGAATGCTGCGAGCAATATTGAACAAGTCCTGGCGGCAACACCCCACAAGACACCAATTATACGACCACCTGCTTCCCATCACGAAAACTATCCAAGGTAGACGAACCAGACATGCAGGACACTGCTGGAGAAGCAGGGACGAGCTTATAAATGATGTACTCCTATGAACCCCCCACATATCGCTGGGCAAAAGCAGGATGAACATACATTCAACAGCTATATGAGGATACGGGATGTAGCCCTGAATATCTGCCAGAGGCGATGAACAATAGGGAGAAGTGGCGAGAGAGGGTCAGGGATATCCATGCCAGAGACACGACATGATGATGATGATGACAGTCCGCGTATTTTTTTTTTATCGTTGAACACTAGCATATATATGAAGAAAGTGTAAAGTATATAATATTAATATAATGTAAAATTGATGGCCCTCAGGCTCTCTTTTTTATAGAGGTAAGTAGGGGGTTCTCCTCCTATCCCACTGATTGCTCCAATTTAGCCTTGATACGTAACTTATAATACTGAGTGTTAAGCAAGGAAGTATTTTTTGAGTCTTTGGTATGACTCGACTTGGGATTGAACCCAGGTATTCTAGGTCATGGGCGAACACTGTAGCCACTATATATATATATATATATATATAGTCATCCACAGACAGACTGTTTCGTTCTATCAGAACTCTTGAGTGTGGCTAGGCACGCAGGACGCTCGAAGCCGGGATCTTCTAACTTTACGTTAGACTGTGTTTCAGACAACTCGTCCACCAAGCGGACCACGTTGGTTAAGGGAATTTTAAGGTATTTTTATTTTTAGAAACAGTAGCAGCAGCCTTTGTTTACATTTTTTTTATACCCTATATATATATAAAGTATTTTTGGATGAATTAGTTTTAAGGAATAAAATTTTTTGATAAAATAAAAATAAATATTTTTAAAAGAATGAAGACCCCAGGTTGTTTGACTGTAAGCTTATAGCTAATCTAGTTTGTAGTTAAGTCTAAGACTCGTATAAGCAGTATCATTACAGTATTATATAGACGTATATTTACTTCCTGTCTCCTGGATATTTTAAACTATTTTTTCTTTTTATTTTCCTTTTTGCTTTTCATTTTTCAACGTTGTTCAACATTTCAAAAACAGATTTTCTCACAGTTATCATAGAAGAATAGGACATACGCAGATTTATGGACACACGGTTTTGGTTTTCTGGACGATGAAGACGTTCAGTAATAAGAGAATGTAATGGAGCAATAAAAGAGATAGGCTTATTTTCTCGTCTCCGGAAAAAGTCATTGGCAGAAGTTGTGGAAAAATCTCGTCAGACAGTTAAGATTGACTGCAATGTTCCGCTTGGGCAGTTGCTCAACTGATACAGGCGTTGTTTGTTTACAGCATCAGTATTTATCTTTGTTTTTCAGAGTGACAGCTGAGGGATGCCGAAGAGACAGAGAGAAATTGTGGCATTTTACGTCCGACTGTCTTGGCAGCATGGCCGAAGGGAACAATTGATGGGAGGAGGTCTTCAGAAAAGACAAAGCATAGCTGAGGCAAATGAAGAAGTAGACACACTCGCCTTCCTTTCTCTCTCTCTCTCTCTCTTTCTCTCTCTTTCTTTCTCTCTCTCTCTCTCTCTCTCTATATATATATATATATGTAAGCTTCTATGTGTCAGATTTGTTCAATTATCTATACAGGCTAAAAGAAACCGATCAGCTAAGCAAGCATGAATAGGTATGAAAATATTTCAACTATAGGAATACGGTTTACTGGACATACATATAAAAACCTGTGAAATATACACCTATAAACACGCAAGCAGTGTACACTAGGACAGACAGAACTATATGAGGTTCAGTCTCTAAATAGATGAGACATTTTTGGTTGGTTGGTTGGGTGGTTGGTTTTATTTTATGGCATATCAACTTTTGTAGGTTATTTAATGCCAAATCCATTTTATACAAATAATCAATTCTCTTTCAAACATTCAGTTTAACATGAGTACACAGTTTAATTGTCAAAAACATTTCTATTTCAATCTGTTCAGTTTAGACAAAAAGTTCAAATTTACACAATTCAGTTTAGTATAAGTCTAGTTTTTATCAACAAAGACACTTAAATATCAAAACAGTTCTTGTCGAATTATTCAATTTAGTGTAGTACTGTTTTAATGTCAAAAACAGATGTATTTCAGACAATTTAGTTTAGCATAAGTATGCAGTTTACGTGTCAAAACTGTTCTATTTAAGGCAATTCAGTTTAGCATAAATACGCAGTTTAGATATCAAAACAGTGCTATTTCAAGTAATTTAGTTCAGCAAAACTACGGAGATTAGTTCTATTTAAAACATAGATAGGGCCCTATAAGATGCAACCACTCCGGGTTAGAATGAACCTGGGAGCGATGCCAATTAAGGATTACTCCGCATTTTCCAAAGCTCTAGCATCACTAAAACTTCACCATTAGATTTTTAGTCTTGGACACTCGTTGGGTGTTGTCTTTCTCCTCTGCCGAGGTGTAGTCGGTGTATTCTACAGCCCCAGGCAGCTGTCGTATGTATGGATGAACCACTTGGACGCTAACTAAACGGCTGGAGAAGAAGGTAGACGGCAATTACACAAGAATATTGCAAGCAATATTGAACAAGTCCTGGCGGCAACACCCCACAAGGCACCAACTATACAGCCACCTGCCTCCCATCACGAAAACTATCCAAGCTAGACGAACCAGACATGCAGGACACTGCTGGAGAAGCAAGGACAAGCTCATAAGTGATGTACTCCTATGGACTCCCACATATGGCCGGGAAAAAGCAGGACGGACAGCTCCAACATACATACATACATACCTGCCAGAGACAATGAACGATAGGGAGAAGTGGTGAGAGTGGGTCAGGGATATCCGTGCACGACATGACGTTGATGATGATGATAAAGAAGCATGTTTTAGTAAAAAAAAACACAACTGAGCTAAACATAGCTTTGCCACTAGGAGCCTGAGTTAAAATACTTGTTGGTTGGTTGGGTTTTATGGCATATCAACCTTTGTTGGTTATTTAACGCCAAATCCATTTTTATGCAAATTGTTCTATTTCAAACAATTCGCTTTAGAATGAATACAAAGTTTAATCGTCAAAACAGGTTTTAATTCAGCTAATTCAGTTTAGTATATGTACAGATTTTTTTTTCCGTACAGTTAAATGTAAAAACAGTCCTACATAAAACAATTCAGTTAAGTGTAAGTACAGTTTCAATGTCAAAAAATTCCATTTCAAACAATTCAGTTCAGCATAAGCACGCTGTTCAAATTTACGTACAATTTGATGACCAAAAAAATTCTATTTAAGCTATTCAGTTTAGTCAAACAGTTTTAATTCAAACAATTCAGTTTAACATAAGTATACAGTTAGTTTTATTTAACCCAGGGATAGGGCCTTATCAGGTGCTACCATTCCGGGAAGATTGGACCAGGGAGCAATGCCAATAAGGGGCACTCCACATTTCAAAAGTTCCAGCATCACTGGAACCTCACCATCATATTGTTTCGTGTCATATCTAGGCACTCGTTGTGGGGGTCTTACCTATCTGCAGAGAAGTGGTTGGTGTAGTAAACAGCCTCAGCTGACTGGGCAATCCTTGTTATGACACTTAGCAATCTGATAGGGAGTTTCCAGTAATGCTGGAGCTTTTGAAATGTTGATTGCCCCTTGATTACTATCGTTCCCGGGGCCCCTTCTGCCCGGAGAGGGAGCATCCGATAGGGTCCGATTTATGGGTCAAATAGAACCAAACTGTACACTTAGGTTAAACTAAATTGCTTGAAATATGACCGCTTTGACATTTAAACTGCGTACTCATGCTACACTGGGTCGTTTGAAATGGAACAGTTTTTAATGCTAAACTGAATTGTATGAATTATAACTGTTTGACTAAACTGAAAATTTTGAAATAGAAATGTTTTTTGAGAATTAAACTGTGTACTTATTCTTAACTGAATCGTTAGAAATAAAACTGTTTATTTTTATAAAAATGATTTTGACATTTAAAATCCTAAAAAGGTTAGTATGCAATAAAACCCAAACAAACAAACAAACAAACAAATATTTTATCTGAGTCTTAAAAAAACAATCTTATCATTTCAAAATAATCAAACTAGATGACAAGAACAGAAATTGACTTGGTCTATCATACAGTGAACGTGAAAGACCAAGTTCTTCGATACGTTTACGGAGGGACTTTCTCGGACTCTTTCAGACAAAATCTCACAGAATTCTCATTGTCAAGATATCTTACAGTCAACTTCCTGCAAGATATGAGATTTTCTGTCTTCTTGTTGAGTTTGTGTACCCAACGATAAATTTTGCTTTTCTGTAGGTAATTCTTAATTCAAATTTCCTGCGAAATTTTGCTTGCACAGTTTTGAATAATTTTGTCTCCGAATAAATAGTGAAGCAAAATATTTTTTCCCTTGTGTCCAAAGCATTATGATTGATTTTCTTTTTTTAGATGTTTTATTGGCGTATCAACTTTTGCAAGTTATTTAATGCCAAATTCAACCTTTGAGAAAAACAATATAGGTAATTTTTAATACTTAGCTGAGAGGATAAGAGAGCCTAAGCTTTCTTAAAAGTATTTTTCCGAAAGTGAATGGAGGTCGAACTCGCTTACTCCGATTCCGCAGTTCATTGCTTTAACTATTAACCCACTAGGACACCTCCGTATTCCGACTGAGGATTAATAGTTGTTATAGTATACTATTTTCAAATCAGAAACAAAAACCAACACATTAATATTAATAGAGTTATTGTCAGTCACGTGGATGCCGTGTATATTGAGACACCCTATGCAAGGACGTATTTGGCATTAAATAACCCACGGATATTGCTATGCCATTAAACAAAGAAAAACACGTAAATATATCGACATTTAAATGCTAAAATCTATATTTAATTCAAATTATATTTTTTCGAAGAATAGATGAATATTAAACATCTACTACATGAATATTATTTACTTTTGGTGGCTTCAATTTTTCTTAAAACGAAATGCTGTTTCAAACGTGTTCAAATGACAACTTCTAGTAAATATGAACACCTGACGAAAAATACCAAACATAGTTGATTTTCTTTTTCATTTCCTTCCGACGAGTGAATTACAGAACGTATTGATAAATAAGTCATCTTTTGTTTCTTATCAACACGTCATAAAATACTTTCATTTCAGAGAAAAATCTGCCTCGTATGCCAAAAAGGAAAACGACTATTGGAGACCTAGAAACATTAATGAGAGAGATAAAGAAAAGTAAAGGCGGAAAAACGGTAGTGCAAGAACGAAATTGAGGAAAGAAGTTTCTTCTCAAGCAGGAAGACATTTTTATCGCACCTTATTTACAAACAGTATCTGCGTTCGCTGTCAAAGCAGATAATCCGTTAAAATACATGGTGATTTTGTTGTTCAAATCTAAAATGTCGGTGTGGATTAGGGCACAATGACTGTACTTATTGATGAGGATAACACCCTGATCTGCAAAATGATACTAAACAATATTTGATAGTGAGGATCCAGTTATAGAATTCTGAAAAATATGGAGTACCAGTTCATTGCCATTACTCTAGGGCCTACTCAGGCCAGGAGTGTAAAAACCCATTTGGGTTCCATCAATGAGTCAAATACATCTTTTAATTTATCTCTTCAATTTGGATTGTCAGACGTATATGCTTTCATCACAACATATTATCTAAGTTACCTGTGCTGTACCATACAGCGTCTGCATCTCTGCAGAGAAATAAGACTACCCCAACGAGTGTGCTGGATATGGCACTAAACAATATAATGGTGAGACTCCAGTAATGCTGCAGCTTTGGGGAATGCAGAGTACCTTGTCATTGCCATTACTCCCTGGTCCACTCAGACCTGTAGTGGTAACACTTGATAGCGTCCTTTCTTGGGTCAAATAGAAAAAAAACTGTGTTCTGCTGAACTGAATTGTTTGAATTGGAACTGTTTTTGACATTTAACTGTATGTAAAAAAAAAACTATACTCATAGTAAACTGAATTGTTTGAAGTAGAACTGTTTTGACTTTGAAACTGCTGAGTGATACTAAAGTGAACTGTTTTTAGATTTAACTGTCTAAGTAAATGACAGATGTTTAACTTAATCGTTCCTGACACATCACAATACTTGGAACCATTTAACTTTGTTGACTTAAATGAATAGTTTGAAATAGAACTGTTTTGTCGTTTCACCTGTGTAGTAATATTAAAATGAATTGTTTGAAATACCACTGCTTTTACATTTTGCTGTGTGAATTTTAAAAACTGTACTTATGCTAAACTGAATTGCTTGAAATATAACTTTTTTTGATATTTAAACTCTGAACTTATGCTAAACTGAATTGTGTGAAATAGGGCAGTTTTTACATTTTACTGTGTGAAAACAAAATAAAACTGAACACAAGCATATTTGAAGATATGAAGATCTTGAAGTCTACAAACTTTCTTCCAACCGAGTTCATTAGGCGTTAAATGACCCGGAAATTATGTTATTGTCCCTTTTGTACCTTAGGACCAAGTACTACATCAAGCTGTGGGTCTCTATATAAAGAGACTGTACAACTAGGAACGAGACTTGTTTTGCAGATCGCTCAAGTTTTGACACTGAATCACTGTGTATCATATGTTACCATTTCTAAACACCTTATATGAGACTCAGCTAATAAATAAGTTAAAATATTGCCGAAAGGGTTCCCAATAGTAAGAACTATTTACCCTTGGATCTTTATATAGGAAATGTTGGCATTAAATAAACTACAAAAGTTGATATACCGTTAAACAATGTAGCTCAACCTAAACCAAAGGAAATATAAAACTGTTGCCCAGGCGGCTGGGGCTGTAGAATACACTGACTGCACCTATGCAGAAGGGTAAGACCCTCCCCACAACATGTGTCCTGCATATGACACTAAACAATCTGATGGTGTGGTTCCAGCTTTGGGGAATGCGGAGTACCTCTTCATTGCCATTGCTCCCATGTCCACTCTGGCCCGGAGTGGTAGCACCTGATAGGGCCCTATTTATGGGTTAAATAGAACTAACATCATACAAATGCTAAACTGAATTGTTAGATTAAACTGAATAGTTTGAAATAGAAATGTTTTTGATAATTAAACCGTACTTACATTTAAGCTACGTGCTTAGGTTTAACTGTTTTTCGACATTAAAACTGTATATTTGAGAATAATATTGTATAGACATACATTCTTTTAAACACGCATCAACATTACTATGAAAAATATTTAGGCAGGTATAATATCCTTGCAAAAATTCCATTTCCTATTAAAGAAAGTGAAAAAATGATGTTTAATGCTAATATACAATAACATAGTTAATAATTAATATGAATTCGTTGTTTATCACATTGAATAACTTTAAAACCATTAATATTCTGTATGCCTATCTTTTCAAGATAAAATAGCATTTAGTCTTTTTGGGATTCCAAGTTGTAATTTATTCATATAATCCATAGGTATATTATTCCGGGCATCTTGGAGGACTTGTCACATATGTTCTTTTGATTATGGTTGTTTTTTAGCCTATTTTTGGTCAAAATAATCCCAACAGAACTGATGATACTTAAATCTGGACATTGAGGAAGCCATTTCATAATTTCAACATCCCCAGATTATTCCGTCCGTTATAAAGAATGTTTCACCTTTACTGCAGTTTGCTTGGGATTGTTATTTTGCTCGAAAATGGAAACTTAACCAATCAGACACTTAACAGAGTGGATTGCATGATATATAGATGAGATTTGTCTATATTTCTCAGCATTCCTTATTCCATCAATTCTGGCCAAATCATCCGCACAATTTGCCTATAAATATCTCCAAACCATAATAGAACTTTCTCTGTTTACCCGTATTTTATACACATCATCATCATCATCATCATGTCGTGCTGGTAGCACGGATATCCCTGACCCTCTCTCGCCACTCCTCCCGATCGTTCATCGCACTAGGCAGGTCTTCAGGACAACATCCCGTATCCTCACATAGCTGCTGAATGTATGTTCGTGCTGGTCGTCCTGCTTTTGCACGACCATGCGTGGGGGTCCATAAAAGTACATCTCTTATAAGTTCGTCCCTGCTTCTCCAGCAGTGTCCTGCATGTCTGGTTCGTCTAACTTGAATAGTTTTCGTAATAGGAGGCAGGTATATATATATATATATATTTACCAAACCCTTCGTTCGGGCAGGATATGAGACAAGGTCAATGTCTAAACGAAGTTTAGCAGGGTTGAATTCAGAGTTTTCCTTTTCCTAGACTAGTCGCCTCACCACGGCTGAAGAACCCAGTCAGCCCTAATATCTACCCATAGCTGGAGGGAGAATAATTGGATTAATACCTTTCTCAAGGGTATTAGTACTTTGTGAGACGCAATCAACCTCGTCCGTGTCCATTTCCAAAGATGATAACCATTACACCACAGACACCTCCGATACACATAAGTCTAGTTTGCGTAGATGCGAATTGTATAACTAATATGGTGGGAAATGTTATCAACGACTCGAATCCCAGTCTTGGACTCGGCTCTAACGTTTCATTTCCCGCTAGTGCCAGGGTGAAATGCATGTAGCCGTGTATTTGCCCTCCAGCAATGCGTAAATGTGTACATCTATGTATTTTCCCTCCAGCAATGTATAAATAGTATGTTATATTGGTTTCATTAACTCGTATTTGATAATAAATGTTGGAAAAGGAAAATGGTTTGGTTTGGTTTCTTTGTTTAATGGCATATCAACTCTTTTTAGGTTATTTTGATGCCAAAGCCACTCTCCTAGAAGAACAGTAGTGGTGCTATTTAACCCATAGCTGGGATGATAAGGGGATTCATACCTTTCCCAAGTGTATTTGCCCGAAAGTGAATGTAATAGCGCGACTGGAGTACGAACTCGCGTACTACGATTCCGCAGTCCACCGCTTTAACCATTACACCACGAGGACACCCCCGAGAAGGAAAATGTGTAAATGAATGCCCTCCAGCAATAGGTAAACGTTTAAATGCATGAATATGTATTTGCCCTCCAGCAATGAATAAATGTACACAAGATGTCTCCAGCAATATTTAAATGAGTAAATGTATGAATCCATGTATTTGCTTTCCAGGAATGTCTAAATGTGTAAACGTATCGGTCTATGTATTTGCCCTCCGGTTATATATAAATGTTAAGATATATGTATCCATGTATTTGCCCTCCAGCAATGTATAAATAGTTACATATTGGTTTCATTAACCTGTATTTGATAACAAATGTTTGAGAAGGAAAACTCTGAATTAAAACCAGCCATACTCCACAAGAATGCTGCGTGCAATCCGGAACAAGTCCTGGCAGCAACACCCCACAAGACACCAACTGTACGGCCACCTGCCCCCTATCACGAAAACTATTCAAGTTAGGCGAACCAGACATGCAGGACATTGCTGGAGAAGCAGAGATGAACTCATAAGAGATGTACTCTTATGGATCCCCACACACGGCCGCGCAAAAGCAGGACGACCAGCACGAACGTACATTCAGCAGCTATGTGAGGATACAGGTTGTTGTCCTGAAGACCTACCTAGGGCGACGAACGATAGGGAGGAGTGGCGAGAGAGGGTCAGGGATATCCGTGCTGCCAGCACGATATGATGATGATGATGATACTCCACTTAAAAATTGACTTTGTATCATATATTGACCGTGGCAAAGAGGCTGGGTAAAAACTTGCAGGCATATGTATTATTGAACAGAAACGTGAATCTAGGAAGAGAAGTCACGCACTTCTATTGTCATAATCAGAATAAAGGTATTCTTATAATTTTTATTAGCTTCAGTAGATATGAATATTTGCTCCACTTGGAGTTTAACGGAACACTTACAGAAAAAAAGTTACATTTGAAACCATACAATTTAAACTGTTGGGTCACTTTACTGTGTGAAAAATAAATGACCGTTTATTTGAATTGTTTCTGATACATAGCAATATTTGGAACCATTAAAATATGACTTATGTTAAAGTGAATTGTTAGAAATAGAACTTCTTGATCATTTGAGGGTGTATTTCTACAAAAAACAAAGTCTTACGGCAACTGCACAAGGATGTTGCGAGCAATATTGAACAACTCCTGGAGGCAACACCCAACAAAGCAGCAGCTATACGGCCACGTACCCCTTATCATTAAAACTATCCAAGTTAGATGGAACAAACATGCGGGACATAGCTGTAGAAGTAGGGACGAATTCATAAGTGATGAACTCCTATGGACATCTTCACAGGGCTGAGCAGAAGCAGGGCGACTAGCTCGAACCTACATACAGCAGCTCTGTGTGGATACGGGGTGTAGCCCTAAGGACCTGCCGGAAGTGATGAACGATAGGGAGTGTTTCGGCTTTTCTATCTCACAAACCATCCAACGAAGATGTGCCAAGCACTGCTGGAGAATTTGGGCCCAGATCATAAGTACTGTTCTAAAGTGGACTCTTAAACATGGAAGCACTCGTGGTATAAGGGTTATCATCGTAGGAAAAGGACAGGGCGGTCGGAGTTCGAATTCTAAATGAATTCGTTTAATTTAACGAAGCTCTATTACACTTATTCTCCATTTAGATAATCTTGGTTTCGGTAACTGATATAGAAGAAAGAAAATTCTTTTAAACTACGCTTAAAAATTGAACTTGTGTTTCACCTTGCTCGTGGCGGAAGTGGTTGGGTAAATACATACACATGATCGTAGCGGTGTTGGCCGACCAGCAAAAAATTATATACATCAGCTCTGTGCGGACATTGATTGCTGTTTAGAGGACATACCAAGGGAGATGTGTGATAGGGACGGTGGTGTGTGTGTGTGTGAGAGAGAGAGAGAGAGAGAGAGAGAGGGAGGGGGGACAAAATAATCCTTGCTGTCGGACGACTTGATTATTATGATGATGTATCAGTATCTGAAAAGCACACTAGAACAAAGATTATTTGTAAAGGTTCATATAAATCATAATAGATTGGGTGAATGATCACCTAAAGAATGTTGTAATTTACGAAGCTCTTTGCTTCGATGTGGCACAAGGCCGATTGAATGGGGCACCCAATGAGACTAAGATTATTTGTAAAGGTTCATATAAATCATAATAGATTGGGTGAATGATCACCTAAAGAATGTTGTAATTTACGAAGCTCTTTGCTTCGATGGGGCACAAGGCCGATTGAATGGGGCACCCAATGAGACTTGATCACCTAAAGAATGTTATCATTTGTCAAAAAACATATGCGACGCATGTGCGTAATTTACTTGATCGATACTTCCTGCTTCATACATCACTGTATTGTCAAGCTAGGTTTTCGAAACATCATACCAATTCTTTCGTAAATGTCTTGAACTCGTTCCACTATGGCTAAGACATAATAGATTAGTATCGATTTGAAACAATTAATTCTTAATAAGGGAAGGACAAGAGAGAAAGAGAGATATGACGATATTTCCTGGGGTCTGATTGTTACTAACAGTAGAGTGAGAAAGGCAAGATGGATGCTGACGTGAAAAAAATCTTAAGTGCTTCATTTGCCCTCATAAATTTTCCCCCACATTCATTGGTAAGATTATCGGGAACGCTGGTAACGAACCCTCGGATGGTAGCTTAAAATGGGATCAATAATTCGAAATTATACGGTGGGTATACAACCATTGATTAACGAGGACATGTTTATTGCATTCAATGCATTTGAAAACTTGATTAAGTTTATCTTAAGTGCATCTAAAAAAGATATAGCATTTTAGGGTAAAGTCTTGCTGTTTGATGAGATTTTAAAATAGCTTTTACTATCTCCTTCATTATTGAACGTATCTAGATTATTCTATTTACCAACCCTTCCGCTCGGACAGGATATGACACAAGGTCAATTTTTAAGCGGAGTTTAACAGGTTTGAATTCACAGTTTTCCTTCTCCTAGAGTAGTTGCCTCACCAAGGCTGAATAACCCATTCTGCTCTACTATTTACCCATAGCTGGAGGGAGAATTATTGGATTCATACCTTTCCCAAGGGTATTAGTGCTATGTGAAATGCAATCATTCTCGTCCAGGGTTTGAACTCGAGTCGCCGTGTCCATTTTCTACGACGATAACCATTTCACCATGGGCACCTCCATTATCTAGATTATACTGTGCGGATATCATAGTTGTATTGCTTGAATGTAATATTAATTTAGGATATTGTTGTATGAGGTGTTTTAACTTTTATAGATTACTTACGGTTTTTACATGATTAGCGACTGTCCAGTCGGCTTGGGCTGTAGAATAGACCGACTGCATCTCTGCAGAGGGGTAAGACCCACGGCAAAGTCTCTTGATTATGACACTAAACAATCTGATTGAAGCGCGAGGCATGGATCTTTTGGGCATGTGGGTTATCCGACATTGCAATTGCTCTTAGGATTGGTAGCACCTGATAGGACCCTATCTCTAGGTCAAATAGAACTGTTTGACATTTAAACTATGAAAGCAAATGACTTATACTAAATAGAATTGTTTGAAATAAAACTGTTTGATCCCTTAACTGTGTGAAAAAATAAATGACCGTTTATTTGAATTGTTACTGATACATAGCAATATTTGGAAGCATTAAAATATGACTTATGTTAAAGTGAATCGTTAGAAATAGAACTGCTTGATCATTTGTGGGTGAATTTCTACAAAAAAAGTCTTACGGCAACTGCACAAGGATGTTGCGAGCAATATTGAACAACTCCTGGAGGCAACACCCAACAAAGCAGCAGCTATACGGCCACGTACCACTTATCACGAAAACTATAGTTAGATGAAACAAACTGTATAAGTAGGGACGAATTCATAAGTGATGAACTCCTATGGACACCTCCAGAGGGCTGAGCAGAAGCAGGGCGACTAGCTCGAACCTACATACAGCCGCTCTGTGTGGATACGCGGTGTAGCCCTAAGGACCTGCCGGAAGCGATGAACGATAGGGAGGTGCAGTGAGAGAGGGTCAAGGATATCTGTGCTGATGGTACGAAAAGATGATGACGATGTTTTCAAATCAGATATTTATATACGTATGTAAAAACATAATTTGGTATTAATAATCAACTATGGTATATATACCATGAAACCAAACCAAACCAAACTAATTGATAAGCGAAACTACTTTATAAAAGCATATTATGAGTAATCTGCGGCGGCTCGTTCCAAACTATGCAGTAGTGTTTCGGCTTGGTTTGGTGTATTCGCCAATAACGCCAGTGAATTTCAATAATAAAACGAAAATCTTAACTATAACTTTAAGGCATAAGACTTGAATATATATAAATAAACATTCTATTTATAATAAATCAAAGTGCGTATACATATTTAGATTTCATATATATATATATATATATATATATATATATATATATATATATGTCTGTGTGTGTGTGTGTGCGCGTGTGTGTATCTTCGTGGTTGTGTAAGCTTTCTCGATTGAATAGGACTGCTATATTATCGCATATAATATGTTAGCATTTTTGTTAATCTTACAAATGCCCTTTCGTGTTATATTTTGGCCTTTGACCTGGCCAAAAATGCCATTCCAAGGTGATGCACCGGAAGGAGGTGACACATTCTAATGGCAGTTATGAGAGGAAATCGCGTGGGCGGAAATTGGCTGATGAAATGGGACGAGCTAAAAAATGCCCATGGTACACTCATAAGACTGATGCACCGGAAGAGAGTGACCTGTGAACTACATGACAGTTATTTCCGCTTGATGACGATCAAACATGCGATTTCAAAGATCGAGTGTGCGATCGAGTGGGCGTTGAACTATTATATAATTCAGTCAAGACAAAAGTCAAGACGAGCAGTTGAGTTCCGGTTCCAGTTGAGTTCGAGTTCCAGTTGGAGTCGAGTGGTAGGGAAAGCCACACCAGGCGGAAGGGGCTTGGGGCCCTGATTAATTGGGGTCCAGAGAAGATGCTGATGAGATGCAGTAAAGAAAGCCAGCACCCAGCAGAATCGACCCCAGGGCCTCCGGTTGAACATCAGGAGAACGAGAAGGACACAACGTTGACGGCCATAAGAGTGGGGGTCAAAATATTTCAGTTCTGTTCGGTCTCCAGCTCCCTCTCACACACAAACCTTGAGTAACCCTTTTCGAACCCTTGCAATAAAGTGAAAGGTAAATATTTTGTTAAAGATGTCTTCCTGCGTCTTTATTATTGTGTGTATATGTAGATGTGAATCTGCATATGAGAATATAACATTCGTATCAGGAAGGTTAGCATTAATTCCTTTCCTGCTTACTTGTATTGTATTTCTGCAATAAAATTATTTAGTAGAATATATTTCTATAATAAGATTTACATTATACGTATATTAGCCCTATTCTATCCAGAATGCTTCGATTTATTCCATACCGTTAACAAGCAGATCTTCCTCATCTCTAATGTTATTCTATGATAAAACGATAAGGTATAATTCTTTTCTGTGATAAAAAAATTGCTTTGATGAATATCAATAATAAAATAACGATCTTAACAATAAATCTATGGTATAAGACTTGAGGTGCCCGTGGTGTAAAACTCTGAATTGGCACTAATACCCTTGGGAAAGGTATGAAACCAAATATTCTCCCTCTAGCTATGGGTAAATAGTATGGCAGACAAGGTTCTTCAGCCTTGGTGAGGCAACTAGTCTAGGAGAAGGAAAATTCTGAATTCAAACCTGTTAAACTCCGCTTAAAATTGACCTTGTGTCTTATCCTGCCCAAGCGGAGGGGTTGGTAAATATAATAAGACTTGAATATATATCAATAAACATTTTGTTTAACATAAATCGAATTGTGTATACATATTTAGATATCATATATATATATATATATATATATATATGGGCGTGTTTTTGTTTGTGTATGTGTATATTTTTTTCGTTTTCTGTCGGTCTAAACTGAGAAGAAAGTAAATATTTCAAAATAAATAGGTCTACTGACAGATTTATATTTTTAAGAATTATTTTTCGTTCTTACATACATGTATATTTCTAGCCTTTTGCTTTCGTGAGAAAATATTTAGTAATTTCCTTTTTTTTTTTTACTTTGATGTGGCCCATGGTCATATGAATGGAGCACTTATGAGACTCGAACTCCCACAAATATCTTATTTGCAAAAATAAGTTCGAGTCTCACCGAGTGCAACATTTATGTGGCCTTATGCCACATCCAAACGAAAGACCTAGTAATTACAATTTGTTCACTGACAAAAGCAACAAGGTAGAACATACATGTATGTAAGAACGAAATAAATGATTCAGACAATAATATAAATCTCTTAGTAGACCTATATATATATATATATATATATGAAAAATTAATTGAATCTGAGAGAATGTACGTAGAAAAGGTCAAACGGATGAAAGATATGTTTGAAGGTTTGTCCATTACCCTTCACGTTTCAGCTTCAATTTTTTGGGGAATTCAAAAGTGTTTTATTGAAATTATTTTAGATTGAGAAATAATTTTGCATTAAAAAAGATTGCTGTCCAAACGCATTGGTAAACAGACCAACAATCAAACATATTTCTCTTCCGTATTACCATTTTCAACGAACATTCTGTCTGATTTAACTCACTTTTCCCATTTACTGTCTAAGGATACGAACGAAAATATATAAACAAACATCAATACCACCTCACGAAATGGATGACTAAAAAAAAATCATATATACAGGAAATTGTTACTGTCAGCCTACTTAACTAAAAACAAAAAAAAAGATATCTTTATGGTAAACTGCTTACAAGAAAAAGTCATCCCCAAGAGCACGCCAAAAGTCCATATATACTCTGAACATATCTTCCCAGAGTATATTTCATCCTTCATGGAGTCATCTTTCAGGAACCTCAAACCTTAAATTCCTAGAAGTTTCTACTTTCGAAGAAGCAAATAAACTAGGAAGATATCAACGTATTAATAAAACATGATGAAAATGACAGCCGAAAAACTGAGGAAAGATATTTTACACATAAACAGTATACACATTTCCAAACTAAAAAAAAAAATTACTATCCCGATGCTGGAAGAGCAGGTGGAAAGATATTGGACACAACAATTTCATTCTAAACCTTCAACAAAGCTTTTAGAACAATATGAATCAGAAGCCCTTAAATTCACAACAGGATTATAAGAACATGAACCAATCGACATCATAAACACAAACTACAGACACTCTCAGATTTCAACAGAGGATTCATACAAGAGTTATTCGTATTTTAACACATCCCAAAAACAACCACACAAAATCTACCAAGAAAATACATTTCAGTCCTCAAAAACCTAACCAAAACATCATTATAACAATGCCTGACAAAAGTGGAGGTATTGCCATTATAGACATCGTAGATTACCGTAAAAATTAATGAACAACATTAATAACCAAAACACCTATACCGCTACCACCTTTAAAAACATCAATAAAAGCATAGAAATAATCAATAAATCCTATAAAACATAATCTCAAACAAAAGAAAAAAAATATGGTCCACATTGATGAATTACCTGCCAACTATTCAAGCAATCTACGGACTCCCTAAAAAACATGAAAACAACATCCTTCTACGCTTAGTAATCTTTAATATAAACAACGCCCCTGAAAACATTGCAAAATATATAACCAAAATATTAACACGTCTATTAGGCACAAATAACACGTCACATTTAAAACCTTGAAGCGATCTCCTAAAAAAAAAACAAAAAAAAAAGAAACTTTATTTCTCAAGCTAAAATAATTTCGATAAAGCACTTTTGCAGTCAAAGAAAGATTAAAGTCGAAACACGATGGCAAACAGAAAAACCATCAAACGAATTTTTCATCTGTTTGACCTTTTCTACGTACATTTTGTCAAATTCGTCTGGTTTTGAATATATATATATATATATATATATATATATATATATATATATATATATATATATATATATATAAGCATAGAGGTCCACTAAGAGATTTATATTATTTTAAGAATCAATTATTTTAACATACATCTTAAAAAATCAATCCTCCAAGGGAAAAATCAACAAAGAAAAAATGGTTAAAAAAAAGACCACTAGGGAAACTCATTCCTGGGCTTAAAACCGTAATTCCTTTGAATTTAAAAATCATGCAATGTAATTTATGAACTTGGTTCTTGTTTAAACTCTTTCTTTTTCAACCTAGAGTGGTAAGTTAATTTAAAGAGAAATATAAATCCCTTTAAAATTCTAAATCATGCAATGTTATTTATGTACATGGTTTTTCTTTTCTAATTTTATGTACATGGTTCTTCTCTCTACTCTTTTTGCACTTGTTTCATCACTCTACACTTTTGTACTTGGTTCGTCTCTCTACTCTTTATGTACTTGGGTCTTCTCTCTACTCTTTATGTACTTGGGTCTTCTCTCTTCTCTTTATGTAATAGGTTCTTCTCTCTACTCTTTTGTACTTGGTTCTTCTTTCTACTCTTTATGTACTTGGTTCTTATCTCTACTCTTTTTGTACTTAATTATTCTCTCTACTCATTATGTACTTGGTTCTTCTCCCTACACTTTATGTACTTGGTTCTTCTCTCTACACTTTCTCTACTTGGTTCTTCTCTCTACTCTTTCTGTACTTGGTTCTTCTTTCGACTCTTTTTGTACTTGATTCTTCTTTCGACTCTTTTCATACATGGTTCTTCTCTCTACTCTTTATGTACTTGGTTCTTCTCTCTACTCTTCATATACTTGATTCTTCTCTCTACTCATTATGTACTTGGTTCTTCTCTATACTCTTTCTCTAATTGGTTCTTCTCTTTACTATTTTTGTACCGGGTTCATCTTTCTACTCTTTTTCTACTTGGATCTTATCTGTACTCTTTATGTACTTGGTTTTTCTCTCTACTGTTTATGTACTTGGTACATCTCTCTACTCTTTTTCTACTTGATTCTTCTCTCTACTCTTTATGTACTTGTTTCTTCTCTCTACACTGTTTGTACTTGGTTCTTCTTTCTAATATTATTGTACTTGGTTCGTCTCTGTACGCTCTAATCTTTATGTACTTGGTTCTTCTCTATACTCTTTTTGTACTTATTTCTTCTTCCGGATCTTTACGTACTTGGTTCTTCTCTCTATTCTTTTTGTAATTGGTTCTTCTTTCTACGCTTTATATACTTGTTTTTTCTCTCTACACTTTATATACTTGGTTCTTCTTTCTACTCTTTTTGTACTTGGTTCTTCTATGTACTTGTTATGTACTTGGTTCTTCGCTCTACTCTTTTTGTACTTGGTTCTTCTCTCTACTCTTTATGTACTTGGTTCTTCTCTCTACTCTTTCTGTACTTGGTTTTTCTTTCGACTCTTTTTGTATTTGGTTCTTCTTTCTACTTTTTATGTACTTGGTTCTTCTCTCTACACTTTGTGTACTTGATTCTTCTCTCTACACTTTATGTACTTGGTTATTCTCTCTACTCTTTCAGTACTTGGTTCTTCTTTCGACTCTTTTTGAACATGGTTCTTCTTTCGACTCTTTTTATACTTGGTTCTTTCTCTACTCTTTATGTATTTGGTTCTTCTCTCTACTCATTATTTAATTCGTCCATCTCTCTTCTTTTCATATACTTTGTTCTTCCCTCTACTCTTTTTGTACTTGAATTTTCTCTCTACACTTTTTGTACTTTGTTCTTCTCTCTTATATTTTTGTACTTGGTTCTTCTCTCTAAACTTCATGTACTTGGTTCTTCTCTCTACTCTTTATGTACCTGGTTCTTCTCTCCACTCTTTCTGTACTTGGTTCTTCTTTCGATTCTTTTTGTATTTGGTTATTCTTTCTACTTTTTATGTACTTGGTCCTTCTCTCTACACTTTGTGTACTTGATTCTTCTGTCTACACTTTATGTACTTGGTTCTACTTTCTACTCTTTTTGTACTTGGTTCTTCTTTCGAATCTTTTTGTACATGGTTCTTCTTTCGACTCTTTTTATATTTGGTTATTCTTTCTACTTTTCATGTACTTGGTTTTTCTCTCTACTCTTTCTGTACTTGGTTCTTCTTTCGACTCTTTTTGTACTTGGTTCTTCTCTCTCCTCATTATTTAATTCGTCCATCTCTCTTCTCTTTACGTACTTTGTTCTTCTCTCTACAATTTCTGTACTTGATTCTTTTCTCTACACTTTTTGTACTTTGTTCTTCTCTCTAAACTTTTTGTACTTGGTTCTTCTCTCTACTCTTTATGTACTTGGTTCTTCTTTCTACTCTTTATGTACTTGGTTCTTTTGTCTACTCTTTATGTACTTGGTTCTTCTCTCTACTCTTTATGTACACGGTTCTTCTCTCTACTCTTTTGTACTTGTTTCTTCTCTCTACATTTTTGTACCTGGTTCTTCTTTCTACTCTTTATGTACTTGGTTCTTCTCTCGACTCTTTATGTCCTTTGTTCTTCTCTCTACGCTTGATGTAGTTGGTACTTCTTTCTACTCTTTTTGTACTTGGTTTTTGTCTCTACTTCTTTTGTATTGGTTCTTCTGTCTAAAGTTTTTGTACTTGGTTCTTCTCTGTACGCTTTTTGTACATGGTTCTTCTCAGTACACTTTATGTACTTGGTTCTTCTATGTACTCATTATGTATTTGGTTCTTCTCTCTACTCTTTATGTACTTAGTTCTACTCTTTATGTTCTTGGTTCTTCTCTCTACTCTTTTTTTACTTGGTTCATCTTTCGACTCTTTATGTACTTGGTTCTTCTCTCTACTCTCTTTGTACTTGGTTCTACTTTCTACTCTTTTTTTACTTGGTTCATCTTTCGACTGTTATTGTACGTGGTTCTTCTCTCTACTCTTTTTGTACTTGGTTCTTCTCTCTACTCATTTTGTACTTATTTCTTCTTTCGAATCTTTATGTACTTGGTTTAGCTCTCTACTCTTTTTTTACTTGGTTCATCTTTCGACTGTTTTTGTACGTGGTTCTTCTCTCTACTATTTTTGTACTTGGTTCTTCTCTGTACTCTTTTTGTACTTGGTTCTTCTCTCTAATCTTTTTGTACTTGGTTCTTCTCTCTACTCTTTTTGTAATTGGTTCTTCTTTCTACACTTTATGTACTTAAATCTTCATTTGACTCCTTATCTACTTTGTTCAACTCTCTACTGTTCATGTACTTGGTTCTTCTCTCTACTCTTTATATACTTGGTTCTTCTCTCTACTCTTTTTGTACTTGGTTCTTCTATGTACGCTTTTTGTACTTGGTTCTTCGCTCTACGCTTTCAGTACTTAGTTCTTCTTTCGACTCTTTTTGTACATGGTTTTTCTTTCGAGTCTTTTTATACTTGGTTCTTTCTCTACTTTTTTTGTACTTGGTTCCTCTCTCTACTCATTATTTATTTCGTCCATCTCTCTTTTCTTTATGTACTTGGTTCTTCTCTCTACACTTTATGTACTTGGTTCTTCTCTCTACACTTTATGTACTTGGTTCTTCTCGCTACTCTTTCTGTACTTGGTTTTTCTTTCGACTCTTTTTATATTTGGTTATTCTTACTACTTTTTATGTTCTTGGTTTTTCTCTCTACTCTTTCTGTACTTGGTTCTTCTCTCTACACTCTATGTACTTGGTTCTTCTCTCTACTCATTATTTAATTCGTCCCTCTCTCTTCTTTTTATGTACTTTGTACTTCTCTCTACACTTTTTGTAATTTGTTCTCCTCTCTAAACTTTTTGTACTTGGTTCTTCTCTCTATACTTTATGTACTTGGTTCTTCTCTCTACTCTTTATGTACTTGGTTCTTCTCTGTACTCTTTATGTACTTGGTTCTTTTGTCTGCTCTTTATGTACTTGCTTCTTCTCTGTACGCATGTTGTACTTGGTTTTTCTTTCTACACTTTTTGCATTTGGCTCTTCTCTCTACTCTTTGTACTTGGTTCTTCTCTGTACTCTTTATGTACTTGGTTCTTCTCTCTACTCTTTATGTACATGGTTCTTCTCTCTACTCTTTTTGTACTTGGTTCTTCTCTCTACACTTTTTGCACTTGGCTCTTCTCTCTTCTCTTTGTACTTGGTTCTTCTCTCTACTCTTTTTGTACTTGGTTCTTCACTCTACTCTTTATGTCTTTTGCTCTTCTCTCTAGGCTTGATGTAGTTGGTACTTCTTTCTACTCTTTTTGTACTTGGTTCTTCTCTCTACTCCTTTTGTATTGGTTCTTCTTTCTAAACTTTTTGTACTTGGTTTTTCTCTGTACGCTTTTTGTACTTGGTTCTTCTCAGTACACCTTATGTACTTGGTTCTTCAATGTACTCATTATGTACTTGGTTCTTCTCTCTACACCCTATGTACTTGGTTCTTCTCTCTACTCTTTTTGTAGTTGGGTCTTCTTTCGACTACTTATCTACTTGGTTCTTCTCTCTCCTCTTCTCCCTACTCTTTCTATACTTGATTCTTCTTTTGACTCTTTTTGTACTTGGTTCTTCTCTTTACTCTTTTTGTACTTGTTTTTTCTCTATACTCTTTATGTACTTAGTTCTTCTCTCTACTCTTTTTGTACTTGATACTTCTCTCTACTGTTTATGTAATGGGTTCTTCTTTCGATTCTTCCTGTACTTGGTTCTTCTCTCTGCTCGTTTTGTTCTTTGTTCATCTTTCTACTCTTTATGTATATGGTTCTTCTCTGTACTCTTTTTGTACGTGGTTCTTCTTTCGACTCTTTTTGTAGATTGTTCTTCTTTCGACTCTTTTTATACTTGGTTCTTTCTCTACTTTTTATGTACTTGGTTCCGCTCTCTACTCATTATTTAATTCGTCCATCTCTCTTCTCTTTATATACTTTGTTCTTCTCTCTACTCTTTTTGTACTTGATTCTTCTCTCTACACTTTTTGTACTTTGTTCTTCTCTCTAAAATTTTTGTACTTGCTTCTTCTCTCTACACTTTATGTACTTGGTTCTTCTCTCTACTCTTTATGTACTTGGTTTTTCTTTCGACTCTTTCTGTACTTGGTTTTTCTTTCGACTCTTTTTATATTTGGTTATTCTTTCTACTTTTCATGTACTTGGTTTTTCTCTCTACTCTTTCTGTACTTGGTTCTTCTCTCTACACTCTATGTACTTGGTTCTTCTCTCTACTCATTATTTAATTCGTCCATCTCTCTTCTTTTTATGTACTTTGTTCTTCTCTCTACACTTCTGGTAATTTGTTCTTCTCTCTAAACTTTTTGTACTTTGGTCTTCGCTCTACTCTTTATGTACTTGGTTCTTCTCTCTACTCTTTATCTACGTGGTTCTTGTCTGTACTCTTTTTTTACTTGGTTCTTCTCTCTACTCTTTTTGTACTTGGTTCTTCTCTGTACTCTTTATGTACTTGTGTCTTCTCTCTACTCCTCATGTACTTGGTTCTTTTCTCTAATCTTTTTGTACTTGGTTCTTCTCTGTACTTATTATGTACTTGGTTCTTCTCTCTACTCTTTATGTACTTTTTTCTTCTCTCTACTCTTTTTGTACTTGGTTCTTCTTTCGACTCTTTATGTACTTGTTTCTTCTCTCTGCTCTTTTTGTACTTTGTTCTTCCTTCGACTCCATTTGCATTTGGTTCTTCTCTCTACTCTTTTTATACTTGGTTCCTCTCTGTACTGATAATATATTGGTTCGTCATTCTCTTCTTTCTGTACTTTAATCATATCTCTACCCTTTTTTGTACTTGGTTCGTCTCTCTACTCTTTATGTACTTGGTTCGTCTCTCTACTCTTCATGTACTTGGTTCGTCTCTCTAATCTTTTTGTACTTGGTTCTTCTCTCTACTCTTTATGTACTTGGTTCTTTTCTCTACTCTTTATGTACCCTAATCTTCTCTCTACTCTTTTTGTACTTAGATCGTCTCTCTACTCTTTTTGTACCTGGTTCTTCCGTCTACTCATTATGTACTTGGTTCATCTTTTTTACTTTCACTTTTTGAATCAAAAGAGCTCAGTTGATTTAAAATGTAAAAGAGAATCTATTTCAACGCAATATTTTAACTTTTTATCAAAAGAGGAAACTCAACCCACAGACAGAAATCATTTGTTAACATCAACGTAGCCAATTTACAAAAGTTTTTTATGGTGTAAAATAATTTGTTTTAAGTCTACATTTCACTAATTTCCCTTAGTAAATTATACGCACCCCCCCACACACACCCACCCACGCACACACACATTTATATATATATATATTTTTTTTTTTTTCAGTTGGTTTTGTTTCAAGCCATATAAACGATTTTAGGTCATTAATGCCGAATATTTTTATGCATATAAACATTTCTCTTTCAAAAAATTTGCAGTTTAAATCAATTTGACCCATAGACTGGACCCTATTAGAGCTGAGAGCGATGACACTCAAGGGGTACTCCGTATTCCCCAAACCTCCAGCATTAGTGGAGTCTTGCTATCTCTTTGTTTAGTGTCATAATTAGGATACTCGTTGGGGGAGTCTTACGCCTCTGCAGAGAAGCAGTCGGTGTATTCTACAGCCCCGGCTGACTAAGCAATAAATAAATAAATCCTAAAAAATAAAAATCTTATCGTTAACAGACTGCTTAAAAATATTTATATCACTCTTTGGATCTCCGATATATATATATATATATATATATATATATATATATATATATATATATACTTATTTTTAATATTTCTCAACAATACTTCTAATAATACTTCTTCCTATAGAGAAAAAGAAAGAGAAAATACGTTTTTTCAAGACATATTTTAAACATGAATAACGTGATATAGTTTTGAAATTCTACTGAAAATAATAGAATGATAACATTATTATATTTCCATTTCAGTTTTCAAAATTTAATATTAGTTAGAAGATGCAACATTATATATTAACTTCGCTCTGAGGAAGGATTAATAAGAAAAAATTAAACGTTTTTCGTGGCAAATAATTCAACGATATATACAACAATTCACTGAATAACATTTTTCAGATATATATATATATATATATATATATGTGTGTGTGTGTGTGTGTGTGTGTGTGTGTGTGTGTGTGTGTGTATCTCTGTGTGCGAGCTATATAGATGTTTTAAAGAAATACGTAAGCTCGCATGAAATAATATATGATTTTGCCGATAAGTTCCATTATGTTTTGTTTTTGCTTCTTCTTCATACATATTCATCACTTTAAGCCTCATTACATTTGTTTTTATACACACATCTGCGTATTTTCCCGCTGTTCTCATTATTTTTGTACGTATGAGTGTGTGTGTGTGTGTGTGTGTGTGTGTGTGTGTGTGTGTGTGTGTGTGTGTGTGTGTGTGTGTGCGTACGTACACGCTTGTGTATGTGTTCGAATGTCGTTGTGTGCGTGAGAATATGTCAGAAGAAATACCAGACCAAATCTGTTACGCAAAGAACCTAAAGGAAAAATTGACAGCAATGTAACAAAGCGAATTTTGCCCACAATTTTCTGATAAGATTAATCTAATCTGGCCCAAGGCTAAAAAAAAGAGCATTGACTAAAGATCATCTTTAGGGTTCTGAAAATGTTCTAGGATACCTGGATTATTATCACTCCACAAAAAGGTTTCACTTATCCATGGAGCCAATTTTACGTGGGCAGTAACCCCTGCAGACAGGTAAGCCCCCCACCACCGAAAAAACGGATATTTTGAGTCTAACACGAATTTGAAAGCGGGAGTGAGGTTTCATTGTAGGAGGGTGGATTCAACCCTTATGAGCCATAAACCCTACGTAGGACATTCTTGTTGGCGGCGCCTTAAATATATACCTTATAATTCCTGTAGAAGAGTACATACAATCAGAAGGTATCCTGATTTAAACACCAAACGATATCCGGTATTTTGACTCTATTTCCGGAGTTCTGAGAACTAGAGGCTAACCACATTATTGCAAGAAGTTCCAGTTGTATTTCTTGTATGAGTACTGATAATGGTAAACATAGAAAATTAACTCTTAGTAGATGAAAGCTTAGTCTGCTGGGGCTGAAGAATATAGCGACTCTATCTCTGCAGAGGTATACCCCCACAACGATATTCCTATATATGACAATAAAGAATCTGATGGAGGTGCCAGTGGTGTAATGGTTATCGTCGCAGGAATTGGACACGACGACACGAGTTCAAATCCTGGACTGATTGCATTTCACATAGCACTAATACCCTTGGGAAAGGTAAGAATCCAATTATTCTCCCTCCAGCTATGGGTAAATAGTAGAGCAGACTAGGTTCTTCAGCCTTGTTGAGGCAACTAGTCTAGGAGAAGGAAAACTCTGAATTCAAACCTGTTAAACTCCGTTTAAAGAATTGACCTTGTGTCATATCGTGCCCGAGCGGAGGGGTTGGGTAAATATGATAAAGAATCTGATGGTAAGGCTCCAGTAATCCTGGAGCTTTGCGGAATGTACACATATCCGTCATTGCTACCACTCACAAGTTTTCACTGACCGTGTTGTATAGCCATGAACAACTATACAAACACATAATACATATACATCTACATATGCATATCATAACGCAGAATCATAATGCAGAAACATAACGACAATAAAGAGGAGCGACATAGTTCTTAGAAAAACATACCTCTCACTTTATATGAAAGGGTTGTGTGTGAGAGGGAGTTGGAAGACCGAACAGAACTGCAACATATTGACCCCCACTCTTTTGGCCATAACCACGTTTCTTTCCCGTTCTCCTGAGCTGCTCAACCGGGGGCCTGGGGGCTCAGCCTCTCTGGGAGCTAGTTTTCTCTGCCGCATCTTATCTCCGACTCGTCTGATCCTCAACTGATTAATCGGGGGCCTGAGGGATCCCTCTGCTGGGTGCTGGCTTTCTCTACCGCATCTTGTCTCCAACTGAGTTAATTTCCTGTGCACTGAGTTATATAATAGTTCAACACCCACCTTCTTCTTGTGGGCGTCACAAATTGCACTCATTCTACCCATCCACGGTCAAGGTTATACTTTGCTATTCCTCGACCGGATTCACCTGTTATTTACACGGGTGCATTTACTATTCTGACAGCGCGGCCGGGTCGTAGGTCAATATACAAAAAACGGAGTTTTAGGACTTGACATGGTCCTATACATGGGTCAAATAGAACTGTAACCCATTTGTACAAGTTTGATAAAAACCAAATCCCAAATACACCTCCTTTTCCAATCAACTATTGGGGGTGGATTATAGAATTGATTATCTATTAAAACGAATCAGGCTAATTGCCTTGTCTTGGATCCGAACTCGTCTCACCGTGTCCATTTCCTACGACAATAATCACAACACCACAGACACTTCTGAATATACGTATAAACATGACTTGGCATATAACAATCCATAAGTGTTCATAAGCCATAAAATCCACCTAGCAAGTAAAAAAATGCGTAAACATCAGTTAGGCCCATAGATGGGACCCTAACAGGCACAAACAATGCAAACCAGAGTGGAACTGGGAGTATTGGTAATAAAGCAGAATCCCACATTCCATGTGTTTCTTGATATTGCCTCGTCTTTGAATCTTTTTTAAGGGAATAATGATAGACACAAATGATGTTGTAAAATTTCATAGTCTAAGTGTTCCTATTTTCTTATTGATAAAAATATTTATGAATTATTTTGGATTTTTATAACTGTCTAGAGTTTGAATTCTGGTCGATGATTCCATTTCTTACGAAGATAACTATTACGCTATGAGCGCCAAATCACTGACTGTTTTGTTTTGCAATCAGTCTCAGAAGTTATTACTTTGCTTTGGAGCTGTCTCTAAAGGTGAATCGGACGGTTCTTTAATGATAATTCCGAGAAGTCGATTAAGCAGTCATTAGTTTGTGTCCTGGGCGTTCTTAATCTGAGTGCGAATTGGATTTTAACATTAGATGATTGGTCAATGATGATATTTGTCTGGTTCGAACTTAAAAGAAAAATGACCCAATTCTAAGTGTTTAATAAATACCAAAACCCAAATACACCTGCGCTTTTTCCAATCCCCTTCTGGGTGGATTATCATCATCATCATATCGTGCTGGCAGCACGGATATCCCTGACCCTCTCTCGCCACTCCTCCCTATCGTTCATCGCCCTAGGTAGGTCTTCAGGACAACAACCTGTATCCTCACATAGCTGCTGAATGTACGTTCGTGCTGGTCGTCCTGCTTTTGCGCGGCCATGTGTGGGGATCCATAAGAGTACATCTCTTATGAGTTCATCTCTGCTTCTCCAGCAATGTCCTGCATGTCTGGTTCGCCTAACTTGAATAGTTTTCGTGATAGGGGGCAGGTGGCCGTACAGTTGGTGTCTTGTGGGGTGTTGCTGCCAGGACTTGTTCAGGATTGCACGCAGCATTCTTGTGTAATTGCCATCTAGTTTCTTCTCCAGCCGTTTTGTTAGCGTCCATGTAGTGCATCCATATAGCAGTATCGATGTGACCGCTGCCTGGAAGAAACTGCGTTTCATTTTATCGGTTAGGTCTGATTTCCATATAGTCGATAGCCTATTGATAGCTGTTCATGCTTTCGTTAACCTCGTTTCGATGTCCTTTTCGGTTGATTCGACGCTGCTTCCTAGGTACGTGAATTTGTCTACTAGTTTAAGAGGGGTTCCTTTTAGAGTGGAGATGTCCCCCGTTTGGTTATAGCACATATATTCCGTTTTGTGTGCATTAACATGGAGGCCTATGCTTGCTGCTGCTCGTTCCAAACTATGCAGAAGTGTTTCGGCTTGGTCAGGTGTATTTGCCAGTATCGCTATGTCATCGGCGTAGTCGGCGTCGGTAATTGTTGCTGCGGGGTATCTTCTGCTTCTTTTCTTCGTCAGTTCGAAGCCATTCTCTTTGATTTTGTCAATCGATGTTCTAAGTACGTAGTCTAGACAAATGATAAAGAGATACGGAGCTAGCGTGTCCCCTTGTAGTACTCCTGCTACAATGTCGAAGTATTCTGTGTCTCCATCTGGTGATCGTACTTTTACTTTAGTGTTTCTATTGAGAATCGTTATTGCCGCTACGGTTTCTTTAGGTATGCCGTACGCTAGTAGGATTTGTTCCATCTTTCCTCTGTGAATGGAGTCGAAAGCCTTGGTAAAGTCGACAAATATTAATGTCGCTTGTAGGTTCTTTGCCCGTACACCTTCAAGGATTCTGCGGATGGTTAATATTTGTGAGGTCGTGGATCTATTTCTTCGGAAGCCATTTTGGTTTTTTCTAAGTATGTTGTCGATTTTGGGTTCTATTCGGTTTCGCAGTAGGGCATTGTAGATTTTGGCAGCTATGGATGTAAGTGTTATGCCTCGGTAGTTTTATAGTACTACTTAAATATTTAACATCAAAGTACTACTTCTACAACAACAACATCAACAACACCAACTACTACTACTACTACTACTACTACTACTACTACTACTGTGTAGACATAATGATATCAATAAACTGTGTTTAAATACATGATTGATTTTAAAAAGAAATATTAGTGTCTGATAGCAATACTTGAATCAATTTTTCTATGTACATCCTGGACAATAACCAAAAACGGAGGAGCGTACATGTACGCTGATTATTACATTAGGGACGATCGTGCTGTTATGGATACTGACGTGAAAATGAAAACAGCCACCCGCGTTCTAAACTTGGATGGGTCTGTTTGCATTTGGCATAGTGCTTATACCCTTGACAATAGTATCAATCAATCTCTTCTCTCTCCAGTTATGGTTATATAGAAGAGAAGACTGGACTTGTTAATCCTGTTATGGTAACCGGTCAGACTCTGAGTTGGAACCTGTTAAACCCAGCTTAAAAACATCCTATTCATACAGAAGGACTTGTTCAATATTGCTCGCAGCTGGCGGCAACACCCAGCAAGGAACCAACTATACGGCCACCTGCCTCCCATCTCGAAAATTATCCAAGTTAGATGAACTAGACATGCAGGACACTGCTGTAGAAGCAAGGATGAGCTCGTAAGTGATGTTCTACTATGGACCCCCATATATGGCCGGGCAAAAGCAGGACGACCAGCTCGAATATACATTCAGCAGCAATATGAGGATACGGGATGTAGCCCTGAAGACCGGCCAGAGGCGATGAACGATAGGGAGAAGTGGTGAGAGAGGGTCAGGGATATCCGTGATAGCGGCACGACATGAGGATGATGACGATGATTGATACAGAAGGTTTCGGTAAATGCATACAGTAGAGACAACGGACACATTTTGAAGCTGCCTGAATTAGTGTTTATGACATTTGCTCACCCAGAAGAATAAAAGTAAAAAGCCAAGTAAAATCTCCGCTCCAAATCCTGGAGGAAATCACTGCAGCGCTGGAGTGGCCGTTGATTGATCGTCTATTAAAGATTTCGCTGTAATTTCTTACCCTCAGCGGAGTGGCATTTCGCAAGTCTAAAAAAAGAAGAATAAAAAATAAAGATAGACTTGAAGAAAAGAAATATAAAAACATGGAATCGATACATCGCAGCCATTAGAAAGGGAGGAATGTCTTTTCGGCACTACCTGTGTGTGTGTGTGTGTGTGCGTGTGTGTGTATATCAGTGGCGACTCTAGCCTATTTTTGCTACTCATGCCCCCCCACCCTCTGTCAACTTCAGTTCCCCACCCGTGGTCCGTGGACCCAAAGTAAGTCATCATAGTTGCTATTGCGTGATTCTCCATTGTATAGCGCAGATTGACAAACGTACCTTGCAGGGTGTTTTTTTTTTGTAAACAATCAAGATACTATATAATTTGTAGTCTTGTTAATACAGTAGATAAGATAATTTTTTTCCTTTCAAAAGTATACAAGAAAAGAGAAGATGTTCATTACTATGACGAGAAAAATATGTTTATTAGAATAAAGAAATTGATGACAATATACACAGACACAGCTAGTAGTTTCAATTTCGCTTAAAATAAAGATTATTTGTTGAAAATGTATTAGAATAAACAAATTTTAGTTACAGAATGTAATATATGCAACATTCATTAAAGAAATAGAGATCTGTTAGTGAAAAAACGAATTAAAACACGCCGTTTAACCAACATTTACCATAGCGATGATGATGACGTCGGCGACGGCTATAATCTGCTACCCCCCTCTCTCTCTCCCTCTCGGTCCCTCTCCCTCTTCCCAAGACAGTTGTCAGTTGTCAGTTGTGCTAATTTTTTTTGAGCACGGTATTCTGGCTTGCTTTTTCTATTGGCTACAGCCAAAAGCGAGATTTCGCTAACATTACTGTTATTATAAGGGTCTAGTGCCTGGCACAGATTACGCGTGTTCGACATTATAGCCGATTTTATGGGATGTTCAATGGATCTGACGGTGGCCGGACAAAGACCATCCGTTCAAAACTGCATCGTTGTATTATTCCCAGATATATCTATGAACTTTGGGCTACTTAGTTACGAAACCTGAATAGATACGTAATTTAATTGAGATCAGACTAAGTATGTTTGCTTGAAATTAATGGATGATTTTTAATCCACTTTGAATAACATTGACTGAGTTATTGGTCGTGCCGGGCACGAGTAGCACTAGTCCCATCTCCGCCCCTGGTGTATATATATTGGCTATCGTAAGAACTTTTCCGAAAATCCTAAACATCTACCAAAAAATTCTGACTCATTTCTGCTCATCGTCATCGTGGGTCGTTGTCCGGTTCTGACTGCTCTGACCCTTCTTCCTTAACGTGGTCACTGACTGTTCGAGCCCTTCTCTGCCAGAATCCATCTCCTAACTAACCATTTTGACTGACCAACTTTCTTGGGTCTTGTACACCTGCATTTCCGGTTTGGGTCTTCAAGCGAGCACAGGTGTTTGTCAATTTTTGCACCAAAACCACACACGAGCAATTTATATAAAGAAATCTCCCAGACAATTTTGCGCCGAGATGCTGAAGGTAAAATCCTTTCTTCAGTCATCTATCTACGAACGCAAACACACTCCCATATACTTATATTTACACCTGGTCTATTGAGCGCGTTAGTTTTCTTTCATCTGATATAGACACCTTCATCACAATCTCAGTTATTGGTCCACCACAATATATGGTTAGATATAGGTTTCTTAGTTCAGTGGCATATCTTCGTGGTTTATTTAATGCCAAATTCATTCTTGTAGAAGAATTGCAATGATACTATTAAATCTATTGTTGAGGACACGATGTCTGTCATTTCTCAATCACAAAGTCAGTTACAATTCATACATATCCACAGTTACTCTCTGGAAGACAATCTCAGTCATTCCTCCGACACAAAATCGTATACCCCTCCAACACAAAATCGTATACCCCTCCAAAACAATCTCAGCCACTGTGCTATCGCCGTGTCACTTACTCTGACAACACAATAAGAGTCATCATTTCATCATAAACTGAATTTTACCTCCAACATACTCAGTCACCCCTCCAGCACAAACAATGTCTAGCCCCCACTCCAAAACAATCTCAGCCAATGTGCTATCACTGTGTCACTGACTCTAACAACACAGAGTCATCCCTTCATCACAATCTGAGTCATACCTCCAACATACTACATCCACCCTCCAACTACAATCTCAGCACCTCCTTAACACAATCTCAGCCCCCCCTTTAACACAATCTCAGCCCCCACTTTCAACATACTCTCAGTCCCCGCTTCCGCCGAAATCTCAGTCGTCCCTCTAGCAACATCTTAGTCACCTCTCCAATGCAATCTTGCTCCTTCTCGGTCACAACCTCTGTCGCTCCTCTATCTCAACCTCAATCACCCATCCTATACACTATCAGTCGTACTCAGTTGGATGGGGGGGTAGAATGCATCAACTGCTTCTCTGCAGAAGGGTAATGTCTCCCGAACGAATGTCCAGTATATGACACTAAACAATCTGATGATGAGGTTCCAGCAATGATGGAGTTCTAGGGAATGGGAAGTACCTCTTCATAGCCATTGGTTTTAAATACTCTCTGGCCCGGAGTATTAGCCTCTGATAGGGTCCTATCTATCGGTCAAATAGAACTAAACTGTATACTCATGCTAAATAGTATTGTTTGAAATAGGAATGTTTCGACATTTAAATAGCATACTTATCTTAAACTGAACTGTTTGAAGATTAACTGTTGTTAAGTAGAAATAAACTGTTTGGTTTGGTTTCGTTTCTTTGTAATGGCATACCAACCTTTGTAGGTTATTTAATGCCAAATCCAGTCTCCTAAAAGAACAGTAGTGGTACTATTTAACCCATAGCTGGGAGGATAAGGGGGTTCATACCTTTCCCAAGGGTATTTGCCCGAAAGTGAACGTAATAGCGCGACTGGAGTACGAACTCGCGTAATACGATTCTGCAGTTCATCGCTTTAACCATTACAACACGGGGACACCCCTCAGAAATAAACTGTGTACTCATGCTAAAGTGAATTGTTTGAAATATAAATGTTTTGACATTTAATTGAACTGTTTTGGTATTTAATTGTTTGTAAACAAAAACGATACTTATACTAAACTGAATTGTTTGAAATTTTATTCGCCGTTAAATGACCGGAAAAGGCTTGATACGCCGTAAAACAACCAACTAACCAACAATATCGGTCAGCTCACTTTTACAATCTCAGTTACTCCTCCAAAACAATCTCTATCAATTTTCATTCACAATTTCAGTCTGCCATCCTACGCAATCCCTCTCATTCCTTCATCACAATCTCATTCATCCGTCCATCTCAATTACTGTCGCCGCTTCAATACGATTTCAGTAACCTCTCCATCACAAGGTAAGTCGCCCTTTCAACAAAACCACTCTCTTTCTACTTTTAAAATTTCATTTATCCTTACATCACAATTTCTGTCAGTCCTTCTGCACAATTTAAGGAACCCCTCCTCTACAATGTCTGTCACTACTCTAATAGAATGAAAAAAGCCCATGTTCATTGCAATAACATTCTTAGGAAAAGTTTGTATTTGATAAAAAAGTTGAATTATTTTCACTTTTCAAAGTCAGTCCTTCTACACAATTTAAGCAACCCCTCCTCTACAATGTCTGTCACTACTCTAATAGAAGGAAAAAAGCCCATGTTCATTGCAATAACATTCTTAGGAAAAGTTTGTATTTGATAAAAAAGTTGAATTATTTTCACTTTTCAAAGTCAGTCCTTCTACACAATTTAAGCAACCCCTCCTCTACAATGTCTGTAACTACTCTAATAGAATGAAAAAAGCCCATGTTCATTGCAATAACATTCTTAGGAAAAGTTTGTATTTGATAAAAAAGTTGAATTATTTTCACTTTTCAAAGTCAGTCCTTCTACACAATTTAAGCAACCCCTCCTCTACAATGTCTGTCACTACTCTAATAGAAGGAAAAAAGGCCATGTTCATTGCAATAACATTCTTAGGAAAAGTTTGTATTTGATAAAAAAGTTGAATTATTTTCACTTTTCAAAGTCAGTCCTTCTACACAATTTAAGCAACCCCTCCTCTACAATGTCTGTCACTACTCTAATAGAATGAAAAAAGCCCATGTTCATTGCAATAACATTCTTAGGAAAAGTTTGTATTTGATAAAAAAGTTGAATTATTTTCACTTTTCAAAGTCAGTCCTTCTACACAATTTAAGCAACCCCTCCTCTACAATGTCTGTCACTACTCTAATAGAAGGAAAAAAGCCCATGTTCATTGCAATAACATTCTTAGGAAAAGTTTGTATTTGATAAAAAAGTTGAATTATTTTCACTTTTCAAAGTCACTCCTTCTACACAATTTAAGGAGCCCCTCCTCTACAATGTCTGTCACTACTCTAATAGAATGAAAAAAGCCCATGTTCATTGCAATAACATTCTTAGGAAAAGTTTGTATTTGATAAAAAAGTTGAATTATTTTCACTTTTCAAATTCAGTCCTTCTACACAATTTAAGGAACCCCTCCTCTACAATGTCTGTCACTACTCTAATAGAATGAAAAAAGCCCATGTTCATTGCAATAACATTCTTAGGAAAAGTTTGTATTTGATAAAAAAGTTGAATTATTTTCACTTTTCAAAGTCAGTCCTTCTACACAATTTAAGCAACCCCTCCTCTACAATGTCTGTCACTACTCCAATAGAATGAAAAAAGCCCATGTTCATTGCAATAACATTCTTAGGAAAAGTTTGTATTTGATAAAAAAGTTGAATTATTTTCACTTTTCAAAGTCAGTCCTTCTACACAATTTAAGCAACCCCTCCTCTACAATGTCTGTCACTACTCTAATAGAATAAAAAAAGCCCATGTTCATTGCAATAACATTCTTAGGAAAAGTTTGTATTTGATAAAAAAGTTGAATTATTTTCACTTTTCAAAGTCAGTCCTTCTACACAATTTAAGCAACCCCTCCTCTACAATGTCTGTCACTACTCTAATAGAATGAAAAAAGCCCATGTTCATTGCAATAACATTCTTAGGAAAAGTTTGTATTTGATAAAAAAGTTGAATTATTTTCACTTTTCAAAGTCAGTCCTTCTACACAATTTAAGCAACCCCTCCTCTACAATGTCTGTCACTACTCTAATAGAAGGAAAAAAGCCCATGTTCATTGCAATAACATTCTTAGGAAAAGTTTGTATTTGATAAAAAAGTTGAATTATTTTCACTTTTCAAAGTCAGTCCTTCTACACATTTTAAGCAACCCCTCCTCTACAATGTCTGTCACTACTCCAATAGAATAAAAAAGCCCATGTTCATTGCAATAATATTCTTAGGAAAAGTTTGTATTTGATAAAAAAGTTGAATTATTTTCACTTTTCAAATTCAGTCCTTCTACACAATTTAAGCAACCCCTCCTCTACAATGTCTGTCACTACTCCAATAGAATGAAAAAAGCCCATGTTCATTGCAATAACATTCTTAGGAAAAGTTTGTATTTGATAAAAAAGTTGAATTATTTTCACTTTTCAAATTCAGTCCTTCTACACAATTTAAGCAACCCCTCCTCTACAATGTCTGTCACTACTCTAATAGAATGAAAAAAGCCCATGTTCATTGCAATAACATTCTTAGGAAAAGTTTGTATTTGATAAAAAAGTTGAATTATTTTCACTTTTCAAATTCAGTCCTTCTACACAATTTAAGCAACCCCTCCTCTACAATGTCTGTCACTACTCCAATAGAATAAAAAAGCCCATGTTCATTGCAATAACATTCTTAGGAAAAGTTTGTATTTGATAAAAAAGTTGAATTATTTTCACTTTTCAAATTCAGTCCTTCTACACAATTTAAGCAACCCCTCCTCTACAATGTCTGTCACTACTCCAATAGAATAAAAAAGCCCATGTTCATTGCAATAACATTCTTAGGAAAAGTTTGTATTTGATAAAAAAGTTGAATTATTTTCACTTTTCAAAGTCAGTCCTTCTACACAATTTAAGGAGCCCCTCCTCTACAATGTCTGTCACTACTCTAATAGAATGAAAAAAGCCCATGTTCATTGCAATAACATTCTTAGGAAAAGTTTGTATTTGATAAAAAAGTTGAATTATTTTCACTTTTCAAATTCAGTCCTTCTACACATTTTAAGCAACCCCTCCTCTACAATGTCTGTCACTACTCCAATAGAATAAAAAAGCCCATGTTCATTGCAATAATATTCTTAGGAAAAGTTTGTATTTGATAAAAAAGTTGAATTATTTTCACTTTTCAAATTCAGTCCTTCTACACAATTTAAGCAACCCCTCCTCTACAATGTCTGTCACTACTCCAATAGAATGAAAAAAGCCCATGTTCATTGCAATAACATTCTTAGGAAAAGTTTGTATTTGATAAAAAAGTTGAATTATTTTCACTTTTCAAATTCAGTCCTTCTACACAATTTAAGCAACCCCTCCTCTACAATGTCTGTCACTACTCCAATAGAATAAAAAAGCCCATGTTCATTGCAATAACATTCTTAGGAAAAGTTTGTATTTGATAAAAAAGTTGAATTATTTTCACTTTTCAAATTCAGTCCTTCTACACAATTTAAGCAACCCCTCCTCTACAATGTCTGTCACTACTCCAATAGAATAAAAAAGCCCATGTTCATTGCAATAACATTCTTAGGAAAAGTTTGTATTTGATAAAAAAGTTGAATTATTTTCACTTTTCAAAGTCAGTCCTTCTACACAATTTAAGGAGCCCCTCCTCTACAATGTCTGTCACTACTCTAATAGAATGAAAAAAGCCCATGTTCATTGCAATAACATTCTTAGGAAAAGTTTGTATTTGATAAAAAAGTTGAATTATTTTCACTTTTCAAATTCAGTCCTTCTACACAATTTAAGCAACCCCTCCTCTACAATGTCTGTCACTACTCCAATAGAATGAAAAAAGCCCATGTTCATTGCAATAACATTCTTAGGAAAAGTTTGTATTTGATAAAAAAGTTGAATTATTTTCACTTTTCAAATTCAGTCCTTCTACACAATTTAAGCAACCCCTCCTCTACAATGTCTGTCACTACTCTAATAGAATGAAAAAAGCCCATGTTCATTGCAATAACATTCTTAGGAAAAGTTTGTATTTGATAAAAAAGTTGAATTATTTTCACTTTTCAAATTCAGTCCTTCTACACAATTTAAGCAACCCCTCCTCTACAATGTCTGTCACTACTCCAATAGAATAAAAAAGCCCATGTTCATTGCAATAACATTCTTAGGAAAAGTTTGTATTTGATAAAAAAGTTGAATTATTTTCACTTTTCAAATTCAGTCCTTCTACACAATTTAAGGAACCCCTCCTCTACAATGTCTGTCACTACTCTAATAGAATGAAAAAAGCCCATGTTCATTGCAATAACATTCTTAGGAAAAGTTTGTATTTGATAAAAAAGTTGAATTATTTTCACTTTTCAAAGTCAGTCCTTCTACACAATTTAAGCAACCCCTCCTCTACAATGTCTGTCACTACTCCAATAGAATGAAAAAAGCCCATGTTCATTGCAATAACATTCTTAGGAAAAGTTTGTATTTGATAAAAAAGTTGAATTATTTTCACTTTTCAAAGTCAGTCCTTCTACACAATTTAAGCAACCCCTCCTCTACAATGTCTGTCACTACTCTAATAGAATAAAAAAAGCCCATGTTCATTGCAATAACATTCTTAGGAAAAGTTTGTATTTGATAAAAAAGTTGAATTATTTTCACTTTTCAAAGTCAGTCCTTCTACACAATTTAAGCAACCCCTCCTCTACAATGTCTGTCACTACTCCAATAGAATGAAAAAAGCCCATGTTCATTGCAATAACATTCTTAGGAAAAGTTTGTATTTGATAAAAAAGTTGAATTATTTTCACTTTTCAAAGTCAGTCCTTCTACACAATTTAAGCAACCCCTCCTCTACAATGTCTGTCACTACTCTAATAGAATAAAAAAAGCCCATGTTCATTGCAATAACATTCTTAGGAAAAGTTTGTATTTGATAAAAAAGTTGAATTATTTTCACTTTTCAAAGTCAGTCCTTCTACACAATTTAAGCAACCCCTCCTCTACAATGTCTGTCACTACTCTAATAGAATGAAAAAAGCCCATGTTCATTGCAATAACATTCTTAGGAAAAGTTTGTATTTGATAAAAAAGTTGAATTATTTTCACTTTTCAAAGTCAGTCCTTCTACACAATTTAAGCAACCCCTCCTCTACAATGTCTGTCACTACTCTAATAGAAGGAAAAAAGCCCATGTTCATTGCAATAACATTCTTAGGAAAAGTTTGTATTTGATAAAAAAGTTGAATTATTTTCACTTTTCAAAGTCAGTCCTTCTACACATTTTAAGCAACCCCTCCTCTACAATGTCTGTCACTACTCCAATAGAATAAAAAAGCCCATGTTCATTGCAATAATATTCTTAGGAAAAGTTTGTATTTGATAAAAAAGTTGAATTATTTTCACTTTTCAAATTCAGTCCTTCTACACAATTTAAGCAACCCCTCCTCTACAATGTCTGTCACTACTCCAATAGAATGAAAAAAGCCCATGTTCATTGCAATAACATTCTTAGGAAAAGTTTGTATTTGATAAAAAAGTTGAATTATTTTCACTTTTCAAATTCAGTCCTTCTACACAATTTAAGCAACCCCTCCTCTACAATGTCTGTCACTACTCTAATAGAATGAAAAAAGCCCATGTTCATTGCAATAACATTCTTAGGAAAAGTTTGTATTTGATAAAAAAGTTGAATTATTTTCACTTTTCAAATTCAGTCCTTCTACACAATTTAAGCAACCCCTCCTCTACAATGTCTGTCACTACTCCAATAGAATAAAAAAGCCCATGTTCATTGCAATAACATTCTTAGGAAAAGTTTGTATTTGATAAAAAAGTTGAATTATTTTCACTTTTCAAATTCAGTCCTTCTACACAATTTAAGCAACCCCTCCTCTACAATGTCTGTCACTACTCCAATAGAATAAAAAAGCCCATGTTCATTGCAATAACATTCTTAGGAAAAGTTTGTATTTGATAAAAAAGTTGAATTATTTTCACTTTTCAAAGTCAGTCCTTCTACACATTTTAAGCAACCCCTCCTCTACAATGTCTGTCACTACTCCAATAGAATAAAAAAGCCCATGTTCATTGCAATAATATTCTTAGGAAAAGTTTGTATTTGATAAAAAAGTTGAATTATTTTCACTTTTCAAAGTCAGTCCTTCTACACAATTTAAGCAACCCCTCCTCTACAATGTATGTCACTACTCTAATAGAAGGAAAAAAGCCCATGTTCATTGCAATAACATTCTTAGGAAAAGTTTGTATTTGATAAAAAAGTTGAATTATTTTCACTTTTCAAAGTCAGTCCTTCTACACAATTTAAGCAACCCCTCCTCTACAATGTATGTCACTACTCTAATAGAAGGAAAAAAGCCCATGTTCATTGCAATAACATTCTTAGGAAAAGTTTGTATTTGATAAAAAAGTTGAATTATTTTCACTTTTCAAAGTCAGTCCTTCTACACAATTTAAGGAGCCCCTCCTCTACAATGTCTGTCACTACTCTAATAGAATGAAAAAAGCCCATGTTCATTGCAATAACATTCTTAGGAAAAGTTTGTATTTGATAAAAAAGTTGAATTATTTTCACTTTTCAAATTCAGTCCTTCTACACAATTTAAGCAACCCCTCCTCTACAATGTCTGTCACTACTCCAATAGAATGAAAAAAGCCCATGTTCATTGCAATAACATTCTTAGGAAAAGTTTGTATTTGATAAAAAAGTTGAATTATTTTCACTTTTCAAATTCAGTCCTTCTACACAATTTAAGCAACCCCTCCTCTACAATGTCTGTCACTACTCTAATAGAATGAAAAAAGCCCATGTTCATTGCAATAACATTCTTAGGAAAAGTTTGTATTTGATAAAAAAGTTGAATTATTTTCACTTTTCAAATTCAGTCCTTCTACACAATTTAAGCAACCCCTCCTCTACAATGTCTGTCACTACTCCAATAGAATAAAAAAGCCCATGTTCATTGCAATAACATTCTTAGGAAAAGTTTGTATTTGATAAAAAAGTTGAATTATTTTCACTTTTCAAATTCAGTCCTTCTACACAATTTAAGGAACCCCTCCTCTACAATGTCTGTCACTACTCTAATAGAATGAAAAAAGCCCATGTTCATTGCAATAACATTCTTAGGAAAAGTTTGTATTTGATAAAAAAGTTGAATTATTTTCACTTTTCAAAGTCAGTCCTTCTACACAATTTAAGCAACCCCTCCTCTACAATGTCTGTCACTACTCCAATAGAATGAAAAAAGCCCATGTTCATTGCAATAACATTCTTAGGAAAAGTTTGTATTTGATAAAAAAGTTGAATTATTTTCACTTTTCAAAGTCAGTCCTTCTACACAATTTAAGCAACCCCTCCTCTACAATGTCTGTCACTACTCTAATAGAATAAAAAAAGCCCATGTTCATTGCAATAACATTCTTAGGAAAAGTTTGTATTTGATAAAAAAGTTGAATTATTTTCACTTTTCAAAGTCAGTCCTTCTACACAATTTAAGCAACCCCTCCTCTACAATGTCTGTCACTACTCCAATAGAATGAAAAAAGCCCATGTTCATTGCAATAACATTCTTAGGAAAAGTTTGTATTTGATAAAAAAGTTGAATTATTTTCACTTTTCAAAGTCAGTCCTTCTACACAATTTAAGCAACCCCTCCTCTACAATGTCTGTCACTACTCTAATAGAATAAAAAAAGCCCATGTTCATTGCAATAACATTCTTAGGAAAAGTTTGTATTTGATAAAAAAGTTGAATTATTTTCACTTTTCAAAGTCAGTCCTTCTACACAATTTAAGCAACCCCTCCTCTACAATGTCTGTCACTACTCTAATAGAATGAAAAAAGCCCATGTTCATTGCAATAACATTCTTAGGAAAAGTTTGTATTTGATAAAAAAGTTGAATTATTTTCACTTTTCAAAGTCAGTCCTTCTACACAATTTAAGCAACCCCTCCTCTACAATGTCTGTCACTACTCTAATAGAAGGAAAAAAGCCCATGTTCATTGCAATAACATTCTTAGGAAAAGTTTGTATTTGATAAAAAAGTTGAATTATTTTCACTTTTCAAAGTCAGTCCTTCTACACATTTTAAGCAACCCCTCCTCTACAATGTCTGTCACTACTCCAATAGAATAAAAAAGCCCATGTTCATTGCAATAATATTCTTAGGAAAAGTTTGTATTTGATAAAAAAGTTGAATTATTTTCACTTTTCAAATTCAGTCCTTCTACACAATTTAAGCAACCCCTCCTCTACAATGTCTGTCACTACTCCAATAGAATGAAAAAAGCCCATGTTCATTGCAATAACATTCTTAGGAAAAGTTTGTATTTGATAAAAAAGTTGAATTATTTTCACTTTTCAAATTCAGTCCTTCTACACAATTTAAGCAACCCCTCCTCTACAATGTCTGTCACTACTCTAATAGAATGAAAAAAGCCCATGTTCATTGCAATAACATTCTTAGGAAAAGTTTGTATTTGATAAAAAAGTTGAATTATTTTCACTTTTCAAATTCAGTCCTTCTACACAATTTAAGCAACCCCTCCTCTACAATGTCTGTCACTACTCCAATAGAATAAAAAAGCCCATGTTCATTGCAATAACATTCTTAGGAAAAGTTTGTATTTGATAAAAAAGTTGAATTATTTTCACTTTTCAAATTCAGTCCTTCTACACAATTTAAGCAACCCCTCCTCTACAATGTCTGTCACTACTCCAATAGAATAAAAAAGCCCATGTTCATTGCAATAACATTCTTAGGAAAAGTTTGTATTTGATAAAAAAGTTGAATTATTTTCACTTTTCAAAGTCAGTCCTTCTACACATTTTAAGCAACCCCTCCTCTACAATGTCTGTCACTACTCCAATAGAATAAAAAAGCCCATGTTCATTGCAATAATATTCTTAGGAAAAGTTTGTATTTGATAAAAAAGTTGAATTATTTTCACTTTTCAAAGTCAGTCCTTCTACACAATTTAAGCAACCCCTCCTCTACAATGTATGTCACTACTCTAATAGAAGGAAAAAAGCCCATGTTCATTGCAATAACATTCTTAGGAAAAGTTTGTATTTGATAAAAAAGTTGAATTATTTTCACTTTTCAAAGTCAGTCCTTCTACACAATTTAAGGAGCCCCTCCTCTACAATGTCTGTCACTACTCTAATAGAATGAAAAAAGCCCATGTTCATTGCAATAACATTCTTAGGAAAAGTTTGTATTTGATAAAAAAGTTGAATTATTTTCACTTTTCAAATTCAGTCCTTCTACACAATTTAAGCAACCCCTCCTCTACAATGTCTGTCACTACTCTAATAGAATGAAAAAAGCCCATGTTCATTGCAATAACATTCTTAGGAAAAGTTTGTATTTGATAAAAAAGTTGAATTATTTTCACTTTTCAAATTCAGTCCTTCTACACAATTTAAGCAACCCCTCCTCTACAATGTCTGTCACTACTCCAATAGAATAAAAAAGCCCATGTTCATTGCAATAACATTCTTAGGAAAAGTTTGTATTTGATAAAAAAGTTGAATTATTTTCACTTTTCAAATTCAGTCCTTCTACACAATTTAAGCAACCCCTCCTCTACAATGTCTGTCACTACTCTAATAGAATAAAAAAGCCCATGTTCATTGCAATAACATTCTTAGGAAAAGTTTGTATTTGATAAAAAAGTTGAATTATTTTCACTTTTCAAAGTCAGTCCTTCTACACATTTTAAGCAACCCCTCCTCTACAATGTCTGTCACTACTCCAATAGAATAAAAAAGCCCATGTTCATTGCAATAATATTCTTAGGAAAAGTTTGTATTTGATAAAAAAGTTGAATTATTTTCACTTTTCAAAGTCAGTCCTTCTACACAATTTAAGCAACCCCTCCTCTACAATGTCTGTCACTACTCTAATAGAATGAAAAAAGCCCATGTTCATTGCAATAACATTCTTAGGAAAAGTTTGTATTTGATAAAAAAGTTGAATTATTTTCACTTTTCAAAGTCAGTCCTTCTACACAATTTAAGGAGCCCCTCCTCTACAATGTCTGTCACTACTCTAATAGAATGAAAAAAGCCCATGTTCATTGCAATAACATTCTTAGGAAAAGTTTGTATTTGATAAAAAAGTTGAATTATTTTCACTTTTCAAAGTCAGTCCTTCTACACAATTTAAGGAACCCCTCCTCTACAATGTCTGTCACTACTCTAATAGAATGAAAAAAGCCCATGTTCATTGCAATAACATTCTTAGGAAAAGTTTGTATTTGATAAAAAAGTTGAATTATTTTCACTTTTCAAAGTCAGTCCTTCTACACAATTTAAGCAACCCCTCCTCTACAATGTCTGTCACTACTCCAATAGAATGAAAAAAGCCCATGTTCATTGCAATAACATTCTTAGGAAAAGTTTGTATTTGATAAAAAAGTTGAATTATTTTCACTTTTCAAAGTCAGTCCTTCTACACAATTTAAGCAACCCCTCCTCTACAATGTCTGTCACTACTCTAATAGAATGAAAAAAGCCCATGTTCATTGCAATAACATTCTTAGGAAAAGTTTGTATTTGATAAAAAAGTTGAATTATTTTCACTTTTCAAAGTCAGTCCTTCTACACAATTTAAGCAACCCCTCCTCTACAATGTCTGTCACTACTCTAATAGAATGAAAAAAGCCCATGTTCATTGCAATAACATTCTTAGGAAAAGTTTGTATTTGATAAAAAAGTTGAATTATTTTCACTTTTCAAAGTCAGTCCTTCTACACAATTTAAGCAACCCCTCCTCTACAATGTCTGTCACTACTCTAATAGAATAAAAAAAGCCCATGTTCATTGCAATAACATTCTTAGGAAAAGTTTGTATTTGATAAAAAAGTTGAATTATTTTCACTTTTCAAAGTCAGTCCTTCTACACAATTTAAGCAACCCCTCCTCTACAATGTCTGTCACTACTCTAATAGAAGGAAAAAAGCCCATGTTCATTGCAATAACATTCTTAGGAAAAGTTTGTATTTGATAAAAAAGTTGAATTATTTTCACTTTTCAAATTCAGTCCTTCTACACAATTTAAGCAACCCCTCCTCTACAATGTCTGTCACTACTCTAATAGAAGGAAAAAAGGCCATGTTCATTGCAATAACGTTCTTAGGAATAGTTTGTCTTTGATAAAAAAAAAAAAAAGTTGAATTATTTTCACTTTTCATAGTTGAATCCTGAAATGAAAGCAGATGAAATATAACATATAGTTTGTATTCTCTGAGGAAAAGCATGATCAGTGAAGGGATAAATTATGAAATTTTAGAAAATTATCAGACATGTGCACAGAAAAGTAATTTGAGAGACGGGTGTAAAGTAAAAGTAAAGTTGGCGACCTAAGTCGAGGGTGACCTGAAGTCTCCCTTTTCGATAGCTACTACAATAAGGTGTAGGAGAGAGCGCTACCTCTTTCCCTTGATTGCTCCATGTTACCCTTGATCCTTACCTTATAATTCTGAGTGTTAAGCAAGATAGCTTTTTTAAGTACCATTTATAAGTCTTTGGTATGACTCGACCTGGGATTGAACCCACGTTTCCTGCCAATGTCCGCGTGTATGAGACCTATATGGCATGAAAAAATTCTAAATGTTTGTATTTATCAACACCTCTAGACGAGCAGGATGCAATACAAAGTCACTCTCGAAGCAGATTTGAATTCAAAGTTTTCCTTCTCGTAGACCCGTTGCCATAACAAGGTTGAAGAGACTAGTTTATCATTCTATTTACCCATAGCTTATTGAAGATTGATTGGATTTATATTTTGTCAAGAGTATTAGCGCTATATAAAATGCAAACAGCCTCTTCCGGGTTTTGAACTCGGGTCACCGTGTCCATTTTCTACAAGGGTAACCATTACTCCACGAAAGTAAGTATGTAAGTATGTATGTACACGTGCATGAAAATTTTGCAGTGTCAAAATGTTTCTTTATACCTCATCTGCTCCCAACCCTTAACAGAGTGTACCCTCAAGAAAAACTTCTGCTTAAATGTACAATACACCCCCCACACACGAACACACACACACACACACACACATATATATATATATATATATGTGCATGAAAATTTTGCAGTGTCAGAATGTTTCTTTATACCTTATCTGCTCCCACCCCTTAACAGACTGTACCCTCAAGAAAAACTTCTGCCTAAATGCACAATACACACACGCACACACACACACACACACACACACACACACACATATATATATATATATATATATATATATATATATATATATATATATATATATATATACCACAAGAAAATATGCTACCTAAGCAAACACCATATACAAATATATATAAGCGTGCAATAGGTAAATTTTCACTCTTTGAAACTATTGATTTCACGCATGGCTTTTAAAAAATTTTGTAATGTTTCTTTTTTATGTTCTGTCTATTGTAAAGTAGATTCAATTCATTTCTTGACGCAGCTCCAACTTTCAGAAAATTAGATACAGCATTCTGTTCTACCCGGCGTTTATTAGGGGATCTCATCATCATCCTTCTCTCTATCGTTCACCACCTCTGGCAGATCTTCAGGGCTGCATCCCGTATGCTCACATATCTGCTGTATGTATGTTCGAGTTAGTCATCCTACTTTTGCCCGGCCATATGTGGGGGTCCATAAGAGTACATCCATTATGAGCTCGTTCCAGCTTCTCCAGCAGTGTCCTGTATGTCTGGTTCGTCTAGCTTGGATAGTTTTCATGATGGGAGGCAGGTGGCTGTATAGTTGGTGTCTTGTGGGGTGTTGCCTCCAGGACTTGTTCAATATTGATCGCAGCATTCTTGTGTAATTGCCGTGTAGCTTCTTCTTCAGCTGTTTAGTTAGCGTCCATGTGGTGCATCCATACAGCAGTATCGACACGACCGCTGCTTTGAAAAAAACTGCGTTTCATTTTATCGGTCAGGTCTGATTTCCATATGACCGATGGTTTATCGATAGCTGTCCATGCCTTCGTTAGCCGCGTGTCGATGTCCTTTTCGGTTGATGAGACGCTGCTTCCTAGGAAGGTGAATTTGTCTACTAGTTTCAGAGAGGTTTCGTCTAGTGTGAAGATGTAACCTGTTTGATTATAGCACATATATTCCGTTTTGTGTGCATTGACATGGAGGCCAATGCCTAATTAGGGGATTTAAAATAATAATATTTCAAAGTGTTTTGCAGAAGATTTGAAAAGAGTAGGATCAGCTCCATTGTGATCGTCATGATACGGCAGCAAATAAGTCAAATTGGTCATTCCTGTAAAGAATAGGATTCACGAATTTGTTGTTGAGAAACAGACTGTAGATGAAAACAATCGCAATCAGTCAATCAGTTCAATAACTAGAGATATGGCAGTGTGTAATATGGCAGTGTGTAATATCATAAAGGGTCCACGAGATCCACCAAGATATGAATATGTAAAATGTACATAAGGAATCCCGAAATACACGAAATTGGTTCAGGCATGAAACTTATTATTTACCTGTTTGAGTTTTAGGTTTTTCAAAACGAGGAGAGAGTGACACAATTTCTTTCTATGCTGACTTTTCCATCTGACCCCACCACGTACGGCACATTTCGTAGACCCCAAAAATCGATTACTTTCCTCTAGACTCGAATCTCAAATAACTATGGTTTTTTTTTCAAATTCCAAAAATCCTCAGCGCTTCCGGGCATGACGTCATTCACGCCCCCGGTCCCATTTCTTATATGGTGTTTTTATTGTGACATCTCTGATTATCACATCCGCGCCGCGAACATGTGAACACCTGCACTCATGTGTGCACCTAACTAACCCATGCACTAAGCCAAAAGGTTCTCAGCTTAACTAAACAGAAAGATAAGATATACAAAACGAAAAATGATAATATGAAAAAAAAATCCCTCCGCAATTATATTAGAAGTGTCTGAGTTTCCTCTCAGACAGTTAGTGCACGAATACATTTGGTATTTCTCATACAAGATGACAAAGGGTCAATTGTTATCACAGACGATGTAGGACAGAAAGAAATGTCACTTTCCGAAGAATTTGAACAAACTGAAGCAATTGAAATTTTTTTCTCAGATGAAAATTATTTCTGCCAGGATCAAATGGTGAACTCACAGAACCACTTCCCTGTTCCTAGAAGATGTAAAGATAGTGATAATAACCAAACATTGAGACCTCTTCATATTTTTTAGGATATTCACCAGTGATGGAAAACTTATGTCTCTTTATGTTCCCTCATAGCCTCACAGTCAATACCAATACCGGCATTTATTGACTGAAGGAGATATTGGGGGGTGTCCTCGTGGTGTAATGGTTAAAGCGATACACTGCGGAATCGTAGTAAGTGAGTTGGTACTCCAGTCGCGCTACTATGTTCACTTTCGGGCAAATACCCTTTGGAAAGGTATGAACCCCCTTATTCTCCCAGCTATGGGTTAAATAGTACCACTACTGTTCTTCAAGGAGAATGGCTTTGGCATTAAATAACCTACAAAGGTTGATAAACCATTAAAAAAATAAACCAAACCAAACCGAAGGAGGTATTGCAGCTTTGAATCAAGAGGCTAGTTTGCTAGAATACCCTACGTCTAGCATCATGATTCCTATCATAGTGCAGATGAATCCAGTGTTATCTGTCTGAAAATTTCGGTGTCCACATCACCCCTCTGATCTGGTCAACTTATACCCCAGATGACAATCACCTTGATTATTATATATTGTGCACGTTTGAGCAAGAAACCAACACAATTCCGCACAACATCGAAGAAGAACACAAAGCAAAGATAACGTCAGCGTTTAACTATTTATACAAGAACATCGGTGGATGGGCTGGCGGGAAATTTCGAAGTAATGTGAAGGCTGTAGTTGTTGCCAATGGCGATTTCTGTGAATTTATTTAATCTATAGTATTTCAAGATATTTTAATATAGTTTTGGTAAATATATTTGATTAAGCAATTTATCTGTTTTATTTTTGTATTTGCATAATTTAGATGACAATGGGGCCATTGCACCCTATATATATATATATATATATATATGTGTGTGTGTGTGTGTGTGTGTGTGTGTGTGTGTGTGTGTGTGTGTGCGTGCGTGTGTGTGTAACAGTGTTGATCGTCACTATCTCACTTTATGGTTTTGTGGTAGACCAAAGATATTTTTATATAATTTTTGTAAATTTATTTAATAAAGTGATATGTCGGTGTCATTTTGCGTAATTTAGATCACCATTTACGCAGTGCACCTTGTATAATGTTTCATTTTAATGGATATTGATTTGATCTAATTGGGTACCTACGGTCGAACATGTCCACTTGTAAAAGCTATATGTGTATTAGTATTAATTCATTATATTACACATTATTGGTTTGATAGGAATAAGAACTTGCCGTAATGATATATATTGATCTATCGATTAAAACTCATTATAAGTGAGTAACAGTTTCAATTTTGTACCGATCGTGATTGGTGCATATCGACTGCAAAAGGACAATTTAAGGCAGGGTTTATGTATCGATTATATAAGAGAAAGAGAGAGAGAGAGAGAGAGAGGACAGTAGTTCACTTCGAAAATGAAGAAGTAAAAATCAATGTATACATATATGTGGATCAATATATATATATATATATGTATATATATATTCGTGTCAGTGTATGTGTGTGTGTGTGTGTTTGTGGTTTTGTAAGTGTGTGTGTGGATTTGTATGTGTGTATGCGTGGTATAGTATGTGTATGGGTGTTTCGCTTAGAATGTATGTATCTAGTTTGGTATGTATCTGTGTATGTGTGTGGTTTAGTATATATGTGTCCGTGTGGTTTCATGTGTGTGTGTGTGTGTGTGTGTAGGTGTGTGTACAGTATTTGTGTTTGTATAAGTTTGGTATAGTATATGTGCGTGGTTGTGTCTGTAGTTTGGTGGTGTATGGTTTGCAATAAATCGCATGGTATAAGAAAACGAAAACAGGTGTAATGATATTGATATGTTTGGCCGCAGGGATATTCAAAAATGAACATTGTTTTTCAAAGAAACGAAACATTTTTTCATCATATTTCACACATGTCGTGTAATATATATATATATATATATATATATATATATATATATATATATATATATATATATATATATTTAAGTTTAGTAAGGTGGGTGAACGTAATCGAGAGTGATCCGAAGGCTCCCTTTTAAGAGCAACTACACTGAGGTATAGGGGAGGCAGTTACGCCTTTCCAGGGCTACAATTACTCTTGATCCATAGTTTATAATGCTGAGAATTAAGCAAAGAAGAATATGTACCATTTTATTAATCTTCGGTATGACAACCTGGGATTTCTCGGGGTCGAGCACTCTGGCGAAGGAATTAACCGCTGCCACCAGTGTATTGCAAAGCTCTTCTAACGAATTACCGGTATCCAGTAACGCCAAATGTAAACAAAGGAAAGCTAATTAATAATGTGTTTTAATTCCCGAACTGCTTGAGGTGAGTGGTAACATACTTAGTATAGAATAAAGTTGGACGGGTTTTGATCTGAGTTTGAAGTGTCCTGCGTGTCTAGCTACACTGAAGAGATGTGATACAACGAGATAGTCTCTCTGTTGATGACAATATATATATATATATATATATATATATATGAAGATACTGTCTAGCCACCCTGATGAGTTCTGATAGAACGAAACAGATCGGTCTGTGGATGACTATTGAGATGTATACTCCCCTACCCCAGTGGGGTTGAGTTATCTGGCGAAGAAGTAATCGTGTTGCCATTAGCGTCTATTGCAAGCCTCTTCGTAGTTGAATTGAGGTCTCGGTTACCGTTGAACGGATGTATGTAAACAATAGTAATTGTGATTCATAACCGTTTAAAATTTACTTCGCAGCTAATATCTCCTCGTGGGTGAATGGTTGGAAGCTTTGGTTTGACGTTTGAGTCAACCGGGTTTCGATCCCAGCTACGGAAAGATACTGTCTAGCCACACTGATGAGTTCTGATAGAACGAAACAGATCTGTCTGTGGATAAATATATATATATATATATATATATATATATATATATATATTAATATTTCTAAAAACAATAAGATTCTTACAACATGAATTAGGAAGAGTTCTGGGTCTAGTATAACGACTTAGGAACGTATCATTTTTTTACTAATAGTCAAAAACATGTATTATCACGAGGATACATACGTCTTTTTATTTTTTGGTCGGGGGTTAAAGCTTCTGTAGTGGTTAGAAAGGGAAGGATACAGGGACAATTATTGACAGATTGCTATATCGAACCAAAACTTCTCTTGACCATATCACTTACCACTTCTTCTATTACTCGGTTGGGGTTGCACATCTGGAGGTTTGGTGTGGACCTCTGGCCTCAGCAAAGCATTCTCAGTGACTGAAAACTGGCTCTGCCTCAGAACCTCACTAACTCCAACTTCCAGTAGGTATCTGCTGATATAATTTCATCACACCTTCTATTTCCGATTAGCTCACTTCTTATTTAGACAGGTGCGTCTATGATCGACAGGTTGGTCAAGAGTCAGTATGCAACACACTGAGGCCTATTCGTTTTATGGTAGGCTCAGAGCAACATGATTTTGCTAAATGCCTTGTGGAATTGTTGGAACCAGTTCTATAATTTACTCTTATTGTTTAGTTAGTGACTCCATCCTATTTGCATCAGTGATACGTCAGATTCCCCGTGGCGTGGACACTGTGTCTCTTGTTTCGTTCGATGTATCCTCCTTGTTCACCAACATCCTTCTGGCCGCGACTATAATTATTTGTGCTGATCACTTATATCATTTCCATTCAAGGCCTTCACATTTTCCTGAGCATATATTTATTGAATCAATGGAGTTAGCCACTAAGCCTGTCTCTTTCAGTTTCAATGATATTACGTATTGGCAAGTTGACGGCATATCTATGGGGTTTCCACTGGGCCTTTGTATGGCTAATATTTTTGTAAAGTTCCTATAACAACAGTTATTTGACACAGTTCAGGAAATTTATTGCTATGCCAGTTACGTTGACGACTCTTTTGCTAGTTTTCCTCATACAGAGCGGCAATAAATTTTTTCATTGTCTAACCCTAACCCTTCCCTTATCTTAACTATGGAAGAGGAAAAAAAGACAAATAAGACCTTTTCTTGACATGTTAGACGAGAACAGATTTTCTTCCTTTACTACAAGTGTATACCGAAAGCCAACTTAATCAGGCTTAAAAAATAGTTGTGACTATTTCGCCCCAAACTCTAGGAATATTAACAGTGTTAAATGCTTCACTCATTGGGAACTAACGATTTGTTCCAAAATAGGATTGACACAAAAATTAAAAAAAGATCTCTGATATCTTTCTGGGTAATCGATATCCAGACAACGTCATCCCATCTAGTATTGGATTAACATTATCCAAATTTAATTCCTTCAAATCGATTGGTCCATCAAATATCCTGTACATATGAAGATACCTCTGGTTAGGGCCGACAGCCAGCTCTTTGCTGATAAAATCTCTGAGTCGGTGATTCGTCGTTTAAACTCTGATCAGGTTAGAACTATCATCGCTATTCGTCCTGAATTTCAGTCTTTTCAAGCAACGAAGTAAGATAGTTTCTAAATTTCAATGTCAGAGTAAGTCAAAAGCTGATAGTCCTAAGAAAGTTATTAAGACGGCCTCAAATAGCTACATCCGGGTTTTCCCAGTTACAAGAATCGGCCATTGGTGATCACTTGACCAACCACTATATATATATATATATATATATATACTATATATGTAGGGACAAATATGTTGATCACTGCTTCCTTGACCTACCCAAAGGCTCGCTTTTCAATTGCAACTATACTGAGGTGTAAGAGAGGGAATTACACCTATTTAAATTGGTGAATTGTGTGGGAACAAAAGCACCGTGATTTCTTACATTTACTTTTAATCACTTCCGGTGTATTTTGCTGAAAAAGCACCGGATGAAATGGTCGATTCAGTTTGTTTTACAGTATAATAGAGGAATTATTATTTCCATAATATACGTCCTAAAAAAATTCCTAGTACCAAAAATTCCTATATATATATATATATATATAGTAGTTTGTGACCGTAGGGCCCTACTTCTTTCCCATGATTGCTCCACTTTAGCCTTGATACGTACCTTATATTGCTGAGTGTTAAGCAAGGAGGTATCAAATACCATTATTGAAGTCTTTGGTATGACCTGACATGTGATTGAACCCAGATCTTCAGAACCATTGGCGAATGCTCCCCCATGGGGGTTGAGCTCACTGGCGAAGGAATTGCCAGCCGCCGCTAGCGTAATGCGAAGCTCTTCGAAAGAATTGAGCACTCTGGTAGCCAATAGGGTATAAAAAATGTAAATAAAGGCTGCTGCTGGTTCTAAAAAAAATAAATAAATAACAATACCTTAAAATTCCCTTAGCCAACGTGGTCCGCTTGGTGGACGAGTGGTCTGAAGCACAGTCTAACGTAAAGTTGGACGGGTTTCGATCCCGGCTTCGAGCGTCCTGAAGAGCTCTGATAGAACACTGAAGAGTTCTGATAGAACGAAACAGTCTGTCTGTGGATGACTATATATATATATATATATATATATATATATTATGTCTGTGTCTGTGTGTGTGTGTGTGTAAATCTTACTCCTGGTTAGAAATTTGATGAAACTGAAATTATTTATGTATCTTAGTTGAAGAATCGTGTACTATTTAGTTTCGTAATATGTTCTAACACAAAAGATCTGCTAAACAATCCAACGTAAGGTTTTACTATATAGATCTAAGTATATCAAAATTGCAACACTCTCTTTGTAATAATCTGAAACGTGAAAGAGAACAAAGTCAATGGTGAATGTTGTACACCCACGATAATCATAATCATGATATCAATCGAACGGTACATATACATATGCTGATAAAATACATATACACAGGTACGAACGGTTTTATTAATTTCTGCTTCGGTTCTTCAACACGAGGAGACAGACACAATTCTTAAATGTATTTCGTATCATTACCCATAACGTTCGGCACTTCTCGTGGTGTTTTAGATCTCAATTCGTCTTCGCTAGTTGGGACCTGAAAAACTTAACCGCTGCCGCAACGGTTGAAAACTCAACTCTATGGCAGAGAACTCAATTCTCTGTCCCAATGACAGAAACTCAATTCTGTGCCTGCATGGTCCAATCTCAAATCCTCAATTCCCTGGTCGGATCCATCAAATTAACTTGCAAGATCTGTTTATACTTTTGGGCATTCATTTTCTTGTATATAATTGATATTTTATCCACACCTATCGCTGAAAAACATTCCCAAATCATTATACCGCCACCGCCAAATTTGACAGATGCTACAGTGTTCTTAGGTGAGTAGGCTCCGCCATCTTTCTTCCACGCATGATTTCCATAATTATGTCCTAACAACTCAATTTTAGTTTCATCTGTCCATTGTACTCTTTCCCAAAACGAATTTACCTTTTACTTATGACGTCTTACGAATTTCAGCCTTGCATTTCTATGTCTTTTCAATAAGAGAAAAGTGTATTTGGTCTCTATGACTTTAGACCATTCCTCAGCATTTCATTACTTATCATTTGTTTGGTTACACTACATCCTGATAAATGCAAATCATCTTGTGGCTCTTCACACGTAACCATTGATCAGGCGTCCTTAATTTCTTGATAATCTCGGGGAAATCTTTCTTGGAGCACCGATTCTTTTTTGTTTTCAACTGTGTTACATCTTTTAAAGCTAGCAATGTATCAAATTATCATAGTAAAATGAATATTCAGGTTGCTTGAGATATTTCTATTACTCTCTACATTTTTAAAAAAAAGCAGTGCTTTACCTCTTGCCATGATCGGAAACTTTCTCGTATGACAAGCCATTGCAAAAAGTTCCGGTTATGATTTTAAGACTATAGTTACTGAAAACGATATTGGAACATTCTAGAAGGCTAAATATGGGTATTGATATTATTACTGGAATATTCTAAAAGGCTAACTATGGGTACTGATAGTGTTATTGGAATATTCTAGAAGGCTAGCAATGGGTATTGATAGCCAAATTGGAATATTCTAAAAGGCTAACAATAGGCACAGACAGCACTATTGGAATATTCTAAAAGGCATACTTGCGCACTGAGAGCATTATTGGAATATTCTAAAAGGCTAAAAATGGGTATTGATTGCCATATTGAAATATTCTAAACTGCTAACTATGGGTACTGATAACATTTTTGGAATATTCTAAAAGGGTAACAATGGATACTGATAGCACTATTGGAATATTCTAAAAGTTTAACAACGGGTACTGATAGCATTATGGGAATATTCTCAAAGGGTAACTATGGACACTAATAGCATTATTGGAATATTCTAAAAGGCTAACTATAGACACAGACAGCCTTATTGGAATATTCTAAAAGGCTTACTTGTGCACAGATAGCATAATGGGAATATTCTAAAAGGCTAACAATGGGTATTGATAGCCATATTGGAATATTCTAAAAGGCTTACTATGGGTACTGATAGCATTATTAGAGTATTCTAAAAGGGTAACAATGGATACTGATAGCAGTATTACAATATTCGAAAAGGTTAACTACGGGCACTTATAGCAGTATTGGAATATTCTAAAAGGTTAACAATGGGTACTGATAACGTTATTGGAGGTGCCCGTGGTGTAATGGTAATCGTCGTAGGAAATGGACACGTCGATATGAGTTCAAATCCTGGACCAGGCTAATTGCATTTCACATAGCACTAATACCCTTGGGAAAGGTATGAATGCAATTATTCTCCTTCCAGCTATTGGTAAATAGCAGGACAGACTAGGTTCTTCAGCCTTGGTGAGACAAGTAGTCTAGGAGAAGGAAAACTCTGAATTCAAACCTGTTAAACTCCGCCTAAACAATTGACCTTGTGTCATATACTGCCGGAGCGGAGGGGTTGGTAAATATGGATAACATTATTGGAACACTCTAGAAAAATATTGTAACGATCTTGTTCTATATGATTGCTTTTTAACTCATGAAAATAAACAAGTGGCATTAATTTCTGTAAAATAAATTTAACCTAAATTTATATACATATATTAGTAGAATACACCTTGTACAGTTAATGTATATAAAAGTTTTGTTCAGGATATGATTGAAATTTAAAAAGAAATTCATATGTACGAATATTTATTTCCCCACACTGTAGTTTTGTGGGATACTTGTGAGTGTGTGTATGCTTGTTTGTGAGCATGTGTGTGTAGTCTGGGTGTATGCACTTTGTGTGAATGTGGTCTGTGTATCCAGTGTTTCTGTGTTGTCACAGACACATTATTTTTAGGTGGGGAGATTGGAAGACAGTTGTTACAATGTCAATATGAGCACTCATGGATATCTAATCTGTACATACCTAGATATGTAGATTAATGAATATAAAAAAATACGAAGATAAGTTGTTCGATAGGTATATTGATATTCAAAATGTATTTATTCTGAATAAATGTGGATAAAAACACAATCAAATTAACACGCGTCTTTCTCGCTCTCTCATTCTCCAGGCCTCTCTTGCTCTATCTATCTCTCTTTCAATTCCTCTCTCTCTCTCTATATATATATATATATATATACATATACATATGTATATATACGACACTAGTATAACAGGTTTGATCTAAGAGTTTCCCTTCTCCTAGACTAGTTGCCATACCAACGTTAAAAAGCCAGTCTGTCCTACTATTTACACATAACTGTAAGAAGAATAGTTGGGTTCATACTTTTCTACGAGAGGATTAACACTTGGTGAAAACAATTCAGGCCTGAATTTGATCTTGGGTAAATCTTAAGATGTTAGCGATTACACCACATGCACTTCTCACACTCGCTCTCTCTCTCTCTCTCTCTCTCTATATATATATATATATATATATATATACATCTGTATATATAGGCATATAGATTGGTTTCTTTCTTTTATGGCATATTAACATTGTAGGGTAATTCAAATCTAAAACGATCTTTGTGGAACAGCAGTGATTCTGTTTAACAAACTGCTGTGGTGATTAAAGAGACTATACCATTCCCAAGAGTATTAGTCCGAAAGTCAACGTGTGACTGGAGTTCGAACTCATCGACTTTGAGTCAGTCGTCTAGATCTTTAGCAACGACACAACGGAGACTCTTCCATATATATATATATATATGTGTGTATGTGTGTGTGTGTGTATACTTTAATATATATGCATGTATAGTCGTACAAACACATCTTTATGCCAACATTCATTAGTATCAACGTTTGGGCAGATTTACACAAATAGATAATTTGAAAATAGCTAGCAAGCTAGATATATAGATAGATAGTTGAAAATACTCGAATATGAATAAATATAAGAAAAAGTATGTATACTGATTTATGGATATACAGGCAATATCAAGTTAGCACACGTCTCTATCACTTGCTTTCTCAATGCGTCTTTATTTATTTATCAAAAATTTATTTTTCAGTCCTCTCTCTAAATATTTACATATGTAGGTGGGTGCATATATGTGTGTGTTAGCTTATATGTGTGTGTATGTGAGTAAGTATGTATATATACTTAATCTCACGCAAGCACATATATATTTCTACGAACATACTCTCTTATCAAGCCTTGAGCAGGCATCGATTGATCCAATTTATGGTGCTCGCCGATATAAGGAATTTTTATTTTATTTTGATATTTTCTCACAAGGCGGAACATTTGGCAAATAATCGAATGAAAAGCAGGACCTGCTGGGTTTTCTAGCGAGGAAAACTTTTGACTTCTAGAAATGTGAACATCTGCTTAAGAAGTGTTTCGATTTTAGCCGGGAAGCATTCGAAGACATCACCGTTCCAGGAAGAGAAATCTTAACCTAATCCTCTCTGCTGGAAGATTGGTTGTTTGTGGTTACTATGGCAAAATATATAAAAGTACAACTTTGTTTCCAGTAAATACACGGCAAGGCAGAATCACAAGGGGCCCGACGAAGAACAAGCAGTATCTTATCAGAATTTTCTCAAATTCTTTGTAATTATTAACTGGAAGCATGTGTAGTGAATTCATTATAAGCTAGTCTTGTTCAAATTCTGAACCTGCCTATTTGCTGTTTATTCTACTTGAGAAATACACCAACCCTTTAATTAACCCTGTGTACAAGCCGTAAAATTCGCTGGCGGTATCCTTCAGTCTGTATTGACATAAATGCGTTTTTGCTAACTCCGCTTTTCTTTTATATTCACATTGACTTTTAGACACAACTGACTGGGAACAACCAATATCACATCCCTTGTTGTATTGTACACTGTGTCGTTATTAACAACGAGGAACACGTATGTATATAAAAATATAAAATCATATTTTTATTTTCGGTGATGATACTTGTGTGGAGCAGATAGCAATCGCAGAGAGTTCGCGCACACGTTGGGGCCGTCGGGAGACGGACGAGCCAGTGAACAACTGACTTTAGCCTAAATTCGGGAACTTACATAGTCTGCAACTCTCACGTGACCTGCAGCAATTCCTCTTTTTCGTTAACCATGGTTATGCCCACATCTCACTTCTTTGCTTTTCATTGGTTATGTTCTCTGCTTCCCATTGGTTACTTGCCCAAGCCCGGTTCTGTGGGCGTACGCATCTGTCATTATCACCGAATTCAACGACGCCCAATGTTCGGTGATTTTCCGATATCTTCGACCGGATGCACCTGTTTTCAACATAACAACTCTGGGCATGGTGAAATTTCGGCAATCACCTTATTGACATTATCCTTGAGCGGGTATGATCCTGTCAACATCCTCTAATACACAGTACCTGTGGACATGATGACATTTTGGTGATCACACCGGTCTTATCATTCTATCTGTCAGCAACATTCGCCGTATTCACACCCGCAGGTCACGTTAATATATTACACTCTGACTTCACTGTTGAGTGCCTTCGAAAATGAGTTACTAACTCTCCGAGTCAGATAAGAGCTGAGGTGTATAGCAATGAAAAAGAGTACTCCGCTCACCAGAGAGCGGCAGAGCTATCAGATAAGAGCTGAGGTGTAAAGCAATGAAAAAGAGTACTCCGCCCACCAGAGAGCGGCAGAGCTATCAGATAAGAGCTGAGGTGTATAGCAATGAAAAAGAGTACTCCGCTCACCAGAGAGCGGCAGAGCTAGACCCTCACCACCAGATGCAGTTTATTACAATACTCAGTACACCAATATTTTTTATGTAGATGTTCTAAATCCTCTGCCAGAAATACAATTAATGGTTTTTAAACCCTGCTGACAGTAGGGTCTGTGGTTTAAGAGCCAATATTGTAGTAAAAATGAAGATCATTTTAAACGGTTGGACACTGAATTGAAATAAAATTATTTTAAGAGCCATGGAATGATGTTCTCCAAAATCACTTTGAAATTTTAGCATTTGTTTATAATATGCTTTCGTTGAGTTTAGATTTTTTTTATCTAATTGCATATCAACCTTCGATGATTTTCTAATGGGAAGACCAACCCTTTAAAAGGACAGCAGTGGGACTATTTGAATCCTAACTGTTATAAAGGGGTTTATAGCTACCCCAAGGGTATTTGTCCAAAAGCGTGATTCGTATTCCAACACACTTACTATGATGTCACCAACCAGCACAAATGTCACAAAGCCGCAGGGACTTCATGATATTTAGAGTCATAATAATTGGTAACAGTAGTCGTGCATGACCTGAAGGCTCACTTTTCAATAGCTGTAGGGGACGGCGTCACTGCCTTCCCTGGTTTGCTCTTCTTTACCCTTCATACCTATCATATAAGGCTAAATGTTGAGTAATGAAGTATCGAGTACCATTTCTGAGTCTTTGGCATGACTCAAGCTTGAATTGAACCCCGACCTCTTGATTCCTTCGCGTACCCACGTACTACTTTTTTGTTTATTCATCTTTAAAATCAAAAGTTTTACACATCTTCAAGTTGATCTTTACAGGGAATTTAAAAAGGTCGCCTCTCCGGCTCAGAATGAAGTTGAAATTAATGGCAATGAAGGAGTGGTTATATACCACCCACCATTGGAATTCTAGAACTGAAGGTCTACGACTAGCTGGGAGAAAGAGAGTGAGAGAGAGAGGTGGGTAGAAAGACAAAGATTGAGAGAACATTATATATTATATGAAATCAATGAACTAAACATATTTTTATGTATTGGGACTAACATTTCACCATTGGGATTAAAATAAATCCATAGCGATTAAAATATTAAGAAAGAGATTAACACTGGACTAGCGGCCAAAAAATGATCTCAAAACAATTTAATTCAAGTAGGCAATTATCATATGGCATTATACTTGCTGTTGTTACAAAATCTACAAATTATTATTTATAAGGGAGTTTTATTAAGCTGCCACACACAAAACTGAATATATGTGCATTAATCAAGCAGGCGACATTTCCACACTAAACGGAAGCTCTCTGAAACTGGCAGACAAATTTACCTACCTAGGAAGCCGTGTCTCATCAACCGAAAAGGACATCGACACCCGGGTAACAAATGCATGGACAGCTATCGATAGGTTATCGATCATATGGAAATCAGACCTGACCGATAAAATGAAACGCAGTTTCTTCCAGGCAGCGGTCGTATCGATACTGCTGTGTGGATGCACTACTTGGACGCTAACTAAACGGCTGGAGAAGAAGCTAAACGGCAATTACACAAGAATGCTCCGAGCAATATTGGAAAGGCCCTGGCGTCAACACCCCACAAGGCACCAAATATACGGCCACCTGCCTCCCATCACGAAAACTATCCAAGCTAGAAGAACCAGAGATGCAGGACACTGCTGGAGAAACAAGGACGAGCTCATAAGTGATGTACTTCTGTGGACCACTACATATGGCCGAGCAAAAGCAGGACGACCAGCTCGAACATAAATACAGCAACTATGTGAGGATACGGGATGTAGCCCTGAAGACCTGCCAGAGGCGATGAACGATAGGGAGAAGTGGCGAGAGAGGGTCAGGGATATCCGTGTTAGCGGCATAACATAATCATAATGATGATGATGATGATGATTATCTTCATCATCATCCGATCGATTCTGATATTGTAATCCCTCCGACAAGGACCCAAATTCTTGTTAATGCAACAGGAAAGCTACATTGTGTAAGGAAATGGTTTCCATTTACGTTCGGGCTATTCAGATACTTTTTAAAAAGCCCTAAATATTTCGAATAGGTATTTAATTTTATCTTAATCATTTTATACAAGTCGTAATGCAAGCCCGAATTTCCCAGACTTGCGACCTTTCGATTGATCCCTATCTTCCATCGTTTTAGTCAGGTCTTCTCAACTCTCCATCCTGTGTACGTGCAGAACTGTTGTAGGTTAATTCTAGCTGGTCTACCACTATTGGAACGTCCTTGTGTAGAGGATCATTGGAGAATGTTACTAATCAGTACTTCCTTGCTTCCCAAGTAGTGACTAGCATTGCTATGTCTTGTTCGTCTTTTAAAAAAAGCCATTAAAAAAGCCATTAGACCAAATACTTTAAACATTCTATTCACAGTCACTATACGAGGATCATTAAATAAGTTTCCAGACTCTTTTTCGTATGGGCACATTTATTGATAGTACACACACGAAACTCTAGTCTCCTTTGAAGTAATCTCCTCCGGCTGCAATGCACTTCTTGTACCGTTCCAACAACTTCTGGAAGGCCCCATGGAAGTCCTCTTGTGTGAGCGTGTCAATGACCTTCGTCACGGTCTATTTCATCTCCTCGATTGTCTCATAACCACAACCTGTGAGTTTAGGGAATAACCAAAAGTCACAGGGAGTAAGGTCTGGACTATAGAGAGGCTGAGGAGCAGTCTTGATGCCCATCTTGGTCAGATAGTCTGTGACAAGGATGGAATTGTGGACTGGTGTATTGTACAACTGAAAATGCCACTGACCTGATTTGAACAATGCTGGCCTCTTCCGACAGAATCTCTTCCTGAACTCTCTTAAAACCTCAACATAGAAACCCTAACCCTAATTCTTTGGCCAATCAACTGTGGTGTATTGACTTCCTTACTCCTCTCACACCTCTAATCATCCCTCACAGACGCCCTCCCTTCCTTGAATCTCTTATCCCACTGAAGAACTGATGCTCGATTCATGCAAGGTGGTCGAAAAGCAGTCTGAAGCATTCCATAAGTTTCTGTGGCCTTTTTTCAAAGTTTAAAGCAGAATTTTGTTGCATATCGTTCTTCTAAAGCGTCTTCACATCTAGATTGCATTTTTGAAGTTCACCAGCTATGTCAATCAGGCTTTAGTAGGGTGTATTCCAATTGCTGCTGTAGCTGTTCATTTGAACCTGAAATCATAAAAATTGGTTTGTCATCTCATAAGATGTATAGCAAGGACTTACTGAAGTTACAAGAGTTTACGACAAATTTAAACGCCTGAACAAAGAAGTATGGAAACATAATGAAGGTACCACGTAGATGGTTGTAAGAATGGTGGGTAACCGGTTGTACAGCTGTTATTTCCTGGGGTATTGTTTCCATGATTTGTTCAATATAACAAAGTAGCATTCTTCTGCAGTTACCGTCTTTTTCCCGTAACGTTTTGTCAGCATCCCTATGGTGTATCCACATAGTAGTATTGACACAACCGCAGCTTAGAATATATTCCATTTAATTTTATTGGATATATCCGAATTCCATAGGATCGAAAATCTATCGATAGCAATCCCCACCTTCATTGGGCAAATGCTAATATCATTATCAGTAGATGAGACATTGCTGCCAATGTGTGGGAAATTACGTACTGATTTCAGAGGACCACTATTTAGATTGGTGTCGGCACCTCTTCGTTCAAAATACATATGCCGTTTTGTTTGCATTCACGGTGACGTCAATGCCTTCTGCTGCCTGCTCCCAACTATGTACCAGGGATTCAGCTTGTGTAGGTTTTTTTTTTTTAGGGAATGGTTGGTTGTTTTGATTTCATGGCATACCAAGCTTGAGAAAAGTCAGTGAGTTGAGTTCTTGCCTCGGAAGAAGAAGGTTGACTTTCGCTTGCTCGCCGAGGCCTTGCAGCGGGTGCTGCACGTGGTTTTTGGGGCAGATGGAAAAGTCAGCATTGAAAGATGGTATCTCTCTCCTAAGTTATCCATATATGTGCCTTATGAACATTCTATGTACGTTTCACATATTCATGTATGGGTATGTTACATTTGCTTCATATTCCCTCTAGGTACGAAATCAAATGCTTTGGAGAAATTTACAAACAATATTGTTGTCTTAAGATTTTTTGCATGGATTCCTTTGATGGTTCAACGGATTGATAGAATCTGTGATGCTGTGGATCGATTTCTCCGAAAATCATTCAAATTTTTCCCCAGAAATTTCTCAATTTCAGATCCTATGCGATTGCGACTCGGAGCACTATAAACGTTTCTAGCTAGAGAAGTAAACAAATACAGGGGTGTCAAAGCGATGGACTGCAGAATCGTAGTAAGCGAGATCGTTCTCCAGTCGCGCTATTATGTTCACTATCGAGCAAATACCCTTCGGCAAGGTATGAACCCCCTTACCCTCCCAACTATGGGTTAAATAGTACCACTAGTGTTCTTCTAGGAGAATGGCCTACAAAAAATAACCTATAAAGGTTGATATGCCATTAAACAAAGACACCAAACCAAACTAAACAAAACAAATACAATTATAGAAAGAATATTTCAAGAATCTCATTGGTAACTCCTCTAAAGTCATAGAAAACCTTATGAAAATTACCAATCGTCAATTAGACATCAAATTAGGACAGTTTGCTATAGAAGGACTCAAAGAAGTACTTAGAACGAAATAAAAACAGAAAAGCTGTAACCTTGACAAAATACCTCCAGAAGTATGGAAGACAATTAATATGCTGACTCACTTCTTTCATTTTGTAACGCCGGATATAAACACAATACAATAGAGAGATGGATAGAGAAGTGACCTAGAAATCACCTAGAATCTTATTATCTTAGTAGGTGCCCGTGGTCTACTGGTTATCGTCGTTCAAAATAGACACAGCGACACGAGTCTAATTCCTGGACGAAGCTGATCGCGTTTCACAAATTTCCAATGCCCTTGGGAAAGGTAGGAATCCTCTTATTATCCCTCCAGCTTAGGATAAATAGTAGGATAGACTAGGTTCTTCAGCCTTGGTTAAGCAGCCAGTCTAAGAGAAAGAAAACCTCTGAATACAAAACATGTTAAACTCAGCTTAAAAAATCGACCCTGCCCGTGTGGAGGGGTTGGTAAATACATAATAAGAGCTATAATTAACTTAAAATATTCTCTGCTCTGTTTTTTCACAGACGGGTGATCAAGGAATTGAAACGAATTTATCTTTTCTCGACAACTAAATGCGAGCAAAAAGAGCTTAATGTTAAGCAGGGATGGGAAAAGCTATCAGCCTCCTATATGGATTACTAATGCTGAGCATGAAACGCACATCTTTATACAGGGACGCACAAAATAAGACATAAAGGAGGAAAATCATTATGTGCCTGACCATTAATAACTCTTACAGGAAGTTTGGTTAAAATCTGATCAGAATTAAGCAAGCCTTCCTTCATTAAATGACAAACTTCTGTAATTACTTGACCAGTTCATATTACAAAGTGGCAATTTCTTAACAACCAAAATCAATATTGGCCAACGCATAGGCCTAGCGTGGAGTTGTACTGAAAGATAATCGACGATATGGTTGGTTGATTGGTTTTTCGGCTCATATAACGCCGAATTAAATTTCAAACAATTCAGTTTAGTATAAGTATAGTTTTGGTTTACAAACATTTAAATGTCAAAACAGTTCAGTTAAATTTCAAAGCAATTCTATTCCTAACAGTTCAGTTTAGCATAAGTAAGCAGGTTCAATATCAAAACAGCTTATTTCAAACCGTGATAACCCCCTTGCCGGACAGGTGCTGATTATATAAAAGCTGTTAAACCAAACTACTCATTGCCAGTGATTCTCCTTGTGGTTTCCGGCCAGGGAATTACACATTTCATTACAGATGCGCAAAGCACAACCGAGTGGGTGGAAGAAAAGAACAAAAGAACAAACACGGACTTGGGTTAGTTCCAAGCGCAAGAAAGAGGAAGTCTATGTGACACTTTTGTCCAGCTCTCCGCTTATTTGTAGACTATCGCGGGCGTGTATTTTGCGTGAGACTTCCATAAAAGTCACTTACAATGCTGACATCTTGCGTTGGTTAACTAGGCCTCTGTAAGTCAACAGGTCTTAGAAGTCATCTTTTTGACTTCTGTTGGCTCTCTTCTCTGCCCTACCTCCGCCTTCTCACTGCCTCCCTCTGCGAACTGTCTCATTCTCTGGACAGCTATCTCAAGCCAACTGGTCTCTTCTGTCCTGCTCTGTCAACTCCCTCTCTGTCTTCACTCGGACCTTCCTTCCCTCCTCCACTTGCGGACTCGCAGGAGATCTCGCCCTCAATCCGTTGTGTGGGTTTCGCGCCAAAACAGACAAAGAGATCCCCTGAGTGGCGCCAACACAAACGGAAACGAATTGCTACAGATTCTGTCACAAAACAATTCATTTTAGCATAATTACATAGTTTATTTATGTTCGACCCATAGATATGACCCTATCAGGTGCTACCACTCCAGGACAGGGTGAACTAGGGATCGATGGCAATGAAGGGCACTCCGTATTCCCCAAAGATCCCGCATTACTAGAGCCTCACCATCAGATTGTTTAGCGTTATATCTAGGACACTGGTTGGGGTAGTTTTACTCCTTGTATAGAAGCAGTCAGTGTATTCTACATCCCCCGCTAGCTGGGCAAACAATAATATGGAAATTTGATACCTCTGATAAAATCAAACAGGACTTCTTCCTAGTTGTGACTATGTCAGTACTATTTTATAGTTGCACCACATCTAATCAAATGAATCGTTTCGAAAAAAGCTAAACAAAAATACTCAAGGATGATGCGTGCTTTTCTAAGCACATCCTGGAAGTAACGACCCTAAAATCAACGGCTTTAGAGCTGCTTAACTCCCATCTCTTAAACTTGCCAAGTAAGACGCCCCTGTTATATTGAGCATTGTTTGATAAGTAAAGACGAATACATAAGTGATTTTCGATTTCCTTCTATGGGCTTCTACACAAGAACACACCTGTGTTATTCAACCATCGAAATCTTATAATGATCGGATTTGTAAGGACACTGAATTACGTTTAGAAGACTTCCCCGGGGCATTAACGAGTAAGGACGGATGATGAGAGAGTAGTGGGATTCTGAGCTGTCAGCACGACTTAATGATGATGATAATGCTCTTATTACTGTTTAATTCTCATTTTTTTTTAAAATCCATCAACAGTCTCTTTACAAAAATCATTGACCGAAAAAAATGTAGAGATTATATGTATTCTATGCTTTTTTGTTTGTTGCTCTCTCAATCGGGCGATACTTTTTTTATTCTCATTCATATTACTCTCTTAAGGAGATGAACAGTTAACTCAAGTAGATTTATAATTATTATTATCATTTTGATTAGCTTGGTCTTTGGAGTATCTTGTTAATGTGTTTTCTAACCCTTTCTTTATCATATCCAGATCTTTTACTATTACTTGTACGATTAATGTTTTAAGGTGCCATAATTTTTTTTCAATTTCTATTTCCAGGTGTTTGTGTTTACTTTGACTGATATTTTATCATCTGTCAACAATGACATACCAATTTGAAAGCATGTCTTTTTTTTTTGTTATATAGTCATTAACCACAATATCTGGTCTATATCCGTTTATTTTTCTATATGTTTGAATAGCAAAATCACAGACAATCGAAGCTAGGCTGGATTCTGTTTTTGGTTCAGATCGGTGTTCAGATAAATTTTCACTGCGCAATATTCCATAGAATAAATATACATTCCAATAAATAGGCTGTTCTATTGTATCATGACCGGCTCATTGACCTAGTGGGTAGACTGCTCGCCAATGGTTCAGGAGACCGGGGTTCAATACTAGGTCGAATCATACCAAATACTTTTAAAAAATGGTGCTGGGTACCTCCTTGCTGAACACGCAGCATTATAAGGTACATATCAAGGGTAAAGTGGAGCAATCCAAGGAAAGGAGTAGCACCCTTCTCTACACTTCGGTCTAGAAGCTATTGTAACGGGAGCCTTCCGGTCGCCCTCAAGTACAGTCACCAACTTTACTTTTTACTCGTATTGTATTATGCATTTCTTAATCAGACAAATTTTAAACATCGACGTAAGATGGTGGACTTTCGTTAGAGTGACAGCAAATTATTTCAGGTCCCTAATACCCTTCTGAGTATTCGAGCTGATCAGAATAATGCTGCGGTCAGTTTTTTTTTCTCTCTAGTTAAGTTGGATGGAAGGACATTACTTCTGTAAAGTTATGGCTTTAACTGTGTGATTCGTTTTATATCTGTTTCCCAGAGAATTTTATGCCCTTTTTTTTCTGGTTTGTGCATATAACATGAGGCATTTTATATTCTTGCACAATTCTATGTAGATCAACTTTCACCAACCAATATGCCTCGTCTTGTACTTCTTTTGTACAAGTTGTCTGCATCCGTTCATAATGTGATAAATCATTTCATATCTATTTCCCTAAAATCTACACTTGTTTTTCTGTAGTAGAAAATCAATTTTCGCTTTGTTATAACTGGTTCTTACGTGGTACATTCAATAAGATTCCTGACTATTTTTGTACAGGCATTTTAAATTATCGTAGACTCTTGAAAATTCATTATGTTATTCCTATACATATTATGAGGTGACTGACCAATTTCTATGATTTCAGGTTTAAATGAAAAGTTACATCAGCAATTGGAATACACCCTACTAGAGCCTGATTGTCACAGCTGGTGAATTTCAAAAATGCAATCTGGACGTGAGGAAACTTTAGAAGAACAATTAATTAAAATTCTGTTTTAAACTTGGTAAAAATGCCACAGAATCGTATCGTATGCTTTAGACTGCATTTGGAGCATCTTGCATGAATCGAGCCTCAGTTTTAGAATATGATAAGAGATTCAAGGAAGGCAGGGAGTCTGTGAGGGATGATGAGAGGTGTGGGAGGCGTAAGGAAGTCATCACACCAGAGTTGATTGGCCAAAGGGTTAGGGATAAGGGCGACGATGTTGCGGTTTTATGGGAGTTCAGCAAGAGATTCCGTCGGAAGATGCCAACACTCTTCAAATCGGGTCAGTGACATTTCCACCAGGACAATACACCAGTCCATATCTCCATCCTTGTCACAGACTATTTGACCAGGATGGGCATCAAGACAGTTCCTCAGCCTCCCTATAGTTCAGACCTTGCTCCCAGTGACTTTTGCTTATTCCCTTAGCTCAGAAGCTGTCGTCATGAGACAATTGAGGAGATGAAAGAGGCTGAAACGAAGGTCATTGACACGCTCACACAAGAGGACTTCCATGGGGCCTTCTAGAAGTTGTTGGTAACTTATCTAATGATCTTCGTACATCACTGATTTGTGTAGCCAGTAAACGAATCAAATAACTTGTAGAAATCTTCCTGAAGTAATGTTGCCTCGTGACTTTTTGCACTTACTCGTTCGATTATTGAACCGATTGTCAGAATCAGTGACGTTGTTCTCACGTCTTTCGAAAAGCGTTCTAATATTTCCTTAGAATTTTTTTAATATCAGGTTGGATGCGATTGAGAAGCAGAACATTATAAAACTTACCAGATACAACACTGAGAGTTATCTCTCTTGTGATAAGTGATTCAGACGTCTCATTCCTAGGGAAATGAGATGACGCACTCTTTCGTCCATCATACTATTATGTTTTTCTTTCTACATAGCGTTGCATAATTGAAAATGTATGACGTCATATTTGATGGTCTTCACTTTTTCCAGGAAGTATTTTGTCGACGACTCCTGCTGCTTTTGTGCTCATCATTTTTTTCTGTACTGCAAGTTCTTCCTCCACAAGCCGTCCATATTTGATACATAGTCATTATTTATTTCGTTTGGTTCATCTCTGATTTCAGGAGGGTTTCCAAGCATTTTCTTGAATCTTGAATGAAACAGACCAGGAACGATAGATGTCAGGGAATGGTTGGTTGTTTTGTTTTTATGGCATACCCAGCTTAGTAGGTTATTTAATGCCAAATCCATTTTTAGACAAATAATCAATTCTTTTTCAAACAATTCACTTTAGCTTAATTACAGAGTTTAATTGTCAAAAACATTTCTATTTCAAGCTATTCAGTTTATTCAAACAGTTCTAGTTCAAACAATTCAGTTTAGTATGAATATAGATTTTGCTTACACACAGTTAAATGTCAAAACAGTTCTATATTCAACAATTCAGTTTAGTGTAACAAGACTTTAAATGCCAAAAATAGTTCTAATTCAGACAATTCAGTTTAGCATAAGGACGCAGTTTAATTGTCAAAAACATTTCTATTTCAAACAATTTAGGTCAGTCGAACAGTTCTAATTCAAACAATTCAGTTTAGCTTAAACACGCAGTTTAGATCTATTTAACCCATTGATAGGGCCCTATCAGGTGCTACCACTCCAGGCCAGATAGAAGCTGGATGCGATGGCAATGAATGTGTGCTGTGCTTTCCTCAAAGTTCCAGCATCACAGGAACCTCACCATCAGATTGTTTAATGTCATATACAGGACACTCATAGGGGGTACCCCTTTGCAGTGGTGCTGTATTCTACATCCCTAGCCGACTAGGCCACCGGCATTCTCGATGAGGGGTGATTACCCCTCTGCCGAGGTGCAGTCAGTGTATTCTACCGTTCCAAACCGACTGAACCACCAGGATACTCAGGGGTTCTTACTTCTCTGAAAAAGAGCAGTCGGTGTATTCTACAGTCTCAGCCAACTGAGCCTCCGGGATACTTGCTGGGGATGTCTTAACCACTATGCAGAGGTGTAATCGGTGTATTTCACAGCCCCAGCCGACTGGGCAAGAATATCATGGTGAGATGGCATGAGAGAGAGAGAGAGACGGAGACAAAGAGTTAAGTGAATTGGTGCTATCCGTATGACTTGATGAACGATGGTTATTAAAAGAGAATCGTTTCTATCTGGTAAACCATGTTCACGTCATCTCGTTAGGTTAGTTAATTATTACTTCACAACCCTGTACGTAAACGTTCACCTTAAAAAATACGATTATGTTTATCGTTGGAATTTATAACACCCCTGAAAGTGGCTTATGAAAGAACCGTTTCGGTCGATGTACACTTCGTCTTCACTGTATTGTCTGAAAGTATGCAATGAATTACTTCATTAGATTACGGACTACAACGGATTATTGTCTAGATTCGCTTGGGAGAAAATCGTGACACGGTAAAATTAAGATTCATGTATATTCAGTTGAAACAGTAGAGTTTTCGAAAGTTGTGTGACGTATGAGGATTACAGCAAAAATTCTCTCACCCTCAGTTTTTATCTCTTTCTTTATCTCCGTTTGTTAATAAGCATCAGTCTATTTCAGACTGTCCATATATATATATATATATATATATATATATATATATATATATATATATATATATATTTCAGCCTGTCCATGTCTATCTATGTATCTCTGTTAGTCCATATCTATCTATCTATCTATCTATCTATCTTATTTTGTTCCTATTTTATCTATCAGTCTCATTTTGTTACCTGTCAGTCTATCTATATCTGCGGGTGTTCTCTCTCTCTCTCTCTCTATATATATATATATATATATATATATATATCTTACTTCGTTACTATCTTATTTATTAGTCTAATTTTGTTACTTGTCTGTCTATCTATACGTGTTGGTGTTACATATCATCATCATCAAGACGTGCCGCCAGCACGGATATCCTTGACCATCTCTCGCCACTTCTCCCTATCGTTCATCACCTCCGGCAGGTCTTCTGGGTTACATCCTGTGTCCTCACATAGCTGCTTCTTGTAAGTTCGGGCTGGTCGTCCTGCTTTTGCTTGGCCATATGTGGGGGTCCATAGTAGTACGTCACTAACGAGCTCGTCTTTGCTTCTCCAGCAGTGTCCGGCGTGTCTGGCTCGTCTGACCTGTATAGTTTTCGTGATAGGAGGTAGGTGGCCGTACAGTTGGCGTCTCGTGGGGTGTTGTCGCCAGGACTTGTTCAGTATTGCTCTCAACATTCTTGTGTAGTTGCCGTCAAGTTTCTTCTCCAGCCGTTTGGTTAGCGTCCATGTAGTGCATCCATATAGCAGTATCGATACAACTGCTGCCTGGAAGAAACTGCGCTTCATTTCATCGGTTAGGTCTGATTTCCATATTATTGAGAGCCTATCTATAGCCGTCCATGCTTTCGTCAGCCGTGTGTCGATGTCGTTTTCTGTTGATATATATGTATGCACAAATATGTATGTATGTATGCATGTATAGATAGATATGTATACGAAAGTGCATATTTATTCAATTGAATTAAACAAACATTATACGTTTTCTGACAGACTAACCTGATGATCTGACATGTGAAACGCCAACTTATAATTTATTTATTTCGTTCAGGAAATATATACATAGAGGATAATATTTTACTGATTTAAACCTCTTCGACCTGTAGATTTAAATTAAACACATATATATATATATATATATATATATATATATATATATATATATATATATATATATATTCACATGTCAGATCATCAGGTTAGTCTGTTGGAATACATATAGTGTTTGTTTAATTCAATTGAATAAATATGTGATTTCGTATACATACATATCTATCAATCTATCTATCTATCATTACATATACATACTTGTATCTATACGCACACACACACACACACGCACGCACGCACATATATATATATGTGTGTGTGTATGTATGTACATAACATATATATGCATATATATGTATATATATAGACATATATATATATGTGTATTTATATATAAAAAACGTGTGTGTGTGTGTGTGTGTGTGTGTGTGTGTGTGTGTGTGTGTGTGTGTGTGACTCAAATATTAACTAAAACTGATAGGTCTGAAAAATACCGTATACATACCAAAAATATGTAGATGACACGTCCAGGTGGTCTCTATATCGAGAATCATATAAACGCCTACATAAAACACGTGGATACCAGAAAATTATTCTGTTAAGAGAAATTTATGTTCTACGTTACATACATATTAAATTCATATACAATTCAAGACTAATGCAAGGTTTACTAATGAAATAGGGCTATTATACATACAATGGGATTTCATTGAAAATTATTTTACTATAGAAATTTTTAATGTCAATGCAAGGAAAACTGTTTTTTTAAAGAAATGTTCTTAAAATCAGAAAGAAATCTTTGGTTATGTAGGCATAACAATCATTATTGGCTATTTAATGCCAAATCCTTTTCATAGATATGTATTAAATATATATAATTTGGCTTCGGTGGCTTTTATGTCAGATCTAACATTGTAAGTTATTTAATGCCAAATACTCTTTATAAATATATATTAGATATATACGATTTGGCTAGGTTGGCTTTTATGTCATATCATACATTGAAGGTTATTTAATGCCAAATACTCTTTCTAGATATATATAAAATATATTCGATTTGGCTTAGTTGGCTTTTATGTCATATCAAACATTGTAGGTTATATAATGCCAAATACTCTTTATACATATATATTAAATTTACATATCATTTGGTTTGATTTGGTTTTATGGTAAATTGACACTTGTTGGCTATTTAATGCCAGAACTTCTTTATAGATATATCTTAAATATATGTATCATTTGGTTTGGTTTAGTTTTATGGCATATCGAATATTGTGGGTAATCCAAGCCAAATACTTTTTATATATTTTTATATTTTATATTCTACGTTAAGTACATATTAAATATACGAGGTGCCTACGATAAGTGTTCAGACATTTTTCTTATGGGCACTTTTATTGATAGTACAAACATGAAACTCTGGTCCCCTTTGAAGTAATCTCCTCTGGTTGCAATGCACTTGTTGTACCGTTACAACAACTTCTGCAAGTCCTCTTGTGTGAGCGTGTCAATGACCTTCGTCACAACCTCTTTCATATACTCAAAATTCTAATAACCACAGCCTCTGAGCTAAGGGAATAAGCAAAGTCATAGGGAGCAAGGTCTTAACTATAGGCAGGATGAGAAAATGTCTTGATGATCATCTTGGTCAAATAGTCTGTGACAAGGATGGAGTTGTGGACTGGTGAATTGTCTTGGTGGTAATGCCACTGTCCAGATTTGAAGAGTGTTGGCATCTTCTGACGGAATCTCTGCCTGAACTCCCTTAAAACCTCAACATAGTAACACTAACCTAAAACATTTGGCCAATCAACTGTGGTGTATTGACTTTTTTACCCCTCCCACACCTCTCATCATCCCTCTTAGACTCCCTGCCTTCCTTGAATGCCACTCAAAAACTGAGGCTTGATTCATGCAAAAGGGTCGAAAAGCAGTCTGAAGCATTCCATACGTTTCTCTGGCATTTTTTCCAAGTTTGAATCAGAATTTTATTGCATATCGTTCTTCTTAAGTGTTAGATTTCATTTTTGAAAATCACTAGCTGTGACAATCAGGCTTTAGCAGGGTGTATTTCAATTCCTGCTGTAGCTGTTCATTTGAACCTGAAATGATAAAAGTGGCTAGTCATTACGCAAGATGTATAGCAATAACATACTGAATTTTTAAGAGTCTACAGTAATTTTAAATGCTAATACGAAAAACGTCTTGAAACTTATTGTATGTACCTCGTATATGATTTTGTTAGGTTTTGTTTTATTGCATATCAACCATTGTAAATTATTTAATGCCAAATCCTCTTTATACATATATATTAAATATATGTATCATCTGGTTTGATTTGGTTTTATGGTATATCGACCATTCTAGGCTACTTAATGCTCGAACATCTTTATAGATACATATTTAATATATATATATTTGTGTTTTATGGAATATCGACCATTGTATCTTATTTAATGCCAAATCGTTTATATATATATATATATATATATATATATATATATATATATATATTGAATATTTATGATTTGCTTTATTTGGTTTTTATGGCATATTAATCATTGTAGGATATTTAATGATAAATGTTCCTTTTAAATATATATATATATATATATATATATATATATATATATATATATATATATATATATATATATATATATATACTTCCACCTGTGTGGGCCATATAATGCCAAACCCTTTTACTACATATATTAAATATTTCATTTCAATACCCATTTTGAAGATAGCATTTTAAAACTAGCCTGAACTCTTTTTTTTGCACATAATTAATTGGTTTCACTTAATTTCAAACAATTCAGTTAAGTAAAAGTACAGTCTTTTGTTTACTCACAGGTAATAAAAGGTTTAGATCAGTTAAATGTAAAAAAAAAAGTTGTTTTCAAACAATTCAGTTAAGCGTAATTACACAGTTTAGTTCTATTTGACCCATAAAAAGAACCCTCTCAGTGACTACCATTACGGGTCAGATTGGGTCTGGGATCGATGCAAATTCCTCAAGTTCCAGCATAACTGAAACCTCACCACCAGATTGTTTAGTGTCATATAAGGGAGACTCATTGGGAGAGTCTTACTCCATGCAGAGATCCAGTCGTTATATTCAACAGCCCAAGGTGACAGGGCAATGAAAATAAAATAAAATAAAATATTTACTTTCAAAGAAATATTTGTGATTGTCTAATCGAGTTAATGCATTATATATATATTTGTGTGTGTGTGTTTGTTTGTGTGTGTGTACATAACATATTAAATTGATTAGAAAAACAAGTATATATATATATATATATATATATATATATATATATATATATATATATATATATTGTATCAGGGTTTTCTGCTCGATGTTTGTCGTATAAACATGGCATAAAACCAGTGGACGCAGACAAACATTCATGCTATTATATATAAATAAAAAACTAATAAATACTATATATATGTATATATATATATACGATGATTGAACAGCACAAACAACGTTATCTGAAAGATTTTTCTTGTTTATATATACAAACACTTTTACACAGACCAAACATTTTCAGGAAGACCAATAGGATATTCAAAGACTCAAATCCCAGAATTAAAAAAGATCTCATATTATCAAAATATTCTTCCATAGAATCAACAACCAATAATTAACTCAGCCATTCAAAATCACCAGAAGAAGATATAAAGTCTGAAAACGTGTCAACCGTGTATGAAATAATAAAATTCTTAACACTTAATTCTAAATCATTTGTTGACCTATATATATATATATATATATATACCATCGTCATCATGTCTTGCCGCTAGCACGGATATCCCTGAACCTCTCTTGCCACTTCTCTCTATCATTCATCGCCTCCGGCAGGTCTTCAGGTCTACATCCCGCATCCTCTCATAGCTGCTATATGTATGTTGGAGCTGGTCATCATATTTACCCGACCCCTCCGCTCGGGCAGGATATGACACAAGGTCAATATTTAAGCGGAGTTTAACAGGTTTGAATTAAGAGTTTTCCTTCTCCTAGACTAGTTGCCCCGCCAAAGCTGAAGAACCTAGCCTGCCCTACTATTTACCCATAGCTGGAGGGAGAATAATTGGATTCATACCTTTCCTAAGGGTATTAGTGCTATGTGAAATGCAATCAGTCTCGTCCAGGATTTGAACTCGTATCATTGTGTCCAATTCCTGCGACGATAACTATTACACCACGGGCATCTCCCAAAAAAAGAATTTTATAAATGGGCCTAACACTAGTTTAACTATTATGAGCCTACGTTGAAGACACAATTCATGAAATAGAAACGCACTGGGTTTTCAGACATGGGACATAAAACGTCCAAAGATTATTGACTTCTTTGAAAAAATTATAACAATAAACAAGGCTTTCAGTTGCTAACACATTGGCAAGATTAACCTTGTTTATTGAATGACCCTCGTCTCAATCTGAATGGTATTTAATAATATTACAATTTTATTTTCCGTCAGCGTATATATATATATATATATATATATATATATATATATATATATATATATATATTGCTTTGATAAACTGGAATGTCTCCCAGGAGAAGATAACCTGAAAATTGAAAGAAGATGAGACGTAGGAAACTTTTACGTAATGTGTTCGACTTTATAAATATTTTTGATAAAGAAAGATATAGTTGTCACGTCAAAAATTAGTTTTGAACAAATTCCTTTGTTTCGGCTTGTCTCCTCTCCTGTTATCTTTTCCTGTGGGATGTTTCTGTTTCTTGAAACAAACTTAATTTTACGATATTTTTACCATCCGTAATCCAAGAAAAGCAGACGTCACTCACACTTCTGTCGAAGATTTCAGACAATTCTGAACCAAAATGATAAAAGTTGTAGTCACGTTAAGTGTATATGAAACACGAGAAAATTGCTTTGAAGTGGTCCTTGATCTTTACACCAGAAAATTTGAAAGGGGTGCGAAATTTTAAAATTGGTCGTTTGCGAAGTATAAGTAGGCTTTCCTGTGTTGGGGCTCGTTAGATAATTTTAGGATATGAAATGCAAATATGACATTTTAATTTCCCCAGATGTATCAAAAGTTTTCTTTCTATTTTGACTTGTAAAGCAGGATATATATATATATATATATATATATATATATATATATATATATATATATATGAGGTACATTTAAAATTGTCGTAGACTGTTAAAAATTCATTATGTTATAGCTATACATATTATGAGATGACTGACCAATTTCTATGATTTCAGGTTTAAATGAAAAGCTAAAGCAGCAATTAGAATACACCCTACTAAAGCCTGATTGTCACAGCTGGTGAATTTCAAAAATTCAATCTAGATGTGAGGACACTTTAGAAGAACGATATGCAATAAAATTGTGTTTTAAACCTGGAAAAAAATGCAAGAGAAACGTATGGAATGCTTCAGACTGCTTTTCGACCATCTTGCATGAATCGAACCTCAGTTTTTGAGTGGCATAAGAGATTCAAGGAAGGCAGGGAGTCCGTGACGGATGATGAGAGGTGTGGGAGGAGTAAGGAAGTAAATACACAAGAGTTGATTGGACAAAGGGTTAGGGTTAGGGTTACTATGTTGAGGTTTTAAGGGAGTTTAGCAAGAGATTCCATCGGAAGAGGTCTGCACACTTCAAATCGGGTCAGTGGCATTTCTACCAGGACAATACACCAGTCCATATCTCCATCCTTGTCATAGATTATTTGACCATGTTAGGCATCAAGACATTTCCTCAGCCTCCCTATAGTTAAAACCTTGCTCCCTGTGAATTTTTCTTATCCCCTAAGCTCACAGGCTGTCGTTATGAGACAATGGAGGAGATGAAAGAGGCTGTGACGAGTCATTGACACGCTCACACAAGAGGACTCAAATGGGGCCTTCCAGAAGTTGTTGTAACGGTACAACAAGTGCATTGCACCCGGAGGAGATTACTTCGAAGGGGACTAGATTTTGATGTGTGTACCATCAATAAAAGTGTCCATACCAAAAAAGTCTGGAAACTTATCGTATGCCCTTCATATATATATACGAATATATATATATATATATATATATAGAATTAACTTAATTAGTAAATATATATATATATATATATATATATATATATGGGAGTTTCAATGTACGTGGGACCTATGTGACTGCTAATGACTCTTCTAATAATAATGTTGTGTTTTGTTTTTTTTTTCATTTCACATTTGAAAATAGTATACTACAACTATTATTTCCTGATCACAAGGCTTTGGGCAAGACAGGAAATATATTTTGTATCACTACTTATTTTGAGAAAAAATCATTCAAACCTGCACAGACAAAATTTTGCAGGATGTTTAACTTAACAATTATCCACATTTCAAGCCACAGGGTCAGTAAACAACCTCAACAATAAAGCAGAAAATTCCAGACGTTAACTGCAATTTGTCCTGACAATAGGATGGTGGTATTACGTTCCGACGGAAGGGGTCTGAAAAGGTCCCTTTGGGGGACGTTCCCCAGAACTTGGTATTTCCCGTTCACTTTAGTATGAAGTCAATCAATTTCTGCCCTTGTCATCTGGTTTGAATTTTCTGAAGTTGCTTTTTATGACTTAGATGGAAGATTATTCGGTGCAGTATGAATTATCATATTAATGGCTTGCATCTATTTTGAGACACCCTGTATACGCCACCTAACTTTAATTTGGTGTGGTTTTATATATACCTCATGGTATATATAAAAGACATCTCTATACAAGTACAGTAAATTAACCGACCGTAGTCGCGGGTGACACAAAGGCTCTTTTTCAATAGCTACTACATCATTGTATCGGGCAGGGCACTACCTTTATCCCTGGATAGTTCCACTTACTCTTGATCCGTATCATATAATGCTGAATGTTAAGCATGAGGTATCAAGTTCCATTTTTTTTAGTCCTTGGTATGATTTGACAGGGACTGAACCACTGGTAAACAAGTGCTACTTCAATAGTACCACTATTGTTTTGTTACATAATTGCAAGGCATGAACTGTCTTATCTCACACCTATGGGTATTCTTGCGTTCTGGTTAGTGAATACTTGTAATATCAAATAAACGACAAACCACGATATGAGAGGAAATAGAGATATATTCTCAGGAAAAAGTATATACAATAGAGAGACTATTCATAGACAAGAACATAGGATTAGTGAATACAGAATAAAGATATAGTTCCACGATAGTATTGGCTTCCGTTATTACGGTAGCAAGTAAGGTGATCTAGTGCGATCTCCAGTCTCCAACGCTCTAATACTATTCTTATAAGAAGCTGCACTTCATCTTCTAGTCTACCGTGGTATTTGTAGCTACTGCTATATATGGCAGATGGACTAGTTCATTGTATGGAAAAAGGTGGGGGATACCCAACAGGTATAAAACAGTTCATACCTTTTCTAAAGATATAAATCCGCTGAGTCCGAACTCGCAAACTAAGATCCCTTATTCCAACTCGTTTGCCACAACGAAATCACCACTAACAATAGCTGTGAAAAATGAATAATAATTGAAAATGCTCCATTTGATTGGTTTAGTTTCTTTGTTTTTATGACATATCAACCTTTGTAGGTTATTTAATTTAATGTCAAAGCTATTCTCCTTGAAGAACGGTAATGGTACTATTTAACCCATAGCTGGGAGCATAAGAGGGTTCATGCCTTTCCTAAAGGTATTTGCCCAAAGGGAACGTAATAGCTAGACTAGAGTACGAACTCGCTTACTACTATTCCGCAGTCCATTGCACTAACCGTTACACCACGAGGGCAACCTCTGCTCTATTCGAGAAATTTAAATACTATTAATGCTACTTGTAGAAATAAAATATAAGTAAGACGGGCAGGTCACAAAGTAAGAATACTCCTTAAATTAAAAAAAAAGTGAAATCATATAGCCCCACTAAAAAAAAAAAACGACAAAAAGCAAGATAAGCAGGAAATTATTTGGTTTAGTTTTTTTTTTGTTTAATGGCATAAGAAACTTCACGGGTCATTTAATAGCAAAGCCTTCATTACAGAAGAACGTTATTGGTGAATTTAAACCTAAAGCCCGGGGATAAAAAAAGTCCATATCTTTTCTGAGGATTTTAGTCTGAATGTGAAAGTAATAGCGTTACTAAAGCTCGAACTCTTTTACTAGAATGGCGATACCAATTCAATTTACCGTTAATGCAGTTTCAATGGCAAAAACAGTTCTATTTCAAACAATTCAGTTTAGCATAAGTACACAGTTTTAAGGTTAAAACAGTTCTATTTCAAGCAATTCAGTTCAGCATAAGTACATAGTTTAAATATTAAGATATTTCTATTTCAAGCAATTCAGTTTAGCATTAGAATTCAGTTTAAATATCAAAATAGTTCTATTTCAAACAATCCAGTTTAGCATAAGTATGCAGTTTAAATGTCAAAACAGTTCTATTTCAAGTAATTCAGCTTAGCATAAGTACGCAGTTTACGTCTATTTGACCTATAGATAAGACCCTAACAGGTGCTACCATTCCAGGTCCGAATGGACCAGGGAGATATGGTAATGAAGGGGTATTCCGCATTCCCCCAAACCCCAGCACTACTGGAACCGCATTATCAGATTTTTTGGGGGTTATATCCCGAACACTCGTTGTAAGGGGACTTAACTCTCTGCAGAGAAGCAGTCCGTGTATTCTACAGTCCAAGCTGACTGGGTATTCTTAAATTGTTTTTTTACAAAAAAAGGACAATAATGACAGTAATGTGAACCTAATTTCAGAATACATTTCATATCTCTATCCATAATACAAGATCATACATCAGTTCTCAACAATTTAGGTGCCATATTTCTGGCCTTGTGTTTGATTAGCGTAAACTAGAGACTTGTGATATGCAGTATATAATTAAATACTCATTGCCTTTATTATTTTTCTTATTCGGAAGGCCAAAGACGAAAATTCTTTAAAGCTGTAGACAAGTCAATACTATTGTATGTTTTCATCACTTGCACTTTAACAACAATCATCCCTCCTACCAAGGTTAAATATTATGGCAGATTGGAAATTTAATAATACAGCAACCAATTTAGGAGAAAGAAAAGAGAATTCACATCAGTTGTCGACCCAAAGACGGATGGTTTTCAGTAGCCTAAAGGCCTTGGGAAAGGTACGAATCTAACTATTCTCCCTGCAGCTATGAGTCAATGTTATGGCAGACTGGGCTCTTTCAGCTTGGTAAGGTAACAAATATAGGAGAATGAAAACTAAATTCCCCCCAGTTGTAGACCTGTAGAGGGATGGTTTCACGAGCCTAAAAGCCTTGGGAAAGTCATGAATTCAATTATTTTCCTACTTGGCTTTTAGTAAAATAATTGGGTATTCTATGCGCTTGTAAGGATCAATAGAAAGAGAATATACTATAAGAATAATTTTTTTAAAATATAGCAGGTACCAGAAGCCTCTGACTGGAAGTGAAGTCCGTAAATGCCTGAAGGGCAGACTGACTAGCACCAAAAAGAATCTGTTATTACTTCAGCCTTCCCCGCTACAACTGTAAAGACCCTCTTTGACACGGCTGTTACATGGTAGCGCACATGTTTGCCCAAGTTTTGCACTTGACACAGGTCGCGTCTCCTGTTCGCAATAGCCCCTATTGAAAATAACACCTGAACATACCACAAACTTCTTCATAAACACACCAAAAATGACTCTTGATATATCTAGATATCTTGTCTGGGAGATGCTGCTATTTCTACTGGTTTCAAAAAATAAAGTTAAAAGGTATTTTCGTCTCTTTCCTTCATTCCATCCTTCCGCAATTCTCTTGCAGCTATCCACAGACAAAAGAAGCCAATAGATACATGGCGAAAGAAGAAGAACGAAGTAGTCAGATATTCAAACCCAAAGTCAACAACCTACTTCCCAAACAACGAAAATAATACCCTACAAATATATTTGTACCTCATATAATTTAACTTTGGAAAAGCAATCGGAAGTAAAACACCAAATCCAGATCTGTTTACCTCCGTGAAAAAATATCCCTAGGTCTCCTACTGCTCATGTGGAAGTATTGCACTGTTAAATACATATAAGCAAAATGTCAGTCAGATAAATATGCATCTTTATTATAGAGATGTAGGCAGCTAAATATGTAACAATATGAAATATACACAATCAACCCTAATTTGCAACTATATAACGAAAAATATGACTGCGAAATATGCAACCTGTTCTTCTTTCCGTTGCTAAATATAAAATTATGTGGCCAAAAAGCAGGAAAATATAGGTATCAAAATAAGGAAAAATAAAAACAAGAACCTAATTATGCAACTATCAATGATCTATACAGGAAGATAAATATGCCATAACATAACTATGCTATAATGCAACAATAATGAGAAAAAAAGATTTTCGCTAATAAACATGTATATAACTAAAAATCAGACCGCTAAATATGCGACTATATAGAGAAATAATTGCCTGCTAAACATTCAACTATATAACCAAAACGCAGGAGGTTCAATATACAGCTATCTAACACAAACACAGACATAAATAGGCATTGACATAAACATAAAGTAATCTTTCTTTCGAATAGGTTTTATTTTCACTAATGGCATAGGGATCGATGCTAATGAAAATGAAAAAATAATAATGTGTTACTTGGCAAAACAATTGGAGTTTTAGCCTTATTATGTACGTGACACGGTGTCCGAGGTTCATTTAGTTTGGGCTTATGGCGTATAAACCATAGTAGGTTATTTAAAAGCTGAATCTGTTTTTATACATATAAACAGTTAAGTTTCAAACAATTCAGTTCAGCATAAGCGCGGTTTTTTTCTTTTTAGACTGTTAAATATTAAAAAAATATGTTCTATTTGAAACAATTCAGTTTAACATTACCAAACTTAAATGTCAAAAAATTGTTTCAAGGAATTCAATTTGGTAAGGTGCACAGTTTTGTTCTAGTTGACTCGTAGATAGGACTCTGTCCAATGTTAACACTTTCCTATAACTAAATAATCTACACAGGTAATTCAAAGTAAAATTAGTTCACTATATATATCATCATCATCAACATCAACATCATCATCAAGTCACATTGACAGCACAGATTTCTCTCCTTACCCAGTCGGCTGGGGCTGGAGAATACACTGACTGCACCACTGCAGTGTCCTGGATATGACACTAAATAAACAATCAATTGCGATCATATATTCCTCTCTACTTGTATGTCCGTCTGTCTGTCTCGCTTTCTCTCTTTATATATATACGTTTCGACAACCCCCTGAAGTCACTGAAAAACCAATAAAAAATTAAATAATAACCAACTTGACATGGAACTAAGACAGTTTACCGCAGAAGAGCTTGACGTAATACTGAAAAAAATATTAAGAGCAGAAAAGATGCAGGCTTCGATAAAAAAAAAAAGTGAAGTATGTGGCCCAGTCGACTGGAGCTATAGAGTACACCGATTGCATCTAAGCAAAGAGGTTAAACCTTCCTACAACGAGTGTCCCGGGTATGACGATAAATAATCTGATGGGAGACTCCACTAACGCTGGAGCTTTGTAGAATGGGGAGTAATCCTCTTTGTCATCGCTCCCAGGTCTACATTGGCCTGGAGTGCTTGTTGATAGGGTTCTATCTATGGCTTAAATAGAAAGAGTTTACGTAAACTAAACTGAATTATTTGAAACAGAAGTGTTTTAACATTTAAATTGCGTACTTATACTGAACTGAATTGTTTGAAATAGAACTGTTTTTACGTTTAACTCAGTATAAACAAAAAAAACTGTATTTATGCTAAACTGAATAGTTTGAAATAGAAATGTTTATATGTATGAAATGGATTTAGCATGAAATAACCTACAATGATTGTTATGCCATAAAACCAAACCAAAACAAACCAAACCAAGAAGAATGGAAGCCCAAAAAATTGCTTTCATATTTCTTCGATTATGCAATGTAGTCTATGAAGAAAGTTATAAAGAAATGGTCAAAAATGCTGCATCCTCCCTTTCGACAAGAAATGTGACCTCAGAATCACTAAGAACTCTTGAGGCATAACTCTTATTTCTATAGCTGCAAAGGTTTATAATGTTTTACTTCTCAACGTTATCAAATCTAAAAACGAGAATATGCTTAGTTAAAATCAAAATGGTTTTCGGTAAAATCGATCTACAGGTCTACAATTTCTCACCAACTGTCAAATCACTGACGGAAGACGAGCAAAACATGTCCAGTCAAAACTATTATTTGTAGACTTCACCAAAGTATTTGATTCCATGTACACAAATAAGGTGGAGCAAACTGGAGGGTGACAATAACGAAATTTGTATTGCTATACTCTTGCTTTTCAAACACCTGAAAGTAATTGTTCGGTCACCGGATGGTGACCCTGATTTCTTCCACAATGTCATTAGAGTTTTACGAGGAGATAAATTAGCGCGTATTGTTTTTATAATGTGCTTAATCTACGAACATTTACGTCAATAGATTGGATAAAAGAAAAGTGTTTTAAACTAAAGAAAAATGAAGCGGACGATATCCTGAAAAAAAAACTATAACAGAAGCAGACTATACAGATGACCTTATTCTTCTTGCAAATACACCTGCCGAAGCTAAATTCCTGCTGTATAGCCAAGAGTAAGTAGCTGGAGGTATTGGTCTCTACGTGAATCCAAATAAAACAGAGTTCATCTGTTTAAACAAGGAGTCATTTCTATTCTGTGTGGCAAGTCTCAAAAATTAAATGACAAATCACATACCTCGATAGCAATATCACATCTACTGAAAGTATTGTCAACATTACCAAGGCTTGGACTGCTTTCGATTGGTTATGTAATAGAAATCTGACCTATCTGATAAAATAAAACTGGAATTCTTCCAAGTTGTAGCTATTTCAATGATACTCTATGGACAGACTATACAGACACTAACCAAACGTTTGATCAAAAAGCTAGATAGGAACTACAGAACAATCCGATGCACTGTTTTGAACTAATCTTAGAAGCAACATCCTACAGAGCTATAGGGCCACTTATCTCCTATCTTAAAATTATCCAAGGGAAACGAACAAGACTTATAGGACACATCTGGAGAAGTAAGGATGAAATCATATGACGTTTTTCTAGGGACCACCACATATGAACACGTCAGTGATAGGTGACCATGAAAGATTTTCTAGCATCAGTACTCTATGGACACTAGATGCAGTTTGGAAAACCTGCTAGAAGAGATGGAGAGTGAGAGTCAAAGAAATATGTGGTTTGGTTTGGTTTGGTTTGTTGGGTTTTATGGCATATCAATCTTTGAAGGTTATTTAACGCCAAATCCATTTTATGTAAATAATCTGTTCTATTTAAAACAATTCAGTTTAGCATAAGTACACAGTTCAACAGTCAAAAACATTTCTATTTCAAACTAATCAAGCAGTTATATGTATCAATTCACTTAAGTGTAAAGACAGTTTTAATGTCGAAAAACAGTTCTATTTCAAATAACTCAGTTTTGCATAAGCATGCAGTTTAAATGCAAGTACGGATTAATTGTCAAAAACATTTTTATTTCAAGCTATTCAGCTTACTCAAACAATTCAGTTTAGCATAAGTATGCTGTTAGTTCTATTTAACCCATAGATAGGGCCCATCAGGTGCTACCACTCCGGGCCACAGTGGAACTGGGAGCGATGGCAATGAAGGGGTATTCCGGATTCCCCAAAGCTCCAGCACACCTGGAACCTCACCATCAGATTATTTAGTGTTATATCCAGGACACTGCAGTGGTGCAGTCAGTGTATTCTCCAGCCCCAGCCGACTGGGTAAGGAGAGAAATCTGTGCTGTCAATGTGACTTGATGATGATGTTGATGTTGATGATGATGATATATATAGTGAACTAATTTTACTTTGAATTACCTGTGTAGATTATTTAGTTATAGGAAAGTGTTAACATTGGACAGAGTCCTATCTACGAGTCAACTAGAACAAAACTGTGCACCTTACCAAATTGAATTCCTTGAAACAATTTTTTGACATTTAAGTTTGGTAATGTTAAACTGAATTGTTTCAAATAGAACATATTTTTTTAATATTTAACAGTCTAAAAAGAAAAAAAACTGCGCTTATGCTGAACTGAATTGTTTGAAACTTAACTGTTTATATGTATAAAAACAGATTCAGCTTTTAAATAAGCTACTATGGTTTATACGCCATAAGACCAAACTAAATGAACCTCGGACACCGTGTCACGTACATAATAAGGCTAAAACTCCAATTGTTTTGCCAAGTAACACATTATTATTTTTTCATTTTCATTAGCATCGATCCCTATGCCATTAGTGAAAATAAAACCTATTCGAAAGAAAGATTATCCCAGAAGTATAGGGAAACCTATATATTGGTCAAATAAAACAGGATCACATTATGTTCCCAAATAATATTAATATTAATAATAATAATGATAATCGACTTTGCTGTCCCGGCGGACAACAGAATAAATCTGAAGGTAAGTGAAAAGAAGGATAAGTACCTCGACCTTGCTAGAGAATTGAAAAATCTGTGGAACATGAAAGTAAGTATTGTGCCAATTGTGGTTGTGGTTCGTTAGGCACAACAACTAAAGGATTATTAAAAGGCCTGGAGGACATGGAAGTTGGTGGACGGGTAGAGACCATCCAAACGACAGCATTGCTAAGAACGGCCAGAATCCTGGGACAAGACAACTCCAGTAAAAAACCATCAGCTAACATTGATGTAAAAAACTCTAAAGGAGTAAAATAATAATAATAATAATAATAATGCAGAACTCGGTTGCTGTTCTGGAGAATGAGACACATAAACTCCTATGAGATTTTAACATACAAACGGATTGCCAAATCTTGGCCAGACGACCAAATCTGATAATAATCAACAAAAAAAGAGAACTTGAAAAATTGCGAAATTTGCTGTCCCAGCTGACCACTGAGGAAAATAGAAAGAACGTTAAAAGAAGGATAAGTACCACGACCTTACTGTGGAACATGAAAATGAAGTTTTTACCAATTATTATTGGTGTTATTGGTACAGTCACCGAGGGATTATTAAAGGAACTGGAGGACTTTGAACTAAGAGTTCAAGTGGAGAACTATAACACTATGGAGATCGGCCAGAATACTGTGAAGGGGCCTGGATACTTGAGGAGACTTGCTGTCACTCAAGGCTCAGTGAAAGATTACCAGCTAACAAGGAGTAAATAAAAGAATGCAAGACAAATTAAAAATACAAGAAAAATACTTAGATTTTGCCTGAGAACTAAAAATGGTAAGGTTCGTGAAAGTGACAGTGATACCAAATATAATTGGTCTTGGAACAATCCCCCAAAGGGTTAGTAAAAAGGCTAGTGAAGTTGGAAACTGAAGGACAAGCGGAGACTATCCAAACTACAGTATTATCGAGGTCGGCCAGAATACTGAGAAGAGTCCTAGGGTCTTGAGGAGGCTTGATGTCACTCAAAGTTCAGTGAAAGACCATCTGCTAACACAGATGGGAAAAATTCACTAGGAGTAAAATGAAAAAAAAATATTAAAGAAATTGGTAATAGCAAAAGTAGAAAAAAGCTGACACGGTTAACGAATACTGCAAACAAGCACCAAAAGAGTTAAAGACTAAACACCTCTAAGTAAGGTCGGCAGCAGTAGTTGAGGGGCACCCGAAGGCTCCCTTTTCAATATCTACTACACCGAGGTGTCGGGGGAGGGTTCTACTCCTTTCCCAGGATTGCTCCACTTTACCCTTGATACTTTAAATTGATGAGTGTTAAGCAAGGAGGTATCAAGTACCATTTTTTAAGTCTTTGGTATGACTCGACCTAGGATTGAACCCCGGTCTCCCGAGCCATTGGCGTACACACTACCCACTAGGAAACGGCAAAAGGGAAAATTATCCACAGTCAATGGTGTATGAGATTAAAATTTGATCATACCTCTCGGTGTTATTTGCACTAGAGACTGCCCTAAAGAATGAAATACATAAAATACATAAAATTCTTTGGGATTTTAATATATAGACGAATCATTTACTCACACACAAAAAACTGGATCGAGAATTAATAAACAATAAAAAGAAACTTGTCATCTAAAGTATTTTACCTTACCGGCAGAAGACAATGTGAAAATGAAAGAAAGCGAAATGACTGACAAATACTTAGACTTCACCAGATAACTAAAATATACTCAGGAAGAGTAAGTCGACAGTGATAACAATTATTGTTGGTGCGCTTGGAAGGGTACCCAAAAGCTTGAAAAAAAAGACTGGGGGAATCGGAAATCAGAGGCAGTATCCAGACTATCCAGAACACTGCGTTGTTAGAATTGGCTAGAATACTCAGTATTCTACTGGAGATTCTATGAAATTAGCTGTAACTTGCGTGCTTGGAACAATCGCCTAAGGTTTAGTAAAGGAATTATAAGAGTTAGAAATAACATGACAAGTTGAGTCTATCCAAACAATGTACCGTTGAGGTAAAAATTGACGAAATCAATAAATTCATTATAACGCCCCAAATGTTTATTTACGACTAGGTAATAGGTAGTCACTGACAGAAAGAAAGTGAGTATTGAAACTGAGACGAACGCGTCAACTAGACAAAGATAAGGAATATATAATGGTAAGAGAGAGAGAGAGAGAGAGAAAGAGAGAGAGAGAGAAGACACAGCACTTGAATTTTTTCCAAGTTCATACATACTTACTTGCTGGGTTGCGTATAACGAAACGTTTCTCTTTGGGCGTCCTCAAAATCACGGCTCGTGTTCAAATGTACGTGTTTACCTTCTCATGTCTTGCCCTCAAATCCTGAAAGAAAATACGAGTCGTCTCCGCACATCCGTCTATCATGTCGGCGCGTGGGATACTTAACAGGATTTGATCAGTAGATTGATACTATATCAATAGTGTTTACAATTTACAGAAAGTCACTCTTTTATTGTTTTTGTTTTTTTAAGTTGATGTGAGAAAATTGTAAAACGCGGACATACCTCAGGAGGCATAACATACGAATACATAAATAAATTAGCCCAAAAGTAAACGTGTTAAATCGACAGGAGGTCGAAATCGCTTACTACGATATCGAAGTCTAGCACATTAGCAACAAAGCCACGGAAACTTACAATCCGATCGACAGTGAAATAAATATATGGTTGCTATAATAAGATATCTTCAGCTTCTATATTATTACAATATTAGGTTGCGGTTAGGACCATCTTCAAATACCTGATTGGGAGGATTAGATGTGACATATTCGCAGACAGATGCGACAATAAGAGAAAATGAAGTTCGCTTAGAAATAAATTCAATAAAGCCGACGCCGAGAAGCGGAACGAAGTGGCCATGTCACGTTCAGAATCGTTATAACGTATCGCTGGGAAAATTGATTTACAATTGAAATTCTGATTAGACTTTCCGTATATATGTGCGATTGTTTGACATTTACTAAGGCCTTTCTGTATTCTATCAACTTCTGAAAGGCAAGAAGCTGGAAATTAACTATAAATTCTCTGTCTTCTCTAATAAAAACCTACACACACCACACGATTATCATCCATTATATATATATATATATATATATATATATATATATAGGGTGGTTGTATTAGTGGATGATGATTGCTTAAAAACCTTCTCTATGAAAATATTAAGTACTTTTAAAATAGTTGAATATTCTGTGAGTAATACGGTGTTTACTTTCCTGTTTCAGAATTAGCCTTTTTCTTTTAACAATGTCTTATCTTCATCAGTTCTCTGCGGACAAAGGATGTAGTTCCGAAAACTTGCCGGGAGCGATGGATAATAAGGGTGGGTGGAGAAAGAGAGTGAAGGAAATCCGAGCTAATAGAGCAACTAGATTATTTATATATATATATATATATATATGTCCATGTGTGTGTGTGTGTCTGTGTTTACTGTGTGCGCATGTGTCTAAATGAGTCTAAGAGAGAGATTGAATGTGTGTGTGTGTGTGTGTGTGTGTGTGTTTATATATGTGCGTTTATGAGGGCTTCATTAATAAGTAAATAAATTTAATATGAATTTCACTCTCTCCCAGAAACACATGCAGCCAGACATTAGACATACATACGTACATACATGTATACATACATTCCTCATTCTGCTGGTTCTCATTCCAACTGCGAAGTGTCCGGAACTGACTGTCTGCCTGCCTCGAACTCCAATTAACTCAGGCCGTCTGTGGCACCTGGTTATATAATTGTTTGACACTCACATGCTTCCTGTGGGCGTACGCATCTGCACCGAATTCAACCAAGTCCACAGGTCAAGGTGATATTCCGATATCTTCGACCTGATGCACCTGTTTCATGGATTAACGGCTCGGTCGAGGGTCAATATGTTACATCAGTATGTCATGTTTCTTAATTATGTTTACTATATATGTGTATGAAATGTATGTCGTTGTAATCTAAATGAACTTTGTTATTTCTTACCGAAATATTCTGAGTTTAGTTTCAGGTAGATGGTATAATGCGTTATAGTAAAAAGCTTGTGGCAGTCTCTCTGAACGCCACACACGTCATAAATTCCTATATATCTTTAAATAAATAAATATGAAAATAATCGCACAGCTTTTTTTGTCTGTTTGATTGGACAATCTCCCTTGAATCACGAGGCCCTTTGTCTAAAAGTAATACGATATGGTTTCATTTGTCAGGGACTGTGACGCTTCTAAATGAGAATGCCGACGAAACTGAGAAATTTACGCATAGGTACCATTGTTATTGGATATCTCTCTCTCTCTCTCTCTCTCTCTCTCTCTCTCTCTCTCTCTCTCTCTCTCTTATATATATATATATATGTGTGTGTGTGTAAGTGTGTGCTTGAATGTGTGCATATATATATATATATATATATATATATATATTATAACAGTTTTCGTTGACACTAAACCACTTTGTGAGTTTGTGGCGAACCAAGTGCAATATAACATGGTGAGTGCTCGATATCTAGGATAGAGCTATTATATAATAATGATGAATATATATATATATATATATATATATATATATATATATATTAGATATATAAATAAATGTATATTAGATATATATAATAAATATATATTAGATAAATGTATTTAATGTCATGGGATTTAAACATCAATTGCAATATACATATATATGTATATGAGCAATAATTTGTATATATCAGTGTTCTGTGCACCGCTGTAGAAAGTGGTATATGTCGTTTTTGGCAGCACTACCAGATCCAATCTAACCTTTAGTGGATGTACTTACTCGGTCCAATTTATGAGTCGCAGAACATTTCCGAAATTTGTGATTTTAGATCGGAGTATCATATTACGACGAAAATTTTTAATATAAGATTGTTGCTTTTCCTTCCTTAAAGGTTCAATGTGATCTATCTATCTATCTATCTATCTATCTATCTATGTCAATTTTTAAAATTTCTCTATATTTATTGCTGACCATAAAATCATCATTAAAATTTCTACACCGAGCTTTTTGATTCATTGCTTATATTTCCTTTTCTTTTTTTCCCAACTATCTATATTGGTAAGTTCGTATCTTTTTATCTCTCCCTCTCTTTCTTTCTCTCTAACTCTCTCTCTCTCTCTCTCTATATATATATATATATGTAATTTTAGGTTTGGATCTTGCCTAACCAGCGGGTGTTTAACGATTTTTCTAATTTTTTAAATTATTTTTCAAGTCTTGTTCACCCTTCACTTATATATATATATATATATATATATATATATGTGTGTGTGTGTGTGTGTGTGTGTGTGTGTGTGTGTGTGTGTGTGTTTATATATATTTCTATCGATTTACCCATCTCTTTCTGTTAAGATCTATCTATCTAACTATCTATCTACTGACGATAGACGCAGATGTGTATACTGTGCTGATGATCTGAAAAATCGATCTATTTATCTAATCTATGATATGATCTATTAGCTGATATACTTCTTATATACTTCTTATTTTTTCTATTTTCGTCATATGAATTACTATCCTTCTCAGTGGCAGCACCTTTTCAGTTTTTCCTATTTTGTGAGTCTCTCTCTCTCTCTCTCTCTCTCTCTCTCTCTTCATCTCTCTGTATCTCCCTATCTCTTTCTCTGTGTGTGTGTGTGTGTGTGTGTGTGCATTTATTATTACCTTAGATAAAAAACTTACTCTGAATCCTGTCCTTCCAGCACAAAGTCTGTTCTTCTAAATTATTTCACGAGAACACGTGCGAAAAATTGACATAAAAAGGCTTATTAAATCAAACATCCGTATTAAAAACTGAATGAAAATGAACTGCATTGAATAGAGACCCAGGTGAACCAAGGTTGATTTTTATTCGTAATTTCAATAAAATCCCTAACCTTAACCCTAACTGTGACGTTTGCATCAATAACCTATTTTCCTCGATTTCATTCGAGTTAATGTCGCGAGATTTCACCTGAGATATCAGCGAGACGGAACGTTAGATCAAGCGATAATGAAAACGTAGACTTCATTGAATAAACGTTAATCTCTGCATCAATATGATACACTAACAGACTGAATGATAATAAAACATATTTATCAATCGCATCACTGGGTATATATATATATATATATATACCTTCATCATTATATTATAGGGCTGACAACATTGAATCTCTTGTCTCTTTAATGCCATACATTTCTGTCGCCCATTTCTTCTGGCATGTCCTGTAGACTGAATCTGGTGTCCGAACAGAGCTGATGTAAGTCTTTGCTGAACAGTCAGCTCTGGTGTGTTCATATGTTTGAATCCACAGGTGAACGTCGCTTATGTGTTCTTCCTTACTTTTACCAGTAATACCCAGCATATCTTGTTCGTCTTACTGAGATGCTTTGACAAATGTGAGAGCCTACTTCCAGGGTTTTGATTTGTTTTGTTTTGTTTTCTTGATGCAAAACTATTTTCTTTTATTAAACAAAACTATTAAAGATACCACAAAACCAGACTCTATATAAGGTTTAGATTTAATTATAGAGTCATTATGATGCAAGGATTTAAAAGCGTTGAAATGTTGACGGTGTAGATAAAGGTCAAATTCATCAAAGCTGAATCCATAATATATGTGGGCAAGGTCCGCTCAACGGGCTTTTGACGCAATATGTGGATGTAGGGGTATGTTTAGCTATATAAATAAATAGCTGTTAGAATTCAGAAAATAAAAGTCCTCTTTTGATCTTTAAATGTGGAATGCAAAATGCTTGAGCACAACTTCCTCGGTCTCATTGGAAAGATAGCTGGAGAATTTATCAATATTAAGGTTAAAAATATTGGATTCAAATCCATAAAATTTATTAAAGAGATGTGCTAATAAACAATGCCATATTAATCTTAAAGATAGTGTGCCCCTTCATCATAAAATGTTCTTAATCTACAAATGGCAAATTTGACGTTTGCTATATCAGCCGCACTGCCCAAAGATTGGAGTATAGAATAAAGCAACATGTGTCCAAGGCAATCCTATCAAATTGTTTAACCCACTAAATTGATACGTTCAATCAGAATGTGACTTCTATTGCTCGACATTTATTTGATTTCGCGCCCAGTGACAATGCCTATAACCCTAACATTTTTACTTTTTTGACGTCTCTAATCGTAAATTACAATTGTAGGTATTAGAAGAGCTCTTTATCACTAAATATCAACCTACTCGCTGAAAGCGAAAGGAATTTTAAGCCAACCAATTATACTGCAACTGTAATATTTGGTCTTGACCTGCGACGAACCCGGCGGATGTTGTTGACAGATACTTCCGGCCATAGGTAAAATCAACAAAGCGATTCCGGAAACAAGCCTTGCGTTGGTGTAAGGTGTGGCAAGTCAAAAGCAAGCGTTGCGTGGGTGTAGGACGTGACCAATGAGAGCCAAGCGTTGTGTGTGATCGTGTGGGATTAATAAGACAATACAAGGTCGATAATTTTTGTCTGAAGCAGATCCCGCTGGCAATTCCGACTCCCGACTGCCCCTCCGTGCGAGCAAACTCTCTCTCTATCTCTCTCCGATCACTCTACTACTTCACACAAGTGTTCCGTTGACGAATCAAGATATAAGACTATATATATATATATATATATATATATATATATATATATATATATATATATGTGCGTGTTCCTCGTTGTTGTTAAGACCCAGCGGTGGTTTACGACACCACTAGGTCTGACTCAGCCAAAAATGAAAAAAAATTAAAAAGTAAATATTCTTCCTGGTGAAATTTTTTTCTTACTTTGTTTTTGTTCTTTTTTTCTTCTTTTCTTTATCTCTTTTTTCGACGCTTAACCTAATTCATTCTTTGCAATTGCTTTCTGTCACGGTGTTTCTTTGACCACATATGATCAAACAAATGAGTCATTTTCTAGAACTCCCAATGTGCGCTCTACAAAAGCTAATCTAAAATTCTTAACGTACCCCAAGATTTTAATATATACTAATTAAGAAAATCTACATATTCTCCAAGGAGTATTTATTTTTAATTTTAAAGGTGATTTCGATTACGATATTTAAGTGTGGATGTCCTGTTAAAATCTTTTTTGACAAAATATTTATTATCTTATATATTTTGATTGATTGTTAAAGTTATTGATTTGTTAAATATGTCAAGTCTTATTCTATGTCGTGTGAAAAGTGCATTTATAGTTACATTTTTGCGCATAGGATTCTTGAAAAATTGTTTCATTTATTTTTAAAACATTTATATGATATAACATTAATATATTTCTTTTTCTAATCCCAAAAAAATGACCCTCAGCTGTATAGTTTCAAGTATTCCTATCTAATACTAATAATTATATGGTTTCAAGTATTTGTTTTTATTCAATAATAAGCAGTTTTGGCACACAGTTTGTCATTTCATGTAGCTCATCATAATAGCAATTATATCTTCAAGTAAGAATTTTTATTTAAAAAAAGGTTATGTGTAATCAAGTATTTCGGTCGAATACAAATAATATTTGAAAAAAATATTTTTAAAGCATTGCCATTACTGTTATATACTCATATGCAGATTCATGCAGAAAGAATCACAACGACGCAATGATAAAGGACGAGCGAAGACTTTATGGGATACACATTTTTCTAGTCTTAAAATAAGCAATAAAAACATACTTAAGAACATTCTATAAATTTAGGATCAAAACTGCATTAGCATTTAAGTTACATTTTTATATTTTTCAGCCAATCAGCTAAAAACATAGAATAGAACATTCTAGAAAAATAGGATCGGAAGTCAACTAACAGAAAATATTTAGGCTCGAAAATAAAATAGTAAAATACAAATCTGATTGGTCAATAAATGTCTACGCGCCAAAATCTTAGGACGATTCTTTGATCCTCTATTACGGTATAAATAACACAGAGTTAGGGAGCAACAAACGCAGACGAAGACTTACACGAAGACATAGACGACAACAAGCCACTAAGCCAGTAAAGCAGTAGCCGATACTGAGTCCGGCAAATTCCTTTCCTCCCTCAACTAAAGTTTATGACCTATCTTCAGATGGCTGCGAATTACATTCAAAAGAAAAACCCGATAAACTTCTTTCATCAACGCGACACGCTGTCGCCACAATCATAAAACCCGCTATGAACTTAATGTAAGTAAGAACGACTTATTTATGGACCCCGTTAACATGAACATACACACATCTTTAAACAAATGTATTTTCTTCTTGCCAAACTTTTTTTTCCAAAAGCCATTTACACATCATGTTATTTTTTGCTTTCATATTCTGTTATATGCATATTAAATTGTTTGTTGTTTAATGTTCGTTGTGTTCTATTCCATTTCTTTCACGCGATTGTAAAGTTTTGTGTTGCATTTGTGATGGAATTACTTTAGACAGCAATACCCGTAAATTGACCCCACTCTTATGGCTATCAGCGTTGTGACTTTCTTGTTCTCCAGATGCTCAACCGGTGGCCCGGGGGCCCAGCTTTCTGCTGAGTGCTGGATTTCTCTACCACATCTTGTCACCAACGGGTCTCCGAAACTCCTGGGGGTCCCGAGGGCCCCTTCGGCTGGGTGTGGCTTTCCCTACCACATCTCGTCTCTAACTCCTGAACTCCAACTGTCTGACTTCCTGTCTTGACCGAGTTATATAATAGTTCAACGCCCACTCAATCGCCCACTCAATCTATGGAATGGCAAATTTAATCGTCATCAAGCGGAAATAATTGTCATGCAGTTCAGAGGTCACTCTCTTCCGGTTCGTCAGTCTATGAGTGTATCGTGGGCTTTTACCTTGTCCCATTTCGTCAGCCAAATCCGCTTACGCAATTTCTTTCGATTACTGGCCATTGGAATGTGTCACTTCCGGTGAAACACTATAATGGTATGTTTGGCCAGGTCGAAGGTCAATATATAACATTACTACCAGGTTAACTTTACCCAGGAGTTTTTAGAGTGGAAATGGGAGTAATGGACTGACGTGTCACTTCACAATCCCCAACGTTCCAGAACTAGGCCCTCTCAATCAGAGGCATTTAAGTGACGTGCACAGAACATCCCTTTGGTTAAGGAACTTACCTCTCAGTGGGGGATACAGTCTGCGTTTTCTAAGTCCCACCGTCAGGATAGGGATATATTGTGGATTAGTGGACGTATTGCTTTAGCTGTGTTTGGTGGTATGTAATCGGTATTAGGTTATTTGCTGGTAAATCCTGTATGTATATATATGTATATATATATATATATATATATATATATATATAAATGAATACATTATTCATAATTTAATATATGTATATATATATATATATATATAAATCAATGCATTATTCACAATTTAATAGTTTGCAGTTAAAACTATTTTAACAAGCCTGAGGTCATTTATGTGCGGCCTATTAATTGGTTTCATGGTGGAGTTGCCCGTGGTGTAATGGTTATCGTCGAAGGAAATCGATACGGCCACACGAGTTCAAATCCTGGACGAGACTGGCTGCATTTTACATTGCACTAATACCCTTGGGAAAGGTATGAACGCAACAATTCTCCCTCCAGCTATGGGTAGATAGTAGGGCAAACTAGGTTCTTCACCCTTGGTGAGGCAACTAGTCTAGGAGAAGGAAAACTCTGATTTCAAACCTGTTAAACTCCGCTTAAAAATTGACCTTGTGTCATATCCTGCCCGAGCGGAGAGGTTGGTAAATATGATTAATTGGTTTCAAGTATTTCTATTCTTAATAATTCTATTTAATATAAATTATTTGTTTGCCCGCAGTTACCTTATTTGATGGCATAAAAGAATCAAAAGTGTATAAGACACAACGCCATTTCAGCAGGGCAAATATTAAAAAAAAACAACAAAGTACTAATATCAAACGTGATGAAATTAATATAATGAATATTATCAATAATAATAATTTAATAGAAGCCTTTTAAATGATGACAATCGGTATATAAAAGTTACTCTAAAATCTAAACTAATAAGAGTTGCCAGGTAGCTAATTCCGGCACCCTATCACGAATTTTAAACCTACATATGGCATTTAAGATGCAGGGGAATTTTAAGCATTAGTTTAGATTTTTTTTTATGGCATATCAACCTTTGAAGGGTTATTTAATGCAAAATCCATTTTTATACAAAGAAACGGTTCTATTTAGTTGAGCATAAGTACTCAGTTTAATCGTCAAAACATTTCTATTTCAAGCTACTCAGTTTCGTCAAACAGTTCTTATCAAAACAATTCAGTTTAGTCTAAATATAGTTTTTATGTACTCACTTGTAGATGTCAAAACAGTTTTTTTTTCGAACTATTTAGTTTAGCGTAGTACAGTTTCAATGTCAAAAACAGTTAATTTCAAACAATTCAGTTTAGCGTAAACACTTAGTTTAGTTCTATTTGACGGATAGATAAGACACTATCAGGTGCTACCACTCCGGGCCAGAGTAAACCTGGGAGTATAGTCTATATTCCCCAATGCTTCTGAAATAGAGTTTTACCATAAAAGTGTTTAATGTCATAACCACAAAAATTCTTACGGGTGGTTCATACCCCCATACAGATGTGCAGTCAATATATTCCTCTGACCCAGATGACAAGGTTACTTTAGGAATTCAATATACTAACACAGACACACACACACACACACACACAGATACGCACACACACTGACACACAGAAACACACATATATATATATATATATATATATATATATATATATATATATATATATTTATATATATATTGGCAGCATTTCTTCATCGATGCATATTTGATTGAACATAATAGACATTTTTGGTCTACATATTTTTTTTGTTAATCCGTATTGATCTTATGATATTCAGCGGGAATTGATTGATAAACCTTCCATGATTACTTATTTCCCAAATACTTTCTGCCCAACTTTGGGGTATCATCAGAAGAGGATGTATAACAAAAATGATGTAATTTTTGTATGTACATTACAACATTGTAAGAATGAGCGTTTGTACTGTTATATTGTATAGTGTTTATTTTCCAATTTGTTTCCCATAAATAGCGTCAGGAGCTAAAGACATTTGATTTTGAAACCAGTGCTAATGTACTTAAATATCTTTAGCTACCCACTCTTTTTATAGAAATAAATTCGAAAAGTAAACGCTATATATATATATGTATATATATATATATATATATATATATATATATATATATATATAAAGTTAGAAATTACCATGACAAGAAAATCCGGCACACCGACACGCGACATACGAAGCACTGAACAGCTGTTTCGAGCTTATTAGGTCACATCAGCAGTGCACATGGTGATCTCCACCACTGTAGATCGAACTAACAACCACAGTATGCAGAAGCATAATATATCTACTTAATACATCAATTCCCCTATTCATTATATATATATATGTGTGTGTTTGTGTAAGATAAAGTTCGTGACCGTAGTCGAGTGCAACCTGAAAGCACTATTTTAAAAAGCTACGACACCAAGGCATACAGGAAGGTGCTACATCTTTACTTATATTGCTCCACTTTACCCTTGATACGTACTTTATAGTCCAGAGTGGTAAGCAATTTGTACGAAGTACCATTTTTTAGTCTTTTATATGACTTGAGCAAATGAAAAGGGAGCCTTTGGATCGCACTGTTGGCAACTTATATATATATATATATATATATATATATATATATATATATCATGGTGTAAGAGTACCATCGTGCTCATGACAACGGCTTTCGAGTATATAATCAATTTGGGATTAAAAATACATCAAAACTCACATGCAGAACCAAAGTATCTTTAATATAAGATTAAAAAAAGTCAATTCTTATGTGACATTATAAATTTATTTCCGATCTATGATGACACTCTTTAGATGTTTAACGAAAATATTTTTAAATATTTGAATATCAGTTCGGTGTATTTATATTGCTTCCGGTTGGAAGAGTATTTTAAAAATTAATTTTTTAATTAATATATATTTTTTTAAATTTTTTAATTCAAGAAATATTAACTGTGGAAAAATCATTATATATTATTATCAGATATAACGTTTAAACATTCCACTTAAAAAAAAAATGACACCAAGAAATTTACTTTTTTCTTTATATATACGAATATATGTATAATATATTTGGTAAAAATACGTGAACACTTTTCGTACACTCCTGTGTTAATATGCGCCGATGAGTTTTCAATAAAGCTTCACCAAAGAAAGGTTTATTAGATAATTCCATGCACCTAAAAGATTGAGGTGTGTGTCTTCTAACAAGAAAATTTACCGGGAGTAGTCTCAGTGCCTAGGTGGAATAATGGGCCCATATAATTGGTTTTATGTGCTTACATCAAGACTGAAAAGAGACAGTAGATATACGGCTAGGGAAATAGAAGAGAAAGATCATGTATGTAATATCGAATGTGCTAAAAATAATTCCATCTGCGGTTTGAGACTAATAAATTAGTGAAGTGATTAAGTTGGAAGGCCGTTTAACAGCTGAGACCAGAAAATGAAATCTTTATTTCTACAGGGAAATGATATTAACAAAGAGGTTTATAACATTCAGTTATTAAAAGATAAATGGAAACATAAGCAGTATAATATCACATTTCCTCTCTAAACCCTGAATTCTATCAGTTTATATATATATATATATATACAGGCACACACATACACACACCGATATATATATATATATATATATATATATATATATATATATATATATATATATATATATATATATATATTTGTCTCACTACTTATTTCCTGCGCATTATTGTTCTTTATCTGTCTCGTTATTTGTATCCATCATATATTAAATAACTATTTTTGTTCAGATCTATCTATCTATCTATCTATCTATCTATCTATCTATCTATATATATATAAATGTTAATTAACTTTCTATCTATCTGACAATGTATGTCCATATCTGTATGTACATATATATCGGTCATATTTCAGATACCCATTTTAGTTCAGATATGTGTATCCATATATATATATATATAATTCAATATCTATCTATCTATCTATCTATGACATAAAAGGATGCCCAATTGTGTCTAATATTTATAAACGAGGAAAAGATCAATTTTTTTGTAAATCAAAACAAATTATTTTGTTAAATGAAAAACATATTAAAACGAAGAACTAAGAAGTTTAAACTTATGATTAAGTTTACCCATTAATATAAAGATGACTCGAAGTTAAAGTTGACGAGTCTACCAAAACGGCTACAGTCATCTACCCCTGCATAACCTTTTTAAATCGCACCCGGTTTATGGACCGGCGGAACCTGAAGACAAAACAGGGTCTTCAACCTTGTTCGATGTAATACGAAAATGCACTTTTCAATCAAAAAGACGACAAGATCTTTTGTCTCCTCCGCATTAATCCATTAGAATAGTAGCAAAGGCCGTCTTGGCCGGCCTGTGAACATGCAGGACAAGATGATTCGTAATTATCGGACCAATCAGAGGTGTTTAGGTATTTGATTTTCTTTCATAAAACATAGGCTCTGAGACTTTGAATCAGCGAGGACGAAGCTGGCCAGTAGATGCCACTCCGGAATTTTCTGCCGTAAGAAAAAAAACAAAAACAAAATACAAAAAAAAAAGCAAACGCAATTCCAGACTGCCAAAATTCTTGGGAAAGCAATAACATCATCAAAAGACAATATGCTAATTAGCAGAAAGCAAAAACGCTTCCAAATTACTCAAGTGTTTTTTCGCTTCCACCGAGAATGCAGAACTTACTTTTTACTGTAAAATATGGTTGCATTATCATATAGCAATATGTTTTAAAGATCAATAAAGAAGAGATGTCACGTTCTCTGAGTGGCCAATGTTTTCACAAAATTAATTCCAAAGAAGCCAGGTTAAAATTGTTTCTATCCTCGTTTTTGCGGATACCTAAAAAAATAGAAAGCATTGACAAAGCAAATATTCTGAAAGATGTTTTCATCCCAGTGATAAGACCACACACACACACACACACACATATATATATATATATATATATATATATATATATATATATATATCTTTGTTAACATCTATCTGTCTTCGAATGCGACATCGAAGTAAGCGTTTGAACTGTAGTCACATTAATTTTTACTTTCGGATTAATGTTGTATATTGACCTCCGACCCCGCCAAACATGCCATTCCAAAACGGCAGAAGTGCATATTCTATTGGCGTGGGCGAGCTTGGCTGACAATATGGAACATGGTTAAAATCCCACAGTACAGTCACAAACTGATACACCGGGAGAGAATGACCTGTGAACTGCATGACAGTTATTTCCGCTCGATGACGATCAAACATGCCATTCAAAAGACGATGGAAGTGCATATTCCGATGGTCAGTTATGGGAGGAGATTGAGTGGGCGGTGAACTAATATATAACTGAGTGTACAGGAAATTCGATCGGTTTTGGAGACAAGATGCGGTAGAGAAAGCCAACATCCAGCGGAAGGGGCCCTCAGACCCCCGACTGAGAGTTTGAAAACAAGATGTAGTAGAGAAAGCCAGCACCCAGCAGAGAGCTGGAACCCCGGGCATCCGGTTGAACAACTCTGGAGAACGGGAAAGAAACGCTGATGGCCATACGAGTGGGGAGGTCAATATGTTGCAGTTCTGTTCGGTCTCCAACTCACTCTCACGCACAACCCTTTCTTTTAAAGTGAGAGGTATATTTTTTTAAGAACTCTGTCGCTCGTCATTATTGTGTTGAGTATACAACATTAATACCTTTGGGAAATTTATAATCTACTTATCCTCCTTTTTCAGCTTTTGGTTTAACACTACCACTAGTGTTCTTCAAGCAGTATGGCTTTGTATTTAAAATACCTGCAGAAGTTTATGTGCCTTTACAAAAAAGAAACTAAATCAAATCTCTTATATAAGAGTGATGTTCTCTATATCATTGAACTTTTTAAAAAAATTCTATCCTCTCTCTTTTCGGGTATCTATCTATCTATCTATCTATCTATGTTGGCGGAATAATTATTTTGGAAGAAACTGGAATCAGTGAGCCGAATTTGAATTTCGGATGAGACTCACAACGTCTTACTTTTTTGCTAATGCCCTATGGAAAAATGAAACTTTCCTCTGATTCAAAGTTAAATAAAAAGGATGACTGACGGAGCAAAATAAAAAAAGGGTATTTGACCCTCCTATTCAGCTTAGCAAGCTATTGTAAAACAGTTAGGGTGATAATTAATTATATTAATTATTTGATTGGTAATTAATCAAATTAATTACATCCTTATTTACTTTGGTAAGATTTGTAAACTATTCAGAGATCATTTTGCTCAAATGTACTTGGCACAACGGTTGGATAGTAAGAACGTGCGCGTGGAAGGAAACGACAATCATCCATTGCTATGACAGGAAACAAAACCGATTCAAAGTTAAATAAAAAGGATGACTGACGGAGCAAAATAAAAAAGGGTATTTGACCCTCCTATTCAGCTTAGCAAGTTATTGTAAAACAATTAGGGTGATAATTAATTATATTAATAATTTCATTGGTAATTAATCAAATTAATTACATCTTTATTTACTTTGGTAAGATTTGTAAACTATTCAGAGATCATTTTGCTCAAATGTACTTGGCACAGCGGTTGGATAGTAAGCACGTGCGCGCGGAAGGAAACGACAATCATCCATTACTATGACAGGAAACAAAACCTAAACAAATTTGAAGTCATGTCGCGTAATAAGTTTGATTGAAATTAAATAAAACTAATGATTAGATGATTTAGTGAGATGACATCACATCAATGAAATACTTAATTTTAGAATATATACAAATAATGGATTAGAAAATTATCGAGTTTTTATCATTATCGTACCAAAAAGTCGGTTTTGACATAACGATATTAAATAGACATTCGTACCTCTACTACACTGTTGTGACCACTGCGGAAATAAAAGTAGACGAATGCACGAAATTCTGTTTGAGTTTACTACTCAAAAGTTTATTTACTACAATCATTTCTAATTAGTCGCCGGGAGAAAGAAAGAGAGTATGAATGTTGAGTCGACCGCGTAAGCTGGGCAAAACAAATTACATATCATGATGAGAAAGGGAGAGCAAACGCAGACCTTGAATTTTCTTCCCTGTGATTTTGTTGTATTTCTAACATGCTTGTTCACTGGATTGCATCTAGTCCCTGGCCTCACTTGGAGCCCACCACCATAAATGGGGCACGTTAACTTTCGACTCCTTACTTCATCGTAGTTAGTATTCAACTGACTGTCTTTTCCCCCTCTGAAGGACAGCAACTTCCTCAAAACGTGTAGCCCCCTCCCTTCTGACTGGTGTCTGCTGGAGGAACACCCACTTCTGCTGGTTCCACGAATGCGCAGATTTTGGGACCTTCCAATTTTCCCTCGTCAAACTCGACTAACACAGCCATTCACCCGTGATCTGCTGATCTGTAAGTGGTTTGGCCTAAGTCACTCAGACGTCAACTACTCGCTCCCATTGATTCATCTCCCTTTTTTCCTTCTTTCTTCCTTTCTCTCTCCCTCCTTTGAAATTAGCATTTCTTTTTCTCTATTACTTACCGTATCACGTTACAAGTTGAGTTCGGTTGCGTTTGGAGGTAAGTTGGGATTAAATGTTGAAAGGACTCTGTGAGAGGCGGGTTAGTGGGATAGCTGTAAGACCCTTTTACGATGTCTTCCAGGACCACGTGTCTTGTGAACTACTAAGAAGAAATGTTCTAGGCTGAATAAAGAGTTTTGTATCTAAATCAACAAAGTTGCCTATTGTTTTTGAAGAACAATGTATCGTTCAAATATTCAAGATAAAACATGAGGTTACAAAAGTCATTTGGAGAAAGATGTAGCACCAAATAATACTCAAGATCGTACCGGATAATGAGACTACATTACAGAAGCGTCTCCCTGGTCCCTCCACGCTTCTTCCTTAGTAACATGGTTTTCGCCTTTTCTATTTGAATTCATAGCGTTACGAAGTGCATGATGTAAAGTTACATTATAACACATTGACATTAGACACTTGCCCAGACGGTTGATAGTGTAGAATACACTGACTGCACCTCAACAGTGGGGTCAGACACCACAAATGAGTATCTTGTATATGACGCTAAAGAATCTAATGGTGAGGTTCCAATGATGCTAGAGCTTTGGGGAATGCTGAGCACCCCTTCAGCGTCATTGCTCCAATGTCCACTCTGATAGGGTCCTATCTATGTGTTGGATGGAGCTAAACTGCGTACTTATGTAAAACTGAATTGTTTGAAATGGGACTATTTTTGACATTGAAACTGTACTTATGTTAAACTGAATTGTGTGTAAAAAAATCTATACTTATACTAAACTGAATTATTTGAAATAGAACTGATAATTTGTATTAAAATAGATTTAAATAGAACTACACTGCGTACTGATGCTGAACTGATTTCTTTGAATTAGAACTGTTAGACCAAAATGAATAGCTTTAAAGAGAAATATTCTTGACAATTAAACTGTGTATTTATGCTAAACTGAACTGCTTGAAATAGAACTGTTTTGACGTCAAAACTGTGTACCTATGCTAACAAGATTTGTTTGAAATAGAACTGTTTGATTAAACTGAATAGCTTGAAAAAGAAATGTTTTTGACAATTAAACTGTATACTTATGCTAAACTGAATTGTTTAAAATTGAACTGACGATTTGCATAAAAACGGATTTGTCCTTAAATAACCAACAAAGGTTCGTATGCCATAAAGCACAAACAACCAACCAACATTATACATGTAACCCAGAAAAAAAAAATTCTTAGAACATATAGACTGTCTCTGGTGTCATGCTTCAAACATATTCATCAAATGTGTTATTTTGTTCATATTTTTGTTCTCCACTCTTTTGTTGTTTAGGAACTGTTTGTTTCATTGTATCTACTCCTAATATTCCCAATTATCTTAAGCTTTCTTTCTTTCTGAACTTTGTTAACTGGGTAGTTCTATCATTTTCGTTAGTTCTTTTTTTTTTTTTTTCATTATGCCTCACATATTTCCCCAATTCCAAATCGCATTCCTATATTTATCGCTAAAAGGTATAGTAGAAGGGATAATGAGCTTCTCTGGAAGATGCTGCTTTGTATTTTAACTTTTGTGTAGCTTTGCCTTCCAGCCGTTACATCATTTTCAGGTTTTTTTAATAACTCTCGTGATGCATTTGATTACTTGCTCAGGGATTTTAAACATTCATAGTTGATGGTTTATATCATATGCCTTCACCTATTCAATCCATGCTATAAATGGCTTTATTCCTCTTTGTTTTTACCTCTTTTAGAATCTTTAAATTTACCAGAACCCTCTTCTATAGTCAGTAAGTGACACAAAGATAAATTCTAATATGAGAAGAAGAAGAAGAAGAAGAAGAAGAAGAAGAAGAAGAAGAAGAAGAAGAAGAAGAAGAAGACAGATTGAAAAAAAAAAAAGAAATCTGAGTTCTTCAGCTAAAAATCCAACCAACCAACCAACCAATCAACCAAGAAATCTTCCAAGAAAATGACGCACTAACACTAGACGATAAAATGTCATCACATATTTGATAAATCTTCATTTGAACCGTTATAAACACATATAAAGAATTATACAAGTAGTTAGAAATTGGTTTTGCTGGATAAATTGATAGATAGAGAGATTAATATATGCTTATAATATTCATAAATAATTTATATATATTTATATATATATATATATAGATATATATATATATATATAGAGAGAGAGAATGAAAGAACATAAAATAAATAGATATAGATATATTTGGTTAG